>CM076577.1:485995409-486631318 GCA_034641835.2 Pinus albicaulis
AGTATAGGGATGTTTTTGCTTGGTCTTACGAGGAAATGCCTGGCATAGACCCATCTATCGTCCAGCATGAGATCAAGACGTATGAAAACGCTAAGCCGGTCAGGCAAAAACTTCGTCCGGTTAATCCTAGGAAGGCAGCAGCTATCAAAGCTGAAGTTGAAAAGCTGCTTAAGGCGGGATTCATTTTCCCAGTTCCTCTGACTGAATGGGTTTCAAACCCCGTTCTTGTTGATAAAAAGCAAGGAACGATTCGAGTGTGCATCGATTTCAGAGACCTGAATAAGGCGTGTCCTAAAGATAATTACCCCACACCTTTCATCGATCAGATTATTGACGAGTGTGCCGGTAACGAGATTTTCTCCTTCATGGACGGTTTCTCTGGTTATAATCAAATTACTATCCGTCCAGAAGATCAACATAAGGCCGCATTTATTTGTCCCTGGGGTACGTTTGCATATAAGAAAATGCCTTTTGGTCTTAAAAATGCTGGAGGTACCTTTTAGCGGGCCATGTCTTACGCCTTCCACGACATCAAGAAAATTATTGAGGCATACTTAGATGATTTAGCTGCTCATTCTCGAAAGAGGATGGATCATCCAGGTCACCTCCGGCAAATATTTGAAAGATGTCATTTTTATAAAATTCGATTGAATCCGAACAAGTGCGTTTTCGCAGTTACATCCGGTCGGCTGTTGGGATTTATTGTGTCTAGGGAAGGGATAAGGGTAGATCCCTTCAAGGTTGAGGCAATACTTCGGTTGGCCTCCCCGAGTCTTCGGTCGTCTGACTTCAAAGTCTCGAGGAAGTCGCTTTCTTCGAGGAGGTTTATCGTTAACTATCTTTTAGAAGTTAGGGATATATGAGCTGTTCGAAAAGGTTCCTTTTCTTTGGGACGACTATGTCAACGCTCATTCGATGCCTTGAAAAAGGCATTGACCCTCTGCTCCTTCTTTAGGTCACCCGATTATCATGAGAGATTTTCTTTTGTATGCGGCTACGGCCAGAATATAAAATTGGTATGGTTAAGTTCAAAAGGATGATGCTGCAGGCCCAGAGCATGTTATTTACTACCTTAGTCGAGGTATGGTATAGGACTTTGTTGCGATACACCAGGTAAAAATTAGCCTTAGCGACGTTCCATGCGGCAGAAACGCTCCGACATTATGTCTTCTCTTCCCTTGAAACTTGCTGTCTTGTGTTTGCCAATCCATTCGATTTGTCCTCGACGGCCAGTGATTGGGGGCAAATATAATAGATGGATTGTGATTTTACAGGAATTTGATCTAGAGTTCATGTCTGCCAAATCCAAGAAGTCATTAGTTTTTGCGGAATTGATCTCCGAGTTGCCTTGTGGAGAGGCGATGATCTATGATGAGTCCTTTCCGGACGAACACTTATTTCTGATCTCTCCACAAGATCCTTGGTATGGGGACATCATTGTATATCTCCAGACTGCGAAGTTTCCCTCTTCTTTTTCGAAAGATGAGCGTCGTAAGCTGCGTCACTTAGCTAAAAGTTATCTGATTATTGGTGATGCTTTGTACCGTCGAGGGGTTGATTCAATCCTAAGACGCTGCTTAACTTTCGAAGAAGCTGAGGCTGTGCTTAATGATTCTCACGGTAGAGCTTGTGGGGGTCATTTATCGGGGCTTGCTACAGCCCAAAAGATTTTGCGCGCTGGCTACTTCTGGCCCTCGATTTTCAAAGATTGTATTGAATCGGTCAAGAAGTGTCATCCTTGTCAAGTGTATACTCGAAAAATGCGCGCTCATCCAGCTCTGCTTTTTCCAGTCGTTACTGTCGGACCCTTCACAAAGTGGGGTATGGATTATACTACTTGTAACCCGCCTTCGGCAAAAGGTCACAAGTACATTATCGTAGCAGTAGACTACTTTACGAAGTGGGTCGAAGCTATGCCTAATTTTGGGAACGATGGTGAGACTGCAGCTCTTTTCTTCTTCAACCAAGTTATCGCTCGTTTCGGTATACCTAGAGAGATTGTCACTGACCATGGCAGTCACTTTCAGAATAGTATGATGGCTGAGTTGGCTCTTAAATTGGGTTTCCGGCAGGAGCATTCATCTCCATATTATCCTCGGGCCAATGGGCAAGTGGAAGCCGTGAATAAATCCTTGAAGACAATTCTTCAACGGACAATTGATAAACATAGATCCAACTGGCACATTATGCTATATCCTGCACTCTGGGCATATAGGACGTCAGTTAAAACTGCAACTGGCTTTACTCCGTTTCAGTTAGTCCACGGGGTGGAATCCGTATTCCCCATTGAATGCGAGATTCCTTCCCTTAAACTGGCTGTTGAGCTTCTTCCTGACACTTCTAGTCTGGCAGAGCGGCTTCTTCATCTGGAACATCTTGATGAGCAGCGTCGAGATGCCGCCACGTTGAACGAAGCGCATAAAAACAGAGTTAAAGTTCAGTACGATAAGGTGGTTAAGCCTAGGGTCTTTTCCGAAGGCGACCTTGTTTTGGTCTATGCCCAAGAGAAAGATGCCTTGGGGGCAGGAAAGTTTAAGTCGATGTGGTATGGCCCCTATATCGTCAAGAAGGTCCTTAAGAAAGGAGCGTATACCTTGGTTGACTTCGAAGGGAACGAGTTACCGGAGCCCCGAAATGGGCTCTATTTGAAGAAGTATTATGCCTAGGCTCTGGCCTGGCATTTTGCTTTGTATATAGTAGTTTTTTGTTTTGTACATATCTGTTTGATTTTCGATTTTTGATGAGATGGTGATGTTTTTGATCTGCTTTGGCAGGTTGTGTTTATGTCATGAGTCATTTTGGTTTCACCGATGGTGCTAGTAGACACACCCGGAACTTAGCTTCCGCGGCTTGGGTGCTTCATTATCCTTCCGGTCAGCTGTTGGTATCAAGAGGGGTCTGCATTGGTCCTGCTTCCAATAACGTAGCAGAATACACTGCAGTCATTCATCTACTCTCGGAGGCAATATCTTTAGGTGTTGATTCGTTGGTAGTTTTCTTGGACTCCCAGCTGGTGGTGTCGCAGTTGAACAACACTTATCGGGTACGAGATCCAATTTTATTACGATTGTTCTTGAGGGTACGTTTGTTACAAAGGTCATTTCAATTTTTAACATTCATTCATATTCCTCGAGCTGACAATTGGTTTGCTGACTCATTAGCTAATCAAGCTTTAGATTGGCATATTAATCATTCAATATAATAAAATCTAATCATCAAAAACATCATACATTTGATACATTTATCACATCACATCAAATATCGCTGTATATATATCATCGGTATGTCAAAAAACTTTACAAAATTTTGGATCCATAAATGTCGTACAAAACTTGGGCTTATGCCCCATCATGTTCAGTCTCAAAAAATATACAGTCATCTAATATGTAAAATCTGTCTACTCCTGAGGACCCTGCCCAGAAGTTGCATTCCTATAGAACATCACTGCAGTGGCTACACGGCGGAACAGTCTAACCCAGTCCCGGGGTACTCCTACAACCCGTCTCTGGACGACTTCTGGCAAGTCCTCCACAGCAGCCAGAGGGATTTGGCGGGTTAGTCCCTCCAAGTTTCTCTGCACGGCTTGGAGTGTCCTGTCAGAATCCGTTGTCTCTGCCTCACCTCTGCGGCGTTTGTGACGTGCTAGGCCCTCAGGACGAACTGGTCCAACATCTGAAACATGATCATTTTTCATTTGTCAGTCATTATGAATCCAATCCAAAAACATGTTTGTTTTTCATTTTCATACATATTTGAAAATCCAAAAAAAAAAATCATATAAGTTAAAATTTTTGAAAAAACTTACCGACTGCTCCCCATGCTGCACCGGGTGGAAGTACTAGATCTGGATCTCCTCGGAAATCCATCCCGGCATAGGGATAGTCGTCTACTGTGATGATCTGCTCTCTCCACCATAAGAAGAACTCATCGTCCCAGGTAGTTCGGGGTACCTCGCTGCCCCCCAGTCTCTTCATCATGTCTGCCCAACGGGCGATTCTTGGGTCCCGAGGGCTGCTGATAGTCGAGATGACTTTGGGTCTCAAAGATGGAACTCTCTCGAAGAAGAATGTTGTCAAGATGGTTCCATAGCCAAAGTGTTTTGTTTTTGTCTGGCGAATGGAGGTCAATTGTTGTTTCATGTTCTGTAGCAGGGCAGTGCACCAATCATACACATGAATTAAGCACTCTACAGCTATGCTCATGTGCGTCCTGGACGCCTGATGTAGTGAGGCAGATCCTGCCACTCTGCCGATGGTGAATAGGAGGATCTTTATGTGCAAATCCCTGATATCTTTGATTGCAATCTGTGTGCCAACTTTCTTGGAATTATCTACGCAATAGATTTGGACATAGTCCTCCACGGTCAACCCTCCCAGGGGCTTTCCGTGCAGATCCACTAGGTCTCCCCTCCTGGAGAGTCCAGTGATGAAGTATATATCTTCCACTTCTATGCGTAGTGGCATTTGATCAATGATGAAGCAGTCCTGATCTGGCTCCCAGTAATTTACCAGCATTTCAAGCAATCTCACATTACTTTTCATATTGGGCATTTTGAAAAATTTGAATAAACCACAGTTTCGGAGGACATTTTGTGCCGCGCGATCCTGCATGACCTCTTGGTCTATTGCGTTGTGCTCACGTTCCCTCCAAGAGATAGTCATCCTGAAAAATTTCATTAAAATTTGCATTAGAAACTTCTTTTTGAGTTATGGACCTGCGCATACGCGACTTTTCCTGTGCACAGTCGCGTCTATACGCGGCTTCACTTCATTGAACCCGCGTATGCGCAGATACGCATTTTTTAAGAAGGGTTTCTAGGCAAAAATTCACTTAATTTTAATTTTTAAACGGACAAAATGGTTAAACAGGATGAATAAGGAGCCTACCTGAAGTTTCGCTGAATTCCGACGGTCGGTTGTTCCTGATTTGACGAAACAAGTTTTTAGCTCCAGAGCTCTTTTTCCAAATCAGCTATGCAATAATGAACCAATTGAGAGGTAATTTGTGTATTTATGGCTAAAAAATTGAAAATTTTTGCAAAAATTTCCTTGTGCTTATTTTTTCGATCTGTCTTATGTTGTATAACTCGATTGCTTGGAAGTGCCCAGTTTGGTATGTTTCAGGTACATTTTGACGATTTCGAGATTTTTCCCGGTTTTTGACCCATGATTTCAGACTCTTCACGGCAGGTATATGATCTTCACTGGAATATAGGTTAGGGAATCACTTTCCGTGCATCTTGCATTCTAGCCTCCATACTGATCACTTGCCTTAGGGTCGATCCCATTAGGTCATGAGCATTACACCCATTTCACTCGCCGATTTTTAAATCATGACTTGATGGTAGAGCCTTCCTTTACACGGGCTTCCTAGTTAGTTCCTCGCTATCACTTGTTGCCCATGCTGCTTGTTATGTAGGCTCGGGAGTCCTCTTTAGTCCCGCCATGTCTTTTGTGTTGAAGCTTCATTCTTCTCCTTCATCACTTATCATTTTTCTGGCTTATACCCTAGAGTCTCCCTGGTGTCGTTAAGTTGTATTACTGCATTGCATATTGGCTACTTGTTTATCCTGGCCTTTAGCCGGCTTCATTTGGACTCGATGTTTAAGCCAAATTTTGACCTTGACTTTTTGTACAAGTTAACCATTGCATGCACTTAGCTATCACGACTTGACACCTTTATACCCATGGATGGAACGTTCCTCTGAGTATCACTGACCAGTTTTCGCCACCTTGCATTGAGCATAGGATTGTTCCAATCCCCGGAACTAGTGCATCTGCTTTCTTGATACTCGTTCTATCCATTGTACCATAGCATTCTTTTATTCTTTTTCAGGCTTATTATGAAAAAGACAAAAAAAAAAAATTAAATATAACAAAAAGAGCGGGAACGGGATGTATCTTCGTTATTTTGATGGCAGTACAGAGTCAGTTTTGTCGCCCTTGAACAAAGCACATATACTTATATATATTTCCTTCATTTGGGATGGTTCTAGTTTGACCTAGGTTCAGCCTTTACCATGTTTTACTTGTCAGTTCTCCCCCGGTTGGTTATCTCTTCCAACCATATGGAGAGTTTGTTTTGCCTCCTGCAGGACAGACTTATACAGTGTCACTTTTACTGCCATGGTCATCACAGAGTCGTGCTTTTGTTCAAGGGAGGTCTAGCCTGAGTCGGCCATTCTGCGGTGTCTCTTGACTCATTATTCAGTCGGCCTTCCCGGTCTTGTCAGTATCATGTTCTATCACATCAGATGTTTTGGTCTTCTGCTCGTGTTGGTTTGAGAAGGTCCCCATTGACTTCTTGCCGGCGGGTTTGTCTCTTATCGACTACGACACATTGCTCTGAGAGCAAACCTAGAGCCGCACCTTGGGCCTATTTCCATCATTGATAGGTGACCTCGTGCTCGGCATTTGATCATCATCATGGGTCTTTGACTAAGTGGTTTCCCCTGTGTTCGACGTCAGCACACATTATCACACTTGGGATTCGTGCAGTACCTTGATTTCCATTTGACCCTATCGGTGGATTTCTCGCCTCTGTGTCAGCTTTCATTATTGGTTGGTTGAGAGGGTTTCTTCCATGCGCTAGCTTCATCTTGTGCATGTCGGAAACGTACTTCGGTTTTGGTTCCATCACTCTACTTCGTCCAATTCCTTCCAAATCTTGGCCTGCGGGTTACACTCGCGCTGGACTGATGTGGGATGCCTTAATACCTTCCTTCCAGCAGATCTTTTCCCATCGACTCCGACTCATTGCTCTGGGAATAAGGTCTAGAGTCTTTTTGTCAGTACCTTAGGGTTTGCAGTCATCAGTGGCAGACTCTTCGCTATCGACAGTGGGGATTCATCATTGCCTCCTGATTGGTAGATTCTTTCCAGTGTTCGACTTCAACTCATTCATTCACACTTGTCAGATTGTACTGGGGCACCTTGACACTCATTATCATTATCGGTGGGTTGTCTCGCGTTGGTTAACGAGAAACATCATTGCCCGGTAATCCAACGATTTCTCACATGGTCGACTTCAGCTCATTTATTCCCAGTGTGTAGAATTGTGCCGTTGTGATCGGTGAAGACCTCGGGTAGTATCAGCATTTCTCGGTTCACTGATGACAGTCCTTTCAGTTTCTGCCAGTGTTGCCGTCCACCCTTATATGTTGCAGTTCAGCACAGCAGCATCTTATATGTTGATCCCCGAGTTGCGTGATTGTACCGTTTGATCCGCCTCTTATGATCCGGTACTTGGAGATTCAGTTACTTGATCAGACATCCAGTTGCACTATCTTTGATCAACTTTCTATATGTGATACTTGGACATTGATACAGATTTGTCTTTCCGGGCCCTGCTCAGATGATTCACTATGTACTTTCAGTTCAGTTATACTTGTATACATGTTGGATCTATTCGGTACTTTCTATATATATGATGTATTTTTGACTGAGCATGGGTATGCCCGCCTCAGCATGTGTTGACTCTCTGGTTTCTTTCATTGGTTTTTGGCAGGCTGAAATCTGGTGAAGTCCTCTCTTGTCCTTGCGAAGTTCTTTCCATGTGCATAATACATTTCGGCCATCATGTACCCCTTCTGACCTCATATATTAGGGGGCATCTGTTATAGCATCATTTCTCACCTTGACATGATTCATGATTGCTACATGGCTTTATGGGCACCCATTCCTACAGACTTGGACAAATTCACTTAAAAACAGTGGAAAATCCTTCATACGCGACTATGCCGGTGTTTTTCCGCGTGTATACGCGAGTACAGCTAGACTTTTCCGCGTATGCCATTTTAATGATTAAAAAATATATAAAAATCCCTAATTTCGCGCTGGGTTGATGGTTACTCAGGTAGTTCAACCACCCCAGCCCGTGGCCAACTGTTTCCAACTGCTGAAACTACTTGGAGGGACTATAAAAAGACCTCATATGTATGGCCTAAGAGAGAGAGAGAAAGTATTGATATTATACTCTGTTGGTTCCCTATCCAAGTCTGATTCCCCGTGCCTCCTGCACTTTCCCAGTTCATTTCAGGAAACCCTTGTTTCCTTGAGATATACATCTCTTTATATGTTATCTCGTATGCACCAGTTTGGAAGGAGTCTTAGCGAGGCAAGGGCTGGACGGATCCGGACGACGGTCTGCGAAGGCCTTGGAAGGATCGGGTGATCTCTCCACGATTACTTTTGTACGTACTATTTATAATACAGAAGTATCATGCTGTTCCCGAAATAAACGTGTTAGTGTATGCTTTAATGTATGAAGAATATTTGTTATACAAGCATCCATTATGATTTATTTAATGTTTTATATGAATCACACTAACATATAGAGTAGAAATATCTTGTACAACTTGTCCTTTGTGCTGGTTTCTTCTTGTATTTCAGGATAAGGAGGAAGGACGGTTGCAGGGAGTTTGAACTCCACGTGGATCTACTTCAAACGTAGGACCAACGGGTAAACCTCTCATTCTGCTCTATTCAGTTTTTATGAATGTGCATGATCGTGTGAGTCTCTGTTAAGTAGTACGCCCCTGCTCTGTGGAGGTTGAATCCCAACCAACCTCTAGGGTGTTAAATCCCCGAAACAACTACACCATCTCGTTCAGCCATTTTTCAAAGGAGGAGTCTCTCTTCTCTTTGGGAGATCAAATTGGAGGTATTCTAGAGCTGATTTCAGACTTTGGCATCAAGGCCAACTGATTCCCTAGCCCTACAGTGCAGTTCCATCCAGTGACTGTGTTATTTTGAGTGGAGCATTTGCAGTGGGGCTCTTATAGATTATTGGAGGGCAAGATCTTTGGTGAGAGGATCATCATTTCATTCAAAATATCCATTGGAGGAGGCATATTCAGTTTGGGCATCATCTACAACCTCTCCATCCAGTGCTATTTCTGAGTTGCTGCTGCTACCCAACAACTCAGACATTTTCCAGATTTTGCATTTCATAGCCAATCCTTCCAAGATTGACATGAGGTAGTCTTTGGGAGCTGAGATCATCTCTCCAAATGTTGTATTGGGCCCTATATTGATTCATATATGTATTTGACATGTGTAGCATGTAGTTTCTCTATAAAATTGCATTGTCATAGCTTGGTATAAATTGTGTAGCAGTGGTTTTGTCATGTATTTTGTACTTGTTTCTTGAGGCTATGCATTGCCTATCTTGAGTGACATTTTTCCTCAAGATCTTGTATTCATTTTTTGCTGCTATTATTAATGAGAAGGCTATGGATTTCTCTCACATTTATATGATTTTAGTGTTGCTTCTGCACCAATATTTTTTTTTCTTATTGTTGGAGCTCCAACTCTATAATATCTTGAGATATTCTCATTGTTGTAGAATTTTCCTGAGTTTGGAATATTACAGTGGTATCAGAGCATGATCTTTGTCCCAGCCAGTGGATCTCAGCCATCATGTTATCAAGGAGAGATAAGATGAAGACTCCATTATATGGAGAAAAAGGGGAAGAAGAGCTTACAAAGCTTCTTCCAAAATCTATATAGAGCATTCATGAAGAATTTGAGGAGCTAATGAGGGAGATTGGTACAGGATCTCCAAGAGGGTTTGAAATTGAGTTAAAATCTAGATTTTCTTGTAGGGGATGTGAGCATGCAGCTACACCCTATGATATACAATGCAGTCACATGGCCAGTTATGCCATGAGAGAAGAAGAAGAAGAAGAAATGCCGAAGAGAGGAACTCTTAGAGGTTTCTTACATGAGTATGAATCTCAAACTCAGAAGTTTAGAGATCATATTACTTTTTCAGAGTTTTAAAATATCATGTTGAGGAGGAGCAAGTAGCATAATGAAGATAGATTCCTTCTATCTATCTTTGATGGTTCCCCTACTAGTTCAGCCAGGGCTTGGATAGAAGATCTAGACACCTTTTTGCAGCAGCATCAGATTTCTGAAGATGAGGCCATCAGAGTAGCAACGCTGCACTTGGGAGGTAAGGTCTATGCATGGTGGTTATTTGAGTTATTTAATTTGAAAAATGAAAATGCCTCTTCCTATGCAATGTTCATTAGAACTTTGATGAGGAGATTTGGGAGGAGAAATTTTAAAACACATGTGGAGGAAACAAACACAGTCAAACAAACAAAACCCTCGCATGTGATGGAGGAAGCCATAGACTCAAAAACATTTCAGAGGGCCATGAAGGAGGCTGATATCTTGCATGATGCCTTATTGGAGGCAAGATCTTCATTTTTGGCACAAAGAGGCAGAGAGATCCCTTTTCTAAAAGAGGATCCAACCATTGGAGGGTTTCCCACTCATGTTGAGGAGGTTGAGGGCAACAACGTTGTCATTTCTAGAGTTGATATAACACCTCATGCAGAGGAAGGAGGATGTCTTGCTCCAACTAGAGGGATTCTTTCATCTTTGCAAGGAAGTCCCCAGGATCTCATACATGAAGGTCCCAACACAATCAATGAGCAACATGATTGTACAACATTGCAGCTGGAAGGATGAGGAAGGGAGGAAGAAAAGAATCATGTGATGAGAGGCACAAACCCTTCTCTATTTTAGAGAACTAGTGCAAAGAGAAGGCATAATATATTGCGCTGTGAGAGAAAGGGCAAGGTTTCCCAACCATATGTATAGTCCACTCTTTACATTGATGTCTCACTGCATAGGGGCATCTCACCAGGGAGGCCACTAGATCTATCATTGATGAGAGACATTTTGTCTTTGGGTTCACCACTCTTGAATTTTGGAGATGTGAAGAGTTTGGAGGAGAACCTTGGCATGGGGGATGTCAAAGTAGCAGGCAACGGCAGGGGGAGAGCTACACATGCCAGATCACCAGCACTGTCTTTGAGGAGGATTGATCCTTACTAGAGATCTCAGCTCTTAGTTGAGTACTCCAAGGATCTTGGCGCATGCATGATTCTAGATGACCCAGAGAGAGATGATAGATACATAGTGAATGATATGGTAATCTATTCACTTGGCAGAGTCTTCTTGACTATAGATTCTAGTCTCGAGGAGAAGCTATTGCATGCAGCATATGAGGACTTCTTTTCCATGCATTTTGATGCATATCTTGCCTTGGCAGAGTTCATTTGGGAGGGAATCCAACAGAACATACATCAGCATATGGAGAGATGCATAGCCCAGATGATGATGGTGAGGATGTCACAACCACCTTCCTACTCATTGGGAGTAAGGGAGCATTTTCAGTTGAGCCATTTCAGCTCAAGTCTTCATGTACATAATGGACAATGTACAATTCCACCTCATGTTTTATACTTCTTGCATATTTATGAGTAGCATATTGTACCAAGTAGGATTATTCCTTCTTGCATATTATATATTGATGTATTTGAAGCCATTTGCAGTATTGAGATTGGCTATCTCATTTGTGGATTGTGGGGAAAGACACATGATTCTTGGTGTGCACCATTGGCACCAAATTGTACTTTCCTATTTCTATCTTGTAAAATGATTGTGGCAGCAAACAAGTGGCTAGAGGAGCACTTGTTTATATTTTATTTGAGGCATGCAAGGGATGCACTGTGCTAGTTCCATGGGTGGAACTATGATTCACTCTCTGGTTGTCATTTGGCAACTTGTTCTTATTGTATTATGCTTCCATGTATTGATGATAAGTTTATGTTTATGGGGAGCTTCTATTGGAGAGTGGGCTTGATATTGAGGATGCCCATTGGGAGCATGATTCTCCTTACTATACATGTTGTAAATTTCAGGAGGAACCATGGGCCAACCATGATTGCCACATTACATTTCTTTTCTTCTTGTGGGAGGAACCACTTGAAGAGCTTGAGGAGGCATTCCATGGATCATGAGGAGATGGAGGAGTTAGCATAGTCAAATATTTTTCCTCTGAGAATGAGGGGATACTCATCTACGAGCCACTCCATTTGTATGAGAAAAACATATGGTAAGAGTATTGTTGATTTGCATGATGACTTGTCTATATATATACATCTCTTAACCATATATGTGCAGGGTTTTTCTCAAAGAAAGGATATTTTTCCTTCTAGATTTGATGGTCTACATAAGGCCATTATGGATGAACACTCCCTAAGAGGACATGGGGATGAAATTTCTTGGGGAGAACATACTCACGGTACACATTACATATTTTACCTTCTCCAGGAGATCGGGGCAACAAGAAAATGGTGGGGAGGCCACCCATCATTTTATTTTATGTGGCAGTGGAGAGTCAAACTGCGTTGGCTACATTTGAGGGACCATTTCCCTTCTCCTTTACTTCACATGGTAGCTAGTGTTAGCCACCTGTAATATTTTGTTATACCAAAAGGTGGCTAAATCTTTTTGAGCCTCCAAGGAAAAAATTTTATCACTAAAAATTGTTGGCTCTTGAGGACTCCTTGTAGGCCTCATGCCTCTGTCCAAAATCCTCATTACTGTTCCTCTTAATTCTGCTGATTCCAAGTAGAAGACTGCTGAAAGACCTTCATTTTCCCCCTTCTTAAACCTTCATCTTCTCCCCTTTTTCTCCACAAACTTCCTTGTTTTCATAAATCCTCTTCTTCCATTTATGAAAATCACTTTCCCATAGTTAAAAACCCATTTTTTTTTTACTATCCCGAAACCATCAAATTCCATTGAAAATTATGAAAAATTCATAAAAATACAAGTATTATGACTATGGATTTAAGCCCCTTTGGGCTAAGTCCTAAACCACTTCCCCACCATACGCTTTGGAGCTGGAGCCATTTGCCTTGGATTAAGGCGCTAATCGCATCAGAAAGAATCAAATGTACAAGTCTTTGCCATACTCCGAAGAACTCCGATTGCGATTAGCCTTGCTGCCTAAAAACCCCCGATCATATTATTTTCATGTAACCCGGAGCCCGCCCTCGACGCTTATACCTTATGAATATTTCATTCCCAAACCCATTTTTCTTTATAAAACCCAAAACCCGCTTATCCAAACTTTCAACTTAAAAACTCTAAGTCACGTGTTTAATATTTTAATGGGTTGATTGAAAGACCGATCGCGCAATCGCAATCGGAGAAATCAAATGGGTAGATCAAAAAGACCCGCATCAAAGTTCCGATGCAATTGGGTCTCGTATGTTAAAATTTTCCCCTGCCCCTGTATCATATGACTTCCCCCGAGACCAAGTGTTAAGGACCCCAGGTGCCAATCGCATCGCAACGTTTCAAATAGGTTGATCGGAATGACCAGGCCCGATGGCCTGATTGCGATTGACCCCTTTGTTTTAAATACACCCTGGGCATATTACATTCCATATATCCTAAGGCCCCGCAGTCGGGCGCCTGTCCGCTTTATATATATATTCTTCCGCCCGATCCATAAAAACCTTTGATTATTCCAAAAATTTGGGTTTCATAAAAATATACAAGGGTCTTTTTTCCCCCGGCTCATCTCCACCATTGATCGTATGCCAAATCCAATGGTCCGCACAAAATCGCATCGCAATGTTTCAATCGCAATCGCAATGTTTCACCCCCGATTGCCGATCCCCGATTCAATCCCGACCGTTGATCTAATCCTTTGATCCAACGGTCCACGCAAAATCGCATCGCAATGTTTCAATCGCATGCATTTTTGTTTTACCCTCGATTGCGCTCCTCCGATTAGATCTGGACCGTCCACGTGTCCAGATCGAACGGTCCAAAACCACCCCGCCTTATTTCTTCTCCCCGCTCTCCTTTGCCTGTTCTGCGCCGATCTCCACCGTTAGATATTTTTATCCGACGGCTACGCTCCTCCCCCGCCATCTGAAGCAGTTTAAACCTATTTCCGCAGGATTTCTTAACTGTTTTTGTGTTTTGCAGGTGTTTTAATGGTTTTCCATTATAGAATGAAGGAGAGCCGAGGGTTGGGAAAGACGTTTCCTGTGCCTTCGAGCTATCTAAAAGAACCATTCACGGGCTCTGTGTCAAATGATTTATCGATGTTTCATGAGCATTGATAACCTAAAGAGCCCTGCGCTGCCCTGCACATCGACAAGACACTGTTTTATTCAAGAGAGCAGTTAAAGAGTATTAGTTTTTGAAGACAAAGCACAGCAGATGAAGATCGAAGACAGTTTTTACGGGGATTACGGCTAAGACAGTTATCAAAAACCTAATCCCCAATCTAAAACATAGTTTAAAAGAAAACCTAAAGTGTTCATCAGACATATTGCCTCCACCGCCATACTTTGAGGCAAATTGATTCCTCAACCACCGCAGTGCCACCTATTGCTTCAAAATGCTCAATCAGAGGCTGAATTTATTGAACTAAATCAGATATTTTGCCTCGAAGCAGCCAAAGAAGTTATTTCTGCCTCAAAATTAATGACAGAATGTATGCAGAGTAACCCTAACAGTACGCAGAGCCTCAAATGTCAAACAAAGCTCCCTCTGATCTTACTTCATAAGTGTAAACACAGTTAATGTAGTGATCCACCTATAAATGTCTCCCTTGAGCCTCTCAAAGGGCCGAGAAGTCTTCATTCTGCATTAATTGTACTTTAGATCTTTTTATCAGATCTCACCTCCTCATCCTTCTATAAATACTTCAGTAGAAGATGAGTGAGGGGTTGGATTAGTTGGTTGTCAATGTAATTGCTGAAGCATTCTATGTAACTGAGCTGAAAACTCTTGACTGTAAATAGTGGTTTCATCGGCTCTTAGAGCTCTGCTTGTAGCAGATAGGTTAGGTTGTGAAGAGAGATGGATTAAAACATTGGATCTAAAGATTGTAACCGGTTTGAAGCATCAATACAAGCTGATTTATGGGATCCTGGTCTATGCTGATGGTGATGTTATTCTCACTGTAACTTGTATTTTGTTTATGTTTTCAATTTGTTTCATTTTCCACTATAAAGAACAGTTTAAACAGGGTTAGGACCTACTGTATATCAGTAACCTTCTCTGGCTGAAAAACCTTTATTTAAATGTTTTCTTTCGACTGTGTTATTTGAAAATGATTTAATTCGGTTTAAGTACAGGGATGTTGGCGTTCCCTCGTCTTATTGTCTTAGCTGAATGTTATTTTTAAATGTTACTTTCAATATATGTTGTGTGAAGATGAACTGAGGAAATTAAGGTTAGCCCTGAGTCCCTTTCTTATTTGCTCAACTATTTGATTGTTTCCCTTAGGATGTGTTAAAAGCTGACTAGTTTCAAAGTACTTATCAGATCTTAGGCTATTCTGTGTTATCTTTGTGATTGTCCTAAAAGTAACCAAGTAAAGAAGAGCTAGGAGAGGATTTGTGGTGCGCCCGGCCCGCTAGCTTCTACTCCAAAAGTTTCCTTCAAGTTTCCCTTTTTTTTTTATATGTTTTCTATCAGAAGTGTATCAAAGGCTGGATAGTTTCAAAGTACTTACCAGATCCTAGTTTGCTTCTATGTTTTTCTTAAGTGCTTGGTCAAAGGCTGGCTAGTTTCAAAGTACTTACCAGATCCTGGGCTGCTCTTTGTTCTACATCTGTCTTTTCCATTTCTTATTTGTATCACTCCATTCCATAAATCAAACTCTAAAGAGATCCTTAGGCATAGATGACTTACCCCATAGATCATTCTTGAACCTGAATGTTTCAATTAAATCCTCTTATGACTCCATAGCCGAATGGATTGACAACTTGCCATCATCCCCCTTCTTGATCAAAGCTTACTCTTTTGCTTGCAACTTCTCACCGTTGAACCTATTTACATATAGATCTTTCTACCTCAGACAACAATTATGTTCAATCATCCGAAAAGACCAAACAAAACCCTTGGACCTCATAACTAGCCTAATATCATCACTTTAAACTTCAAAGACAATATCCATCTTTGTACATATTGGAGAGATCCCTCTCCGGATTCAGGAGGGCTAGATCCTAGAATCCCAAAGTTGGTTGAAATGATGTTAACTCTGTGATCGGACTTTGCCAATCTTGCTTATTACAGAGACCTAACATTTCTGGCGACTCCGCTGGGGAAGGAACCCCGAATTGCCTTATTAACCAGCTAGAGCCACCAAAACCTAACATTTCTGGCGACTCCACTGGGGATGAGTGTTTTAATACCTCAGAAAACCCTTTATTCAAGAACACTTTGAGAGTAAAAAGCAGCCTTTTCAAGCACTGCCTAAGATAGGTAATTATGATGAAACTTGTTTGAATCAGTGACAAACTAGGTAAACCCTAGGTTTCTCTTAAGACTTTGTCTAACCTTGAAAAATCAGTTGGCTTAGCCATAAGAGTAGACTGCCTTTGTCTTGCAACCTTAGCTAAGTTTTGAAACAAATTTAGGATATTCTTAACAACCACAAAACTGAAAAATGACTTAGAAAAACCTAAAAATATTTCAGATTGGAATTAAATAAACATGGTGGTGGACCATAAGACCTTTTACCTCTGAAAGGAGCTAAAAATTTCCACTTGGCGACTCCACAATCCTTAAACAGACCTTAAGACTCCACTGAGAAGAACCCTTATCATTATAGTATCATTCAAATTTAGTTAGAGGACTGTAGGATTAAAATTGTGAAAACAGATTAGTTAACCTCTCCAAGATTGTCATATCTGGTTGAAATTTTCTTGTTTATTTGGGTCTAAACAACATAGCATAGTGGCTTCTAAAAATATTCACACTAGAGCCCATCCAGACCCTAACCCACCTGAGATAGTTGATAATCCAGAAAGTATCCTTTGGAAGTCTCCTAAGGTTAAATTATTAACTGTTTTCGGATCACCCTTGAGAGCTAATTCAGTCCCCGAAAATCTTTCAGCTCTGCAACAATCACAAACTGACTTAGTGAACCCATTTAGGACTAGGTCATTTGATGATATAATCCAGTTAGACTCTGAATCTTCACTTTCATCTCCTGAAACAACTGAACATCCTGGTAGCAGGGAAACAACACCTCCTGATTTACATTTCCTTCACAATTTAGGTGTCTCTCATCCAAGATCATCTCAACAGTCTACTCCTGGTCCATCCACTTCTACTCACCCTACATCCACTGTTCAAACCACTCCACTTCAACCCACACCTCCTCTTGTAAATCCACCACCTATCATGGCAGCATGGTATGCTCCCTTAGTCCTTCCTGTACCATTAGTCAATCTTCCACAGGACTATCAGTCCAAAATTCCATTGTATGATGCTAGCAATACTTTAACAACATCTCAACATGTGGACAAGATGAATGACTACTTTGACATAAATGAAATTGATGATGATTCTGTCAAGCTTAGACTATTTGCTCAAAGTTTGGGGGGAGAAGCAAGAAAATGGTTTAAAGGTTTAGCCCCCCACAGTATTAATGATCTCCAAGGCTTCCATCAAACATTCTTAAAAAAATGGGAAGTAAGGAAGAATCCTCTCCAAGTCCTTGCCGACTATAACAATCTCCATAGGAACCCTCGGGAAAGTGTACAAGCTTATTGTACCAGATTTAACAGTGTGTATAATGCACTCTCCCCTGAACTGAAACCTCCTCAGGGCTCAGCTTTAAACAAATTTCCTGAAGGGTTTGATCCTGACATGACATATTCACTCAGAGAAAGAGTCTTTGCAACCCTGGAAGATAAGCAAAGAGGTGCCCTTTCTGTGGACGTAAACTTAATGGAGAAGGGAGCAAGGATGAAAGCTGAAAAGAGAGTATCCTTTAGAGAGGAATCCACCCCTTCTACTTCAAGCTCAAATATGGAAAGAATGATGGAAGAAATGATGAAGAAAATGAGCATCCTGGAGAGAGCACAAGAAAGTCTAAATCAAAACACTCCTCAAAACAGAAACCAAGGCCAGAATCAGAATATTAGAAGAAATCAGCCTCCAAATAGACCCCGGGAAGATGATCAACACATCACTCCTCCCTTTCATCAAAAATTTTTAAGTGAGGTTGAGAAAACAGAACAAATAACAGAGGAGGATGATATAAACTTATTTGGGGTAGATGATGATAGCTTCGAAGTTCATTACGATAAAAAACAAGGTCTTTACACACCTTACGATGACAAAAGAGATGATAATGAAAATTATTATTAGAACATGGAAAACGCTGTCATAGAACCTTCAAAGGAATACGAACTCAGAAGCAAATCTAATCAACAAATCCCCGACAATAAAACCTCTGACAAACCTTCTCAAAACAGCACTGCAACCCAGTCGAAGACAATCAAACAAAAAGACAAAACAATGGCTGTTAATTCTGGTAGTGGTAAAGAGAAAGACACTCAGAATATTGAAAAACGGAGTGCAAACATTAGCAGTACTAACACCCCGGCTAGTACTCCTGGTAAAACAACTTTTCCAACTGTAGATAAAACAAATCAGCAAGCTGTTATTGCTGATAAAGTGGCAGTAAACAAAGCTGAAATCAATGCTTTAAAGAGTCAAAACCTTTTCAGCCTGGAACAGGAAATCTCAAAGATCAAAATTTATGTTCCTTTGACTGAGTTAGCTTCCCAACATGTATATAGGTCCAAAATTTTGAAGGCTTTGAACTTAGAAGATAATGAAGATACACTCAATCTTAATGATGACCAACCAAAGCTTATTTTTGGTCCAAAGATTGAAGGAAAGTTTCAAGAGGGTCCTGTCCCTCCCTTTTACGTAAGCTTAAACATTCATGATAAAATTCTGCACAATGATATGCATGACTCAGGCGCTTCCCATAATTTAATGCCAAAAGCTGTAATGGAAAGCCTGGGTCTTGAAATTACCAGACCTTGCAAAGACTTGTACTCCTTTGACTCAAGCAGAGTTAAATGTCTAGGATTGATAAAAGATCTCTGTGTTAACTTAGCCCAGATTCCAGCCAAATTTTTGGTCATGGATGTTGTTGTGGCTGATGTACCCCCAAATTATGGAATGCTTTTATCAAGATCTTGGGGGGCTAAGTTACAGGGAACTATGCAAATGGACATGACCTATGCGACTATCCATGTTTTTAATCAGACTAGAAGACTTTACAGGGAAACCCACATGCAGTACACAGTGACAAGTCAAGACCAACCTCAAAACTCTCCTTTGTACGCTGTAAGCACGAGCCTTGATTCTTTTATCATGTTTAATGATGAAACACTTACAGAAAAAATCATTTCAACAGAATTAATGGCTAAAACGGAGGAGGAGGAACACAACACTGAACTGCCGAAACAGTCTATTGTGTCTAAAAATCCTAGCAAACTAAACACAGGTCTTGAACTGCAAGTCATCAATCCATTAAACTTAAAACTTGACATTCAAGAAGACGATCCTCAACCCGATGAAAAACTTGAGGAATCAAATTATATAAAGGAGATACACCAAAATAATAAAACTGAAAATGTTCCTCTCTGGACTATGTATTTTGATGGGTCATGCACCAGAACGAATGCTGGTGCAGGTGTCTGAATCACTAACACTGAAAACAATCATACAGAATGTATTTCATGTAAATTAAACTTTCAGTGTTCCAACAACATAGCGGAGTACGAATCCCTGCTCTTAGGCTTACATTTATTGAAAAAGTTAGGTGCCAAGAGAATCAATGTATATGGCGATTCCGAATTAATCATTAGGCAAGTTAATGGGGAGTATAATGCAAATCACCCCAGACTTAGGGCCTACCGAAATGATGTCATGGATCTTTTGAAAACATTTGAGGAGTCCAACCTGACTTTTGTCCCGAGGAAAAGAAATATTGCAGCCCACAATTTAGCCTTTGCTGCTAGAACCTGCCCAATGCTATATGATAACACATCTCAGATAAAATTCAGACCAGCTGTCCCGGATAATAAGAAATATTGGCAGGTGTTTGACGGAGATAAATAAATAGAAGACTTCATGCAATTCAGAAATGAATTTGAACTCCATAGTTCAGATTCAGATTATGATACAGATTGCAGTGAAGAAAATTTTCTTGGTGAAGAAGAACCGTCTCCTGAGCTTATAGACATTAACCTTCAAACTAGCAAACTTACAAATCAAACAGAATGGAGTGCAAAATCTGAAACAGAGGAATTGGAAACTCTGCATTCTAAGGATGATAATTTTCCCAAGGGTTTGGCCCCTCTAGAAGAATTGTTTGATTTTCACGATGTGGCCAATAAACCAAAGCCGGAACCTGTAGAGACTGAAGTAGAGGAGTGCAATATAGGCAGTGAGGAAAAACCGAAAATGATCAAACTGTCCAAAACTTTGCCAGCTCACATTAAACTCAAATACATAGAGCTATTCAAAGAGTTTTCTGATGTTTTTGCGTGGAGTTATGAAGATCTTAAATCCTATGACACTGAAATAATACAGCACAAAATTCCTCTTAAAGAGAACCAAAAACCATTCAAATAGAAACTGCGTAGAATAAACCCTGTCCAGTTCCCATTGGTTAAGAAGGAAATCATGAAGATGCTAACGATCTTTGTTGTGTGTCCTATTAGATGATGGCCAGGTGTAATCTAGTGTCGATTTCCTCGGTGATAGATTAAATCGGGGCTTTGTATAGATATCCACTTTAAACAAAGCTTCATTAGACAAACACCCTTTACCCAAGATGGATCATATTTTGCAAAGGTGGGTAGGGTCTAAAATTTCTTTGCTAGATGGTTATTCGGGGTACAGCAAGTCTTAGTCCACCCTGATGATCAATTAAAGACAGTGTTTACTACACCATGGGGCACTTTCATGTATGTGAAAATGCCTTTTGGTCTAATGAATGCTGGAGCAACTTTTCAGAGAGCCATGGACATAGCATTCTCGGAATAATTGGGCTTCTTCATCATTATCTATCTTGATGATGTAACTGTGTTTTCAAAAACAGATGAAGAACACTTAGAGCATTTGAGAAAATTTTTCGAGAAGTGCAGAAAGTTTGGGATATCTTTAAACCCTAAGAAGACACTATTTGGTCTCCAAGACGGTAAGCTTCTTGGACACATTATTTCAGAGGAGGGTATAAAGATAGATCCAAAGAGGATTGAGGCTATATTTCAAATTTCTCATCCTCGAAATATCAAGGAGTTGCAGTCTTTCATTGGAATGATTAACCTTTTGAGAAGGTTCATCCCTAACTTGGCAGAGCTCCTTAGAAATATCACAAACATGTTGAAGAAGGAGCAAGGGATAAAATGGACCTTGGAAGCAAAGACATCCTTTGAGCTGGTGAAACAAGCGTTAACCAAAACACCGGTTCTCATAAGTCCTGATTTTTCAAAAGATTATTATATCTTCTCATTTGCATCAGAACATACCATAGCTGCTGTCCTTTTACAGAAAAATCCACAAGGACAAGAGCAGCCCATTGCATTCTTTAGCAAGGCATTAAGGGATGCCCCTTTGAAGTATAACATCATGGAAAAGCAAGCTTTTGCTTTAGTTAAGGCTTTAAAGGACTTCAGAGTATACATCCTCCACTCACACATCATTGCCTTTGTCCCAAATTCAGTTGTTAAGGACATTCTAACACAGGACCCAGATGGTAAAAGAGGTAAGTGGATTGCTGTTATTCTTGAATATGATTTAGAGATTAAACCCACTAAGCTCATCAAAGGCCAAGGTCTAGCTAAGTTAATGGCATAATCAAATTGTGATCTTCTTGATATTAATATGATCGATGATTTGGATAACCAAGAAGAACTCTCAACTCCCGTTGTTGAAGATCATTTTGTGAATTCTCCTTGGTATATTGATATTGTTTATGTTTTGCTTAATCTGAATACACCTCCTGGTTTATCCAAAACAAAGGCAAGATTCCTAAAGTTAAAAGTTGTAAACTATTGCATTATTGATAAATGTCTTTATTGGAAAAATGCGAGTGGTATATTGCTTAAATGTTTGCCTAAGTTTGATGCAGAAAAAATTAAGCAGGAATTCCATGAAGGAGAGTGTGGAGGCCATTTGTACTGGAAGTCAACAGCCAACAAAATTTTGAGGGCTGGTTTCTATTGGCCCACTCTTTTTCCTGATGTTCATAAGATGACCACTACTTGCCATAAATGCCAATTGTTTGAGGGCAAGAAAAAATTATTACCCCTTCCTCTGCATCCAATTACTGTTGAAGCTCCTTTTCAACAATGGGGACTTGACTTCATAGGAGAAATCCATCCACCTTCCTCTGCCCAGCACAGGTGGATTCTTACCGCCACAGACTATTTCACTAAGTGGATAGAAGCCGTTCCTAGTAGGCAGGCCAATGATTCGGTTATCATAAAATTCATAGAAACCAATATTCTTTCCAGATTTGGCTGTCCTACCAAGATCATCACAGATAATGCAGCAGCATTTGGATCAAATAAAATGGTGGAATTCTGTCACAAGTACCAGATAACATTGGGACACTCCACAGCCTATTACCCTCAAGGTAATGGACTTGCAGAATCTTCCAACAAAAGCTTAGTGAATATAATAAAGAAACTGTTAGAGGAAAACAAGAAGTCTTGGCACACAAAGCTCATCCATGCACTTTGGGCTGACAGATTAACATTGAAGAAATCCATTGGTATGTCACCCTTCCAGCTTGTGTATGGTACAGATGCAATTTTTCCTAACAACCTCGGTGTACCAGTTATGAAGTTAATTCAAGAGTTGCAGACTGAAGAAAATGACATAATCAGAAGGATAAATCAGACCATTCATCTTCAGCAAACCAGAGAGGAAGTGTATAATAAAGCATTGCAGAAACAAGACAATATCAAGAAGATATTTGATAGAAGAACAAAGGCCAGTAGTTTCAAGGTTGGAGACAAAGTTTTAAATTGGGACTCAAAGAGGGAAGACAAGGGAAAGCATGGTAAATTTGACAATCTATGGCTTGGCCCTTACTCTATTCATTCAGTTGCTGGAAACAATGCATTCTTCTTACAAGAGCCGAATGGAACAGATTTGTTTGGGGGTCCTGTCAATGGCAGGATGCTTAAGCATTACCTTTCTTAAAACCATTTTGTGTTCTGCAGCCTTTTTATTTTTCTTTTTCCATTGTGAATATTTCATCCACCATTGCATTCAAAGTTGTGAAAAATCAAAAAATACAAAAACAGAGAAAAAATGAAAAGAGGGCAGAAATGAAAACAAGAAAGGCACAGCCCCATGCCAAAAAGAGAAATAAATCTGAAAGTGTGCAAGCTCAAATGCCACTCCTCAAAACAAACTTCTAATTTGTCAAACTGTTTAATCTTGACTAATTAGCTTTCAATTTTCTGCTGATAGGGTAGCGAATTTGATTTGCCAAACTGTTTAATCTTGGCTCATCAGTAGATAGATTAGGATAGAAATTAAGGTTCAAACAAACTTAAAATCTGAACCAAAGTTTCCAAAGAGAGATGACTCAAAACTATTTTATTTTCTGAGTCATAAAAGAGAAAAACTGGTTCTAAATTGCCCAAAATCTGAATCAGATATCAAGGAAGAGAGAGCTCACAGAAAAAAGAAAAATCAGAGCTATGAAAAGAAGAGAGAAGGCCATAATAAGAAGCTTTCAGATCTTAAGCCTTCAATTTTTTATGTTAAATTTCTGCAAATGATAATCTATGTGCAGCTTGTTTTTATTCCATAGATCACAGCAAGTCAAATAGCTTAATCTTGACTTGACTGTTCTTAAATTTTTGTTGTAGAATTTAGAGAATGAAAGTCTGTTGGACAGTTTAATCCCAACAGACATTAGATTAGGTAGAGAAATATCTGAGCTCAATTGTTTAATCTGAGTTCAGGGAGAAATAAGGAGTAGAAATAGATTAGGTTTCCTGCTTTCAAAAGAATAAAATGTTGTGAATATAGTTTGCCAATCCAAGTGCACTCTGATGAAGAAAAAATGTTAGATCTATAGGATTGGGTAGGTAGAAATATTTTTGATGAAAGATCCATTCTTTTTCATGGCTGTTAGCATTTCCAGTGCAAAAGAAGATCATTCAATCAGAGAAGAGCAGCCCAATGGATGAGGCAACTAATCAGCCTCCCAGAAGATGCAAGTCTGAAATTCTTGATGCCTTCAAGAAGGCACCATCCCCAAGTGGAGCCACTATTAGCCACCTGTAATATTTTGTTATACCAAAAGGTGGCTAAATCTTTTTGAGCCTCCAAGGAACAAATTTTATCACTAAAAATTGTTGGCTCTTGAAGACTCCTTGTAGGCCTCATGCCTCTGTCCAAAATCCTCATTACTGTTCCTCTTAATTATGCTGATTCCAAGTAGAAGACTGCTGAAATACCTTCATTTTCCCCCTTCTTAAACCTTCATCTGCACCCCTTTTTCTCCAAAAACTTCCTTGTTTTCATAAATCCTCTTCTTCCATTTATGAAAATCACTTTCCCATAGTTAAAAACCCTTTTTTTTTACTATCCCGAAACCATCAAATTCCATTGAAAATTATGAAAAATTCATAAAAATACAAGTATTATGACTATGGATTTATGCCCCTTTGGGCTAAGTCCTAAACCACTTCCCCACCATACGCTTTGGAGCTAGAGCCATTTGCCTTGGGTTAAGGCACTAATCGCATCGGAAAGAATCAAATGTACAAGTCTTCGCCATACTCCGAAGAACTCCGATTGCGATTAGCCTTGCTGCCTAAAAACCCCCGATCATATTATTTTCATGTAACCCGGAGCCCGCCCTCGGCGCTTAGAACTTATGAATATTTCATTCCCAAACCCATTTTTCTTTATAAAACCCAAAACCCGCTTATCCAAACTTTCAACTTAAAAACTTGAAGTCACGTGTTTAATATTTTAATGGGTTGATTGAAAGACCGATCGCGCAATTGCAATCGGAGAAATCAAATGGGTAGATCAAAAAGACCCACATCAAAGTTCCGGACCGATTGGGTCTTGTATGTTAAAAGTTTCCCCCGCCCTTGTCTCATATGACTTCCCCCGAGACCAAGTGTTAAGGACCCCGGGTGCCAATCGCATCGCAACGTTTCAAATAGGTTGATCGGAATGACCAAGCCCGATGGCCCGATTGCGATTGACCCCTTTTTTTTAAATACGCCCCGGGCATATTACATTCCATATATCCGAAGGCTCCACAGTCGGGCGCATGTCCGCTTTATATATATATATTCTTCCGCCCGATCCATAAAAACCTTTGATTATTCCAAAAATTTGGGTTTCATAAAAATATACAAGGGTTTTTTTTCCCCCGGCTCATCTCCACCATTGATCGTATGCCAAATCCAACGATTCGCGCAAAATCGCATCGCAATGTTTCAATCGCAATCGCAATGTTTCACCCCCGATTTCCGATCCCCGATTTAATCCCGATTGTTGATCTAATCCTTTGATCCAACGGTTTGCGCAAAATCACATCGCAATGTTTCAATCGCATGCATTTTTGTTTTACCCCCGATTGCGCTCCTCCGATTAGATCTGGACCGTCCACGTGTCTAGATCGGACGGTCCAAAACCACCCCGCCTTATTTCTTCTCCCCGCTCTCCTTTTCTTGTTCTGCGCCGATCTCCACCATTAGATATTTTTATCCGACGGCTACGCTCCTCCCCCGCCATCTGAAGCAGTTTAAACCTATTTCCGCAGGATTTCTTAACTGTTTTTGTGTTTTGCAGGTGTTTTTATGGTTTTCCATTATAGAATGAAGGAGATCCGAGGGTTGGGAAAGACGTTTCCTGTGCCTTCGAGCTATCTAAAATAACCATTCAAGGGCTCTGTATCAAATGATTTATCGATGTTTCATGAGCATTGATAACCTAAAGAGCCCTGTGCTGCCCTACACATCGACAAGACATTGTTTTATTCAAGAGAGCAGTTAAAGAGTATCAGTTTTTGAAGACAAAGCACAACAGATGAAGATCGAAGACATTTTTTACGGGGATTACGGCTAAGACAGTTATCAAAAGCCTAATCCCCAATCTAAAACACATTTTAAAAGAAAACCTAAAGTGTTCATCAGACATATTGCCTCCACTGCTATACTTTGAGGCAAATTGATTCCTCAACCACCGCAGTGCCACCTATTGCTTCAAAATGCTCAATCAGAGGCTGAATTTATTGAACTAAATCAGATATTTTGCCTTGAAGCAGCCAAAGAAGTTATTTCTGCCTCAAAATTAATGACAGAATGTGTGCAGAGTAACCCTAACAGTACGCAGAGCCTCAAATGTCAAACAAAGCTCCCTCCGAGCTTACTTCATAAGTGTAAACACAGTTAATGTAGTGATCCACCTGTAAATTTCTCCCTCGAACCTCTCAAAGGGCCAAGAAGTCTTCATTCTGCATTAATTGTACTTGAGATCTTTTTATCAGATCTCACCTCCTCATCCTTCTATAAATACTTCAGTAGAAGATGAGTGAGGGGTTGGATTAGTTGGTTGTCAATGTAATTGCTGAAGCATTCTATGTAACTGAGCTGAAAACTCTTGACTGTAAATAGTGGTTTCATCGGCTCTTGGAGCTCTACTTGTAGCAGATAGGTTAGGTTGTGAAGAGAGATGGATTAAAACATTGGATCTGAAGATTGTAACTGGTTTGAAGCATCAATACAAGATGATTTATGGGATCCTGGTCTATGTTGATGGTGATGTTATTCTCACTGTAACTTGTATTTTGTTTCTGTTTTCAATTTGTTTCATTTTCCACTGTAAAGAACAGTTTAAACAGGTTTAGGACCTACTGTATATCAGTAACCTTCTCTAGCTGAGAAATCTTTATCTAAATGTTTTCTTTCAACTGTGTTATTTGAAAATGATTTAATTCAGTCTAAGTACACGGATGCTGGTGTTCCCTCATCCTTTTTTCACTGCTGAATGTTATTTTTAAATGTTACTTTCAATATATGTTGTGTGAGGATGAATTGAGGAAATCAAGGTTAGCCCTGAGTCCCTTTCCTGTTTGCTCAACTATTTGATTGTTTCCCTTAGGATGTGTTAAAAGCTGACTAGTTTCGAAGTACTTATCAGATCTTAGGCCATTCTGTGTTATCTCTGTGATCGTCTTGGAAGTAACTAGGTAAAGAAGAGCTAGGAGAGGATTATGGTGAGCCCAGCCCGCTAGTTTCTACTCCAAAAGTTGCCTTCAAGTTTCCCTTTGTTTTTATATGTATTCTATTGGAAGTGTATCAAAGGCTGGATAGTTTCAAAGTACTTACCAGATCCTAGTTTGCTTCTATGTTTCTCTTAAGTGCTTGGTCAAAGGCTGGCTAGTTTGAAAGTACTTACCAGATCTTGTGCTGCTCTTTGTTCTGCATCTGTCATTTCCCTTTCTTATTGTATCATTCCATTCCATAAATCAAACTTTAAAGAGATCCTTAGGCATAGATGACTTGCCCCATAGATCACTCTTGAACCTGAATGTTTCAATTAAATCCTCTTATGACTCCATAGCCCAATGGATCGAAAACTTGCCATCATCTTTCTTCTTGATCGAAGATTACTCTTTTGCTTGCAACTTCTCACCTTTGAACCTATTTGCATATAGATCTTTCTTCCTTAGACAGCAATTATGTTCAATCATCTGAAAAGACCAAACAAAACCATTGGACCTCATAACTAGCCTAATATCATTACCCTAAGCTTTCAAAGACAATATCCATCTTTGTACATATTGGAGAGATCCCTCTCCGGATTCAGGAGGGCTAGATCCTAGAATCCCAAAGTTGTTTGAAATGATGTTAACTCTGTGATCGGACTTTGCCAATCTTTCTTATTACAGAGACCTAACAGCTAGCATGATTCTCCTTATGGTTCCCTTGTTTTATATTGCTAGAGATTATCTTGGGAGCATGATTGGAGGAGAGACAAATTGGGTGGATGTGTCCTTGGAGGGAGAGAACTCCCACACACTTTGCACTACATGTTCTAGAGGGAGCATGGGAGATGGTATGGCCACTAGAGCTACTCATTTGTTTCCATATGAGGTGAGCCATATGATAGATGAAATGCCATATGTTGATAACTTCCAACTCATCATATATGGAGATATTTGGGCCAACTTGATTTGCAGCATTGGAGGAGATATCCTTGGAGATCTAGTATTCATCTTGCCACTTGAGGGCAAGTATTTTGTAGCCTAGGATCAAAACTCTCTCTACACTTATCATGAGTGGAGAGATATACATCGTGGGGTAGGCTAAAGTTTCTACCAAGATCAGATTTTCATCCCACCTACATTACCAGAGCTAGAGGTGGAAGATGACTTTCAGGAGTTGCCCTGTTGGGAGGCAACTCATTTTGCATGGCTGATTGCTTGGGGGATGGAGGATCCACATGAGGAAGATATTCCTCAACACTTCATATACTCCATGCCTTGAAGAGGAGGCTTCCAGTTCTATCCTTTCAGTTTCTTGAGGACAAGCAACATTTGGGGAGGGGAGGACTATAATGTTCCAAAATTTTCATGCAGATAATTGGAACATTACTTTTTGCTTATATCACCTAGGAGGAGAATAAATGGGTAAGGAGGCCCATGCATAATGATATTCACAATAAAATCCCTCATATTATGAGAGGGGATCATCATTGAAGTTTTTTTTCACACCCTCATGTGTGAACATGGTTATTTGCAAGTAGACAAGGTCAAGTTTGATCAAGTCAACAATGCTGCCATAGGAGGAGTGGCTTACATAGGAAGCCAGCACAGTGTGAATGAGGAAAGGGATATTTTGTGGAGGAAACCCTAATGGATGGGGCCCATGGAGGAATATATTTCACTTATTTAAAAGGAGGGTAAGGCAACCATTGTTTCTCATGCTTGTATTATTCATCTCATTTTTATTCAGACAATTGTGCATTCTCTGCTGTTTAGCAAGAGTTTCCAGGAGGAATTCCTGTTTAGGATTCCTTCTCCTTCTTGAGAGGCATCTTGAGGGATTTTAATTATTTTCCTCACATCTAGGCTTGAGGCCAATCATCCTCCATCAAGACAACATTATTTATGGAGCAGAATAATACTGTGTTGCTAGGTGTTGCAGTAAGGGTTCATTACACCATCTCCTTCAGCTATTTTTCAGAGGAGGAGTCTCTCTTATCTTTGGGATATCATATTGGAGGTATTCAGGAGCTGATTGGAAACTTTGGCATCAAGGCTAACTCATTCCCTAGCCATATAGCACAGTTCCATCCAGTGACTGCATTATTTTGAGTGGAGCATTTGCAGTGGGGCTCTTACAGATTATTGGAGGGCAAGATCTTTGGTGAGAGGATCAACCTTTCATTCAAAAGATCCATTGGAGGAGGCATATTCAGTTTTGGCATCATCTACAACATCTCCATCTAGTTCTATTTTTGAGTTGCTGCTGCTACCCATCAACTCCAGCATTTTGCAGATTTTGCATTTCATAGCCAATCCTTCCAGGATTGACATGAGGTAGTCTTTGGGAGCTGAGATAATCTCCCCCAATGTTGTATTGTGCCCTATATTGATTCATATATGTATTTTGCATGTGTATCATGCATTTTATTTATAAAACTATGTTTTCATAGCTTGGTATACATTGTGTAGCAGTGGTTTTGTCATGTATTTTGTACTTGTTTCTTGAGGCTAAGTATTGCCTATCTTCAGTGACCTTTTTCCTCAAGATATTGTATTCATTTGTTACTACTATTATTAATGAGAAGGCTATGTATTTCTCTCACATTTATATGAGTTGAGTGTTGCTGCTGCACCAATATTGTGTTTTCTTATTGCTAGAGCTCCAACTCTAGAATATATTGAGGTATTCTCATTGTTGTAGCATTTTCCTGAGTTTGGAATATTACACTTCACAACCAAGAGGAACCACCTAGCATGAAACATACCATGGGAAACAACATGATGAGAACTATCAAATGATGAAGATATCTAGAGCAAATTCACTAACTTTCATCCTCAAAAGCTTCAACAAGTGCAAGGCTGCTAGGGTTTTCTAGGGCTTCTAGAGATTTGGAGCTTCAATCACTGCAACCCAAACAAATATTAAGAGCATAAAAAAAATGATATTTGAATTAATGACAACACCATTCAACTATTAGTCTAAATGATATTCTCCTTCCCAAAAATATAATGCTTCCATTTTTTGCATGCCTAGATGACAGAGTACATATCCTTATCATAGGTGGGGTATCTTTGGATAGTATTAGAGAGTGTTTCACTATGATAGGCCACCAAATGTCAATATTGAGTGATGATTACACCAATAGCTTAGTCATAGGCATCTGTCTCAATCTCAAATTCCTATTGTAGGTTTGGCATGGTGAGGATCGGTGTAGATAAAAGGCAATATTTCAAATCCTTGAATGCCTTCTCTTGTGACTAAGACTAGAATTTTTTTTTTCTCCTCCCTTGGTCACTTGACTCAAATACTAAGCACTAAAGGAGAACCCCAACATGAATATTTGGTAGAAGTTAACAAGACCCAATAGTATACAAAGCTCTGCTAGAGTTGTCAGCATTGGCCAATCCCAAATGACTTGGATATTTTCTAGGTCCACTAGCACCCCACACTCATCCACAATGTATCCCAAGTATTGAATCATCTGCATGCCAAATGAGAATTTTTCTAAATTGACATACACCTTGTGTTGTCGTAGGGTGCTCAAGAGCTACTTAATGCTTTTCAAATGTTTCATCCACTTTTTTCTATAGATGAGAATTCCATCCAAATATACAACCACAAAATAGTTTGTGAACGATGATAAGATATCATTTGTCATCCTCATGAAAATTATTGGAGAATTATTTAAGCTTAAGGGCATGAACCACTTGAAATGAATTTCTTTAGATCTCAATAATGTATTTCATACATCATTTTTGTCAATTGGAACATGGTCATAGATTTAATTCTGATTAATCTTGCTAAAGAACTTACCCACCTTAAACTGGTCAAGAATATTTCCAATCCCAAGAATCAAACGTTTTTTCTTGACAATGATTTTTTTAGGAATCAATAATCAATACAAATTCTTTGTGTCCCACTTACTTAATATGGGAAAATGCATCCTTTTCCCTTTTATCTCACTTATAGACTTCATCATTTTTAATCATCTCCTATAATGATTTTACTATGTGTGTAATCTTAGATGAAATTGCAAAGGAAGTTAGTTTTCCATAAAAAGGATTATAAGGATTATTTGTGCACTGGAAAGGGAATTTGAGCGATAGTCTTGACCCATTATAGGTACACCTTAATCAAAATTTTAGCTATGATATGGCCGAATATATTTCCCTCAGAAACTTTGAATATGATCTTCTTAGGATTTAAATATATTATGTATTTCCTACATTTCTCTAAAATTTGCCTCAGATGATGCAAGTGGTGAGATATCTTCTTTTAAAATATTGTAACATCATCCAACTAAACCACTACACTTTTTCTGATTAAACCAAGGAATGTGATGTTCATATCTCGTTGTAAGATATCACCTTCATTAATGAGTCCAAAAGGAATTATCTTAAGTGCAAAGGTACTCCACTTGGTCATGAACGTATTTTTGTGTCTATTAGGTTCTACTACTAGAACTTGGTTGTCTCCAGAGAAACCATCTAGTACCAAGAATTTATTTAACCCAAATACTATTTGAAGTATTTTTTCCATAAATGGCACAGGATATTTATCCTCGTTCGATATCCCAGTTCAAATTATGGAAATCAACACATAGGCATATCTCTTTAGACTTCTTTCTTATGGGAACCTGGTTGGAGATCCATGTAGAATGATGAACTTTAAATATGATCCGAGCATCTAGATATTTCCCTAGTATTTTCTGAATGACAGGTTCAAGCATAGGATGAAATTTTCTCAATTTATGCTGAAAATGATTTACCCCTTCTTTCATAGGTATCACATGATGTATTATCCACATGTCATAAGGTTTCAAGACATTATACGGTCCATGCAAACACATCTCTGACTTCTTAAGGATAAAATTAAAATCTTATCACTCTAGAGGTGTGAAACACATACTGATATTCACATATTTTAGATATTATTTAATACCAAGATTCACTTGTTTGTGTGAAAGAGTAGAATTGTCAATCTTTTCATTATCTAGTCCCTTGAAATGATTTTTCAAGTCATACATATTTTCAAAATATGCCACACCCTTAGGCATGGGGTTTCCTTTTTTTCCTGAGTTGATCCCTGTAATAATTTTTCGTGTTCATCTTCATCAATGTTTGCATCTTTGAACACATCAACATTTTCCATGAAGTCTAGTATATGCTAGTCATCATTAAAAAATAAAAATTAGTAATGTTGTCAGGCATGGATGGCCTATAAATAATCTCAACTAAAAATCCATACTTTAATGGTGACAACCTAACAACAATGTTAGCTAATGTATTTGCAACAAAATTACAAATATGAGGAACAAAATTAATATTAAAAGCTTGGAAATGTGAAATGAGATGACATACCTCTTGTTGGTAATGTCTGAGATTAGGTGACACACAGTGAATATTTTTTTGTCCTTTAAATTTGAGTTCAATGGATTTATTTAAACCCAATTAGAGTTTACATATTCGACAACGATGTTAGTGAACTCAAATTCTAAGCGACATGAGATCAAATATTTGTTCTATTGCAGGTCTATTAAAATACAAGCAGCTCCAAAACCCTCCTGCACCTTTGAATAATCAAATCACATTGTCCAACTGTTAGCGATATTATGTTTAGTTCCTACACTAGTACTATTTACATCTACAATATAGGAGTCATATGTACCAGTTGGATTTCAATGGAGTTAAAATTGTGTGTATGGTGGTACGGGTGAAGGTTGCGCTAGATAACTTCCATGATCAACCTCTAGAAAAAAATTTCAGAAAATGATCTATGCATAACTGATAGGATCGTTAGGCCCTTCAAGCGTCGTGATGGTATTATTTATAAATGGCTCACTCTTGAATCATATTTTATTTTTCTTTCCCTTATGTGAAAGCCACAAATGCAACAAATAAATAGCAAAGCATCCCTGCAATTTACCTGACTAGTCTCTACTCAACAAAAGACCATAAGCTTTCGGAATGTCCACAATGAAAATACCGATACATTGATTATCTCTATAGTATGATGATAAAAGAATTATAACATTCTTAAGTTCACCAATTTCCTCTACTAGATATATATCTAACTGAATTATTCTAGCATCAGTTTTTTCCCATTTAGCATTGATTTTATTGGAAACTAATAAAGGAATGACATTTGCAGATGCACCAAAATCAACTAGGAGATTATGGAAATTATAATTAAATATCTCAAAAGTTAAAATAAATGGGGGGAAAGTAGACCTAGAATTTACAATTTTCGTGTTAACAACCGATTCAAGAATCGTTGGAGACTTATCGGATAAATCTTGAGAAGAAAAAACCATTCTACTTGATGGAGGCCGAGATACAAATGCTTGAATGAGAAATTATCATTGGCTTGCTATCTTGGCTAATTTGTAAGGGGAAATATTTTCACAAGCCTTTTTCATGTCTTCAATAATGTCGTAATCAATGTCTCCATCATGGGTAGGGTGTGCTAATGTGTTAGGTGGTGTAACTTTATTCGATACCTCAAGGGTGGTGGACTTAATCTAATTGTTCTCAAAAGCACATTTTTGTTACTGTGTACTTCCAGACTTATTTTGAGTGCCCTGATTAGGATTATTAGGTCACATATTTCTCAAGAACTAGTCCTTTTCTACCCAAGTTATATTACTTCATAGGTTGTTGAGGAGGAGCATCACCCATTGGGGGCTCACCAACACCTTGTAGATCATCATTGAGAATAATATCAAGAGTTAAAATTGAATCACCAACATTCAATTTTTCCTCTATCAAGGAAGGTTCATCAGTGTGTTTTCTATATTAAAAATTCTTTTATGTTTTCAAGCTTTTAATGACATTTGCAACCAGAAGATTCATATAATATTTCCATTAACGACATGTTTTTTGTGATTGAGCCTCTTGGTGAAAGGTAAAATAATTATCCATGCCCAAGTTTTCCACATTAAATGCAACATTATATCTCTATGCATACTTAGATGATTGGTTGAAATTATTCTTAACAAATGGCTTAAAAGACGTTACTGTTAGAATCCTCACTTCACTTCCTCTTAAGTTTTAACAACTTCAATTTTTTTTCAAGTTGTCCATATGAAAGGTATCTTTCTCTTTAGGTTTGTGGGAAGGGTCTTGGGACCTCTTAGAAGTGTCTTTGGAGTCTTTTGAATCCTCTTGATTAACGATAACTCCAATAAACCTTAAGTCCTTCCCAAATACAATCACTTCTGCAAAGTTAAGAACCAAAGTTTATTTTGTAACATGCTTGAAAAGAACTAAAATGTTAGTAGGAAAGGAAGTTGTATAATAATATTTTGTAACTGAATCATGTGGTTGAGCATCTGTGGGGAATTTATTCAAAATAATTTTAAATATTTGATTAAAATATTTAACTTCTTCCTTTTCCCCATTCTTAATATTTCTTAGGTCTTTTAATAACATGGTTGGAGTTTTATTATCAACAAACTTTTCTAAGAATAATTGTTTAAAATCCCTCTAAGTATGAATTTAATTAGGTGGAAGGGTATGGTACCAAACTAAATATCTACCTTCTAGAGTATACGAAAACAATATACAAGCAACATCATCAAAGAATACCTCTAACATCCAAAGATGTAAGTAGAAATCATCGATGTAGTCTTCTACCTTTTCTTTCTTGTCAGGATCATACACCAAAATAAGCTTCTCTGAGTGCTTAGGAATTCGATGAAGATTTCCCAGAAGAGTAAGAAGCCATTGGGCCATCTAATCCAATTTTCCATCGACCATGTCTTTATTGTCCTCCTCCTCTTCACTCTTTGATTCCTAAGAGTTTTCTTCTTCACTATTCAAATTCTCATTGTAATTAGGATGTTGTTATTCTCTTGGCTATTCTTCATGAAAAATTTGAAAAATCCTCCCCATCTCCATCCAAATTTTCCTCAATAGGTCGAAGGCCCCCTTGTTTATTTTTTCTTTCAGTAGAATCAGCTAACTATTCAATGGATACAATAACTAAATCTTCCACTAAAAAAACTGATACACCACGAAAAATTGTTTCTTTATTTAATTGATTATGAGGAAGAATAGAAGTGACAGGAATCAATATAACATCTCTTACAAACTGACAGGTACTAGGTCGGATTATCTAGAGTTGATCATAAGTGACTTCAAAAGCACATTTCAAACCAAGAAGAGAGGACTCTCCTCTCTTAAGAGTGTGAGTTAGAGTTAAAATCAGACTATTATTGCCTTGCATGGAAGGTTATTTTTTATAATGTGGTGAGTTATTAGCCATAAAAGGTTCACCCTCATTATATAACCATAAAATGTTGAAGGTATTAGATTTTTCCAACAATAAGGGGCTCTCCCTGATATGAAGTCCCAACTAGACCTCTCACTGTTTAGAGTAGGAGCCCCAACCAGAAAGTATGGTCGGTTGCCATTATCTTAAATATTTGGCTTCACTGTAATAAATGACACAATGGAGACACAATAAATTTTGAGATAAACAAGTATGTTAGCCTTATCATGATCTCAATTGTAAAGTGTATAATGGTTCTTTCATGAAACAGAAAAGAGAGTGAGTCTTTGAAAGAAAATTATTAGTACTATCCTAGCAAATACACACACATAAATCTAAAAGAATCATTAGCAATCGTGTGAAATAGCTCACCAAGAAACCAAAAACATTAAATAATAAGACACACATTGCAAAGAGGCATATTAAAGCTAACGAAATAGTTCATTTTCATTAGTATGAATTAACATAATCATACACATGTTTTCGCTGTGACAAAGACCCTCCAAAAAATTTTCCCATGTCAATTTTGGATCCTGCAATAAGTTTCGTTTCAAGCCCCAATGTGTCGTCATGTGGTTTGATTTGATATTTGTGTGTTTTACCTTAATGTCACATCCTCCTAAGTATATGCTTCTAAAGTGTCATAAGTTAGCCATTAGAAGTTTTTGAGTTAGTAAGTTGTGGTTATGTGAGCTTATGATCTTTTATAGACATAGAAACTTTCCATTTTAGCCATTCACACACTAAAAAAACATAAAAAAGTGGGAAAAAGCAAGAAAAAGCATGAAAATATCTCACAAAAGAAAAAAACACGTTGAAATTTAACAAAGGCTTGCACTTGAGGAAAGTGCACTTCTTCGAGCTGAAGGAATGTGCCTGATATGGACACACTTGTTCAAGTTGAACAAGTGCTCCCTACCTGGGTGCACTTCTTCATGACGAAAAATTTCACCCTATCCAGTTGCATGCATGATCCAACTTGCTGCATGAGGGTGCACTCCTAGAAAATATGTGTCACCTTAACTTCCCCTTAACTGATTCTTTCGTGCAACAAAAAGTGGCACTCATGCAAGAGTTAGTTTTGCATGTTAATATCTTTAAATAAACTAAGCTAATCATTGCTTCATCATCATTTCATCTGAGTGCGAAGCTGGAAACCAAGAAGCCTTTCATCAATGAGTGCAACAAGTAAGTTTGTAAGCTCAAATCTTTACTTCTTTTCATCATTTCATTGTCAAATATTTTTTTTTTGTTTTTTGTCAATTTCTTGTTTTTCACTATGTTTGTTGGCTCTCCATCTAGATATTCATCTTGCAAGTGTTAAATCATTGGCGCATGTAGGAAAACTTTCACATTCCTAAAACCTTTCATCTTCCACCATGCATGTCACAACATATTCCTCATCTTAGCATCGAATTATCCATTCTGTACATGTTTCTAGGATATTTTTATGCAGAGCACATTTCATGAGCTTGAAGCTCCTTCAGTATTGAAAAAAATACCCTGTTCAAACCAATTTTCCTTGTAGGTGCATGGGCACATCACAAAAGCACGAATATTTTCCCTTCATCCCTTCAGAGTGCTATTGTGCACCCTGTTTTCCTCAAGTCACCTGAGCAAATCACAATTACATGAAGCCTCATCATTCAACCCTTCAACATGCAACAGTGCATCCTCCTTTTTCTTGAGCGCATAGGCGCACTTTGAATAACTAATGCTCCGTTTTCCTCATCCTTCATTTTTTTGGGTGCAATAGTGTTCCTTCCTTGTCCCCTAGGTCACATGGGCACATAGGGAAGACCTAAAGCCACCTTTTCTCATTTATTCCACCCTTTAGGGTTGTACAGTGTGCCCTGGCTGAATTTTTTCCTCTTTCTTGAGCATATTAATGCACCATGAACCCTCGAATGACCATGCATCTCCCTTCGGGATTTGAGAGTGCGCCCTCCTAGTTTGCATGTGTGTTTTTTCTTATATGAAAGTTATTTTTTGTTTTCATTCATATTTTTTCATGCTTTATCATTCTTGTTGACTCTTTTAATGTGATTTATAGGTATTGTTGCATAGTTATTTTTTTTTATGTTGATCTTGTCACTATGAGTGTGATTCCACAAACATGTGTTTGTGCTACTGGTGTTACCATTCTATCGTCATCTGTTGGAGACATGTCACCGCGTGAAGTATCCTCTAAATAAATTTCAGGAGAAATTATTGATGAGCCACTTGAAGTTGCAAAGTACAATATTCCTATATATGCAGGCACTAAATGTTTTATTGACAAAGCGAAAAATGTTACCTCGATAAATATATACAACAAATTTGTGAAAGAAAAATTTATAGAGGACTTAGAAGATGTGCATGCATATACCAACATCAAGAATTCCAGGATAAACAAGATCATGTGCAGATACCCAATCATTCCATCCACATAAGCTATTGAATGGATGAATACACACATGGATGACTCTCACCTTGTGCTACGCAGTGACCGTGGTAATCACCTCGCCACCTATTATGGTAAGGATATGAAAATGTATTATAAGATGCTAAAGCCTAATGAATATGAAAATGATGCCTTTTACACAATATGGGATACCCTCGACACTACGAATGTTATTAGATAATAGTGTTGAGAACCTTCCAAGTCTCGCCATTGCCAATCAATAGTCTAGTTGATGAATATCTTAAGAGATGTATATTAGTATTTGGTAGGTATGCATTATCATATGTTTAGGCAAAAGAAAATTAAGGTGTTCCAAGACAATTGGATATATACGCTTAATATGTTGGTAAACCATGGAAGAGATTTTAATTGCAGTGATAGGTGGGGCAGGTTAAAGAATATTTGAAAGCAAATCAAGCTTCATAATTTTACATGAATGCATATCTCTTGGATCGTATCTGTGCACGATACGTGTTCCTAAAGCTATACTGGAATGAGAATCCTAAAGAGAATTTCCCATTTTATGTTCACTAAAGGGTGTTATCAGAAGGAATCTTCATAGGTGTGTATGCCAGATTGGACGAACACTTATTTACAACGATATTTTTTCTTATATTCAAGATCAATCTGCCATGCATGACAGATCAAGTGAAAGAGTCACTTCAAGATATTGCATATTGGTTTGCAGCTCCCAAGGGGAAATATATAAGATGTTTCAGATGTTAAAAAACCCCTCATATTATTCCATAATATGTGACAAACAAGGTGGTCATGTAGGAGGTGGAAAATCCGCTCGAAAAAGGATCGTCGAGAACCCTTCATAGGAGGAAGAAATCCCCTTGCCCTATATACCCATTAAGGATTAAATTATATGAATTGAATAGTCATAAGAAATTAGCATCCAAAACTAAATAGATGAGTCATCTACACTTCACTACCAAATACTTCAATGATTATGATCCCAGATGAATTGTCGGGTGTTGGGCCAGAATTGTGAATTACGGATAAATCACGCTTCCCTAGAAAGGTGCTAGTCTAGAACAACAGGTGAAAGACTACATGACTATTTCTCCTAACTCAAAACAGATACAGAGAGAGGATTGGAGGCTTACTTGTTCAGTCGCTTCCGTTGTAGCTTCAAATTCAAGCGGTTTGTGGGCTGAATGATTGTTGCAATAAAGAACAATGAAATAGTAGAATATGCAATAATATAGATATCTATTCAATCTAGTTAGCTAAATTAGTAAATCATAAACCATACGCATCAACTAAGATCTTGCAATATCGAAAATCAAAGCCAATACATATGCATATAGGGAAAAATAAGCAGTACTCTTTATTGATGATAGAAGGAGAGGTTACAACCTAGTGATTGATTTGAAGTGACCTTCCAGCAACGTTCCCAAGCCTCATCATAGTATAAATATCTCCAATAGTAGCTACAAAAATATAGCTCTCAATTGATAATTCTCCAGCATTTCTCTACTCAAATTCTTCCTCCTCAAGCACTTAGATCTGTGCTCAATTTATAGATGAACTGTAGGTTGTTTTGCAATCAATGACTTTCCAATAATAGGCAAGACATGTTTCTATTCATGTAGATCTCAAATGGACACTTGGATCTGAAGCTTGACACATGTGAACTCTTCTAGAAGGCACTGGCCAAGTGGAGATTTCGTAACAATAAGAATTTCACTCGCAATGTGACCAACACACCTGTGAATGTCGAGAAGTGCATTGTAGAGTAGCCTTGCATGGGGATGCCTACATATGCAATGCACTTAGGCCCCTTAGAGCCTACATTGGTGATCTCTCATATGCTACATAATAAGCTTCAAACCTTGGAAACCTTTGCTTGATGAAAGTCTTGCTTGATTTGTCTTTTTTCTTGTCTTAGGGCATGTAGCAACTGAAATCATAGGGAATGATAGACCCTTTATCATTGGTTCTAGAGATGATGCCAAATTAACCAACTCATTGGGAATGGCGCCCAAATTGACCTATAACAATTTCCCCCTAAAGCATGAGATCCAAATAATAAGAACATTTTATTGAGATTCTTTACACTGTGATGAGTCTGGAAATGAAGTAGAGTGGTCACCTACATCAATATTGCAATACATAACATCATGATATATCCTCTTTGATCATAATTTCTGAGGGTAGGAATTTGCATGTTCAGCACATAAACAATCTAACAACATGTACATAATTTAGAAAGTCATCTTCATTGGAATGTTGCCCAGATGTAGACATGCCTACATATATAGGCCCATGTTTGAAGTCAATCTGTATGTAAGGTCACTGTACAAATGATGTGTACAAAAATCTTAAAATCACAACACGGATGGATGAAAATATATCTGGGGTCTTCTTATCTTGTTCACTCGATCATTCAGGTACAATTCTAGCCATGGGAATATATGAATTGTAGTTGAACATGAAAAGACATCGTTTGATTACCAGCCAATGATTTGAGCTGTTAACAAATGCGAGAGAACCAACATTAATGTCAATGGCCCTCAAGGTACTGTAGTACATTTCTTAAGGCGTGAATAGATGATTTGATGTTAAACGCCAAACAAAATATTTTGGTCAAAGGTTCGGAATCGAGGACCTTGTCGATGTTGTAACAAGCCTCATGGTACTAGAATATGATGTTTCTAAGTGAACTTCCTGGATATTTATTTTTCATCGACAGGAAGTCACCTTATTTCAAAACAAGAGTTACTGATTTCAGAGACAAGGGTATGACTTGATATAGCAATTTTCAGGGATGACGGTCATGAAAATGAAGGTTTACGAGCATTGCAGAAGGATGAGTTTTTAATCATTGGATGACTTCTCTTGAACATATTGGCGACATTGTGATGAGTTGGCATCATTGACCCAAAACTAAAGTGATGCTATGATGAACCATAGGTGTGAATGAACCGTCAAGATGATTACCCAACCTAAACAGTCATGGACATGGAGTGAAAGAAGTGTCATGTTCAAGAGCGACTTGCTACCAAAAAGAACCTTTACTTACTTTTCCCAAATTTTCCTTGGTCATTTGTCGACCAGTACCTCTTTATTTTGTAACAAGCTTGAGGAGGATAAAATTTTCTTGATCTATAATTCAACCCTTCAGGTGAATAAAGTATCTCTATTTAATAATCTAACGAGTCTAGTGATGAATGAAACTTGATTCTTGCCATGATCGACAAGCCCGTCGTGATTTTATGTTTTAATGAGCTTAACGATAGTGATATCATGGTCCTTTTTCATATTTAGATAGTCTAAAAAAAAGGACAAAATAGAACTCCAAAAGTAATTCTTCGTAAATTTGTCTCTCAGACCCATAAAAGTGTAAAATAATATCCGAAAGAACCTCTTTGGTCATGTTTAATCAAGGTATTCATTTTTCGTAAATAATATATCTTAGTCCGGAAAAGGGTTAAACTTATACTGAGAAGATATCAATTCATTTAATTGAACGATCTTGAAAAGACAAGTTCTCGGCAATCTGTTGAAATTATCGGAGTTTGAAAAGAGCTGAAAGAAGACTCCAGGGGTTCCTTTTTAGCTGTTATCGAAGCTCGAAAAAACATGAAAGTGCGCTTCAAATCCTTTTTCATTTTTAACAAAGCTTGAAAAATAAGGAGAAAAAGTATGGTTTGTGGTCAAGTCATTCTTTAAATAAATTTGCATGAATAGTATGTTCATCAGTTGCATTTCCTGTTCAGAACAACATCAAATGGATTAAAAATACCTGTTTCATGATAAAAACATAATAAAACTATAGTCATAGTAATAAATTTAACTTGAAAACAATTAAATGACTATAAAAATGTAGTTTCACTATTCATTTTTACCATTCCATAGTTACCATTTGCATTTTGGAGCTCTGAACCTAATTTTTCCCCCGAACTTCAGTCGTTGATTGCGGTCATTTCTGTGGATGGATTTCATCGCCATTTGATCCAGGTTAGTACTATGAACCTCCTCTTCCCTTTGGTATTCATTTCATTTCCATTATTTCCAAATTTTTATGGTTCTAAGGTCCCCTAGGGTAAATTCTTCCCAAAATTAGGGCAATGCATCCCTACATGTCTAAACCTGCATTGTATAGCAGGTACAGTGAAGGGTACTTGCATGTGCAACACACTGTCTCAGTCTAGGGAGTGTGTTGGGTTCAGTTCAAGGTTTTGATTTTCATTTTGTGCCCAAAATTTTCCTAGTGTTTCACAATGAATGGAATCTAATGGATCTTATGGTTGTATTTCAGTTTTCCATCAGATTATAATGACGATTACATGGAGGGAAAGAGAACATGAAGAACAAGCTATGATTCCCTTGAATGATCTAGGTACTGTAAGAGCCCTAAGAGATTGTGGACTACTTGATTACTTCAAATTATCGGGAATGAAACAACAAATAGAACTCTTGGAGTTCTTAGTCTGAGCATGGGATCTGGAAAGAGAGGAATTTCACATTAAAAATCAAGTGGCATCCATAACAGTTGAGGACATGTATTTTCTCACAGGTTTGTCGAGGAGAGGTTTTCCCATTTCTCTACAAGGTCTACTGTTGGAGGGGAGACAGTGAGGTATTATGTTATGCATTATTTCTATCCAGGGGTAGAACCTAGCAAAGATAGAAAAATAAACATCTGGGATGTCATGGATTTTCCTTTGAGAACCATTCTTTTCATGATCGCTAAACTTGTTGGCATAGTTACACTACATGTAGTGAAAAAATCCTATATGCAGTATGCGCTAGAGTGCTTAGAACCAATAGTCTTCAACTAGTCTGAAGTTGTTCTATCTTAGATAAAGGAACAACTGAATAAATCAAAGGCAGGAAGGAAGAAAAATTTCAGTTATGGTTCAATCCTTATCTACTTTTCTTTGGAATGGATTCCACTGATGTAACCACAGCATGTAACATTGGATATATTTAGTCCTTGAGATCCTCAAATGCAAAGATGGGTAGAACTTATGGGTCGTTATGCAGGCCAATCGACCATTGTGTTCTCTACTGCATTCTCCATTGGTTTTGGTGACAAATCGTTGCCATCGATGAGTACACATATGCAGGCGTCGACTTCCGAGGAGATCTAGATTTAGTATTGCCAGGAGGCGCTCAGTGGGGTGCAATAGGTAAGAATGATTTGACCATGTTTTTTGATTTTTCTAAGGTTTATACATTGTTATTGTGTTTTTTATTTCTTTCCAAGGCTAAAATAAATGTTTGATGTAATGCAGATATCGGTCGTGTTCAACCAGTAGAGGAACCAGAGCGCGAAGTAGATGCGGCAGCAGAGAGGGCTGTCGGGAGAGTAGTCCTTCAGGACCTTGATATGGCTGAAACTCTAGTTGAGCTTCAACATCACATAGAGGGGTTGACCTTCTAGATTATGGATTACCGGGCTGAAGAGCTTCCCATGTGATTGTAGCGACACACTATTGGGGTTCCTAATTGTTGGATGTGTTTGCTCCATAGGATTTCTAGATCTATAGCATGTTACCATGAGCACCACTAGTTTACTTGTGACATTTTGCATACATTTTGAGGTCAGATGACCAATGTGTCTTGGGCACAAATTTTGTAAAAACCTATAACTATATATCTATATGATTTCATAGTTTTCCCTATGTTTAATGCGCAATCCTATTCAATGATGTGAATGTTTTCTTTACCTATGTCGCAAATGTATGTGTAAAACTTGATTAGCTAATGAACCATTCAAAGTGTTCAAATTTCTGGAAATGTGTTGATATTGAACAAAATCAAAATGTCTTTCCAAAATTCGAACTCTTAGGGACAATCTAAGAAGTGTTGGATTTCTAATAGTATAAACACTAGTAAGTTGTAATACCACAAGTTGTGAGTCTAACCTTATAATTATGTGGTTGATACAAAATTAAATGGCATCAGAGAGAATTTCAATCAACTTTCTATACTCAACGATATTGTTCGTCTAGCTACCAATACAAATCCCTTGAAAACTCACTAACTCATCGTTCGGAGTGAAAATGGACCACACTGCAGAGGATAGATTCTGCGTACTACGAATAGCACCATCAGCATATCTAAAAAATGGTTCCGAAGATTTAGACATCTACCATAAAATGTAAAGTGGATTACTAATGTCAAGAAAACTCTAAAAACAAATTAATATAGTGAATGCAAATCAACAACATATATTCAATATAATACAAAAAATTAATATGCTCATGATTAAGCATAGTAACATTTCAAATACAACCCATTTCTAGGTTGTGCCAATGGAATACCATCGTAATCAACTAACTCGCAGGCACCCTTAGCAAGAACTCTTTTGATAATATAGGGGCCATGCCAGAATAGATCGAATTTCCTTGTACCTATTACATCAGCTTATTGATCATAAAGAAGGACCAAGTCACCCTCTGAGTAGATGCGAGGCTAGAATTTTTTGTGGTATTGTGCCTTTAGACATCTCTTATGCACTTTGTTGGCCAATTGGGCTTCACGACATGTTTCATCTAGATGGATGAGGTTAAGGAGACACACTTCTTCTTCTGAGGTGTTAGGTAACAAGTCTATCGCAACTTTTATCGATGATGTTTCACATTGGATTGGTAAGGTAGCTTCCAGACCATACACCAATTGAAAAGGAGTAAATCCGGTTGCGTTTATCACCGAGGTTTGATACGCCCACAAGGAGGAGTACAGGATCAAGTTTCAGTTTCTTTTACGGAATCCTATCATTCGTTGAAGCATTCGTTTAAGAATTTTGTTAATAGCCTCAACTTGTCCATTTGATTGTGGATAATAAGGAGTAGAATTATCATGTGACGTAGTAGCAGTACTATCAGAGGGAAGGTCATAGAGAAGCACAGCCAAAAATAAAGACTTCTTTGACTTGGATTCGATGAATTCCAAATCAAATTCCTGCAAAATGACAATCCATTTTGAATATTTTCCCCTAGTAATTCACGTGATAAGATATAAGTCATGGGGTTGCAATCCAAAACTATTGTTTTTTTTTCAAAGCAGGATATAATGGTGAAATATTTGGACAACTTGAATAGCTGCCAAGGCAATCTTTTCCACGTACGAGTACTTAACTTCCGTATCATTGAGATTACGACTTAAATAATATATCGGATTTTCAATTCCATCCTCTAGTTTGACCAAAACCATAGCAATGGTTCTTTCAGCCACATCGATATATAGGAAATAATCATTTTGATAATTAGGAGGATACATTAATGATGCTCAGACAAGATGGTCCTTGATAGCATCAAAAGAAGCTTACGCAATTTGGTCCCAATGGAAGGGAACCCCCTTTTTTCAATAATCGAGTAAATCCTTTAGCCATTTCGGCGTAGTTTGGAATGAACCTTCTCAAGAAGTTAGCCTTTCCTTGAAGTTTTTGTATCTTAAGTAAGTTTGATGGTGCAGGAAAATCAATAATGGCATGAACCTTTAGTGGGTCTATTCGAATTCCTTCTTTTGAGACTACGAATTCGAGAAATCGACCAAAACCAACACAAAACATACATTTATGTGGATTGAGGCATATCTTGTAGTGTCGGTAGTGTAAGATAATGGCTCTCGATGCATCGGGTGACCAGTTTGATTTCATGAATGCGCTGGTAAATCATCTAGATATGGTTGAACAAAGTGCTTGATTTTGTTGAAAGAATAATCCATTGTGCTCTGAAATTTTCCCCAGCGTTTTTTAAACCAAATGGAAATTTCCTATATGCGAATGTGCCCTAGGGACAGATGAATGATGCCTTATGTTTTTCATCTGGGTAGAAATTGATTTTATTTTAGCTGGAAAATCCATCCATGAATGAGAATATTTCGCATCCATCACAATTGTCAATAATATGGTTTATAAAGGGAGTAGGATAGTTGTATTTTGGACAAGCATGATTAACAGGGTAAATGAAACTAACACGCTAAATTTTTTCAACTTCTGCTTTGATGGCCATGGAGTTCTTTGGATGAATAGGATGAAGCCATTGGTGCACCAGTTTGAAATCAGGATACATATTAATAGTGTGTTCAACTATACTAGTATCTATGCCTGGAATTTCCTCGTAAGACCAAGTGAATACGTCATGAAATTCATGAAAAGGAGAACGATATGAATCGAGTTCTGATGGAGAACAAGATACACTGACATGAATATTTTCCACAATGCCCGGTTTGGTCGAAACATCGATAGAAATCATTTCTTCGATATTTGATAAATTTCACTCAGAGTCAATTGCATTAATCGATAAAGAATTTGAAAAGAAAGTTTTGATGGATGGGTGATACAGTTCACAAAGATTGTTTTCTTCATAATCAGGAAGATGGGAAAAATGATCATAATCTTCCCATGGTTCTCCTTCTGACATCATAGCTTCCAAAATATTTTCATATGTCAAAAACTTTGAGGAAAATGGATCAGATGGAGTACCAAAATCTAAGGAATGATCAACCCAAACACTCGGCAACGTTGATTTCAGATTTTGTGCCCAAGCCAAATAGATTATTTTCTATGCCATCTCTATAGGGTTGGGTGGTAAAACATCATCCAATGTAGAAATATTAGAATCACTCGTACTCTCCCTTAAGCCAGATAGAGTGGAAGAGATCATGTAGCAGGTCTCTATACTTGCAATTTATGTCGACGTCGCGGGCGGAGGTAATGCAAAGGTTCCCATAAGAGTGGAATCCTTTAAGAGTCCTACACCAATGTTCTAAATTTCTAGTTGGGGTAAGTTAACAAATGGAATGTTTCTAGTTATCTACAAATTGGAGGCAAAAAAGGATAATTGATTAATGACTGTGATTGTACCTTTATGTGGAAAGGAAATCATTCTAAAGTATGTAGAAAAAATGGTAGTCTTTGCATATACCCATGGTCTTCCAAGTAAAATGTTATATTCAAGGGGTCCATCAACAACCTCGACATCAATATTCATTGTTTTCCCCCCTAGTTCAACATGCAAGTTATTGATAATACCACAAGGTTTATATGTTCTTCCATCAAAAGCCTTCAACGTCGTTGATGATTGTGATAATCGCAGCAAGCCAAGTGAATTCCAACAGTTTAGATACATAATGCACGTAGATGCTCCCTCATCAATAATAGTGTGATGAACAAGGTGATTGAGAACATTTACTTGTCTAGAGAATGCCAATTCTGTTGGTAATTGTGGCATATATCCTGTATGATTAAATATGAAAGATTAGAATCATTCGGATCAATTCCACCACTGGCCGACAATAAACCTTGCTTCTGGGAGGGAAAATTTTGTAATACCTCAAGAGAACACATAGCTGAAGGGGATTGAGCCAAATATTCAACTATATTATAATTTTTTGCAGCTCTTGCTCGAGGATTATATGTCAATTTATGAATTACTCCCTTCGGTGGCTTAATTTTCAATTCAGGAATAACAATAGGTGGTACTGATTCATTAGATGGATTCGTTGTCGAGGTAGTAGGTTGATCAGTGGCCGGACTACCATAGTCTTTATTCCGTGTCGACACCAAAATATCTTCTGAAGGTTTTGTGGTGGATAACATTAACACTTGGGAACTAGGAGTTGGCTTTGTAGCAACCAAATTAGTGTCCATATTTTGAAATGGGTCTATCAAGACAACTGATACATGGGGATTCTTGATGATTTTTGAGACTTCAGCATGGTGAGGAAAATCCCTAACAAAATGTTCCTCGTTACAGATTATGCATGGATAACGAGGTTTTCGTGGTCCAGACGATTGATTAGATGATCTTTCATGCGTGTTAGAAGTTTTATTTTTCTTACCTCCTAGTTGCTTGTAACCTTTGCCTTTGTCAAATGACATGGCATTAATTTTGAAAGTAGGAGTAGGATCAAATGCAGTAGCGTGGTGTGTGTTTGCAGTGCCTATCAAGCCGTCTTCGGCATGAGAGTCCTTTATTTGAGGAGGAACATTAAAATTAGATCACGACGCATTAGGAAGTTTTTCATGGAGCGTGTCAGACTGAGTATAAATCAAGTCTAAATATTGGGCAGGAGCGATAATTTTCTCTTCTGTGATGATGCCACCTTTAGCCACATCCTCAGTTATAGATGGTAACAGGGACTTAATGGACCATTCAACAATGAGCTGATCCAGAACAAATTTCTTAACCATTCGTCGACGGTAATGCCACTCATGAATATGATAAAAAATGTGAGTATCATTAGTCTGTTTGAAGTTGGTTAAGAGTTCTGTTCTAGTTTTGTATCTAATCAGTAACTGGAAATGGGTCAAAAAGACAGTAGCTAAAGTAGTGAAATTGTCGAAAGAAGCTCTAGGTAACTCAATGTACCATTTAGCAGTCGGACCTGTAAGCGTGCGCTGGAAAAGACACAGTCGAACAGAATCATCATTCAAGGAATTTGATGAACACCATAAATTATAAGTCATGAAATGACTCGACGGATATTCCCCAGGGTTTCCATTCAATTTAGGAATATCAGAGGGTAATTTATGAGGTATCACCGGCCACCAAGGAGCATAATTTATAGGATTATTGGTTAACCGATTTAAATTTGGTAATTCCAAGGTTTCAACAAAAGGAAATTGTCTATTAAGGTCAGGTTGAGCATAGCTAGGGTAAGATGGAATTTCTTGAGCCATAGGCCTTTGAGCACCAGCATACAGAATTTGTTGCTGGTAACCCAGATAGGGGTTGTTTTGCATAGAAAACGCTTGAGAATTCTGTTAACCAAAACCTGGATATGATACTTGTTGAAATGATGTTTGAGGCATTTATGATTGTGGCTGCCAAGGGGTTTGTCCACCAATGTTATAACGAAAATTAGAATAACTTGGATTCGGTTGATATGTATAACCAGTTTGCATTTGTGACATCCCAAAAAATGGTACACCAGCTTGTGAATAAATGATTCTTGATACAGGTTGTTGTATATTAACCAAAGGATTTTGAGTCTGTGGGCCCAAAATTTGGTGATATTGAGTCGAAGGACCCGCCTAATAAGGTTGATGTACAATATTTTGATTCTGTAACAGGGGTATAGATGTATTAACAAGTGGTAATAAAGTGGGTGTAACAGGTTGATACGAATGTACAACTATTTGTGGTTGGATAGGCAGAGTGGGCTTCCATTGACAAACATTCATGTCAACATTAGTTTGACCAAAAAGTGACTGAGTGTTGTCATATTGGGTGACCAAAGGTTTCCCCCCAGCATAAGGAGGATAATAAGATGAAAAATAATTTTCTTCAAATGTTGGGAGTCTAGTTGATATGGTCCTTAAAGGAATTGATCCAAAAGGACCGACTTGATATTGCCTTGATGATGTATGCAATGAATCAAGTCGTTCAGTACTAACGATAGGAATACCAGTTAAAATACTATATGATGACATTGGAAAAGAACACGATCATGAAGATGCACCAGAGAAAGTGCCAAACAATGATTTGTAATATGTTGGGACCGAAGGGCCACCATGCAAATATGACTCTAGTGAGGTTGTGAACATCGACGGAGTAGTGAGGGTAGGAGCTAACGTAATTGAAACAACATACCCAACTGAAGATGTTGGTTCAGAAATGGTTGTTTGACCAAATGTATACCCTCAAAAATCGATGGGAGATTGAATGGGAACATGATCAACAAAAGCATACAGAAACAATTGAGGAAAAGACTGGTACAGGAAAAGGTCCTCCCCAAAATGGGTTGGATTTAAAGGTGTATCATCCTGTGGGATTTCTTCAATCACAATTAAACGAGGAGGAATAACTTCACCGTCAGGCCCAAAATATATTTCAGACGGTTTACTGTGTGATATAGGAGTTTCAATAGCTACAAAATTTTGTGGTATGACTAAGGTAGGAACAAATTCCAGCTGTTCAACTTCAGGATTCTGATGTTCTGGCAAAGAGGAGACAAGATCTGGATCAATTTGTGATTGAAAAACGTCAGGTCCAGGAGGTATGGTCTCAGCGATTGAATGGATCGTGACCATGGATAGCTGTGAAAACTTTGTTTCGACAACAATAGACGAACTAGATGTGTGGAAACAATTTGAGCTAACTATGGGTTAAAGGATGATGTTTTGCTAGAGGTACGAATTGTACTTGATTCGGCAGATTGTGATCACCTTCGCCTACCAGAAGTAACTTCCAGTGGTAAAGGTGGTTTTAAAGCTAAAGTGAATGACGAAGGATAGGATTTTTTTCTTCCACAATTACTGATTTATTTTAACCAAAAACAAATAATAAAAAAAAAGAGGGCAATGCTAGGCAAGAGGGTTTACCAAGAAACTGTGAACTACAAAATACCTCCTGGCGAACCAAGAAGTACGGGCAGGTAATGTTCCTGAATGTTGTGTTTGGTGTATCACAATTTCAAGGCGGCCGACTCGGTTCACTATGGATGGATAGCACCTAAAATTTGTCCTCCCAAATATACCCGAAGGTACGTGGAGGCACAAGTCCGTATTAGTGTTGTTTGATGTGAAACCGCACAGTAAGAGAACCCCTTTATACTTATCTTACTGTAACATCGCCCGATATACCCAAAAGTACATGGATGAGCTACGATATACTTATGTACGTGGAGTGATGTATCACACTAGGAATGTATCGCATACAAGTTAACAACAGCTACAATGTTTTACGACGCCAGAACACGTCTCTAGCCTAGACCTTCTAAATGTTATCGTTATGGTTCTAATGTGTTGTTAAGTAAATTGAGATTAATTGTAACTTAATCTTGCTTAACAACTTTCCTTTCCAAGGTTCACCGCGATGATGTCTATGAAATTCCTAAAATGCAAGCTAAGAACAATAAAAAATCTTTCACTTTCATATTTTTAAATGAATAACCTAGCTACTAAGGGAAGAGAGTAAATAATTTGTGAGCAAACAAATCAATGAACCAAAAAAAATCAATGAATCACAAACTAAATGCAGATTTCCTAATATTCCTTTTGCAAAACACACATTATTCTACATGCAAATCCAAGTTTTTACTTTTAGTTTCCTTAATGTTATGAATGCAGAAAAGAAACTAGGTGCACTAAATCAATAATTAAAATTCTTTTTACTTTCGAGAAACGAAGAATACAAACAACAATTTCTCTTTTGAAGGAAAAATGAGGATTTCAACAACAATTTATCCTATCAAGGAAATGAAGATTTTATGACAATTTCCTATTTCGAAAGCAAATGATTCTTAATGCGACCATAAAAAGTACTTTAAAATCAACTTGTCAATGATAAAGAAAAACTTTGTTGAAACAAAATTGAACAAATTTTCAGTCAAAGGAGAAGAAGTATATAGAGTCACTGGTCAATTGAGCATCAAACTTTTCAAAACACAGCAGCGAAAAAAACTGAAGCAAATTGCAAAGGAAAATTCAAGGGAATTTGGGTACTTTTAGGAGTTAAGATAGTCTCTAAGGGGAGAAGGTGCTCTACAACAAAGGCTAGGAAGGGAGATAGTGCTCTGCAAAGCACTGTGTCCAGTCTAAGGGTGCATTGGGTATAGTATACAAAGAAAAATACTACTGTTTAACTCATTGTCTTTGCAAATTAAGCTCTGAAAAGGTTTAATATTTATGTGTAACAACTACTGGGTGGATAAACAAAGTGAATCAGAGGCTTAAACACCTAGAACTAAGAGAAATTCTCCCCAGTTGAGTCGCCAATTTGTTGGGCCAGAATTGTGAATTACAGATCAATCACGCTTCCCTAGACATGTGCTAGTCTAGAAAAACAGGTGAAAGACTATATGAATATTTCTCCTAAATCAGAATAGATACACAGAGAGGATTGGTGGCTTACTTGTTTAGTCGCTTCCAAATGGCTCCTTCTGTCGCTTCCATTGCAGCTTCAAATTCAAGTGGTTTGTGGGTTGAATGCTTGGACCTGCAAGAAAGAAAATTAAAACAACAGAAGATGCAATAATATAGATATCTATTCAAGATATTTATCTAAATCAGTAAAGCATAAACCATGCACATCAAATAAGATCTTGCAATATCAAAAATCAAAGCCAATACAGATGCATATAGGGAAAAATAAGCAGTACTCTTTGTTGATGATAGAAGGAGAGATTACAACCTAGTGACTGATTTGAAGTGACCTTCCAACAACGTTCCCAAGTATCATCATAGTATAAATATCTCCAGCAATAGCTATAAAAATCTAGCTCTAAATTGAAAATTCTCTAGCATTTCTCTACTCAAATTATTCCTCCTCAAGCACTTAGATTTGTGCTCAATTTATAAATGAATTGTAGGTTGTTTTGCAATCAATGACTTTCCAATAATAGGCAAGATATGTTTCCAGTCATGTAGATGTCAAATGGACACTTGGATCCGAAGCTTGACACATGTGAACTCTTCTAGAATGCACTGGCCAAGTGGAGATTCCGGAACAATGAGAATTTCGCTCGCAATGTGACCAACGCACTTGTGAATGTCAGAAAGTTCTTTGCAGAGAAGCCTTGCATGGGGCTACCTGCACATGCAATGCACTTAGGCCCCTTAGAGCCTATGTTGGTGAGCTCTCATATGCTATATAATAAGATTCAAACGTTAGAAACCTTTGCTTGATGAAAGTCTTGCTTGATTTTTCTTGTTTCTTGTCTTAGGGCATGTAGCAACTGAAATGATAGGGAATGATAGACCCTTGATCATTGGTTCTGGAGATGGTGACCAGTTAACCAGGTCATTGCGAATGGCACCCAAGTTGACCAATAAAACCGGGTAGAACTGTGAAAGGATCAGGTATTCATCGATATGTTGACCAATGGATGAAAATATAAAGAACTAGTACAATTCCAGAATGAAGACACACCCAATAGCGGATACCAACTCACCTCACGATCTTTAGCTTAGGACATACAAGAGAAGGAACAAGAGGAAGAGGAGGAAACAACACCTCAATTAAAGAAGCTGGCTCCCAGGAAAAGTATTAGGTACTCATCAAGAGAGAGAAACAAAAAATGTAAGGCCAATCCTTAAACATAGGAGGTACAAAAAAGCACTATAGAGGGGAGAATGGGAAGAAGAGGAGAGCAGGAAGCAAGAGGAGTTGCTTGAGAAGAAACTGATAGAAGTAGATGAGAGGAGACATATAGAGGTAGAAAAATAGGGGAAATATCAGGAGGAGGAAGCAGCACATAGGCTGGAAGAAGAAAATTTGACTCATGAACTGGAGGACGATTAGCATGAGGAATAAGACAACATACAACCCATGAATGATGAGCCTAGTACTCTCGGTGAAAAACCACTCACAGGTCGATATCTTCCATTCGGTGAGATGGGGATTACACCTCCTCTAGTAGATCGAGTCATGGATGTATGTAGTGTAACATTTGATTAGTTAAAGAAGAGGATCATGCAACAAAGGCATAGATATTTCCCATAGGATCCTTAGAAACCATTCTTAGTGGAGATAGAAAAGGTGATCACCTGCAACACTAGAAGGAATCCAAGGGAATTTATGGTGGAAAATGTTCCATTCACTACAACGACACAAGAAAACTCATATTACTTTATCAATGATAATTCCAAGTTGAGAAGAGAACTGGGTATGACGAAGCAACAAGTAGAACATCTCGTGGCAGAGAACCAACAACTGTCATCATAGAGCACCATTACCGCAAAATGGCAATTATACATGCTTGAAGAGTTGGAACCAATGGAGGATACCATGGCATGACTATACGAAGATATGATACTTATACATCATTTCATGTCCCCTCTCATTGGTATTTACAAGAACACACAGGAAGTGGTGAAACTCTTGAAGATAACAAGAAGAGTAGTTGACCAGATGTAGGGGTGGAATGCCAAATATCCAAATGCCCTAGAGCATTTACAAAAATAAGGATAAGGCATTAGAGGAATTTTAAGGTCTAAATTTACCTCCTAAGGAAATTATAAAATAATAGTTGAAATAATAAAATAAGATTAGGTTAGATCATCAAATTTCAGAGGGAAAAATGAAAAAACTACTTTTTGAACTCATATTTTTAGCTTCTCTCCTTTTGAGTTTACTCAAACTTTGAGCATGAAAACTTTTTGGATGCATAATTTATTCCTCATCCAAGGAGTACCCATGTTGCATAATTTTTATGGACCCTCCTACACAAAAAATGGGAAATACATGAAAAATGTTATTGCAATCATGTTTTTTCATGTATTTGTCATTTTTCATGTAGCACGGTCCATCAAAAGTATGAAACATGGGTAATATTTAGATTAGGAGTTAAATTTTACATCCAACAAGTAATCCTGCTTGAAATTTGAGTAAAAACTTAGTGAGATAACTTGAAAATACGAGTTGAAAAAGTAGTTTTATTATTTTATTATTTTTTACTCCAAAAATGGAGAATCATCCCCATGGTTGACATTATAATCTTGAATCCTATTGGTTACTTTAAATTTTATTTTGGTTGTAAATTTTTCTTAGGAGGCCCATTTTAGACCTCAAAATTTCTCTAATCCTCTCGGCATAAATAGATAGAGTGAAATTAAGACTCCTCGCATCTGAGAGCACAATCGGTTAACACTATGGCTGCATATAATCGGGTGCATAATGGGTTTGAGTATCTTACACAGAAGCATAGAATGCCTACCATCGGATCCCTTGAAGCAATTAGAAGCAGGGAGGTCATATTTTCAGCATATCAGGGATAACATCGAACAAATCAAGGAAGTAGCAGAATAGGAAGGATTGGAAGTGACTAAGGATGTTATTCAACAATATTCATTTACACGAGTCAAAAAACACATGAATATTTGATGCTTGTTGAATAATATCTAGTCGAGCTCCAAGAACATAGTGTCAAAAGCATTGGAGGTGAGAGCACACTACAAAGACTTGCTAAATCGGATCGAAGCCATCACAAAGGATTTTAGAGAATGGCACACCTACATCACAAATGAAATCCATGAAGAAGAACATGATCTATTTGTTTGATGAACTTTGTCTCTTACCATTTTTGTCTTATTAGGCCATCATCTCATGTGTAAATTTTCTTTTGTAATAAATGTTCTGTAATGAAGTCCAAGGGACACATGTGAATATGAAAATCCACACTTTGTAATGTAATTAGTCATATTAGAATATTAATAGTCATAGAAGTCAAAGAGTCATGAGAAGCTCAAGATATTTTTATAAATATCTCCTCATAAATCAAACAAAGGGCTTTTGGACTAGGATTTTTCCGGTATTTTGGAGGCCTAGCCTTGGCTTCTATTACACTACATAAAAGGTATATTATTCTTTCGAGAAGAAATTTTTGGCTTCGTCTTACACTATAGGATACAATGTTTCACTCATGTAACAATGTTCATGGGATATTACACTTATAATCAGAATATCAATGAGCCGACATTCCTTCATACATGTATCATGTATATAGTTGGACTATTCTAGTTGTGTGTACGCTATATGTTAATTTATTTATATTATAAATCAATGAAATATTTTTTTTCTTAGTTATGGATGTTATTGAATGAATGTTATTATGATTTAGAAATTGTTTTTTATTTTGTGGACTAATATGCAGGTACACAAAAAGTCTTTCTCTTTATACTGGGTCCCACATTAGGATGTTACTATTAATTTTCTAATTGTTGGATCGTTTCCTTCACCATCCATGGAATTCTACCTCATACACCTTACATCTAGTGTCTCACAAATCTTGCACTCTTGCTTACCCAAATAGGCATTTTGTTCTCTTATGTCCAATTATACTGGAAAATAATTCCATTGGTGGCTGAACTGTATTACTTCATGGGGCTCCTACTGTTGAAGAATGTAACTAGGTAGGTCTTCATTATTATTGTAATTATAAAAATAATTTATTATTACAGTGAATTATTAAAGCATGGGTTTCATTCTTGGGTCATATTTATACTAAGGTCCCAATTTTGGACTTCTAGGTTAGTTGTTACAGATTTAAATTGAAAATTTTTGGGATTTTAAATCATGTAATATTAGGTTGTTGGTAAAAAGGCTCCTCCATTAAGTCATACCCTTCAAATTTCATCATCGTCAACTTCAAAAAATATTCTTCATAAAGTAGCCTTCAAATCAAGTGATACAAGTCCTCAAACAATATACAAGTCAACCTTCATTAGTCTCCTAAAAGTTAGTTTCACTACAATTCATGTCGGTCTATTATATGGATGTGTCTCTTCATTCAACACATGTCATATCATTTATTATGGAAAAAAATTATATAAAGGAGTCTATCCTTTACATTACATTAGATCTTAGAATCTCAGACAAGATTACAGAGTATGGCTCAGATCAATCTACGAAGTATAGTTCAGATTTGATTACAATTCGAAGGTGATGCAACTCGTATATAATGAAAGTCACAGTTTTGGTTCTATCTCTATTTTAGGACTACATTAGTAAAGGAGCTAAGATAATGGTGATATTAAAGTTTCATATTATGATGATTGTATTGATCTCAGCTGTTACACTTAGTGATATTCTCTATCATGGAACTCGGTGGTATCTTTGTCATAAAACTTAGTTACAATCTCTCAATTCTATGAAGCTCAGATCATGTGGCACAATGATGATCAATAATTAAAGTCACGATGCTCAGTACTACGATGATTTTTAGTGCTATGTTACTATGAGGAGTAAGTTTAAGTGTAAGCAAGAGAGATATCGGAGTCATGGAGATCTCAATGTTATCACAACGAAGGAAAGACTTGATGGAGGAACCCTACAGTCTAAGAGTCTTGGGTGTCACATCTTGAAACTATTGAAGGAATAATTTTGACCGAGATTGCCCAAAAGAGTGGAGTTTTTCCCTGGTATGCGCATACATCTTATGTCTTCTTCTATTTTTTTACTGGAATTAATCTTGATGATACAAGAAAGAAAAAATAATAATAACTAAACATCACAAGATAATGTCATCATAAGAGAAATAATTAACTGCCATTTCTCTTACATGATTTCATGGCCATGTTCATGATCCAAGGAAGTTTAAATGTCAATAAAATCAATTCAAGAAGGACTCAAAGACTGAATTCAGAACACAAGTTCAAAAGGTTCTTGAAAAACATATATGAAAAATTTTGGGTTAATGGATCTCATTGCACTAAGCTCAATACCAAAAGGAACCTTAAATAAGTATGAAAACCTCACACTTCAGAGACATGATTAGAAACTCAGATAAAAGTTGATCTCTATCACAAAATGGTCATAAGAATATAATCAGTGCTCTCACTATTTGGTTTAACTACTACACATCTCTGTGGCAGACTCTATAACGTTACATTGGATGTTATGCAATTCACCACAATTCGGATACCTCAATGATTGAAATATAGTGTAGTATATATTTTTTGGTAATGTTATAAAAATGAACAAGCTCATGTCAACAACAGTCTCAATGCAGTCATAATTTTGATGACTTACATTAATAAGGGTGCAGTTACAATTCGAAAAAAATGACATTACAATTCAAAATATCACAGTGATAATTCCATCATAGTTTGGTGAGAAGGATGCCACTTCAGTTCATTGGTATCACATTAACCCTAGTTCAATGATAAGATCTTACAACCTATACTATAGTAATAATTCTTGGTGCTTCCAACACGCAAGAGGAGTTCTATACTACCATAATGATTAGGTGACATTGTTGTATGAGCGGTTCATTGCATTAACAAGGAATGGAGCATGGTACAAATGCCTATGGAAGTTGATCAAATACAAGCACAAGAAAATCAAGTATCACAACTAGTCCAACAAGCTGCAAATCAAAGGTATGTTACTACAAGGTACACATGAGCTTCTAGATCTGTATTAATTCTTATAACTAGTCTAATTTGTGATAACATACATGTTACAATCTTGATCTTCAGGATCTACAAAGTAATATAGTTAAAAGTCTTCATGTCAATTAAATTTAGAATTCCATCCTTCACAATTGCATAAAATATATAACTTGAAAAATGAATTCATGTTCTTGGTATCACCGCTTTTCTTGAAAGTATGTACTACAGATCACAACTTACTCTTCTAAGAAATGACTTTATAAAATATCAAGGAAGTAGAAATGAAGGCATCATAAGAAGTTTTGTCAAGAAACAAAGGCATGTATTAAATTACAAATATTTGTTAAATCTCTTTGAAAAATCCTGTTCTACACTACTAACATTTGTTGTGCTTAGCTCTCTTGAATCTTGAAAGATTCTTGTTTGGGGTGATTCATCATCTAGTGAATCTACCACCATATACAAATTTAATTGTTTGCATGAAAAGAACCCAGAAAGGTTATCAGGAAAACCCTAAACTAAGGTTATATTGATGATATGTGAATCGCTAAACCTAATTAGGGATTTTAATGAATAATTTACAATTTTTTATTGATATACTAATATTGTCGAGTTTGGGATTTTGATATGATCATGAAAGCTCTAAACTTGCTAGAGTTGAAATGATGTTGTTTTAAGTCTCGAACCTTTGAATGATGATATAATAAGGGTTTTCTTTGGCAATGAAATGAAACCCTAAGTTTTAGTTATGTCTACAAGAAAAATCCCTGGTATGGAAAGTCCTAGTAGTGAAACCCTAGGTATATGTTCTTTTTATTGAAACCTTAGCTTATTCTAGGTTAATATATATGTCCTTTGTGTTAATATATTGTAACATATGATATTCTTATAATGATGATCTTCTATATATGTGTGTTGACCTAGTTTCTAATGGTCCTGAGTTCTAGGGTTTGAAGACAAGCCTTAGTCAAACTTTGAAATTTCTAGGATGATGATTGAATGATCTAGGTTTTATAGTTAAATCCTAGTAATGATTATTTTATCTAGTGTGTATGATGATTTAAATCTATATAATGTGAGTTGAGAATTTATAGTTTGGAAATCTAGGGTTTACATCAAACCCTAGTAAAATATCTTCATGACATGTTTTCATAATTGATTTGAAATCTAGAGTCTGCAAATAACTCTAGTGAAATATGATCATGATAATGTATGATTTGTGATTATTCTTGATTGACTCGTTTATATGAAAATCTAGGATTTGTATAATTCCCTAGTGGAAATTATAAAATGTGAATTATAAAGGTTATTAGATATCTTGTAGATCTATATTGGTTCTAGGGTTTACTAAATGTTCTAGAAAAGTATATTTTACCTTTGAAAGAAACATTGAAACCCTAGATAGAATGAAAGCCATTGTGAAATATTCTAGGGTTTATGATAAAAGTCCCTAGAAAAATTTGAAGAGTATATGTCTCTTTTCTGGGTATATGATATGTATAAAGTTGAAAATTCTTTCATAATTCTAAAATGGCTAACTTTATGCTTTTATAATTTTTTGTTGTAATTGCAATCTAAAGTTGTGTAGGTACATCATGATGATGAGAATCTAATAAGTATGATGAAACGAGTGGAAGCCATGAAAGATTCTCCAACACCTAAAGAAGAATTTAAATATCCCTACATTAAGAGGCAGTTTGGATAGAAGTCTATCTCCCTAGATTAAGAGGGAGCCTGGATAAAAGAATAAATGGTCATGGTTCTCTACTTCATGTGTCATGCAATAGACCAGGACTAAAAACCAAACCATAAGTATTAGTGAAGACCATGATTAAGAATCATATTCATGGTTGGAGAATATATTTTGGAAAGATATGTTGCCACATGTAATGTAGGAAGAGGAATATTCTCCTAAAATATTCTATTGATAATCCTACTAGAGTTAGATGAAGGAAAACATAGAAACCCCATAGTTTGTTTGGATTATGAATTTGAAATTATTGATGACTGGGGTTTGTTTTTATGTACAATTGAATCTATCGAAGGATTTTATAACATATTGGTTACCAATCAGTTTGATTTGGATATATTGGTTGTCCTTGATCTATTGGATGAAGGTGTGTTGAGGATTTATGAGTGAAGAATTTCCTAGAAAAGACATCGATTCGGCACTTTGAGTTGATGTCTAGTTGGGAGGGTGGCATCAGGTGGATGTGTTACTAGTTCCCTAAGTTGATGGTTAGTAAGTAAGCTTGATGGTACCTATAGAGCCTGGAATATTTAGTCCATCTTAGTCCCACATTGATATATTTCCCTGGTCAGGAATCGTGTCCATGACATTGTGGTGCCTAAACTGTTGTGTGGACAATGGATAGAGTTCCCTGGTCAAGAATCTAGTCCCTGCAATTGTGGTGCCTAAACTGTTGATTGACCAATGGATAGAGTTCCATGGTCAGGAATATAGCCCATGACATTTAAGTGTCTAAAACTTTTTCATATATAAAGTGAGATCTTCCAGGCACTTATTTTATATATGAATACCTCCCTAGTTAAGAGGGAGTGTTGAAGAATGTAACTAGGTTCAGTCTTCATTATTATTGTAATTATCAAAACAATTTATTATTAAATGACGTATTAAAACATGAGTTTCATATCTTGGATCATATTTAGATTAAGGTACAAATTGTGTACTTATAGGTTAGTTGTTACATATTTAAATTGATCCTGTTTGGGCTTTTAAATCATGTAATATTAGGTTGTTGGTCAAAAGGATCCTCCATTAAGTCATCTCCTTCAAAGGTCATCATCCTTGACTTCAAAAAAATCGTCTTCATAATGTCGCCTTCAAATAAAGTGATACAAGTCCTTAAATAATATACAAGTTGGCCTTCATCAGTCTCCTACAAGTCAGCTTCACTAAAATGCATGTCAGCCTATTATATGGAAGTGTCTTTTCATTCAACACATGTCAGATCATGTATTATGGAAAACAATTATATAAAGGTGTCTAGCCTTCACATTACATCAAATCTCAGAATCTCGGACATGATTAAAAATTTACAGAGTGTTGTTTGGATCAATCTCAGAATTATAGTTCATATTTTATTATAGTTTGGAGGTGATGAAACTCATCTATAATGAAGGTTAGAGTTTCAGTTTTATATTTTTTTTAGGACTACATGAGTAAAGGAGCTCAGATCATGGTGATATTATAGTTTCGAATTATGATGCTTATATATTGATCTCATTTATTGCACTTAGTGATATTCTTTGCCATGGAACTTGGTGGAATCTCTGTCATAAAACTCAGTTACAATCTCTCAATGCTATGAAGATCAGATTATGTGCCACAATGATGATCATTAATTTTAGTCATGATGCTCAGTAATATGATGATGTTCAATCCTATGTTACTATGAGGATGAAGTTTAAGTGAAATCAAGGTATATCTCAGAGTCATGGAGATCTTGATTCTATCACAATGAAGGGATGAATTGATCGAGGAAGCCTATAGTCCAAGAGTCTTGGTCGTCTCATCTTGAAACTATTGAAGGAATAATTTTGACCGGGTTTTATCCAAAGAGTGGGATTTTTCCCTAGCATGTGCCTACATCTTGTGTATTCTTATAATTTTTTATTGACATTAATTTTGATGATAAAATAATAATAATTATAATAATAAATAAACATCACAAGGTAATTTCATCATAAGAGAAATAATTAATTTCCATTTCTATAAAAACTACACCAAATAGTGTGAGGTCTATTTGGGACTTTACATAGGGGATATACCCTTGAAATGTTGGTGGGATCCAACACTGTCAACATTTCTGGCACTAAAAGGAGGGTTAGATGATAGGATGAGCCTGTGAAGTCTATTTGAATCTTTTATCTTTAATGGATTCATCCCAAATCATAATATTGAGGATTTTCTTAAAATCCTTTGGATCTTTCAATCCCCGTGAATTTTTTACATCACGTCACGATTTAAATTTGATGGCAAGGGTGCATCAACTATTCTTGGGTCTGTTAGATCTAATAATTTTGTGATCCATAATATAGATAGAAAATATTTCGGATTAATCACATCATTAGGACCAAATCCTAACGATGTGATTAATCTGAAAGATTTTCTATCTATATTCTTGGGTATGTTGTTGTATTTGTTCAATTATACTTCTTGAATGGTGTTGACTAAGAAGAAATCATTGAACAATTGTTTACCCTAACATTGGATGGTTGTATGAAGCGATGGTGCTATTCTTTACCCACTTATTATATCACATATTTTGATCACTTTGATAATGAGTTTTATCGAGTTTTTGATAAATATCAATATCAATATGTTATTGAATAAATTGATCAACTTAGAATGGAATTGACTTAATATCTTGAGAATTTTTCTTTTTGGTTCCTACACCTATGTTATCAGTTTCCAGTCGAGGACATTAAATAACAGTTCTTAGATTATAATTTTTTATTCTTAGTCTGAATGTCAAGGAAATATTTCAAATCATATCCTTTTGATAAGGAATAATCTAAAATTCCAGAAGAATAACTAGGTATTCTCTTTATATGTCATCCTCCCTTTGATGTTTCGTATGTTGGACCTATACCAATCATTAAATCAGAAGATCATCTTGCAGATGAAGAACTCATGTTTCTTTCACATCTCTCATCCGATAGTTATTCATTTGCATCTATTAATCAAAAATCTTCAAATTTTTATATTCCCCTTGTTAACACTCTCCCCAACTTCCCAAGGCTGACAGTAGGATTGAAGAAAGGTAACCAAAAACCAAAATTTAGGTCAAGTAGCTAGCCCTACTTGGACCAGAGAGGGCTCTCTCTTTGTCATTTTAAGCAGTCAAATGAATGGATTAGTATCTAATTATTTTAGGCTAGGTATGTAAGCTTAATAAATAGAACTTGTTTGATGTTTTGAATGCTAGATATAAAAGTCAGTGAATGGACTCTAAATAAGGTGAACCTGCAGAGAATATGTGCGATAAGATAGGTATTTTGAAATCATATTAATCAGTAGTTGAGTATAGTATGGAAATGGAGGAGAGATTGAATGAGCATTGAGGTGGATTCATCATTTTAGAAGCAAATAAACATAATATGATGAATCTTGTCTAAAACAAAGCATGCATAAACATGAATTATGATCTCAAGCTTACAATATAAACATATATGAAATAATACATGGTATTAAGCATAAAATTATAAACATACATGAGAATCACAAATGCTCCAAAGCATATGACAAGTATCTTAACACAATTCCTGCAAATTTGTCTATGATTTCATTCCACAAGCTGATTACAAGAGCTACACTACAATAAGAGACTATCCAACCCAAAAAAAGACTAAAGAGAGTATACTTATAGAAAATATAGACTATGAAACCTATTCATGTCGAAATCCCATCCAAAATGGATCATAAATGCAAAATATGAGTCATTTCCTAGTTTCTAGGGAGGTTAAAAACCATTCCCTGTTTTTTAGCTATAAAATGGGATGGTTTGTCCCTTACATTATTTACAATTCCTTCATGATAGGAATCCAAAACTAGCCCAATAACTATAATGACAACTAATACGACAACATTTCCTTGAATTTGTGACCATTTATGAGCTTGACAAGTGTCCTGAGGAATCCATTGTTGATTTGTGACAATTATGATAGAAGATTTTAAAAACAATTTTCAGAAGTGTAACAGAACTTTGGAGGCACCTTGAGAAGTCAAAATCCACTTCTAAAAGAACATTCAACTAGCCCTATGTTTCTAGTTTCCATAACATCTTGAATTTTTCAAAATGGATCACGAGAAGGCCTTCAAAAATCCATTCTCACAGGGTCACTCAAAAGCGTAACAGAGGGTCCAAAAAGGAGGCAGAAACATGAAAAATGGGTGGTTTTTGAGATTTTTCTCCCAAATTATAACTTTTCATGCCATGAGGTTTCCTGATATGTGATGTACTCATCAAAATACATCCATCCATGTAAATAAATCACCATTTGGATGCCTCCAAATTAAAAGTAATAAAAGTTCGTTACCCTTCTGCAATGAGAAATTTCCAGAATTCTGCAAAAAATCATATAAAATACCAAAATTGCTCAAAATTCCTTGAAATTGATTCTTTGGCACCTGTAAGAGATAGGCTACATATATAAGGAAGATTAATTCAATAAGTCCAAGCTATCCTTCTCCTTTAGCTTAATTTGCGCCTCTTTAAGCCTCTTCTTCAATTGTTTCAGCCTTATTTGAGAAATGATATCCCTAGTGCGATAATGGTTTGCCATGTGTCTTTGCATCTTGTTATCCCTTTTAGCATTATTCAATAGCTTCTCCAAATTCTCATTATCTCTTGATAACCAAGCTTTTTCTTCAATGATCTCCATGGAAATAAGCTCATCAAATGTCAACTCTTTAGATTGATGAATTGATTGTCTTTCTCGTTCCAATGCCTTTTTGAGGCCTCTTGTTCTTGGTATTCTTGTGTGTTTCAGCCTCCATCTCCTGCATTTGGTCAACAAAAAAATTATTCTTTCCTTTACCTTTGTTTTTCTCCATGTCTGACTTGAGCTTGATTTTTAGGAGCTGATTAACTTTTAATTACAAATTTTCCCACTGAAGGAAAGTAATTTGGGATTGGTAAATGGAGAAGGACACTTTAAATTTTGCTATCTTTTTATCTTTCTCTTTGAAGATATCTTCAATAGATCTGACCTCCTCATGCTTTGATACCTCAACCTCTAATGGAACTCACTCATTATACTGATGCAAGAGAGGTTGCTCCTCTATCTGACATTGTTCAACACAGGTGCCAAGTGTAAGAAAACTCACGGTAGACTTAGGCAAAAATACTTGCCTCTTCCCTCTCTCATATGTGTGAGAAAATTCCACAACCCTAGGAACATCTAAAGGATGAATAGGCATGCTATAAGATCCAATATCCATTGGCTTTATTGATTATGTAATAGGAAATACAGAAAAATTTGTTGACAATCTCTCCAAGAAGTTTTCCCAGGTCATGTTTTTAGAGGACAAGTGATGCAACACAATGAGCTTGATCATGCCATGATGAAAAATACTAGTTTTATTATCTTATATTCTACTTTGAACCTTCTCATCCATATTAATCAATCTCCTATACAAATAATGAGGCAAATCAAGTGTTTTGACTGATGTGAAATGCATCAAAAGCCTGATGTGATACCTATATAACTTGAATAATATTCCTTCACAAGTGAAGTACTTCATTATGAACATCATCAGAGGAGAATACTTGTTTTTGAGGTGTCTCAAAGGAAAAATAAATTATGGATCCTCTCTATCATGAGGCTTGAGGAATTTCTTGTATTTTTCAATGTCTAGGTCCATAACCTTGAACCACTACTCTCCATGAGAAGGGATACTTGTAGCTGAAGCAATTAGGTCATATGATAGGTCGATATCCATACCTGAAAGAGTGACCTTTTCCATATTGTAGCTTGTTGCAAATAGGCTGTAAAATAGAAGATGATACCCCCCTTTCATAAATTTTTCACAAAATGTCAAACATTGAGCTCTTTCAAAGCACCTTCTGGAAAATGGTGAAGCATTAATCTCATGCATGGTGAATGGCTCAAGTCTGAGATTGTGCCCTCATTTGAATTTTTTCTTGTCAATTTCCATGGTTTTTTTCACTCGAATGATGAAAACCCTAGGGTGTTAATGAAATGAGTGAATGAAAGGAAATATGGAAAAAACAGAGTGTAGGAAAGTGTGAGTTTGGTGGATGAAATGAAGGGTCTTGAAGCTGAGAAAAATTCTAGAAACATTTGAATAGGTTTTTTTGTGTGTTAGCTTCAAGTTTCAAGTGGAATGAGAGAAAAAAAATGTGAGAAAAGTGTCAAAATGTCTAAAACACAAGAAATTCTCAATTTTGACTATGCGAATAGATTATGCAATAGTAGGGTAAGTTGGTAAGATGATATGGGGGTGATGGGGTTTGGTAAAAATTCTGAGAAAAATTTAGTGCATAGGTTAGTGTCTTAAATCCACAATGAAAGTTGAATGAAGAGAAATGGACAAGTTTAGGGTGGTCAAATCCTAAAAGCACAAGAAATTCCCAATTTAGACTGTGGGAATTTTAGTGAAAAACTGTCTTTGATGTTTGAGGGCTATGGAGCTAATTACAAATTTTGATAAAATTTTAATGAGTATGGCACCTAAGCTCCACTATGCAAGTGGAATGAGGGAAAATGGATAATTTTAGGGTAGTCAAAACCCTAAAAAACAGTGAACCCCTATTTTTTTAATGTTTTCACTGTGTTGAAAAACTAGAATGAGGGTTTGATTGTATAAAACTTGTTAGGGATGGTAGTGTAGGTAATAGGATTGTGATGATGAAGTATAGAAAGTATGAGTCATGGTTTATGTGTTGGAGTTAGAGTTTAGGTCAAATATGGTAGGTTAGGGATTGTCATGAATTTATATATATATATGGACAGTAAATAGCATTGAGACAACGTAAATGAGCATGAAATTCTTTTAAACCCTCAATCATTAAACCAAACACCAGCATGAGAGGAGGATTAAATTTTATAGAGGCAAAACCAAGGATTGGAGCACGAGATTTGAAAGGTTGAAGGGTTCCCAAGGTCAAAAACGCAGGAAATGTCTATCTAGCATAAGTGTAACTTCGTGTACAGAAGCATAACCACTATATACAGGAGCATAATAGTGTTATAAAAGCGTAACACAAGCTTAGAAGAGTGTAATAGTGGTTTCCTGGAGCTTTTGCAACACTCCAGAAAGCTAATGTTGTGAAACCAGCTCCAAAAATAGAAGAAAAGAGATATCAATGCCTTAAAAATGAGCCACTTCGAGGGGGCAACCTCCAATACATTACATGAATGAAAAATTCTTGGATGCTACAAATTACAAAACCTCCTTTATATATATAGGAGTCCATGGGGCCACAATTTAATCCTAGCCAACCTAACAATAATAACTTAAGGGCACAATAATAACAATATGGGGGTTACAGGGGTACAATAATAAAAATAAGGGGGTTACACTAACAACAATAAGGGACTATACTAGTAATATAGGGCCCTAACATGCCCCTATCCTTCAAAAAAGTGTTGTCCTCAATGCTTGCGTAGCTCTGGGTGCTTCTATATAAAATTCTCATCCTCCCATGTAGAATCTTCAGTGGGTAAGTTCTTCCACTTGATGAGATACTCTGAAATTGATCGATTTCATAGCTTTCAAGTTCTTGTTTCCGTGACCGCTTCAGGTTCCAATATGATTTTTCCTTCCTCATCATGTTTTGGAAATATTGTTTGAACTGGAATATTTTCACCTATAACCTTCTTTAAGCATGAAACATGGAAAACTGGATGCACTCGTGAAGAAGAAGGAAGCTCTAATTTGTATGCCATGGAACCAATCTTTTGCAACACCTTGTAAGGACCACAATATTTTGGCGATAATTTATTATCCTTCTTAGCTTACTTGAGGGAGATTTTTTTGTATGGTTGTAGCTGTAAAAATACCCAGTCTCCTACATTAAAACTTCTCTCGCTGTGATGTTGATCTACTTGTTGTTTCATTCAAAATTGTGCCAAATTTAGGTTATCCTTTAAGAGCTGGAGAAATTCTTTTTGATGCTCGATGTGATCTTCCAATGCTTGAACCTTCAAATTTTCTCTTAAATATGATGTGATGGATGGTAGATGATATCCATAAAGTGCCATAAATGGGGTCATTTTTTCTACAATATGGAAGGAAGTGTTATACCGCAATTCAGCGAGAGGTAACCACTTGACCCATTGTGTTTGTTTATCAGATGCAAAACAATGAAGATATCCTTCCAAACATTTATTTACTATCTTAGTTTGACCATCAGATTGAGGATGATAAGATGATCTATGAGCTAATTGAGTACCCAAACAAGAAAATAACTCCGTCCAAAAATTTCCAATAAAAATGGGATCTCTGTAGCTCACAATAACCCTTGGGTTTCTAGGTAGCTTTTGAATTTTGTCCATAAATGTAATAGCAATTTTACTTGCTTTAAATTGATGAGATAATGAACAAAATTGTGGATAATTGGTAAGTCTATCAACTACCACCATGACGACACTCTTTCCTTCGGACTTAGGTAAACCTGTGATAAAATCTATTGAAATATCCTGCCAACGCTGACTTGGAATGGATAAAGGTTTTAGAAGACCCTAGGTCTTAATTATCTCAACTTTATTCTACTGGCAAATAAAAAATTCTGACACAAACTTTTGAATATCAGATTTAAGGCCATCCCAAAAAAATATTTCTTCACCTTGTGGTATGTTTTTAAAAATCCTGAGTGTTCTCCTAAAGGAGAAGTGTGCAATTCCAAAAGAATATTTTGTTTTAGTTGGTAATTCTTACAAAGATATAAGCGATCTTTGTACCATAAGGAATCATTTTTCCAACTAAATGTATCATATGTACTAGGATATTTCTGCAACATTTGAATGATTGTCCACACTTCATCCTTCTTCCATTCATCCCTTGCTTTGGTTATCCAATCTAGTTGGATAATAGAAATGGCAGAAAGCAATGCTTCCACCTCTTCATTCTTTCTTGAGAGTGCATCTACAATAGCATTTAGCTTCCCTTTTTTGTAGATTATTTCAAATTCATAACCCAGCATCTTTATGACCCATTTTTGTTTCTCTTATGAAGATAGTCTTTGTTCCAAAAAGTGTTTAAGACTATCATGATCATTTTTTACCTTGAAGTGCCTTCCCATTAGGTAAGTTCACCATTTCTTTAGTGCATGCAGTATTGCTAAAATTTCTTTCTCATAAATAGCTTTCTGTAAATACTTTCCTTTGATTGGACGACTTTCAAAAGCAATGGGTCTTCCTTCTTGCATTAAAGCAACACCAATTCCATTTCTTGAGGCATCACATTCCACAATAAAGGTTTTTGTGAAGTCTGGCATTGCTAAGACCTGTGCTAGGCACATTGACTCTTTAATATGTTCAAAGGCCTTAGTTGCTTCAGGAGTCCATGAAAATGCATCTTTATTCAATAATGTTGTTAGAGGTGTTGTTATTCTCCCATAATTCTTAACAAACTAGCGATAATACCCTGTTAACCCAAGAAATCCTCGCAACTGATTTATGGTTGTGGAGACTTTCCATTCTTTAATAGCTTTAATTTTGTTAGCGTCTACCTTAACACCCTTTTGAGATACAATAAGACCCAGTTATTCCACCTCTTGTACTCCAAAGAAACATTTGGATGTTTTTGCATATACTTGCTTCTCCTACAATAGTTTGAGCACCCTGTCAACATGTTGAACATGATCCTTCCAAGACCTGTTGTAGATTAATATATCATCAAAAAATACTAGCACAAATTTTCTAAGGAAGGGTTTGAAAATGGAATTCATCAAGACTTGAAACGTAGAAGGTGCATTGCTAAGGCTAAAAGTCATGACAAAAAATTCATAATGACCCTCATGAGTTCGAAATGTTGTTTTCATAATATCTTCAGTCTTCATTCTAATTTGATGATATCCTGAATGAATTTATAACTTGGTAAAATAAATTTCTCCATGTAATTCATCCAAAAATTCATCAATCACAGGAATGGGAAATTTATCTTTAATGGTAAGCTTATTGAGTTCCCTATAATCCGGACACATTCGCCATGATCCATCCTTCTTGTGTGTTAGCCCCCTATGAATTTTTTGACAAGAAAACAGGGGGCTAAAATGTTTTTTAAGCCTTCAAGGAATGCATTTCCTCTGAAAACACATCATCCTTGAAGCCTCCTTGTGCGTTCGCCCTTTGATGAATCCTCACTGTTGTTTCCATTATAAAGCCTCTCTGTTGTAAAGAAGAAATGCCCAAAAGGCCTCCTTTTCCCCATATTTCACTCCCACTAAACCTCTGTTTTAATCATTTGTTTCCCTCCCTTAATTCCTCATTAACCATTTAAATCATCCCCGATCCCCTTTTAAGCCTTATAATATCCTTTGTCTATCTTTAAAACCCTTTATTTCCCCTACTATTTCCCTCTTTTGGCCTTAAAACGCATTAAAAATAGGCCAAAAAACCCACTTTTTATTTATGACAGGCTAAGCCCCTTTCCGGACAGCCCCCTTAAACACTTCCCCATATGCCCTACACCCGAGACCAAGCACTTAAGCCCTGGGCGCTTATCGAAAATAAGAAGAAACAGAGCACGCATTCCTTTGTTAACATATTTTCTCCAATGCGAGAAAGTTTTACACTAACGACCTCCACTTTGTTTCCAGTCGTCGATCTCTTAAAGATCCGATGGTCAGCGCTCACTCTGACGCGCCCATTTCCTCTCTCCTGTCACCCTCCGATTACATCAGAGCCATCGATTTGCCTTCAGATCAGACAACAGTCACTCAATCACTCGTCGCTGATCACGCCAATCGCATTGCTATTGACCCTCCCAGAATGGCGAGCTCCGACCCAATCACAGTTGTTGATCTGTAGATAATCCAACTGTCCAAAGCCATTCACTTCATCGCCCATAGGATATTTGTGCCCCTGCCTCCTCCAGTTCCAATTAAATCTCGACCATTCGTCCTTCTTGATCTGACAGCTCGTATTTCTCCCACCCACTAACCATATTCTCCACCTGCCTTCCCTTCCGATTGGATCTCCATTGTTGATCCTTTTGGATCTAACAGTCCTTATTCGCCCCACCATTCTGTTGCCCCTTTTTCCTCCCCACTCCGCTTTAAATCTGGACCGCCCATCTGCACAAATCAACGGTCCGTAGTGAACCCGATAGCCCACTTCACCCACGCACCTTCTCATTTAGCGTGCAATCTCCAACCGTATTATCTTCCCACTCCTGATCCGATGTCCATCGTCAGTATCGCGTAGTTTTCATGTCCAAACTTTAACGCCTGAAATTTACGAGATATAAGCACATTTCCAGGGCCACATGTCGTTGAGTGACATATATCACATGATTTTGGGCTATTTTCTAAACCGCCTTGGAGCCGCGCGATACCAATGGTTTTCCCATCCAAAACCACTTTTCCTCTAGGCCTCCACAACATTGCTTCCACCACCCCATGGTTTTTATAATTGGTTTATTCTATTATGCAGGGTTCACAGAGTGATGAATTCACTCTGTTTTCTGTAATCGCAGTTACTGTGATTCAAAACATAGAGAGGTCATTATAGCAGAGGCAGATTAAAGGGATTATTGCTTGTTATTGAAGATTAATGATTGTAATCCCGTATTCAAAGAATTAAGGCGCAGTTTGAAGATTAAAAGAGCACATGAAACAAGCCATATCTGCTCTCATCATCAGCAGTACATTTTCTCAGATAGTACACCCTCGACAGAAGTCTCCATGCCTCCCCGAGTTCCCAAAGGCCATTTCATTGACAGAAAACTTCCAAAGACTATCAGGACATCAATAAAGGAGGTATGGAAGCACAGAAGACCTTCAGTCACCTTACTTGCTTCAGAAGAAAGAATAGAGTGCTTTACAGCCAGAAAGGACTCCAAAGAAACATCAGAGGTCCATCTCGACCTAACAAAGACTCCAAACCAGACTACAAAGTATAGCACAGAGCTATTAAGCAGAGTGGGCATGGACACTTCCTCCACTCTGTCTTAATGAAGCAATTTAATGTACATCATCTACTCCCACTATCCATTCTCCTATAAGAATTCCAGAGAACATATTGTAAAGGGTTGTTGTTGTTGCTGTAGTTGTAGTTAGAGGGATTCATTTTTGACAGTTAGAACAGTTTTGGGAGAGAATAGTTGAGTAGTTTGTAATGTAGTAGGCTGGGAGGAGAAATTTTGGACTGTAATCATCCATTGAGCTCAGTGTATGTGACTGGTTTTTCACATCAATTAATCAAGCGCATTTCACAAGATCCTGGTCTATTATTAAGGGTGATGTTTCTCTTATTACATTGTTTTATTACATTCTCATGTTGTTCATTGGTCTTCTTGTACGCATCAGAAATCTGGCATAGGATATACCCTTGCATGATACCCTATGTTTCTGCTCTCCCTACCTTTGATGTTTTCTGCTAATAGTGAATCTAAGGGAAAATTCATGTAATTTAACCAGTGTAGTAGTTGCTTTCACTGCTAGTTGATGTGTGAATTTGGGGTTTGCTGCTTATTTTTTCTTGTTGGGTTTGAGCTGTAATAATTGGGATACCAGGGATTTAGTGTAAGCCCTGTCCACTGGGGTCATTTTCAAACAGATTAGCCTTTCAAAGATCTCTTGAGCCAGTGTCAAAGCATTGAAGGTTAAAATTCCTTCTCTGACCTTAGGCCTAGTTCTATGTTTAAATCTTAAGTGTTTTCCTTTGAGAGTATGCCGAAGCGGATCTGGAGTTAGATGACCTCTCGTCTGATCTCAAGCTGCCCTTTGTGTCTCACCTTTTCTCTCTTTATTGTTCCATTCCACCATCTATCTAAAATATCCTTTATTATATATGACTTGCCCTATGAAAGCCTTGTTTATTTGTATGCAAGTAATCTCCTTTCATGAATCCATAGCCCAATGGATGGCACATTCCTAACTTATCCTCTTTTACTGAAACGTCTGATTGCTCTGCTCTTCTCCTTCCATTACCTTCTCAGTCTATGATCTCATGACCAACCTAAAAACCAACCAAATCATTTTAAACCCCCCTCCATGCTTCATACCTAGCCTAATACTTCATTTTGATCTTCAAAGATATATCATTCTTTGCTTTACTGGAGAGATCCCTCTCCAGGTCCAGGAGGGCTAGATCCTAGGGCCCCTTGCCAATATGGCCAAAAAACTGGAACTCCAACATAATGGCGACTCCGCTAGGGACACAAATCAGACCAATGCCTTTATATTGGTATCTATGCTGATGCTGGAGAGCAGACTGCCTCAAACAGTCAAATTCATCCACTTGGAAACTCCACACCCTATAATTCCTAAAAGACCTAATGACTCCACTGGTAGAAGACTCTGAACTAGTTGAGAAGATGTAGTGAGCTTCTTTGTAGAAACATGGATCCAAGCATGGACATAGATGCAAAGATAGATGCTTTGGTAGACAAATTAAATGGAATAGCAAACATGTTTAGTGAAGTGTTGGAAATGTATATGGCTAATCTGAATGCAAATGATGATTATTTAGAATAGCCCATGCATTTTCCAGAGCAAGGGAGAACTCCAGACTTAGACAATGAGAAAGACATGTATGATGATCTTGGTCTGGAGTTTTCTCTTGCTTTGGAAAAATTTCAAGATGAGGCTCAAGCAAATATCCAGCCTCTAGATCAGTTCGTACAAGAAGCAGAGGACTGTTGTTCTTTTGTCTATGTTAAAAAAGAAATTTCTTCGTTGACAGAAGAAGAGATGGACCGAATATTAAACACGCAGTCCACCTCTGAAATATTCTACAGAACTGATACAGATCCAAAAAATTCCTCTATGGATCAGAACGAAGAAATAATTGCTGAGAACCCGACAGGTTTGATTGGTGACATTGCTTACGATTATGACTTTCCTAGTTATGATCTGTTTGATGATGATTGTTTCCAAAAGGAAACCGAGCTTGCAGGACCATCATCAGAAGATTCATGGGAGGAAAATCAGGACCAAAAACTCCAGAGAAGCAATGAACCAAGTCGGCCTATCTATGACACTGATGAAGAAAGATACAAAAGACTTGTAATAGGTGAATATTCATGGAATTTTCACTCTATTGCACCTCAGATCATCAGTAGTGAATGCTATAAAAATGGAGATAAGCAGCCTTACACTTCAGAAGATGAGGAAGAAAGCAAAGAAGAAATTCTTGAGCATGATGAAAGCAAGGAGCCTTCTCTTGAAAAAGAGGAAGCAATGGATCATACCCCTGCTCAAGAATACATGGACCTTTTCACGGAGCTCAGCCCAGTAGAGCAGAATTTGTCAGAGCTCCAAGAGGACACAACTGCAATATACGATGAGTCCTCCAGTTCATAAAATGAAGAAGATGAAAGAGATTCTCTTTCTCAAGAGAGTCTTGTCCTTGATCCAGTGGTAGTTGAGGAAATCCTGGTTGAAGCCTGCCTGCCAAATATTCATAACCAGGTATCATTTCATGATCCTTATGTTTATTTCCTGCAAACATTTGAAGAAGGAGCAAAGGTCTTGTTGAGAAGCATGTTGCAGACAACAAGAAAAAATTTTAAAGCTATTGTTTAGGAACAAAAAGAGTGGGAGAAGCCCTGCCTGTCCAGCATGCTCAAGGAGTTGAGAAGAACATACCAGTCATGGGATCACTTGATGGACTAGTTGCATTGGAAGAGAATGTTTGTAAGCTAGACTTGTAAATATTCCAGTTAGAGTAGGGTAGGGAGGAAAATCTCAATAAAGCTTAGTATGTGAGCATGTAGTTAGTGGTTTTTAATTCCTGCAAAGTTTTCAGTCCATGAGCAGTTTTGTTTTTATGCCATGGTCCACAGCTAGCCAGATAGTCTAACCCTGGCTTGACTATTTTTTTCAATTTCTATCTTAGAATGTAGAGAAGAAGTCTGCTAAATAGTTTAATCCTAGCAGATGTAGTTTAGGTAGAGAAACTATGAGGCCAAAAGTTTAATCTAGTCTCATGGAGTAATAAGGATAGAAGTAGAATAGGTTTCATTTTTCTATTTGAAAAAATTGATGATGTAAAGGGTCTGCCAGTCCAAACGCACCCAAAAGAAAAAATGATAGGACTATATTCTGGGTAGGTAGTTGTTTGGAAGAGCATACTGCTGATATGTGTCTTCATTATTTGTGGCAGTTGAATCAAATAAGAAAATGGATGTGTCAAGGATTAGGCATCTGGCCTACTCCAAAGATTTATTTTATGAATTCTTGACTCCTTCAAGAAGAAGCCATCCCCATGTGGAGTCACTTTTAGCCCCCTATGAATTTTTTGACAAGCAAACAGGGGGCTAAAATGTTTTTTGAGCCTTCAAGGAATGAATTTCCTCTGAAAACACATCATCCTTGAAGCCTCCTTATGCCTTCACCCTTTTATGAATCCTCACTACTGTTTCCATTATAAAGCCTCTCTGTTGTAAAGAATAAATGCCCAAAAGGCCTCCTTTTCCCCATATTTCACTCCCACTAAACCTTTGTTTTCATCATCTTTTTTCCTCCCTTAATTCCTCATTAACCCTTCAAATCATCCCCAATCCCCTTTTAAGCCTTTTAATATCCTTTATCTGGCTTTAAAACCCTTTATTTCCCCTACCATTTCCCTCTTTTGGCCTTAAAACGCATTAAAAATAGGCCAAAAAACCCACTTTTTATTTATGACAGGCTAAGCCCCTTTCCGGCTAGCCCCCTTAACCACTTCCCCATATGCCCTGCACCCGAGACCAAGCGCTTAAGCCCCAGGCGCTTATCGGAAATCGAAAGAATCAGAGTGCGCATTACTTTATTAACAGATTTTCCCCGATGCAAGAAAATTTTACACTATCGACCTCCGCTTTGTTTCCAGCCGTCAATCTCTTAAACATCCGACGGTCAGCACTCACTCCGACACACCTGTTTCCTCTCTCCTTTCACCCTCCGACTACATTAGAGTCATCGATCTGCCTCCAGATCGAATGACAGTCACTCAATCGCTCGCCACCGATCGCGCCAATCGCATTGCTATTGACCCTCCCCGATTGGCGAGCTCTAACCCAATCGTAGTCGTTGATCTGCAGATAATCCAATGGTCCAAAGCCAATCGCTTCATCGCCCATCGGAGATTTGTGCCCCTACCTCCTCCGGTTCTGATTAAATCCTGACTATTCGTCCTTCTTGATCTGACGGCTCATATTTCTCCTTCCCACTAACCATATTCTCCGCTTGCCTTCCGTTCCGATTGGATCTTCGTCATTGATCCTTTTGGATCTAACGGTCCTTATTCGACCCGCCATTCCACTACCCCTTTTTCCTCCCCGCTTCACTTTAAATCTAGACCATCCATCCGCAAAAATCAACGGTCCGTAGTGAACCCAATGGCCCACTTCACCCGCACACATTCTCATTTTGTGCGCCATCTCCCACCGTCTGATCTTCCCACTCCTGATCCGATGGCCATCATTAGTATCGTGCAGTTTTCATGTCCGAACATTAACGCCTGAAAGTTACATGATATAAGCGGTTTTCCAGAGCCACGTGTTGCTCAGCGACATATATCGCGTGATTTTGGGCTATTTTCTAAATTGCCTTGGAGCCGCACGATACCGGTGGTTTTCCCATAAAAAACCACTTTTCCTCCAGGCCTCCACAGCATTGCTTCCGCCACCGCATGGTTTTTATAAATGGTTTATTCTATTGTGCAGGGTTCACAGAGTGATGAATTCACTCTGTTTTTCGTAATCGCAGTTACTGTGATTCAAAACACAGAGAGGTCATTACAGTAGAGGAATATTAAAGAGATGATTGCTTGTTATTTAATATTAACGATTGTAATTCAGTATTCAAATAATTAAGGAGCAGTTTGAAGATTAAAAGAGCACATGAAACAAGCCATATCTTCTCTCATCATCAGCAGTACATCTTCTCAGACATTACACCCTCGACAGAAGTCTCCATGCCTCCCTGACCTCCCAAAGACCATTTCACTGATAGAAAAATTCCAAAGAATATCAAGAAAAAAATAATGGAGGTATGGAAGCATAGAAGACCTTCAGTCACCTTACTTGCTTCAAAAGAAAGGACAGAGTGCCTTACATCCAGAAAGGACTCCAAAGAAACATCAGAGGTCAATCTCGACCTGACAGAGACTCTGACCCAGACTACAAAGTACAGCGTAGAGCTATTAAGCAGAGTGGGCATGGACACTTCCTCCACTCTGTCTTAATGAAGCAATTTAATGTACATCATCTACTCCTGCTATCCATTCTCCTATAAGAATTCCCGAGAACATATTGTAAAGGGTTGTTGTTGTTGTTGTATTCGTAGTTAGAAGAATTCATTTTTGACAATTAGAATAGTTTTGGGGGAGAATAGTTGAGTAGTTTGTAATGTAGTAGGCTGGGAGGAGAAATTTTGGACTGTAATTAGCCATTGAGCTCAATGTATGTGACTGGTTTTGCACATCAATTAATCAAGCGAATTTCACAAGATCCTAGTCTATTATTACGGGTGATGTTTCTCTTATTACATTGTTTTATTACATTCTCATGTTGTTCATTGGTCTTCTGGTACGCATCAAAAATATAGCATAAGATATACCCTTGCATGGTACCCTATGTTTCTTCTCTCCCTACCTTTGATTTTTTCTACTGATAGTGAATCTAAGGGAAAATTCATGTAATTTAACTAGTGTAGTAGCTACTTTCACTACTAGTTGATGTGTGAATTCAGGGTTTGCTGCTTATTTTTTCTTGTTGTCTTTGAGCTACAAGAATTGGGATACCAGGGATTTAGTGTGAGCCCTGTCCACTGGGGTCCTTTTCAAACAGATTGGTCTTTCAAAGATCTCTTGAGCCAGTGTCAAAGCATTGAAGGTTAAAATTCCTTCTATGACCTTAGGCCTAGTTCTATGTTTAAATCTTAAGTGTTTTCCTTTGAGAGGATGCCGAAGCGGATCTGGAGTTAGATGACCTCTGGTCTGATCTCAAGCTACCCTTTGTGTCTCACCTTTTCTCCCTTTATTGTTACATTCCACCATATATCTAAAATATCCTTTAGTATAGATGGCGTGCCCTATGAAAGCCTTGTTTAGTTGTATGCAAGTAATCTCCTTTCATGACTCCATAGCCCAATGGATGGCACAGTCCTAACCTATCCTCTTTTACCAAAATGTCCGATTTCTCTGCTCTTATCCTTCCATTACCTTCTCAGTCTATGATCTGATGACCAACCCAAAAACCAACCAAATCATTTTAAACCGCCCTCTGTGCTTCATACCTAGCCTAATACCTCATTTTGATCTTCAAAGATATATCATTCTTTGTTTTACTGGAGAGATCCCTCTCTAGGTCCAGGAGGGCTAGATCCTAGGGCCCTAAAGTGGTTTTGATGTTGTCCAATCTTTTGTTCTTGCCAATTTGGCCAAAACACTGGAACTCCATCATTGTGTACAAATACTACAGGAGTAGAGAAAGAACTTTGACTAGGTTGAACTATACCAGCCTCTAGCATTTCTACAATCGTACATTCAATTTCACTCTTTTGAACATAGGGATATCTACAAGGCATGATGTTTGGAGGAACACTTCCTGGAATCAAATGAATAGCATGATCATGATCATGAATAGGTGGGATTCCTTTGGGAGTTTCAAAAACCTTGGAATGATTGTCCAAGACTTTTTGGAGATCTGCAGAAATAGATGATTTTGATGTTGGAACTTCTAGTGAGCATAATTGTGCAATTACGCCTCGTTTTTATTTCTTTAGAATATTTGTCATGAAATTAGAGCTTATTATCTTTCTCGACTTCCCTGCAATACCCCGTAATTCGACTTCATTTCCTTATGAAAAAAAATTCAAGAAAAATTCTTGAAAATTAAAAGCTACCATCCCCAAAGATTGTAACCATTGTACTCCTAGTACAACATCAGCACCTCCCATAGGAATGGAAAGCATTGGAATATTCAATACATATTCCCCCATGGTTAGCTTGATATTATTGCATTTTCCAGAGAAATTTTTAGTTCCTCCATTTGCAACCATCACTTGACATTCTGGTGTTGGGTATAGGAAAAAATTCAATTCCTTGGCTACCTTACAATGAATAAAATTATGGGTGCTACCTAAATAAATCAACACTATTACCTTTTTCTTCTTGATATGTCCTTCTATCCCGAGAGTTTGAGGAGTGGTAATTCCTACCAATGCATTACACGATATGGTCATACTCATTTATTCCTCTTCTAGGGTTGGTTCCTGGTGTATATCCTCTTCTTGTCCATTTTCTTCTTCCTCTTCACAATCTATGTAAAATTATTTCTTCTTAGCACACTTATAACCTTTAGTGTATTTTATATCACAACTGTAGCAAAGCCCTTTTGCTCTTTTTTCTTCCAATTGTTGTGGTGTCAACCTTGTAGGTTGTGGAAATATAGGAGTAGCAAAACTTCCCTCTTTATAGAAGTGAGTGGTAGGCTTCCTTGTCGCCATATTCAATTTTTCTTGCCAACCTGAATGCCTTCTCCAATGAATCAGGTTCCAAAACATGAACTTCATGTTGGATGTTATCCTTTAAAGTACCTATGAAGAGATCAATCATGTGTTCCTATGGAATATCAGTTACCCTAATATTCTATTTTTGGAAGTCCTCAATGTGCTCCCCCACTAAACCCTTTTGTTTTAGATTTATCAATTGGCTAAAGAAGGTGTTTCTCTTTGTATCCTCATAATGTGCTATCATTTCCTCTGTAAAAAATGACCAAGTGACAATTTTTTTACAGGAGCAAAGCCATCGATACCATACAAATTTATTTTGTTCTAAATGTAAAGTTTCAATGCGTACGTTTTGTGTGTTTTTCACATTATTGAGATCAAAATATTGCTCCATATATAGTATCCATGTTACAGGATCCTTTCCATCAAACTTCCTCATATTCATTTTTGGAATATGGTGGTTCTTCCTGCCAACATTAGAGTTTATGAAATCACTATTAACATTTATTTTGTTCTCACCATGACTTTCATCTACTATATTTTCACCATTAGGAAACATTTGTTGTATCAACTTTGTCAAACCTTCCATGTCTGCTTTTAGATCATTCTTCATGTTTTCCATTTTTTCATCGATCTTAGCTTCCATGTCATCCATCTTAGATTCCATGCCAGCTTCCATGCCATCTATCTTAGATTCCATGCCATTCCTCAAACCATCCATCTTAGATTCCATGCCTTTCTTCAAACCATCCATCTTAGTTTCCACACCTTTCTACAAAAATTCCATGTCATTTTTTGTTGCTATTTGCGAGAGCGAAATTTGTTGCACTTGCTCTTGTAAATTTTATATGTAAATGTTGTCATTATTCGTCTTCGTGATCATAGTAGAGCCTTCTAAAGTCTTAATGGGTGTTGAATTATTTTTAGGGGTCATTTTAGAATCCAATACTGATTATATTCTACAATATGCCCTTGGAATCAATTCAACTTGATTCTTCAAACAAGACTTATGCAATTCGGGAAAACAACACATATTTTACTTACTTTTGAGGAGCTCTATATTGAAATTGAATTATCTCTGTAATTGCAAATCCTATATATCATAAATTCAGCCTTGTAGTAGCCCTTTGGAGCTTCTTTCAAATGTCACAGGTCTAACCTATTTTGGATTCTTCAAGGCAAAGTTATGTCGAATCTCCCACAATGACCCAATTATGGAATGGTTCAGTAGAGCACACTTGTATGAATTTCCACATATCATTGTTTCCTCGTTTGGATCTAAAATTTATAGAAAAGAAACTAAAGTCTATGTACTTGTGGTCACTTTTTACATCATTCCAATCCGATGCTCAGAGAGAGAGTTATAAATATTTTCCCACGATAACCTCTTTGAGATTAAATTCAGGAGCCTGAAAATGACCTAACATCCACATATCATATCTCCGAAAATGTTGTGAATCAAGTTCTTAGATTTTTTGATGATGTTCCTCTAGATTTTGGCTTCACTCTCTAAAAATTTCAGCTTCTGAAACTTCGTAGAAAAAACGTTATAGCGCAAATGCCACAATGACTTGTTTATGTTAAATTCAGGAGCCTGCAAAAAGCCCTAACTTTGACAAATCATATCTCCTCAAATATTGCGACCCAAGCTCTAAAATTTTGAGACGACGTTCCTCACAATTTCGAATTTGCACTCTAAAAATATAAGCTTCTTAACCTTCCTAGAAAAAACATTATAGCTAAAATGCCACGATGACTAGTTTGGAGTAGAGAAAACTGAGAATCCAAACCTCCGATACCAAATGTTGTGAAACCAGCTCCAAAAATAGAAGAAAAGAGATATCAGCACCTTAGAAATGAGCCAATTCGAGGGGGAAACCTCCAATACATTACATGTGTTAGTATGAATCCTTCGTCGAAGTGTACGAAAAAGGACCACTTTAGCTACGCATAACTAATAGCCCTAACAACAATAGTGGCTGCCAAACATCTTCAGATCTGCGGTTAGTAATAAAAATGCTGCAACAACCAGATCTATAAATGGAAAGACATTAAGCAGTAAAGTAAAGGGTTTGCTCCATGCATCCAACAGACAAGACAAGAACACAATTTTTGAAAGAATTTTTATATTACAGGGCACCTGGGAGGAAAACAAGAAGGTGTATCCAGCTCTCCTCAATGGGATGGGTTCTTTGTAGTCCTCAGCACTTCAGATCTAAGCTTCTTCTCTCTAGTTGATGTAGAAAACCCAATGCAAAAAGTAGAGCTCAAAGGGAGCAAAATGGCAGAAAATGGTGACCAAGTGTATAGATCCAGAGTGATCTAATAGGCAACAAAAGGTGAAGAATGATGGGGAAAACCCTCGTATTTATAACAAAATATTGGGTCATTCTAGATCTTGGTGCATGATTAAAATAATGTTAACCAAATCTAGATCCACCTTTTATGGAATACTTTATTATATTTGTTGGAGGGAAAGGGTCTTTGGCTTGGGTCAAATCCCTTGATTAGTCAAAAATAAATAAATAAATGATTTATTTATCTTTTTAAGGAAGTGGTTGGAAGATAATCAAATAAATAATGATTTATTTAATTATTTGTGGGTGATTTGGTCATATTTAACAAGGAATATTATCTAAACAAGATTTAAATAATTATTCCTAGAAATTAATAAGATAAATAAAGGTTTATCTAATTAATTTCTCTGATTTTGGGTTAAACATGACTGGGAATAATAATTAAATTATGGTTTAATTAATTATTCCATGAGGAAAATCAAACAAATATGGGTTTGTTTAATATTTCCTTTTGGGGATTCCTATTTTAACATAGTGAAAGTGGTTTTACTTACGGTAAAACTGGTCTTACATGGTGTACTTGGGTCCATCTAATGATAATAAGTTAGATGACCAAAAAATGGTGTAACAGATTGCCCCCCAGCATGCGAGTGTTAGGAGCAAATCGTATGACCGAAGTACGTTGTCAGAACACAATCACTAGACAACAAAAGGGGTGTCAGAGAGAGAAGTGTGAGGTGGATAGTGTGCTGAAGGACTAGACCCTGAGGAGACGAGACTCGCAGGTGCAACAAGTCTCTTTTTATGAGAGGGTACCTGTGCTGAAGGCAGCGGGGGAGGCATACCTATGCCCACCGAGACAAAGTACAAAAGAATAGTGTGTCCAGTAAACAAGGGACCGAACCATAAAGTACAGCTGGCATAATCATGAGCTAGATAAAAATAGAATGAGGAATCCCACATACATGCTATGCCTGGGATAACAGCCAGGACTTGTACAATAATATCTGAGTACATGAGGTATAAATACAACCCAAATGCCCCCTGTACGTGGGGAAGGGCTCACAAAATCTGACTGATACATGCAAGTCGAAGAGGCGCTGCAAGTGGCTACGGCCAACATCATCAAATATCTGGAGCTGCATCGAGGGCTGCAATGAAGAACATCCCGAACCGCCAGGGGAGCTACTGCCGAGCCCACCCCCTCATGAGGGTTGAGACATCTCACACACGGGAATCATCGAAGGCAGCTGTTTGGATCGCGGACCATCAAGTATCTGGTCTCGATCTCATCTTTGAAAAAGTGGAGAAACAATCAGGTCAAGGGAAATTAGAGATCTACAAGCCAATCGAAACACGAACAAGAAATGGGCGGAACCAAGGTACACCCCCCTCTAGACCTGACTTCTGGAATGAAGGTCTTGATGTCAACAGAAGGAGGTCTGCCATAGTTAAGGCAATGAGAGAGCCTCAACTAAGGCACGAGAGAAAGGAGTGGAGCGACGGACAGAATGACACTAATGATGATGGAGAAATGGAAAGGACTGAGTAGCGAATGGACGAATTCCCTTGTTAGAGCATAAAGGGCATGAATGACATGGCAGCGACTGACGCAATATCGGAAGGGATAGGGGACAGTGGGACTGGAGGTCATAATGTGCGACACAAGAGAGAGATCAAGCAATGAAGGATGGAGAGCTATAGTGGGGTACAAAGGGACTCGGGATAGACTCCATGAATGCGATGATGACTCAACTTGGATGCTCTAAACAAGGGCGACTTGATGGTGCTGCTATACTGGAAAGGCCCAAATGGGGGACCGTGGAGACATGAGTACAAGGTGGGAACTCATGACGAAAATCGACACGAACATGGACGAGTATGGAGGCGAAGTGATGCCCCAAATACAAGTGTTGTAAGTGAGGAAATTCGATTTAAAGAGTAGGTGGAGTGGCCCTTCGTGGACAAAATGGGTCCGGGTGAAGTAGCAAATAAAAATGAAAAGACAGATGCTGGCTATCTAAAAAAAAAAAAAAAAAAAAACATGCATTCCAGAAGGGAAATGCTAAGGGTAATATTTCTTAAGATAGAGTGCATTGCGAGGATTAGGAAGGGGGTGGCCTTTGAAATCCTCTAAGAGGTATGCCCCCTTACAGAGGTCCTTACTAATGATGTAAGGACCTAGCCATAATGAGTCGAACTTCCCATGACCAAGGACATCATGGGCCTGGTCATATACTAGAACAAGATCTCTTTCGTGAAAAGTGCGAGGCTAGAATTTTCGGTCATACTGAGCTTTGGTGCGCTTTTTGGCCGCCTCCATGATTTGTAAGGCAACACGACGGTCTTCAGAAGCGCGCTCGAGCATGATAAGTCGTTATTCTAGAGGTTGGGTGTCAGGGAGAAGTTCAACGGCTAGATGTAGAGAAGGAATTTCACACTCGATCGGTAAGACTGCCTCCTCTCCAAAAACGAGGTGGAAAGGAGTAAACCCGGTGGCGGTCTTAACAGAAGTTCGATAGGCCCACAAGGCAGGGAAGAGCATGAGATGCCAGTTGGTTTTGTGCTTATTCACCTTTCGTTGAAGCATAGTTTTGAGGATTTTGTTGACTGCTTCAACTTGGCCATTACCTTGGGGGTAATAGGGGGAGGAATATTGGTGCTCAAAACCCAGCAGTGAGGATAGCTCACGCCATATCTCATCTTCAAAATGTTTGCCATGGTCTGAGACCAGTTGTTTGGGAACCCCGAATCGAGCTATAACATGATTAAAGAAAAAGAGGGCTGCGGTAGCTGCCGTGTTGTTGAACGTTGGCATGGCCTCAGCCCATTTGGTAAAATAGTCGACCGCCACGATGATATACTTATGGTTACCAGCGGATGGTGGGTGACACTCCATAAAGTTGATGGCCCATTTACAGAAGGGGCCGGTTGAGACGACCAGATGGAGGGGAGCTGGCGGAGCTCGCGCCTTAGGGGTGAAATGCTAGCAATTGGGACAGTGTTTGACTGCCTCAATGCAATCAGTAAAGAGAGAAGGCAAAAAATACCCAGCGCGCATGACTTTTTGGGCAGTAGCGAGACCGGAGAGGTGGCCACCGCAAGTGCCGCAATGGTAGGCATTAAGGACTTGTTCAGCTTCAGCGTGCGTGAGGCAACGACGAAGGACGGTGTCAACCCCACGACGATAAAGGTCGTCGCCGATAAGGAGGTATCAGGGGGCTTGGTGTTGGATGCGTTGGCGAGCCTCACGATCAAGGTGAAGGGCGAACTTTTGGGTTCGCAAGTAAGTAAGAATGTCGCCATACCATGGGTCGTTGGCAGTAATGGAAAATAAGTGTTCATCAGGAAATTCATCATTAACTAGAGTATCTGGTGCTCCGGTAGGTAATTCAGAAATGAGCTCAGCAAGGGCTAAGCCTTTCTTACTCTTTGGTGTGACGAATTCGAGGTCGAATTCTTGGAGAATAATGACCCAACGGGCGTATTTCCCAGTGAGGATACGACGAATCAATAGGAAAGCCAAGGGGTTGGAATTAGTCACAACCTTGGTGGAGCGCATGAGGATATAATGACAAAGTTTTTGGACTGAGAACACTACAGCGAGCACTAATTTTTCTTCGAGTGAGTAGGAAACAGGGGGTCCTACAAGGTTCTTACTGACGTAATAGATCACATGCTCGATACCATTGTCATCTTCCTGGATGAGGACTCCAGCGACCGAATAGGTGGAAGCGGAGATATACAGGATGAAGTCCCTATCAAAGTTGGGAGGGCGGATCAAGGGAGCGGATGTGAGAGCCTGCTTGAGGGCATCGAAAGACTCGTGAGCATAGGGATCCCAAACAAAAGGGATAGAAGAGCGGAGGAGTCTAAGGAACCCATGTGCAGTGGTGGCGTAGTCAGGGACGAACCGTCGAAGAAAATTAGCTTTGCCTTGGAGACTTTGGAGTTGGCGGAGTGTATGTGGGACGGGAAGTTCAAGAATGGCTTGAACTTTCAAAGGGTCAAGAGTGATACCATCCTTAGACACGATGAAGCCTAAGAGACGACCGGCAGGAATGCAAAAGACGCATTTCAACGGGTTAAGGCAGATATTATACTTGCGACATCGGAGGAAAATGGTACGCAGATCGTGGAGGTGCTGCGCCCGATGCTTAGAACGCGCGGTGAGGTCGTCCAAATAAGCAAGGATAATGTGAGCTAATTCATGGAAATAATAAGACATGGCCCGTTGAAAAGTGGCGCCGGCGTTTTTGAGGCCGAAAGGCATGACTCGGTAAGCAAAAGTTCCCCACGGACTAATGAACGCGGTTTTGAGTTGATCGGCAGGACGGATAGCAATTTGGTTGTATCCGGAGAAACCATCCATAAAGGATAGAACCTCATGCCCCGCACACTCGTCAATGATTTGGTCGATGAACGGTGTGGGGAAGTTGTCTTTGGGACAAGCTTGGTTCAAGTCGCGAAAGTCCGTGCAGACACGGATGGTGCCTTGTTTCTTAAGAACGGGAACTGGGTTGGATACCCAAGTGGTGTATTCAATGGGGTAAATGAAACCAGCCTGCTTAAGCTTGTCGATTTCGGCTTTGATAGCGTCACGTCTGGAAGGATGAATGGGTCTCAACTTTTGACGGACTGGTTTGGTGTTCGGCCATGTGTCGATGTGGTGTTCGAAAATGGCGGGATCAAGTCCGGGCATTTCAGAATAGGACCAGGCGAAAATATCGCGAAATTCTTTGAAAAGCTTGGTGTAAGCTTCGATTTCTTCTGGGGTGCATTGAGCACCTAAGGTGATATATTCTTGGATGCCTGGGGTGACTGAAATGTCAATTTTGATGGTAGGAGAGATGTTGGCCATGTTTCCTTCTTCGAAAGCGTCAGGGGCAGGGATGGGGTTTTTGAACCAATCGACAGCATGGGGAATGAAGTCTTTGGTTTCCACAGCGAATTGGTCATGGGACTACTGTGGGAGGAAGTATGCGCGATGGTGCATATCATCCCAGGGAAAGTCTAGGGTGGTCATGGCTTCCATGATGTCCTCATCGGATTGGAAGATGGGAAGACTGGAGGAAGAGGGGTCACCCGAGGAAGTAGTGATGTGTGGTGGGTCATCAGGAGGAGAAGGGCTCAGAGGTGCGATATCAACAGATCCAAGGTCGGTTGAGGAGCTGAGAGGATCGACAGGTTGAAGGGCAGGTGAACTATCTCGCAAGGATGATGACAGGTACAAAATGGTGGTTGACGGCTCCGTTGGCTCGATAGCGGGAGGAGGAATGTGAATGGGAGTATGAAGGTCCTCTGATTCTATCGAAATGGCCTTGAATTGGCGGTACATGTCCAAGGAGGAACGATACTCGTCAAGGCGGGGGCAGAGGTGGGTGTAATGGCCGTGGAAATCGCACAAAGCACAAGGGTGATTGGTGCGCAAGTTTTTGAGTTTCGGGATAGAGTCTGGGATAGTGACGTAGACTTCGGGAATGTCAGAGTCAGGAAACGTCTCGTTGACCAGGAGCTTGAGGTGTGGCAACTCAGGACACAAATGGGTGGCGTGACCGACTATATCGCACAAAGCGCATTGGATAGCGGGTTTTGGCGGTCGTGGAGGGGTAGGGGTTGTCGGGGCGGCCTGGTCCTGGTGGGTTGCCCCCTTACGAGCTTTGCCTTTCTTTCCGGGGGCTAACACCACAGGAGTAGGGTCCTGTGGAGGTGCTGGAGGCCCGGAGGAAGCGAGGGGGACCGATTGAACCGGCGTCAAAGCAAGGTAAGGTTTGGGGTGACCGGGAGAAGTAGCAGCAGGAGGGTCAATGTACCAGACCGGTATACCAAGGGTCAGGTTAGGGAGAGGAGAGAGAGGGGGAGAGGGAGAGAGAAGGTGGCCATGAAGGGAAAATACTCAGAGGGGAGCCGGGAAAGGATGCACGACGGGGGTAATGACAAGGGGGATGGCTCAAGATGGCTAAGGCACAGAGAACCGATCTGGAGGGGCTGAGGAGGGGGATACAGTTGTAGGGGAGTGTAAGACGAGAAGGAGGTCATTTGGTCATTTGCATTTGAGATAGATATTCTAGGAATGGGTTGCGGAGAATTTGAGGGGAAAGGTTCTTATTCATGGGAGATGGGGTTGTGGACGGAGCAACAGTCAGATTGCATCGTGCAACATTCGATAAGGTGCGATGGTTTGATAGGGGGAGGGGAGGTGAGGCAAAGTTCAGGAGGGAGGAATCTTTATAGACGCCGGGGGAGACATTGGTCAAGGAATCGACGGTTTGCTTGTTGGCTACGGAAGAGATGGTCGTCTCGGAGGAGGTCTGAGACGGTGGCTCATGATAAGATAGCTGATCAATGGTGACTATCTTCCTATTATGTGGAAAAGACATCTTGCGGAAGACCGCGGATGGGACAGCAGACATGGCATAGGTGTAGCTTCGCCCCAATAGAATGTTATAGTCTAGAGGAGCGTCAATGACCCAGCGTCAACGCAAACAGTCTTACCGGCGAGTGTGATAGGGCAATTACGGAACAAGCCAATGGGCTGGGAGGCATGACCGTCCCACGCTCTAAGGGTGATCGTGGAAGGAGCCAGCTCAGGGGATCCGAGTTGCTTCCAAACCGAAGCGGACATCACGCAGGTGGATGCCCCTGTCGGATATGCAAAGGAGACACGTTGAACGGTTTGGTAGGTTGGAAGGCGACGGAAGGAGGAGGGAGGACGGTCCGATTGAGTGGCGTCGAAAACAATCATTTGGTCATCCCCCAATCTCGAGCGCCCAATGGAAAAATAGGCCTTCTTTGGGAAGACACCGGCGGAGAGGTTACGGGTGTGGAAATGGCAGCAGGAGACTCCGCCGGATCATCTACTATGCTATACGAATGAGCAGCTCGACCAGAAGTAGAATTTCGACGTAATGGTCCCTTAGGGACTTGGTAGGGACCTCAACTTTGGGTTGAGGGATATGTAAGGGACCACTGGATGTCGAAAGAGGCTCTGTAGAACCTGAAGAGGGAGGCTCGGGGGCAGACTGAGCAGGAGGCTTGGGGTACTGACGAGACCGAGTTTGAAGGTGAAGATCGACGGATGGGGTAGGATCGGATTGCATCATAAGGATCTGGTAATCAGAGGAACCAGAAATGGAAGGGGGGGTGGCTACTTGGCTGTCGGGCGGTTGGGTAGCCACGAATCCTTGTTGAGGGAAAGGGTCAGTAAACACAGCTGGTTGGGTAGTGGCCACATTAGGAGGAGCATGGGGGGAGGCGTGTTGTCCGCGCAACGTGGCTTGAGACTCCCACATCTGCCGCATCTGAGGTAAGAGGGGACAATCGTGGGTGTAATGACCATAAACACCGCAACATGAATAGGGCTTGTTTGTGCGAAGTGGCCTGTTCGGCTTGGGCTGAATGCCCTGTTGCTGGTTGCCAGTGTTAGGGTCCACACTAGAATTGGGTCCTCGGGAACCAGGGGTAGATTGGTTTTGGTTGCCTCTCCGCCTTCTTTGAGAAGAAGGGGGATTAGTCGCGCCCTGCTGTGCAAATACTTGCCCTGGAGGGGGCTGTAGGTGCTGGTGCTGGGGTTGAGGAAGCAAGGGAGGAGGAAGCGCATATGTTGGAGGAGCTGGCGCACCAGGCTGCGGATAAGGGTAATGAGTGGGTTGGGCAACATTGGGGTAAGCAGGAGGTTGGGCAAAAGGAGGAGGCATGCCGTATCCTGGATACATGCTACCGGGAGGGGGAAGAGTGCTGGAGGAGCTGGCCCCTCCCTGAGGGAGACCATAGCCCATAGGAGGTTGAGCGTATGGATGGGAAAGGGCTCCAACGATACCGTCGGCGGAATGAGATGCCCCCGGGGCGTTAGCACCACCGGGCCTGGGGATGTCAGGAAGAATGGTATAAACATAACCAGATTGAGCGTAGATCAGGTCATATTTCAAAGCTATTTGGAGGGCGGCTTCTTCAGTTTGAGGAAAATGAGAGGCGACATCTTTGCCGATGGGAGCGGGAAGGGTGCGCAGGAACCAGTCCATGTAAACCCGATCTTCGAAGGGAGGGGCTCGACATAAGCTTTGTCTTTGTCGCCATTCCTGAACATGGGCAGAAAGGCGTGTTGAAGAGGCTTGCTTAAGGAAGTCAAGAGCTCCGTGCCAGTATCGTATCGGAGAGGGAGCTGGAAGTACGAAAAAAAGGCTTGGGCAAGAGTCTCAAAGGTGGTATGGGTAGAGGTGGCTTGTTCGACATACCATTTAGAAGCTTCGCCGGTAAGCGTGCATTGGAACAAACGAAGACAGATGGAGTCATCGGTAATGGAATTGGAGGAACACCACATATGGAAAGATCGGACATGATTGGTTGGATCTTCTCCATTAAGGCCCTCGAACTTAGGGATGTCTGAGGGGAGCTTGGTTGGCATAGCGGGCCAGTTAGCATTGTGGTGAATGGGGTCATTAATCAACTGATGGAAATCGGGGAGGCTGAGGCCTGCAATGTACGGCAGCACAGGGGTGGCCGGGGTAGTTCCTGTGGTGGTTCCGCTAGTAGTAGGGCCGGCATTGGGGCCGGGAGAACCGCTAGCGTTAGGCCCTAGACCAGACATAGTGAAGGTGACAGGGGGAGAACCAGGAGGAGAAGGAGGACCCGATGAATCAGGGGAGGAGTCGGAGTGCGGACTCGGAGGTGGACTGGCTCGACGACGGCGGTGCGGAGCAGGTCAATCAACCGGAAACTGAGGGTGAAGGCCAAGAAGTCTCCGGGAAAGGCGCCTTGGGGGCACAATGATGACAGGAAGAAGGAAACCGACAGGGGCAGGAAGGGACAGAATCAAATAAGGTCAAGGGAAGATAAGGTGCAGTGACAATTGATTTTAGAGTCTTTGTCGGGCGGTGTTAACCAGGCGCTTCTTCGCTTAGGGTCAGTGTGTGGCGTGCGTTAATTTTAATTTTTAAACCCTTTCCATTTTGAGAGCAAGAAAAAAGTGTGCTGCGTAGCTGAAAATAAACCTACAGCGAACAGAATATAATGCTGAAATAACAGAAAAATAACAGCTACTTGTGCATCTATCTAACCCAAGAAGGTGGGTCTCTCAAAACTATGCTGAAAAGAAAGGGAAAAACTATGTAAAACACACGGAAAAGGGGCCAATAGATCTAAGGTCAAAGGGGACAGGGATCTAGAGGAAAAAGCTGCTGAAAAGAGGTGCAGATCACAGCCAAGAGACAGAGGCAAGGTGGCTGGAAAAAGGAAGGAAATCAGCAAAAACCGGAGGGGCAAAGCGGAGGCCTTCAAAGGAGGTCCAAACAAAACGACAGGAGGTGATTTGAAAGGAAGAAAGGTTGATTTCAAAGGATCTGAAAGGGAGGTAACAGATCTGGAAAAAGGGGGCTGAAACTCTGAAAAACAGACGACTGAAACAGCTTAAAAATCTTCCACAAAAAGTGGAGGGTACTAAAGCCCTAAGGGGCTAGGCTCCCACTTAGATGAGTAAAAACAGATCAGAACTTGGTCAGAACAGGCTGAAACAGAGGCTGGAGGACCCTGACAGAAGCGGCAGAAAAACCCAGAAAAATTGCAGAAAAATCACTGAAAAACTGGCAGGTCGCAGTTTCTGACTTGTTTCCAGTGCAGGTCGTAGAAAAAGGGCAGAAAAGTACGACCTGGAGGTCCAGGTTGCAGTTTATGGGCCAAAAAGTGCGACCCCCTGTTCCGGTTGTCTCGGCGGCAGATTTTCAGAAAAGTTGCCGTCTCTGGTGCGGCTGGTGTCGGTTACCTGCGCAATAGGGCCAGAAACACACGGAAGTTAGAAATGTTAATGTTTTAGGGTTTTATGTGAGAAAAATGACATAAAAAGAGAAAAACTAAGCAGCTGAAAAGAAGCCCTAGGGCCTGAAGTAGCTGGATATGCAGGAAAATGAAAAAACGAGAGCGGTCATAATTTAAAACCCGTGTGGAGTCGCCATTTGTTAGTATGAATCCTTCGTCGAAGTGTACGAAAAAGGACCACTTTAGCTACGCATAACTAATAGCCCTAACAACAATAGTGGCTTCCAAACATCTTCAGATCTGCGGTTAGTAATAAAAATGCTGCAACAACCAGATCTATAAATGGAAAGACATTAAGCAGTAAAGTAAAGGGTTTGCTCCATGCATCCAACAGACAAGACAAGAACACAATTTTTTGAAATAATTTTTATATTACAGGGCACCTGGGAGGAAAACAAGAAGGTGTATCCAGCTCTCCTCGATGGGATGGGTTCTTTGTATTCCTCAGCACTTCAGATCTAAGCTTCTTCTCTCTAGTTGATGTAGAAAACCCAATGCAAAAAGTAGAGCTCAAAGGGAGGAAAAATGGCAGAAAATGGTGACCAAGTGTATAGATCCAGAGTGATCTAATAGGCAACAAAAGGTGAAAAATGATGGGGAAAACCCTCCTATTTATAACAAAATATTGGGTCATTCTAGATCTTGGTGTATGATTAAAATAATGTTAACCAAATCTAGATCCACCTTTTATGGAATATTTTATTATATTTGTTGGAGGGAAAGGGTCTTTGACTTGGGTCAAATCCCTTGATTAGTCATAAATAAATAAGTAAATGATTTATTTATCTTTTTAAGGAAGTGGTTGGAAGATAATCAAATAAATAATGATTTATTTAATTATTTGTGGGTGATTTGGTCATATTTAACAAGGAATATTATCTAAACAAGATTTAAATAATTATTCCTAGAAATTAATAAGATAAATAAAGGTTTATCTAATATGCAGTAAAACGATTTTAGGTTAAACATATTTAGAATAATAATTAAATTATGGTTTAATTAATTATTCCATGAGAAAATCAAACAAATATGGGTTTGTTTAATATTTCCTTTTGGGGTTTCCTGTTTTAACATAGTGAAAGTGGTTTTACTTAGGGTAAAACTGGTCTTACATGGTGTACTTGGGTCCATCTAATGATAATAAGTTAGATGACCAAAAAATGGTGTAACAACATGAATGAAAAATTCTTGGATGCGACAAATTACAAAACCTCCTTTCTATATATAGGAGTCCATGGGGCCACAATGTAATCCTAGCCGACCTAACAATAATAATTTAAGGGCACAATAATAACAATATGGGGGTTACAAGGGTACAATAATAACAATAAGGGGGTTACGCTAACAACAATAAGGGATTATATTAGTAATATAGGGCTCTATTAGCTAACAACGGATACCTAGCACTCCCAGAAGCATAATAAAGCAGTCTAAGAGTGCAACAAGAAGTAGAGAAGCGTAATACAAATGTATTTTGAAGGTTTGCAAGCAATTTTAATGGGATTTTAAGCACTGAACTTTGGATTTTAGGGATTGTGGAGGGTAAGTAGAGTGGAGAGCTTCTCTCTCATTCACATGAAAGGGTAAATCTGAATAAGATGATGGTTTCTTTGCACTTTGTAATCTTTGAAATGACATTACCACTTTAAAACTTAAAAATAACTTTTTAACACCTTTTTTGAACTTTGACAGTGACATTTTTGCACCTTTTAATGAGATATAAAGGCATATTGAACCTATTTCATTATTTTTGACTCTTGAGGTGACGTTCTTGGAATTTTAATGAGACATGAAGACACAATTTTCCTTTTTATGAGAAAAAACTTCTCCCTTTCCTGAGACAGCAAGACTACCTTTAAAAACTTTGAAATCTTTCATCTTTTGGATATGATCCTTTTAAAAACAAGGTGAGGTGTTTATAATATTGGAAGTGACTCCCTTTGAATTTGACTGGAAAAATAGGTCATATTGACCTCATTTGAAGCTCTAATAATCAAGATGATTTTTTTTTACCTTAAATGAATCAGTGAGACAAAATTTCTATTTTTCATGAAACAGTGAAATAGAAATGAGATGCTTTAAAAGAGGTGGATTTTATTTCATCTTAAAAACAAGCTAGCTCCTTCATTAGTGTTTTATGAGTGGAATGGAGGGTTTCTACCTTATTTTCAGTGAAAATTTGAAGATTTTGGAAGGAAGAGATGAACCTAGACAGTGACCTATATGAGATGGAGTGACCAAACCCTAGTTATCTTAAGTGACGATGATGGAGATGGTGACCTTGAAACTGATGATGGAAATTACCTTGGCCTTGGTGGCGATGAATGAAATTAAGGAGCAACATATATGATTTAGACCTCTTCAGTGACCAAAATTATTTTCTGAGAACTAGTTCGAGAAAGTAAAAAATCTTGACCTATGACTTTATGTAAAACACCTGAAAGAGTCATTTGATCACTGACATACCTTAGCTAACACACCTTACCAATCTTAGACATGTTAATCCATATGAACCCTTAGATGATCATGGCCCTGAATATTTTCTTCTCTATAAATTATATGGCCATGGTTTTTCAAGTAATTTGGATGAACCTTTATTCCCACATGTAGAATTGGATTTGTTTTTTAAGTTTCAAAGGAGTCTGAGACAATTATCGTAGAATTTATTTCAGGTATATCTCATTTTGATCAAAAATATGATATGATTATCACTGAATAAATTTTCACTCATATTGAACCTTTATCTTATGTTTAATATCATGTTGAATCCTCTTTTAATAAACCATTGACCGTGTTGTATCATAATTCAAAATCAAGTAAGGTGAGTAAGGAAATTGACCCAAGGTTGATGGTTATGGGAGGTCCCTGTCACCATGGTGATGTTTGTGATTTCAAACAATTTTTTATTTTCCAGAAAAACCTTTTCATTGATATCAACATAGGGGAAGATGATTCTTCCATGAGAGATTCTTCTTTTATTCACTTAAAAATTTTCAACCCTCGAGGGAGGAGATTTAATTTGACTATTTATCTTCCACCTCTTCATCCCATTACAAGAAAATATCAAATTTGTGATAAATATTTCACACCATCCATTGAATAATATCATGTGCATGATAGCTTATATTGTGTTCAACCTTATGATATGGCTTATGCCATGGATTTTTCCTTGTATGATATTTCTTGTATGGCTTTCCCTAAAGGTTACATCCATGATTATGTTGTTGATTCATTAGAAAAATATTTTCAATTTGGGCCCATGTCTCGTAGCATGTACTTGCATATGCATTTTTGAGTCATATATGGTCATAGGCCCAATATTTATTGATGTTGTTAATTTCCTTGCATGGTATAAAAATCAAGTGTAATAAACCGTTGCGGTTGCACCTCCTATTTCCTTCGGTCAATGCATATAATAACACGGTTCCATTTGTTCACTGCACTACTTTTCATTTTGACCTTACATGATCATATCTTTAGGTATAAAGGTTAGGAGCAACTTTAATGGTTGCATTGGAAATTCCACTTTAGATGATCCAACCTTGAATTGTTTAGTTTAGGTTAGGCTAGGTTGCATGTAGTTAGATGCAATGCATTATCCTTTTGTATTACATATTAAATTTTTAATATTTCGGTTTGATTAATCATTGAATAAGTTAGTTTTAGCTTTGAAATGGATTGGATAATATTCTGTGTAAGGCAAGTTGCAGAAACTCACATTCATTGGCTTATCTGTCACCCTCTTCCTTGATTTGGTTTACATATTTCAAGTCATTTAATTTCTAATGGAAAATGTGATCTTTCATTCGAGAAGTTGTAAGCAAACCATGAAACCTGTATCTATTTATGTGTTCTCATTCCCACACTCGGCCCTGTTATAAATGGTGTTTTCTTGCTTATCTATCTATGTAGAATAAGATAAGGGGGGGTACTTTAGCAAATAAATAATCATAGGTATAAAACTTGTATATGAAGGAACAACCTCTTCTACTCTCAATAAGTTAGGATCCCTCTTCCACCCATGAAAATAATAATTTCTTATGCATAGTCCTATGAAAAAATAAAATAAATAAAATGGTGAAAAAATATAAGGGATTCATGTGCAAGGAGGTGAATAAAGTGACTTCGTCAGGGTATTGTCTAGGCTCTCTAGCTGAAAAGTAATGTTTGTGTTTCTGAAGCAACTCTGTCAGGGTATTTTCCAGGCCTGCTAAAGCAGAGCAAAGCCAAAAATGTAAAACTAGTACTTTGATTTTTTTCTTTCGTCATACTATACTACCCTTATGTCGACATGATATTGATGTGGCTTGTTTAATTTTTGTGTTACATCAAGTAGTGTAATTGCGAAGGCTATATGTTTAAATGAGTAGAGTGGGGAGCTAAAGGTAACTTGTTGATTGAATCAATGCTTCTTGGATACATGAGACTTTTCACTTACAATAGAACCATTTCATAGAAGTTGGGGTTCTCCTAGTGTGTCACCAATGTCGTTGTTGTGACAATGACCCTCCAAAAAATTTTCCATGTCAATTTTGGAGCCTACGATAACTATATTTTCAAGCCCCCATGTGTCGTCGTGTGTTTTTATTTTATATTTTATGTGTTTTCTCCTAATGTTGCATCCTCCTAACTCTATGTTTCTCGAGTGTCGTCACTTAACCATTAGAAGTGTTTGATTTAGTAAGTTTTGGTTAGGTGAACTCATGATATTTTTTATATTTAGAAACCTGTGCTTTTAGCCATGAAAACACTCAAAAAGCACTGAAAAGTGGGAAAAAGAAAGAAAAGGCATGAAAATATCTCATAGAAGAAAAAATCGCACTGAAAGTTAACAACTTAAGGAAATCACACTTCTTCGGGTTGAAGTAATGCACCCTACATGGGTGCACTCCTTCATGATGAATACTTGTGCCCTATCTACTTGCATGCATGATTCAAATTTTTTCATGAGGGCACACTCCTAGAAAATAGGAACCTCCTTAACTTTCCCTTGATTAATTCTTTCATGTGAGGACAAGTGGCACTCATGCATGAGTTATTTTTGTTGGGAAAAATACTGGGAGGGGGGGGGGGCCTGAATCAATATTTAAAACTCACACATAATTTTACTTTTCTTTACTGATTTCTATAACCGATTTTAATCAAGCCAACTAGTGTATGTACGTGAATTTCATTCAGAAGACTAGTGTATGCTCAAAGAACTAATAATTCAAATAAATATTCAGTAAATTTACTTAGACCAGAGAATAATTATTCATCGGACATTTAGTAAGTAGAAAACATGTGAATTAAGAACAGAATAAACCATCAAACATAAGAAACTCACATGAACACCAAGATTTAAGGTGGAAACCCGATGTGGGAAAAAACCACCGTTGTTGTCATCTCTATCTTCAATATTTATTATATAGAAAATTTCTTACAATATTGTATTGGCACAGACTCATACCAACATGCAGGAACCCACCTGCAAAAGGCTACAACCTTCACTTGTTCTCCAACTACTACTGTAAGGGAGCTCCAAGACCCTGATCTCATTTACCAACCACTATTGTAAGGGACCTTCGACCCCCTACTCTCATTTACTAGCTACTACTGGAAGGGAGATACAACCCCCTGAAATGATCACCAACTCCTTCTCGTAGGAAGCTTGGACTTCCTCATTGAAGGCTCCAATCCTCAGCACCACCGCAGACCATGTTTCAACAATTTTCACACTGGATCCACCGGCTTCAATACATCACAACATGTAGGCCTATTTTCATCACATACTCGATGTTGAACCCTTTAAAATCAAATAAACCAAATATCAAAATAAAAATTGATTACTGTGCCTAAAATATTCATCCAATTCCTAAAAACAACCACTAAAACAAAAATTGACCAATCACTCCAAACTGAACCAACCACTAAAGAAAAGAATCACTTAACCAATAACCAACTCAATTAATACAGAAAAATGAGATCATTGTAACTAGAATATCATAACTGAACCCAAACTACTGCATCAACACACTGAATCAACTTCAACCCTAATCATTCATAAAACAAAATGTATACGCTACTTCACTTAAGGCAACTCGTGTGTATACGCCCTTTTCTGTATAGCAAACTACATATCGATATCAATATACTAAGTTCTTAAAAATGTTACTCTGAATCAGTCACAGAATTGGATAGAGATATTCTAAAATATTATGATAGGTTACAGATCTCTAAATCCTCATACAACTAGCAGCATCAAGTATCCTTTTCAACTAATCAATAGGCACTCAATTTCAACTTCAGACATTGTTACTAAAACTAGATCAACATGAATACATCATTGAAAGACAATAGAAATAAATCAGCATTGATCTAATTGATCAGTCATTTATATGTAGAGACCCTTTATTTCTGTACATGCTTTTCATGAGGATTTTCCACATATATACGCGTGTATCCATAACTAAACCCGCATATAGATCTAAACATACTTAAAAAAAAATACGCTACTTTGCAGAGTCGAACCCACGTGTGTATGTTCTTTTCTAGTGTCAAACGTGCACACAAATCTGAAAATTTCAACTTATAATAGTGTTGCTCATGATAACTTCAAATATACCCAGATAATGCCATTCAATATAATAAATAGATGCCAAATCACAGATCTAATCAACCCATAAAAAAATCATGTAATACATAGTCATTTCAGGTCTAGAGATCCTGATCCATCATTGTATTCATGAATTCATATTTATTTCAAATAAATTAGTCAACTATAGCCCATTCCATACAAATATACTTTAGATTGAAGTATTCATTCAATAACCTTCCTCATGCACACTCAACACTTTGATTTTCACCTCCTTATATAGTTTGAGCCTTAGCCAATACCATTAGCCAAAACCACACAAGGGTCAATGGTATTCTTGGACGAGATCAAATATCCATTAATGCGCTCAATATTTTGGGCTAATACTATGGTAAAGATTCTTGGTATTGTTAAAATTAGTACGCCAACACATATGCGACTTTTCTTCTTTGTAACTGCATGCATATGCAACTTTTCTTCACCAAAACTATGTATACACAACTTCTGCGTATATTCTGAGTATATTCATGATTTGGCTTCATTGAACCTGCTTATACACCTGTGTATACACAGATTCCCTTCATCAAACCTGAATATACACATGAATTGAACCAGTGTATACATATGCATATATGCAACTTCCCTTCATCCAAACTGTGTATACTTCCTGAAACTTTACCTTCATTGTTCCTCTGTCACTAACTAGTATTCCTTTCTATGTCACATCTAAAATTCCATATAGATACATCAATTTCACATCTTCAATAAGTACGTTTCTTTAAAAATTCAACTCATCGAGTAGGTTTCCATCAAGGACAACATAATACATCATAATTTCAACAATCTCCCCCTTTGGACTTGATGGAAACCATGTTGGTGTTTGATCACCACAACTTGTAGATATATGTTTAGACACATCAACATAATCATTATTAAAAAACCAAGTTACTCTCCCTCTTTGACATCAAGGGAAAAGGGCGGACCAATGATGAAATGGATTCTCTTTCCTTCTAGATATAAGAGCTCTATAGATTTTATCTGCACTATACTAACCATGCTCCCCCTGAGCACATGTTGAACCTTAAGATATATTTTCAATGGAGGACATGACTCTATAACTCGATTGAGTATGACCTTTCCTATCACAACAGACTCATACTTAAATCAATCACCCAACCAAGTGGGATTACATATTTGACACAGCCATGCAACCAATTTGGATGACCTAAAATTCCATACATGACTGAATACGACAATTATTACATGATAGGTCTCAACATGACCTTTACATCAATTAATAGATATGGCTTCTATAACCAAGACCAAAATACCTCAAGAGTGAGAGATCAAGACCATAATCTGCAACCATCGTATACTAAAAATCATATATAGCATGAGTAAACACCATAGACATGAATCAGCAACATATGTGAGAACCAATCAGTAGCCATGTCTCCAAGTATCATCCAATAGTTGTAGCATGAGCATATCAATAACCAAGTATTCATGATCCTTGCAACAACATCATATTCTTACCCCAATATGCAAGAAGAATTATCATACCAGAGCCACTTCATCAATAATCAACATGTATCAACCAATCATCCATGTGATCTCTTTTCACCAAGGTCTGCATGTTTTAGATTTATTCCATTTCATAATCATGATGTAACATGTGTAGGAATCAGGAATAATTCACGGTAGTAGTCATTAGTAACAAGATATACATGTTCTTTCCTCATATCTGAATCATTATTCATGCATCAAATCCACATGTACATAATATTCTACAAAATATGATCAGGGCTCATCATAAGCAATCCATGTAAAATTATAAAATATTTCGAACTACTACATGAGCATCACAAGTATTAAAGAATAAGAAAACGTAACACCAACCATGCATCATTAGCATTAAGGCTAATGATCCCCTTGAACTTGTGCTACCTATTCATAGTCAAGTATGACCACATAAATTCATTCATCAAAGTATCTCCATAAATCAAATAATCACCAATGTGAAAATCATAACTCAATACCATATCAGCAGACTGCACCCGTCATCAGGCAGGGTAAATCAAATCAAAACTGTCAGAAGCATATCAGATTCTATCCTTGAGTCTTTCCCACTGTGCTTTTATTAAAGAAAAAATTACACGATTGTATTCAAAGTAACACGTGTATATACGTAGCTTTAGTTCATGCAACATGCGTACAAAAAGTGAAATACTGAAAATTTCATAGCTTCAGCACCCCTTGAGCTTGTACATTCTATACTTGATTTCTTCTATTGGCACATTAGATGCTCTATTAGAAATAAAAAAAACTAACATTAACAAACCAATCTTCATATATTGTATTCATTCTTAACAATATTATTTCAAGAATGATGGAATGCAATGGGCACTGTCTTCTTTCAGTCTTAGTTAGAATCCTCCTTATATCTGTGAGAGGTCATATCTTTAAACACATACAATATATCAGTGTTTCTGTATCCCATTGTTATTACCTCTCTAGTTTCTCCATCCATGACCTTGCATTTAGTTGATGTCAACATAATTACATTTCCTTTATCTCCCATTTCGCCTACACTCAGTATGGTTTGTCTTAGGACATGAACTAATAAAGTATCAACTGTCTTTCTATTTTTGTTAATTATGGCTCTACCTTTTCCCAAAAAAAAATTGGAGCATCATTTGAAAGAATAACCTTACCATCTTGATTTTTCTTGAGAGACTCCATCTTACTCTTATCACTAGTCATGTGAGGAGAACGCCCGCTATTTATGTACCATTCATCCTCATTTTTAAATGCAAAGAGAGAAAGACCACATCTTAACTATTATTATTTTTTCTTGTTAACATGAATGTTGGTAGATACATCTTTGTTTGGTCTTATGATATCATCTGTATGTCTTCCATTTTGTCTTTGGTGATTCATTGATCTGTTCCTGCATTCCTTTTCTACAAGCCCAAAATTGTTACAAGCATAACATATTATGTGACCAGAAAAGGGAGTAGAGGAATCATAATAAGTTTGTCTCATGTTACTTCTATAGCAATGAAAAAATTTATGTCCAAATATGTTGCATTAAAAAGAATAACCCTTAAAGAAACCTAAGTACCTGAGAGTTGATGATCTTTCTGTGTAGTGTCTATTTGTTTGCAACCGAAACAATCTGCTTCTGTAATTGGCTGCAACATGCCCATAATTATGACATATAAATCATTAAACATTATTTATCAGAGGAGAGAATTTATTTATACTTCTATAATTAGGTGTGAATGATTTCCTTTGAGGATTCATGATCATCGATTGACCTTTTGTCTCTTTGAACACTTCAGGTTTTGCATTGATATCCTTTTAATCTTCAGCACTGCCTTGTGAACTAGATCCTCCTTTAACAGTTTCATGAAAACCAAGACCAATTTTAATAAAAGGATACCTTCGATTACTAGAATATTATCCATAATCTTAGTACTATCTTGAAAACTCAAGTGTTTTTCTTATAATTTACCTTTTAAAATTTTTACCTAAACCTCCAATATTTTGCATTGCTTCTTCATACTTTCTTCGACCCTTCTTCCTTCTTCTACTTGCTCATTCAATTTTAGAATCTCTTATTTCAGCCCATTTTCTTGTTCTTCAAATGTTTATAGAATTTATTCTTTCTTCTTATTGATTTTTCCAGATCCGCTTTGACAGAGATGATTTATGCTTCAAGTCCTTCGCTGTGATTGATTACTTCATCCTGCAGCTTTTGACACTAGTCTATCTATTCTTTGTTCAGCTACTCAACTGAGTTTCTTTCTTGTAACTGATGATTCAATCTAGAAATCACATATTTTTTGATAAATTCATTTAATTAAATATAATTTTCCGATCTTCAACATCATTTTTGAGCTTAGAAATTTCTACTTCTAGATCCATAACATTACTTTAACTTTCGTATTCACTATCTTCAGCAGTGCATGAACAAGAAAGTGGATCACAAGGACAACAATCAATACCTATTTTATATTCTTCATTTTCTACTGCACATGTTTTCTAAGATGTCTTATTCCTTTGAGAAGCCTTCTTATTTTTCTTCCTTCCCATTGTGATGGATCTCCTTCAAGCGATCAAGCTTCTATACAAGGACCCGCTCTGCTACCAATTGTTGGGAAAAATACCAAGAGGGAGGGGGGGGGGGGTGAATCAGTATTTAAAACTCACACAGACTTTTACTTTTCTTTATTGATTTCTATATGCTACTTACTTAATCCAACTAGCGTATGTACGCGAATTTCATTCAGGAGACTAGCGTATGCCCAGAGAACTTATAATTCAGATAAATATTTAGTAGCTTTACTTAGATCAGTGCATTAATGATTCATCAGACATTTAGTAAGAATAAAAAAAGTTAAATAAGAATAGAATAAACCATCACACATAAGAAACATGCATGAACACCAGGATTTAAGGTGGAAACCCAATGTGGGAGAAAACCACTGCTGTTTTCGTCTATGTCTTCAATATTTACTATATAGAAAACTGCTTACAATCTTGTATTAGAGCAGACTCATACCCATTAGGGGAATTTTTAGGTCTAAAATGGGCCTCCTAAGGAAATTATAAAATAATAGTGGAAATAATAAAATGAGATAAGACGATATCATCAAATTTTAGAGGGAAAAAGAAAAAACTACTTTGTCAACTCATAATTTCAACTTATCTCCCTATGGTTTTACTCAAATTTCGAGCTGGAAGATTCATTGGATGCAAAATTTGATTCCTCATCCAAGGAGTACCAATGTTGCATACTTTTGATGGACCCTACTACATGAAAAATGAGAAATACATGAAAAACACGATTGCAATCACATGTTTTCATGTATTTCTTATTTTTTGTATAGCAGGGTCCATCGGAAGTATGCAACATGGGTACTCCTTGGAAGAGGAATTAAATATTGCATCCAATGAGTACCCCAGAACAAAATTTGAGTAAAAAATTATGGATATATGTTGAAAATATAAGTTGAAAATTAATTTTTGTTATTTTATTATTTTTTAATCTTTCTAATTTTTTACCCCAAAAATGGTGAATCATTCCCCATCTTTGACATCATCATCTTGAATCCTATTGGTTCTGATAAATTTTATTTTAGTTGTATATTTTTCTCAGGAGGTCCATTTTAGACCTCAAATTTTCTCTAATGAGCACACATGCACCCACCTGCAGAAGGCTTCAACCTTCACTCATTCTCCAGCTACTATTGGAAGGGAGCTCCAACCCCTTGATCTCATTTACCAGTCACCACTGGTAGGGAGATTCGACCCCTTACTCTCGTTTACCAGCTACTACTGGAATGATACTACAACCCCCTAATCTGATCACCAACTCCTACTGGTAGGAAGCTTCGGCTTCCTCACTAAATTCTCCAACACTCAACACCTCTGTAGCCCATGTTTCATAAATTTTTACACTCGATCCACCAGATTTTTGCATCACAATTTGTAGGCCTATTTTCATCACATAATCCATGTTTAACCCTTTAACATTAGATAAGACGAATATCAAAACAAAAATTTATTACTGTGCCCAAAATATTCATCCAATTCCTGAAAACAACCAATGAATCAAAAAATGACCAATCACTCAAAAACTGAACCAAACACTGAAGAAAGCAATCACTTAACCAATAACCAACTCAATTCATGCAGAACAGTGAGATCAGTGTAGCCATAATGTCATAATTGAACCCAGACTATTGCATAAACAAACTGAATCAACTACAACCCTGATCATTCATCAAACAAAATGTATACGCATCTTCGCGTAAGGCAACACGCGTGTATAGGCCCTGTTCTATAGAGAAACCTCATATAGATCTCAATATACCAAGTTCTTAAAACTGTTACTCTGAATCAGTCACAGAATTGGACATAGATATTCTGATAGGTTACATATCTCTTAATCCTCATATAGTTAGCAGCATCAAGTATCCTTTTCAACTAATCAACATGCACTTAATTTAAACTTCATACATAATTACTAAACCCAGATCATCATGAAGACATCATTGAAAGACAGTAGAAATACAACAACATTGATCTAATTAATCATTCATTTATAAGAAAAAACCCTTCCTTTATATATGCACTTTTCATGAGGATTTTCAACGTATACGCACTTATCCAGAACTAAAGTTGCATATAGATCTAAACATACTTAAAAAAACATACGCTACTTTGCAGAGTCAAGCCCGTGTTTGTACCTACTTTTTTAGTGTCAAACTTGCGTACAGATCTACAACTTTAAATTTATAACAATGTTACACATCACAACTTCAGATATACCCAGATCACAACATTCAAGATAATAAACAGACTCCAAATCACAGATCTAGTCATCCCATAAACAAATCATGCAATACATAGTCATTTCAGGTCTAGAGATCCTGATCCATAATTGTATTCATGAGTGCATCTTTATTTTATATCTATCAATCAACTATAGCCCATTCCATACAAATATACTTCATATTGAAGTATTCATTCAATACCCTTCCTCATGCACACTTATCACTTTGATTTTCACCTCCTTATATAGTTTGAGCCTTAGCCAATACCATGAGCCAAACCACACTAGTGCCGATGGTATTCTTGGATGGGATCAAATAGCCATTACTGTGCTCAATATTGTGGGCTAATACCATGGTAAATACCCTTCGTATTGTTAAAATTAGTGTGCCAACATGTACACAAATTTTCTTCTTTCTACCCGCGTGTATACACGAGTTTTCTTCACCAAAACAACGTATACACAAATTATGTGTATATTCTGAGTATTTACATAACTTGGCTTCATTGAACCTGTGTATACACTTGTGTATACGCATCTTCCCTTCATCAAACCTGCTATTACACAACAATTTGTCACCGCCCCTGCAATTCCCCATCCCGCACATTGGAGGGCTTATTCCGTGACCTGTGAACAGTGACATGACCTGAAACCACTTTCATGGAATTCCCTTGGACAAGGGCATTCATTCCCTTGAAGACAATTCCTTGTGAAAAACCCTAAAAATATCCTTTTTTTCCTTGGCGCGACTAGTCAGTTCAGCCCTCGCGCCAATGGGGGAAATCCTCCAAAGAGGGCACGCCAGCTGGCGCACTGTCTCAGTGTTGTACCCACGCCAGGATTATTAAGGAGTGTTTTTTAAAAATAAATGGTGGAATATTGACTCCAACCAATTCCTGAAATGGTCTCTAAATTTATTTGGGAGGTTTGGCTCTAGATCTCAATGTAGAGGAAGTGGTTTTCCACCTCTCATGGAAGCTTCCTTGAGGATAGGGCCAATCCCATGATTGTAGGGATCCCAACTCCCCTTCCACCATCTATATAAGCTTGCCATTTTCCTTTGCAAGCTAGTCTCCAAGAGCCTTCATAGCCTAAAGAATGTTGCAAGAGCCTTGATAGTCCTCATAGAGCCAAATCAGTAGCAAGGAGATTATTGTCAAGACAACCGAACAGAGAGGCTTGTCCCATTCCCGACGAGCTTTACCGAGACGTATTCCGTTGTTGACCCGCCGAAGGAAGATTCAACATCAGAGCTAGATTGTATCTTTCTTTGTATTAATTAATGATAAGCGACTTTGGTTATTGTTCCACTCGTATTGTTCATTGTGATCATAAGTTGTGTCTTCTCTGACTGATACATAATTGCATATATTGGGTTTACGCTTGTGTGTTCATTGTATTTCTTGTGTGTGCAGGTGTTCGATCGTGATAAGTGGGAGAATTGTGATATGCTGGAGCAAGGAAATGGGAGCGCTATATTCTCCACGAACAACAACATCGGATCTAAGGTAGGCCTTCTTCGCAATTTGGTCTATTTCAATTAGGAACTTGCGCCTTAGCATGATATGATTGTTGCTAGACCCGATCTGGGCTAGTAGGGATTGCTTTTGTCCGCAGAGGAGATTTACCTCTACAAAAAATTGGTGACTCCACTGGGGATACATCGATTTTGAGTATTGTCTTGTATTTTCGGTCGATTCTTGACTTTGCTTGCTTGATCAGCTCTTTTGGCTGGCTCCTTTCGTGTGTTTGTCTTTTGTTTAGCTTTACCATCACTAGTTTATTTCTTCGATTGCTCTTTTTTATTTTTGCTTAGTAAACTCGACTGGCACGCTTATTAGCCTTAAAGTCGCGCCAATTGGCACATGTTTCCAGTGTATTACCCACGCCAATCATGTTCTGGCGCTAGATTTAGCCTGACAGTCGCGCCAATTCTGTAAGGTGCTAGGGTTTGCTCTGTTTTGAGATTTCTGAGCTTGATTTGTGATTTTGGTTTCATTTTTATGACTGCTTGAGTGTTCTAGAGCCTTGTTTGACTGACTGTGGCCTTCATCCTTTTGTTTTTTGCCCTCTCCTATCGATTTCACATTCTAGCCCTAGGGCATCTAGGTGCTATAGTGTGTCGAGCCTCCCGTGGGAGTTTTTGGTTTCTATCTGTTCAGTCAACTTTGTGATTTCTTCTCTACATTCGTTTGGTGGTTTTCTATCATTTTGTTGCATTGTTTGAGTGATTAGTTTCTTCCTCATTCGAATTCTACCTTCCCTCGTTTTGGGCCTAGATTACATGGTTCATTTGAGTCTTTGGGATTCTCTTGGTTTTGAGGGATTGTTTTGTCGATTTGAGCTCTGATTGTGTGCTTGCATTGAGTGGAATTTGATTGTTTTTACTCCTTTTCTATCGCTTCTCGAATTGCTTGTTTCATTAGTTTTCATTATTTTTCGTGTACTTTTCTCTTAAACATTGAAAATACAAAAAATCTCTTTTTCTCTTGATTAGTTAATGCAAATTGAATATTTTCTGTGTTATTAGTGATTAGTAACTCTGAAAGAAAAGCTTTTAGTTTCCATTAGCTGCATTAGAGACGTCACTGGTTGTTGTCTGGTCATTTTGTTACTGTGTGAAAAGCTCTTAACTCTCTTGTAATTAGCTTTCATAGAATGAATTGATATACTGTGGCATTGAGTGTGCATTTAGGAGATTTTGAGACATAACACTCGCTAGGGCCTAAAAATTGAAACATAATTAAAGATTAACATTAAAATTTATTCAATTTACACTAAGGCATCATTGAAACATTAACAAAATATTTAGAGGTCTAGGTTAGAGACGTGTTCTGGTGTCGTTAAACCTAGTAGCTGTCGTTTGCCTCTTGGCTTTAGACAGTGCTAGTACAGACTTGTGCTCCCCGTACCATTGTGTATATAAAGGGAGACCCCACTAGGTTGCTATCCTTTATCCATAGGAAGTCGAGTCTGCCGGCCTATACCCATGATACACCGGACACAACATTCGAGGAGATTACCTGCACGTACATTAAGTCCTTGGTTGATTTCTCTTTCATTTTGAAACCAAGGTGTATATTGCAGTTCACGGTTATTTGGTACACCCTTTGCCTAGAATTCCTGAGTAGTCATTTTGATCTTTTATGACTCTTTAAATTTGAAAGGATCATCAAGAGCTTGTCCTTTCACACTTGTTTCCAATTTGAAAGCAATAGAGTCACCTTTTGCCTATTTCTCGACTCTTAAAAGATGAAATGGTAGAGTTTTTGTTACAATGTTTTAAAAAAATTAACTGCCCACGAAATATTCCCAGTTAAATTTAGTTTCCTTAGGGTGTTGTTTCGGGTCGTTTCCGATGGAAACTTTTCTGGAGTTCACCAACCAAGGATTCCCCTCCGACGGGAATCCTAGTCATTTTCCTCCTTTTGGAAATGTTGGTGCTCCTTATATGGAAACGTTGTCCCTTCCTAGGTTAACTGTTGGGTTGCCTGTTTGGTTGTTTTCAACCTATGTTGTCCTGAATGTCTCGGCTATTGTTCAATCAGTTCCTCCACCTGAACAACATCATGTTGATTCCAAGGTGGACCTCTCCCCTTCTTCGCATGTTTCTGCGTCCTCCTCTTCTACTTCGCCTGGTGAAAGTTTGGATTCGAGTAACCAGGTGGCTAAGAAGACGAAGAAGAAGACAAAGAAGAAGAAGTCTGATAAGAGAGAGGCTAAGGCTGTAGCTACTGCTTCCGAAGCATCTCCTCTTGATAAACCTTCCAACCCTCCATGGAAATTCAAGTTCCCTTGCATGTTGTGCATTGAAAACCATCTTCTTCAAGACTACTCTGGCATTCCCAAGGTGCTTGAATTATGGTCCAACGGTCACCCGCCGTTGCCTTTGGCTTCTGGGAGTCGGGTTGGAGGCATGTCATCGGCTGCTGGTAAAACTCATAAGAAGTAGGGTAAGCTTGCCAATCCCTGTCAGTTGTGTGAAGGGCACCATGCCATTCACCTTTGTCCATATATGGATGAAGCCAAGCAAGTTTTGGACAACTCAGCTATTTCTACGCCGTGCCTTCCGGCTAGTTACAAACAGCTTTCTTTGATTCCTCCACCAGCTGATCCTATGATTGGTCAAGAGTCATCCTTGGTCGATCCCGCTCCCCCGGAAATTCAAATTCAAGAATCAATTCTCAACCAACCATTGGTCCTGGGATCGGTTGAGCTGGTCCCTTCTATGGTGCACCAGGTCTTTTCCGTTGAGATTGGATCTCACACCCCTCATATTCTTTTGGTTTCTTCAGATTCTTCGTACTTGGAGAAAGATTCTCCTGTCCCTATACCTCAAGAAGCTTCTCCTCCGCCTCCCGTAATGGAGGTCCCAAAGGATACCCCTCCCACCTCCAAGATGGAGGTCATGGAGGATGCTCCTTCTTCTGTAACACCAAGGGAAGACCTTCTCGGTTTGATGGTAGCCCCTCTGAGTAGGTTGGTCGCTTCCTTTGATTGGAATCGATTTTCAGGATACCGCCTTCCGTCTTATGTGCCTTTCGAGATAACGGTACAGGCCTTTGGTCTGGTTGTACCCAGCACCATTATAGACGAAGGCACATCTATTAGTGTTCTATCCTCAACTACCTGGCAAGCTTTCGGTTCGCCACCGCTTGCGCTTGTTACGCAAAATCTGTTGACATTTAACATAAGAACTAGCCAACCATTAGGGATCCTTCCAAGGTTACCTGTTACTTTGGGAGGTAAAACCATCCATTTGGACGTGATCGTTGTTCCAGACCCTTTAGATTTCAATCTGCTCTTGGGGTGCGATTACACCTATGCCATGGGAGTGCTTGTCTCCTCCCTTCTTCGTGTGGTTCGTTTTCCATATGAAGGACAGATCATGACCATTGATCAACTTTCGTTCTTTGGTACTGATGTGGCAGTTGGCCCGCCATCATCCCTTCCTGGTTTTTATCCACCCGTTGTATCCACCCCACCGTAGGTCAACTATGTGGCTACATACCCCGTGCCTGTACTCAGTGATGATGCCTTTGTGCATAGTGTGCTGGGGGCATTGGGTCTTGACTTCTAGGATGTTTTCCTTCCATCAGGAATGGAACTCTTGGAAGCGATGACTTCTTGTTCATTATTATGAGGTCGGTTAGAGCATGGTTTTTTTCCTATGTCAAACTCCTTAAAAAATGAAATCGGGTCTGGTCAGAGTAGAGTTCATTTCCTTGTGTCAAGCTCCTTAAAAAATGAAACAAGGTCTGTTGGAGCAGAGTTCCTTGTCTTGTGTCAAGCTCCTTAAAAAAATGAAACAAGGTTGTCGGAGCAGAGTTCCTTGTCTTGTGCCAAGCTCCTTAAACCATGAAACAAGGTGTCCTGAGGATATTTCTTTTAATGTGTCAACCTCATTAAAATAATGAAACATGTTTCTTGTTCAATTCGAGTCTTTGCTAAGATCTCGTAAAATCCCAGTCGAGTATTTCTCTTGATCTCATAATTTGAACCCTCACTCCATCTGCCTTTCATATGGACTGAAGCTTGGGGGGAATGCTTAATTTTTCAAGCATAGTTTGTTTCCGTTTCAAGCTTGTGTAAAAATTAAACCGGTTTCAAGCATAGTTTATCTTTGTTTCAAGCTTGTGTAAAAATAAAACCAAATTTAAGCAGAGTTTCTTGATTTCAAGCTTGTGTAAAGATGAAACCATCCCCATTTTACATCTTTTGATTGCCATATTATCAGCCTGTTGCCAGATGAGCCTTGGTTTTCTCACTCCATCGTCACTATCTACTTGGCCGATCATATGCCTTCAATTGGTTGTTTTACCCATTCCTGAGGAACCGCTGCGATGAGTGGTCTTGTTAGCCAGCCTCTTGACCTTTATTTTTTCAGAGCAGTTCCACCATCACCGGAACCAGTTGCTACCCTTTATACCACTCGTTCCTCCAGGAAGAGTCATATTTCAGCTCTTTTCTGAGTCTCTAAACATGAAAAGATTGTCGAGTCCCTTGTTGTTTCGATCTTGTTAAAGTGGCTGTGAAACGACATCTACCCAGTATACGTTTACCCATTTTTCGGGCTAGGATAGATTATTTACGAGAAAGGAATACCCTAGCCTATCACGATTAGGAGGTTTCCTCAGGCATAGTTTTCTACCTTTTTGGATCTGAGGAACTATTTACGAAAAGGGACTGTTGGAGTTTAATTTTATGCTGTCTTTTCGAACTCTCTAAATATGAAAATATGCCGAGTTTTTCCGTTGTCAGACTCGCTAAACCATGATGACATCGGATTCAGTCGTAATGACGATATTCAAGTTCCTCCTTCCTAGGGCTCGTTAAACGTACTAGGATGGGTTCGTCCCAAGAACGAACTTATATGACAAGCATATGGTATCCTCTTCAAGCTTGTGTAAAAATAAAGAGGTACTCGCCAGAAATGGTGGGGAAAAATGGAACTAGTATCGTCGTCGTGTCAGCAGTATGTCACTCTTGAACATGGCACTTGTCTGCATTCGTGTCGGGTTGGGGACATCTCATCTCATTTTCTTCTTGCCTCCATGGGTTTGGGTAATCCCTTTTTACCTCTCATCTTCTCTTTGCCTCGTCATCATGACCTCTGATCTTTTGATGTCAAATACTGCCAAATCCACTGTCGTGCTGGCGATATGTTGAAGAGAAGTTGACCTCTGCAAGTTTCAACCCTCCTCTGATTCTCATCTGATCCTGATTCACAACACATTATGTTCCTCTGTCTCGTGTCGATGATGTGGGAAACGCTATGGCCCACCTTCGATCAAGGTCATTTCCTGTCGACTTCAGCTCATTATCCGGGAAGTTGATCTAGAGACTCCCTTCTAGTACCTTGGAGCCTGCATGCCTCAATGGCAGGTTCTTCGCGTTCGATGTGAGGTTTTCATCATTGGCCTCCAATCGAGTGATTCTATAGGTGTTCGATGCTAGCTCACTGATTCACATGACCGTAGATTGTACCTATAGTACCTTGAGGTCCAGTGTCACTATTGGTGGTATCTCTCACATCTGTTAACAACTTTCATCATTGGCTGGTAATCAGACGATGTTCTTGAATGTTCGACTTCAACTCACTTATTCACATTCTTGAACTTGTACTTTGTTCAAGTCGAGATGGAGCACAAGACCCTGGATTTTTTATGTTAGAATCCAGGCTGCTATTATGTGGATTATTATGATTGGTTACATGACTCATTCATTGGATGGTTGCGATCATGCCTGAGTCTATTTATCGATCCTCATTGGATGGTTGTGTCCATGCCTTGGATCTAAATTATTGTATACTCTATTATGGATGGCTGCGCCCATACCACATATATCATGTATTTGAGATATCAGTTGTACTTCTCTACGCAGGTTTTTTGATGGAAGTGTTTTCAGTTGGACACGTTCTCGTAAAGAATTTTACCCCTCTCTCTTTTTCAGGCCTCATGCTTTAGGGGGCATCTGTTACACAGCAATTTGTCACCATCCCTACAATTCCCCGTTCCACACATTGGAGGGCTTATTTCATGACCTGTGAACAGTGACATGACCTAAAACCACTTTCATGGCATTTCCATGGACAAGGGCATTCATTCCCCTGAAGACAATTCCTTGTGAAAAACCCTAAAAGTAGCCTTTTTTGCCTTGGCACAACTAGTCAGTTCAGCCCTCGTGCCAATGGGGGAAATCCTCAAAAGAGGGCATATTAGTTGGCGCACTGTCTCAGTGTTGTACCCGCGCCAGGCTTATTAAGGAGTTTTTTTTTTAAATAAATGGCGGAAGATTGACTCCAACCAATTCCTGAACTGGTCTCTAAATTGAGTTGGGAGGTTTGGCTCCAGATCTACATGTAGAGGAAGTGGTTTTCCACCTCTCATGGAAGCTTACTTGAGGATAGGGCCAACCCCATTATTGTAGGGATCCAAACTCCCCTTCCACCATCTATATAAGCTTGCCATTTTCCTTTGCAAGCTAGTCTCAAAGAGCCTTCATAGCCTAAAGAATGCTGCAAGAGCCTTGATAGTCCTCATAGAGCCAAATCAGTAGCAAGGAGATTATTTTCAAGACAACCAAAGAGAGAGGCTTGTCCCATTACCGACGAGCTTTACTGAGACGTATTCCGCTGTCGACCCGCCGAAGGAAGGTTCAGCGTCAAAGCCAGGTTGTATCTTTATTTGTATTAATTAATGATAAGCGACTTTGGTTATGGTTCCACTCGTATTGTTCATTGTGATCATAAGTTGTGTCTTCTCTGACTGATACATAATTTCATATATTGGGTTTACGCTTGTGTGTTCGTTGTATTTCTTGTGTGTGCAGGTGTTCAATCGCGACAAGTGGGAGAATTATGATCTGATAGAGCAAGGAAACAGGAGCACTATCTTCTCCACGAACAATAGCATTGGATCTAAGGTAGGCCTTCTTTGCAATTTGGTCTATTGCAATTAGTAACTTGCGCCTTAGCATGATACGATTGTTGCTAGACCCGATCTGGGCTAGTAGGGATCGCCTCTGTCCACAGAAGGGATTTACCTCTACAACACCTGCATATACTTCCTGAAACTTTACCTTCATCACTCCTCTGTTACTGACAGATATTCCTATCTTTATCACATTTGAACTGGCCTGTAGACACATCAATTTTACATCTTCAACAAGTAGGTTGCTATCAAAATGAAACTCATTGAGTGGGTTTCCATCAAGGATAACACATTACATCATAATGCCAACAATTTTTTCATGTTAATGTATTTAAATAAACTCAACTACTAATTTCTTCAACATCATTTCATTTAATCACACAACTTGTAATCAAGAATCATTTCATCAACCATTGCAACAAGTAAGTTTTCATGCTCAAATATTTACTGCTTTTCATCATTTCACTGTAAAAAATTTCTTTGTTTGTTGTCGATTTTTTTTTTTCATTTTGTTTTCTCGTGTTTAAGCTAGATCTTCATCTTGCAAGTGTTAAATCACTAGCACATGTAGGAAACCTTTCACATTCCTAAATCCTTTCATCTTCCACCCTCCATGCGAAAGAAGACTATAAAACCTTATAGATCATTCGTCTCCTCATATTAGCATCAAATTATTCTTTTTGTACATGTTTCTAGGCTCTTTTTAGATAGAACACACTTCCTGAGCTCGTAGCTCCTTTAGTCTCGAAAATTGTGCCCTGTTCAACCCAGTTTTCCTCATATGTGCATGGGCACATCACGAAGTGATGAATATTTCCCCTTCAACCCTTCAAATTGCTATGGTGTGCCCTCTTTTCATTAGGGAGCATGGGCACATCACGAAGGCAATAATCCTGATCATTCAGCCCTTCAACATGTGGAAATGCACCCTCCTTTTTCTTGAGTGCATAGGCATAGTATGAAGACCTGAAGCTCCATTTTCCTCATCCTACGTCTATTCGGAGTATGACAATGTTACATCCTTGTCTCCCAGGGTGCATGGGAACATAGGGAAGACCCAAATAACCATTTTCTCATTTATTTTACACTTCAAGATGCTACAATGTGCCCTGTCTAATTTTTTTCCTTTTTCTTGGGCACATTAGCGCACAACGAAGCCCCAAATGACCATGCATGTCCCTTCGTGATTTGAGAGTGTACCCTCCTAGTTTGCATGTGTGTTTTTCCTTGCATGCAAGTTATTTTTTGTTTTATTTAATATTTTTTCGTGTTGTATCATCCATGTTTATTCTTTGAATGCGATCTACAAGTATTGTTGCATATTTATTTATTTTAAGTTGATCTTGTCGCTATGACTGTGATTCCACAAACTAGTGTTTGTGCTACACGTGTTACCACTATGTCATCATCTACTGGAGACATGCTTCCATGCAAATTAGACTCTAAATAAATTTTAGGAGAAAGCACTAATGAGCCACTTGAAGTTGAAAAGTCCAATATTCCTATATATGCAGACACTCAATGTTCTATTAATAAGGTTACAGAGGTTATCTAGAGCAATATCTACAACACATTTGTGAAAGAAACATTTTTGGAGGACTTAGAAGATGTGCATTCATATATTAATATCAATAATTCTAGGATACATATGATCACATGTAGATACTTGGTCATGCCATGCGCAGAAGCTGTTGAATGGATAATTACACACATGGATGACTCTCACCTTGTGCTACACAGTGAGAGGGGCAGTCACCTCGCCACCTATTATGGTGAGGATATGCAAATGTATTATAATATGATCAATCCCAATTAATATGAAATAGTTTCCTTTTACACGATATGGGCTACTCTCGACACGAAAAATGTTATTAGACAATGGTGTCAAGAACCTGCCAAGTTTCACCATCACCCATAACCAGTTTATCCGATGAATATCTTAAGAGACGTATATTAGTATTTGATAGATATGTATTGTTATATGTTTAGGCATAAGGACAATGAGGTTTTCCAAGAGATTTGGATATATACGCTCAATATGGTGGCGAACCATGGAAGAAATATTAATTGGGGGATATATTAGCATATGAATTGCAACGACAAGTGCAGAAAGTCTAAACATATTTGCAATCAAATCAAGCTCTATAATTTTACATCTTTGCATATCTCCTATATTGTATCTATGCATCATACGCGTTCCCAAAGCTATATTTTAATTATACTCCTAAAGTGAAGCTCCCAGTTTATGTTCTTTGTAGGGTGTTATCATAAGGAAGCTTCAGAGGCACGTATGACATATTGGCCAAACATTTCTTTGCAAAAATATTTCATGTGATATTCAAGACTGATCCACCATGCATGACAGATCAAGTGAATGAGTCACGTCAATATTTTGTAGACTAGTTTGGAGCTCTTGATGGGACATATATCATATGTTTCAGATGTCAAACAAGCCCTCATATTATGCCACAATATGTGACAAACAAGGTGTTCATGCAAGTGTATGAGGAAATCTAATATACGGATAAAATAGTCTTCCCTGAGTGTGGTGTTTCTTCACTCAAAACAGCAGAGCAAAGGTAAATGCTTTTCTCTCTAAGATAAACAGATAAACAGAAGATGAAGAGACTTAATTTTGATTCTTCACTCTTTTTCTTATTTTTTCCTCGATTTTGTCGCTCTCGATCCAACTGAACTCGCCAGATCAATACCTACAATCAAAACCAGAAGATAGAAAACAGAGATACAAATATACAATATTTATCTATCATAACCAGATTGAAATGACTAAATCTGAGAATACATTCACATATTGAGAATACATTCACAAAATATAAATGCATATATGAGAGAAGGAACAAATATCTTTATTGCAGTATTAAGAGGAATAGATTACAACCATTCTATCAGTTTGTTGTCAACCTGCTCCAACTTCATCACATCCTCATCACACCAAGCATCAATCCAGTAGCATCACAGTACTTCATATCTCCAAAAATTGTGAATCCAACAACATAACACTACACAAATTTCTTCCTCCCTTCCACTTAGCTGAGTGCTCAATTTATAGGGAAATTGTAGGTAGTTTATCAGTAAATGATTATTGAATTACTTTCTAATAATATATGAGACATGTTTCCAAGTTCAATGGTGATGGATGAACACATGTATTCGAAGTATAACACATATGAGCTCTTTTAGAAGGAACTGGACATGTGGCGATTCCCGGAACAATGTTGATTTCTCTCCTAGTAGACCAATGCACCCTTAACTATTGGGAAGTGATTTTCAAAGCACCCTCGCATGGGGGTAAGTGCTTTGCAACACACCCTTTCATGGGGGTAAGTTATTTGCAACGCACTTAGGCCCATTCAGAGGAGCGTTGATGAGTCAATGTGTCATTTTAAATATACTTCATACATTCAAACTCTCATGAATTAAATCCATCAGTGGAATGACTTCTCTAGGTAATGTAGCAAATGAATTAGGGGATGATAGACCTTGTTCATAATGGTCTTAGGGACGATGCCAAAATTGACCTATAAAAACTTCCCCCTAAAGCATAAAGTCAAAATAATGATAATATTTGGATGAGATGCTTTACGGTGTGATGAGTAGGATCTGAAGCAAATGGTGGCTTGCATCAATTTGAAATACATTACATCAGATATCTTGTACATCTTGGACATGGATTTCTGAGGGAGGCATACCCATGCTCATCACATAAAATATCATAACAAGTACATAAATAAAAAATTCATCTACAGATATAGACATGCCTACAGATATAGGCCCATCATAGGATGACCATTTGTATGTAAATCCATTATATGGATGATGTGTTACGATTCCTGAAATCGCAAACCGGATGGATGAAACTAGATCCTGGGTCTTCTATCTCACTTAATTGATCATTCAAGTACTAGTCTAACCATGCGAATATGTGATCTGAAGTCAAACATGGGAAGACATCATCTGATTACCTGCCAATGATGTAAGCCATTAACAAATGTGAGATAAACCACCGTTGATGTTAATGGTTCTCAAGGTACTGCAGTACAATTTTCAAGGCGTGAATAGATGATTTGATATTGAACGCAAAAAAAATATTTTGGTCAAAGGTTTGTGATGTCAACATACCACCGAAAGAGAGAAACTTGTCGTTGATGTAATCAAGTTCCAAGGCATTAGAAAGATGTTTCTAATTCAAATTCCTAGATGATGAGATGATGTCGACAGGAAGCGACTTGTCACAGATATAGCATGAAATGGGAGTAATGATTTTGGAGACAAAATGTGACTTGATGAAGCACTGTTCAGGGATGGCAGTCATGAAAATGAAGGTTTATGAGTATTGCAGAAGATGAAGAATTATTGGATGGCTTCTCTTGAACATATCGATGACACTGAATGGATTGGCAGAATTGACCCAAACTGAAGTGATGGATGGTATGATAGACCATAGGTATGATAAAATGTCAAGAAAATTACCCAACACAAAGCCACAGAGATGAAGTGAAATTGTCATGTTCAAGAGCGACTTGCTACCATAAATTGTTTTATTCTTTTTCCCAAATTTTCCCCAGTCATTGCTAACTAGTACCTCTTTATTTTTTAACAAGCTTGACGAGGGTAACATATGCTTGATCTATAATTCAACCCTTCAGGTGAATCCATCACTATTTGAGTATTTAATGAGTCTAGCAATAGTGAAACTTTATCTTCTCATGATCGGACAAGTTTGTCGCTATTTGATGTTTTAACAAGTCTAATCATAGTGAAAACTTGGCCCTTTTTTATGTTTGGGGATTTTGAAAAAGGGACAAACAGAAAACTCCATAAGCTCTTTTTCGTAAATTTGTCACTTAGGTCCAAAAAACTATAAAATAATACCTGAGAAAACCTCTTATCCATGTTCGACTAAGGTGTCAGGAAAGGGTTAAACTTATACTGAGTATATTTCATTTCATTTCCTTCTACGAGCTCAAAAATACAAGTGCTCGATAATATTTTCACATTAACGAAGTCTGAAAAGAGCTAAAATAAGACTCCAGGGGGGTTCCTTTTTCGACATTTAATAGAGCTCGAAAAATAGATAAAAGTATGCTCTATGGTCAAATCATTTTTGGATAATTGTGCACTTCAAACTCATTGTATCAGTTGTAAACCTATTCAAAGAACCATCAAACAAATTAAAAATACCTGTTTCGTAGTAAAAATGAACAAAAACTATAGTCACATCATTAAATATGAATAAAATAATAAAAATTACTATCAAAAAGATTTTCTTACCATTTGAAATTTAGGAGCTCTGAACATGTTTTTCCCTCGAAATTCAGCGGTCGATTGCGACAGTTTCAGTGGACGATTTCTCACACTGTTTGATCCAGGTTGTAGATATGAACCTTCTCTTCCTTTTAGTGTCATTTTTATTTAATTTCATGCCAAATGTTTAGGTTTTTGAGCCCCCTAGGGTAAATATATTGCTTTCTAAGGGCAACCCGCCCTTACATGTTGAAAAATGTGTTGCAGAGCACTAAAATTGAAGCTCAGATGCTTTGTAGCACTCTGTCTATGCACTAGGGGTGCGTTGGGTGGATTTCACAAATTTTTTTCTTGTTGTGTGCAAAATTTTCCCAAATATTTTGCATGAAATAGATCCTAATGAAGATTATGGTTGGCTTTTAGGTATTGATCGGATCAAAATGACTATACATGGCGATAACTAGAACATGAAGAACAAGAGATGATTTCTCTAAATGATCCTAGCACTATAAGAGCCCTCAAAGATAGTTGGTTGCTTAAGTATTTCAGATTATCAGGGATGGGACAACATCTTGAACTATTAGAGTTCCTAGTTTTTTCATGGGATCCGACATCTTAGGAATTTCATATTAGGGACAAAGTGCTCCCAATAATAGTTGAGGAATTTTACTTTATTATTAGATTATTGAGACATGGTTCTCATGTTCCCCTCGCGAGATCTGCTTGTGGTGTCGAGACAATGAAGGACTACATATGCCAGCATTTTCAGCCAAGTACTGAACCTAGAAAATATGGAAATATAAACATTTTTTATGTGCGTGATTTTCCTCTGCGAACTAGCCTTTTCACTATTGAAAAATTTGTTGGCTCTGTGACACTACATGTCGAAAACCGATCATATATGCATTATTCTCTCATGTGTCTCGAAACAATAATGTTCAATTGGGCTGAAGCAGTACTCTTTCAAATGAAAGAAAAACTGACTAATGTAAAGGGTGGTAGAACAAAAATTTTTAGTTATGGTTTGATATTGATTTCCTTCATTTCAGAGAGAGTTCCATTGATGTAGCCACAGCATGTGACACTGAGAATTTCTGGTCCTAAAGATCCTCGGATGTAGATATGGGTTGAATTGATGGCTAGGCATGTTGGTCAATTGACTATCATATTTTCTACTACATTCTTTTCCTAGATTCAATGACATAATATCGCCATAGAGGAGTATCCATATGCAGGCATAGATTTCCTTGGAGATCCAGATTTGATTTTACCATATGGCGCTCAATGGGGTGCAATGGGTAAAAATGTTTTGACCATGTTTTTTATTTTAAGGTTTCTACATGTTTTTGTATTTTTATGTTTTCCAAGACTACTATAAAGGTTTTATGTACACAGATGTGCATCGCTTTCGACTAGTGGGTCAACCAAAGCAGGAAGCAAATGAACTAGCAGAGAGGAATATCGGTAGAGAAGTCCTTCAGGATTTATATTTGATCGAGACTCTTGTTGAGTTGTAGTATAATGTTAATGGATTGACTCTTTTGATACCAGATGTTCAAATCGAGGAGTTACCTATGAGGCTGCAACACCTTGATATTGGTGTTCCTAGCCATTGAATGAGGCTATTGTGTAGGATAGCTCGAGCAGTTTCTTGTTATCATGAGCATCACTAGTTTTACTTTTGAGATTTTTGTATACATTTTGAGGTCAGATGACCAATGTGTCTTGGGAAATTTTTTTGTAAAACCTGGATATATATATATTTGTTTTTAGTGTTTTCCTAGATTTAATGTGAAATCCTATTCAATTGTGTGATGTGAATTTAAAATGTGTCTTTACATGTTTTTAAAATGTATATTTAACACATTATTCACTAAGTAATCAATTAATGTGTTTAAATTTATGGAAATGTGTTGATATTGAATGTAATCAAAATGTCTTTCCAAAATTTGAACTCTAAGGAACATACGGTAAATTGTTGGATTTCAGATAATATAGATGATAGTAAGTTGCCGTACGACAAGTTGTGATTCTAGTCTATTGATGATGTGGTTAATGCCAAGTAAAATAGCATCACAGAGGAGTTCTATCAATGCAATATACTCATCGATATTTTTTGTTCACTGACCGATACAAATTCCTTGAAAACTCACTAACTCGCCACCTGGGGTGAAAAATTCCCATGCTATAGATGATAGGTTTTTCTTACTACAACTAGCACCATTAGCATAACCAAAAAATGGTTCTAAAGATTTAAACATCTGTGATAAAATGTAAATTGTATTACTAACTTCAAGAAAACTCTAAAAAAAAAATATACGGACATACAAATAAAGCATATATAAAATATGATACAAAAGTTTATTGTGCTCAATCAAGAATAGTAACGTTTAAGATACAACCCATTTCGAGGTTGCGCCAATGGAATTCCATCATAATTAGCTAACGTGTAGGAATCCTTAGCCTGAACTCTTTTGACAATGTAGGGGCCATACCATAGTGGCTCAAATTTTCATGTTCCTATCAAATCAGCTTCCTGAACATAAAGCAAGACCAGGTATCCATATGAGAATATGTGAGGCTTGATATTGCAGTCATGTTATGCCTTGATTCATCTCTTATGTGCTTCGTTGACCAATGCAGCTTCACGACGCATTTCATCTAGATTGATGAGGTTAAAAAGACATGCTTCTTCATTAGAGGTGTGAAGTAGCAGGTCAATAACGAGTTTTAATAATGGAATTTCACATTGGATTGGTAAGATAGCTTCTAGACCATACACCAACTGAAAGGGACTAAATACGGTTGCATTTCTCACCGACGTTCGATATTCCCATAAAGCTGAGTACAAGATTAAATGCCAATTTTGTTTATTAACCCCTATCATTCGTTGAAGCGTTCGCTTAAGTATCTTGTTAATGGCTTCAACTTTTCCATTCGATTGTGGATAATAAGGGGTAGAATTATCATGTGATAGTCCTAATTTGGCAGTCATCTCATTCATCATGTTATTTCGAAAATGCTTACCATGATCTATAACTATAGCTTTTGGTACACCAAACCGAGAAATGACATGATTGAAAAATAACAATGTAGTTGTTTCACCTATGCTATTGAATGTAGGCATTGCTTGGCCAACTTGGTAAAGTAGTAGATAGCGACAATAATATAACCATGCCCCCCGGCCGAACAAGGGTTCCAGGTCATGAAGTCAATGCCCCATTTTGAAAATGGTCCCACAACGATGACAGGATGCATTGGTGTTGGCGGCATGCAAATTTTACGATCAAATATCTGGCACACATGACAACTTCTGAGCGCGAGAATGCAGTCGCGAAATATCGTCGGCCAAAATTAACTGGCGTGGAGAATATTTTACGTGGTAGTGTAACTAGAAAAATGTACACCAAAAGCACCATCATGAAAATCATTCAGAACTTTCTCAACCTCCTCATGAGTGAGACACCTCCTTAAAATCATATCGACACCACGATGATAAAGTGTATCACCAATGATAAGATAATGTTTGGCTTGGTATTGGATACATCGTTGTTGTGAGCGAGAGGTATCAGATCGGAAAGTTTGGGTTTGGAGATAAATGATAAAATCCCCATACCAAGGGTCAGATGACCCAATTAGAAATAGAGACTCATCTATAATTTATGGTTTCGATGTAGTTTCAGTACTATCAAAGGGAAATTCACAGAGAAGCTCAGCAAAAACCAAATACTTCTTTGAATTGTATTTGATGAATTCCAAATAAAATTCATGCAAAATGACGATCCATTTTGAATATTTCCCCCCCAGAAATTGACGTGACAGAATGTATGTCATAGGGTTGCAATCTGAAATGACAATGGTCTTCCGGAGCAGGATATAATGGCGAAACCTTTGGACAGCTTGGACAGATGCCAAGGCAATATTTTCAACATATGAGTACCTACATCTGTATCATTGAGATTATGACTCAAATAATATATCAGATGTTCTATCCCATCATCTTCCTGGAATAAAACCATAGCAATGGTTGTATCTGTAGTGACGAGATACAAGAAATAATCACTCCAATAATTAGGGGAATACATTAATGAAGCTCGAATTAGGGTATCCTTAATATCATCAAAAGAATCTTGCACAACCATATCCCAATCAAAGGGAATCCCTTTTTTCAAGAGAAGATTAAATTTTTTATCCATTTCAACGTAGTTGGATATGAACCTCCTTAGAACGTTAGCCTTTTCTTGAAGTATCTATAACTAAATTAAGTTTGATGGTGCGAGAAAAATGAGAATGGCATGGACCTTCAGTGGGTCAATTCGAATTCCATATTTTTAGACGAAGAATCCAAGAAAACGACTAGAACCAACACAAAACACACATTTGTGTGTATTGAGGTGTATCTTGTAGTGTCGGCAACATAAAAATATAGCTCTGAGATGCGTCGGGTGATCAGTTTGTTTTTGTGAATGTGTGGGTAAATCGTCTAGATAAGGTTGAACAATGTGCTTAATGTCATGGAAAGCATAATCCATTGCTCTCTAAAATGTTTCCCCAACATTATTTAAACCAAATTGGATTTTACAATAAGAGAATGTTCCCTAGGGACATATAAATGTTGTCTTATATTGGTCCTCTGGCGAATATTGATTTGATTGTAACCAGAGAATCCATCCATGAATGAAAAAACTTCACATCTGACACATTCGTCAATAATTTGGTCGATAAAGGGAGTGGGATAGTTGTCTTTTGGAAAATCATGATTGACATCCCAATAATCGACGCACACTCTAATTTTCAATTGTTTCTTCATGATAGGAACAATATTGGAAACCTAATCAGTTAGCGGAACAGGGTAAATGAAACCAACACACAAATTTTTTTCAACTTCTTTAATGCCAGTAGCCTTCTTTGGATGAACAGGATGAAGGCATTGACGTATTGGTTTGACATTAGGGTACATTTTAATTGTATTTTCAATGATATTAGAATATATTCCTAGAATTTCCTCATAATACCAAGCAAATATATCTCAGAATTCACGAAAAAGAGAGCGATAAATTTCAAGTCTGGATGCAGAACACGACACGCCGACATGAATGTTTTTGACAACACCAGGTTTGGTCGAAATATTTATAGAAATTATTTCTTCAATATTTGACAGGTTTTGCTTAGATTCGATGGCATTAATGGGAAAAAAATTCAGAAAGAAATCAGAGATCGTAGGAAAATATAGTTCAATAAGATTATCTTCATTCTAATCTGGAATACGGGAACGATGATGATAATCATCCCATGGTTCTCCTTCTCGCATCATGGCTTCCAAAATGCTCTCATCAGTCAATAATGTGGATGAAAAGGGATCATAAGGAGTACCAAAATTTAATGAATGATCGACCCAAACGATCAGAGATTATGGATCAAGATGCGCCGCCCAAGCGAAGAAAATTGATTGCTATGCGAGTTCAATTGGGCTTGGAGGCAGAAATTCACCCAACATATCTACTTCAGAATTATTGGTAATCTTTCTTAAGTAAAATTAAGTGGAATATATCATGCAGCAGGTCTCTATATTCGCAATTTCTACCGACATCATAGGAAACGGTAATGAAAAGGTGCCCATTAGGGAAGAATCCTTAAAGACACCAACACCAATGTTTTGAAGTTCTAGCTAGGGTGCATAAAAAAATGGAATGCTTTTAGATACCTGGGAACTAGAGGCAAAGAAGGAGAGTTGATTAATATCTGTGATAGCAGCTTTATGAGGGAAGGAAATCATTCAAAAGTAAGTAGAAATGATCACAGTCATAGCGTAAACCCATGGCCTTCCAAGTAATATGTTGTAGTCAAGGGATCCATCAACGACCTCAACTTCAACAGTTACAATTTTTCCCCCTAGTTCAACATGCAGGGTATTGATAATACCACAAGGCTTATATGTACAATCATCAAAATCTTTCAACGTCATAGGAAATTGAGATAAGCAAGGTGATCCAAGTGACTTCCAACAATTGATAGACATAATACATGTAGATGCTCCCTCATAAATAATAGTGCGATGAACGAGGTGATTTATAGAACATTTAATTGGATTGAAAATGCTAATTTGGTTGCTAATTGTGGCACATAGCCTATGTGATTAAATACTACAAGATTAGAATCTATCAAATTTATTCCACCAATTATCGACAACAAAGATTGCTTTTGGGAGGGAAAATTTTGGAGTACCTCAAGCGTCGACATAGCTGAACGTGACTGAACCAAATCTGCAACTATGTTATAATTTTGAGCCGCACCAGCTTGAGGATTGAACGTTGATTTATGGATGACTCCCTTTCTGTGGCTTTATTGTTAACTCTGGAATAACAGCTGGTGGAATTGATTCAGTTGATAGATTCATAGTCGAGGTAGTAGGTTGATCTGTAGCGTGACTATCTTAATATTTTTTTCGTGTAGAAACCAAAACATTAGTTTTACGTTGTGTGACAGATAGCATAAGAACTTGGGAACTAGAAGCAGGATCCATAGCAACCATGTTTGTGTCAACACAACAGATGCAGGCAAAGTATTAAGAATATTTGAGACTTCAGAGAGGTGAGGACAGTCTCGCGTAAAGTGCTCCTCATTACATATCAAGCAAGGGTAACGAGGTTTTCGAGAATTTCCATATTTTCGATCAAATGATCTTTCCTGCTGGGGTGAATTTTGATTTTTCTTTGCTTTCACCTTTTTCTTGCTTTCGGGTTGTTTTTCACTCTTGCCTTTGTTAGATGACACGACATGTATTTCAGAAGAAGGTGCAGGATTATATGTAGTAGAGGTGTGAGTGTTGGTAAAACCAATCATACCATCGCCAACATGAGATTCCTTACCAGATGGAGGAGGAATAGTAAAATTTTATCGTGACACATTTGGCATTTTCTCATAGAGTGTGACATACTGCGTATGAATGAAATCTGAGAACTACGAATGAGCAATTAATTGTTCTTCATTGATGACACTGCATTTATATACATACTCAGTGATAGATGGTAGCAAGGACTTAATAAGCCACTCAGCCAAGAGCTGATCAGGAACAAATGTTTTGACCACTCAACGACGACGACACCACTCATGAATATGATCTGAAATGTGAGTAGCATATTTTTTGTTTAAAGTTGGTCAATAGTTCTATTCTAGTTTCATATCATATGGGTAAATGGAAGTGGGTTAAAAAGGTAGTGGCTAAGGCAATGAAGTTATCAAATTAAGTTCGTGGCAATTCAATATACCACTTTGTAGTCGGACCAGTAAGGGTACGATAGAAAAGACGTAGTCTAATAGAGTCATCGTTTAAGGAGTTTGATGAGCACCACAAATGATAAGTCATAACATGCGTTGACGGGTCTTCTCCAGGGTTTCCATTTAATGTAGGAATGTCGAAGGGTAATTTGGGTGGAATCACCGGCCACCAAGGAGAATATATGATGGGATCATTGGTAAGCCAGTTTAAATCAGTTAATTCTAATTTTGTGACAAAGGGAAACTGTTGATTCAAGTCAAGTTGAGCATAACCAGGATAGGATGGAATTTCTTGGGAAACATGCCTTTATGCACCAACATAAGACATTTGCGGTTGGTAACCCATATAGGGGTTATTTTGTTGACCAAATGCTTGAGGTATCTGTTGACCAAGTCTTGGATAAGCTGGTTATTGTTGGAATTATTGTTGTGGCATTTGAGGTTGTGGCTTCCAAGGTGATTGCCCGCTAATATTATAGCCCAAACCAGAATAGATTAGACCCTTTTTTGAATAAGTAATACTGGTAGGAGCCTGTGACATCCCGTAAAAGGGAAATCCAACCTGTGGTTGTAAGATTCTAGATACATATGGTTGTTGTAAACCAACCGAAGGAGGTGGAGTCTGGAGGCCCAAGACTTTAGGGTAATGCGTTGAAGGACCTGCTTGAGATGGTAGATGATTGAGATACATCCAACTGAGCCTATAAATGGGGTAATGAAGTATTAATGGTTTGGGTAGATGTAGGCGCAACAGGTTGAACCAATTTGTATGAAAGCACAACTGTTTGTGGTTGAATAGGCAGGATAGGGTGCCACTGAAAAACAGTCATTCCAACATTTGGGTGACCATAAAATGATGGAGTACTGTAAAAATGAGTGACCATAGGTTTCCCCCCAGCATCAGGAGTATAATAATATGGAATATATTAATATCCAAATGATGGGAGTCCAGTCGAGATTGAACTGGATGGAAGGTACCCAGATGGACTAGCTTGATGTCGAACTAAAGATGTGTATAAAGGATCAAGAAGTTTAGTGCTCATTAGAGATGTACCATATAAGATAATAGAAGATGACATGGGTGAAGTAAATTGATTTGAGGAGGCACCAGAGTAGGTTCCAGATAATGATTGGTAACCCGGTGGTATGGATGAACCACCATAAAGATGTGACTCAGGTGATGTGGTAAACATCGATGGAGTAGAAACAGTAGATGTTGTCGCAACTGTAGCAGATGGTACAGCTGGAGATGTTGACTCTACCATGGTTAAATTACCCAGTGAATACCCTATAGGATCTACGAGAACTTAAGAGTGAGTAGGACCAATAGAAGAAGGGTAAGTTGATCGAGGAAAAGACTTGTAGAGATAAAGCCCTGACCCAAATTGAGTTGGAGTTGAGGGTGTTTCTTCTTGAGGTTCTTCCTCAATCAAAATCAAACTAGGTGGAATAATTTCACCATCAGGCCCGAGATATATTTCAGGTGGTTAACTGTGTGATAGAAGGGAAGACTCAATGGCTACGGATGACTGAGGAGTGACCAATGTAGGAACAACTTCTTGTTGTTGGAATTCAGGATCTAGATGTTCTGGTGAAAGAATAATGGGATCTGGATCAACTTCCAGTTGAACAACGTCGGGTTCCAGATGCATGGTCTCACTGATTGGAACTTTAGTGTCCACAAGCAGCGATGAGGACTCTGTTTCGACGATATTAGATAAACCAGGATGTGTAGAAATGACTCGAGACGACTCTGGTAGATGTGATGAAGATGATGCATGAGAGGTATTGATGGTACTAGATTTGGTAGAACGGGGTCACCTTCATCGACCAGAAATGGATTCTGGTGGTAAATTTGGTTTAAGTGTTGTTCTATGCAAATGATGGGGAAAAGGTTGTTCTTCTTCCATGATGACTGATTGATTTTATTACAAAAAAAAAATAAAAAAATAAAAGGGTGATACTATGCAAAAGGTTTACCAAGTAATTGTGAATTGTAAAGTACTTCTTGGCGAACTAATAAGTACGGGTAGGAAATCTCCCTGAATGTTGTGTTCGGTGTATCACAAGTTACCAGGTAGCCGACTCAGTTACCCATAAATGGTAAGAAACCTAATTTTGTCTTCCCAAATATACCCGAATATACGTGGAGGCCCAATTTCATGTTAGCACTGTCTAATGTGAAACGACATAGTGAGAGCACCCCCTTATACTTTTCATACTATAAAACTGCCCTATATACCCGAAAGGACATGGACGAGCTCCGATATACTTACATACGTGGATTGGGATATCACACTCGGAATGTATCGTAGACAAGTTAGCGACAACTTCTATGTTTAACGATGCTTGAACACATCTGTAGCCTAGACCTTCTAAGTGTTATCGTTAATGTTACAATGCTTTCTTAGGTTGATTAAGGTAAATTTTATGTTGATCTTTCTTAAAAGTGTATATTTTAGGTTCACCATGTGATGTAATGTAAAATTCCTAAAATGCAACTAAATGAGAAGAAATATTTTCAATTCAGTTTAACAATGAAAACCTTAGCTACTAAAGGGATAGAGCAATCGGATTTTTCAGCATACAATAAAGAGCACAATCTAAATGTATATATCCCTAATCTATTCCTATGCAACACTCACAATCTCTAAATTCATATGCATGTTTTTATTTTCAGTTTCCTTTAATGTGAATGCTTTAAAAAAATCTAAATGCACAAATCAATCAAACAATGTTTTAATTTTTGAGAAATGAGGACTGAAACAACAATTTTCTCTTAGGAAATGAAGACTGAAACAAAAATTTTCCATTTCAAAAAAGAGAATTGATCTAATGCAAAATTTACAACTTTAGATTTAATTTGACAATGATAAAGATAATAGCTAATGAAGTATTGAACAAACAACTATCTAAAGGAGGAAGAACTAGAAATGTTTATTGGTCTCTAAGGTCAAACAGGCATCTAAGAATACAACAAGCAATAGGTTGAAGCTGAATGCAAAAGATCAATTATGATATAATTTAGTTGGCTGAGGGAAACACACCCCTTAATGGAATAAAGTGTGTTGCAGAGCACCTCTGAATGGGAGAGAGTGTTATGCAGAGCATTGTACCCTAACCAATAGTGTGTTGGGCATAGTGAAGCTTGAAGATCAAGCAGGCTAAACACACTTCTAAGGAAAAAAGTACATTCAAATGACTGAATAGATGAAGTAAACTCTATTGATGATGGTTAAAAGGGACAAAAACACCAGGAATGATGGATTTCTACCCAGTGGAGTTTCCAATTTGTTATGAGGAATTCTAATCTACGGATAAACTAGTCTTCCCTGAGTATGGTGTTTCTTCACTGAGAACAATAGAGGAAAGGAAAATTATTTTCTCTCTAATACAAACATGTTAAAAGAATATGAAGAGACTTACTTGTGATCATTCGCTCTCGTTATTCTTCTTCCATCACATTTCCAGCTCTCGATCCAACTGAACTCGCTAGATCAATACTCGCAATCAAAACCAGAAGAAATCAAACAAAGATACAAATATACAATATCTATCTATCATAACCAGATTGAACTGACTAAATCTGAGAATACGTGCACATATTGAGAACACATTCAAAAAATATAATATCATATATGATAAAAAGAAAAAATATCTTTATTACAGTATCAGGAGGAATAGATTACAACTAGTCGATCAATTCATTGTCAACCTATTCCAACTTCATCCTGTCCTCATCACACCAAGCATCAATCCAGAAGCATCTCTTAGAAAATTAAATATTACAAAGCAATGAAACACATACAATATGCGGAAAACATAAGCACAAAAAACACATAAAACCAGAGAGACACAGATATATGTGGTTCACCCAGTTTGGGCTACGTCCACCCCGAACAGCCAGTCCTTCCTTTCTATTATCCAGCAAAATGAAGAGACACAACCTACAACAGATCCACTGTAATATCTTTTGTTCTCTCTCATAGTCTCCCTATATGTTTCTCACTCTGAGAATACACATCCCATACACAACCGCAATACCATACCCTCATACAAAGTGAGGGGTTGCCTTCTAGGGAAAAAAAAACATAAAATAAACATAACTTCTACCATCAAATCATTCGCCTAATGAAAGGCCCAGATTGACTAGAAATTACTATACTTTTACAAGGAAATTTTACATTTGTTCTTAGCTCCCCCGAAACCCCTCGCCAGGGGGGGGCTCCATAAATTCGCAGCCACCCAACCTAGACCCCCCAGACAGCATTTAATTACAGGAAGAATTGCCACCCTATTAAGGTACAGGGGTCCAACGTTGTGATACAAAATAAACAAGATAATCAGGCTCCACACCCAACAATCTCCCACTTGGAGACTGATTGTAGCAACTCCATCGCTGCTTCATTTGTTGGACAATGACTCCTCTTTGGACCTGGTTGTTTCTCATATTCATCGTCATCCTTGAATACCAATTGAAACTGATCATATTCTCATTTTCTCCCCGATTACAACTTTTGTTAGCATATCTGCAGGATTCTGGCTAGCATGTATCTTTTCCAGCTTCAATTGTCCATCTTCCAATACTGACCGTATGAAATGGCACTTGAGCTGTATGCGTTTAGTCCTAGAATGAAATGTTGAGTTCTTTGCAAGATGAATGGCACTTTGGCTATCACTGTATAACGTGCTCATATCATGATTCTTACTCAATTCATCCATAAACCTTTGTAACCAAATAATTTCTTTACTAGCCTCTGTAGCTGCAACATACTTTGCTTCCGTTGTTGAAAGTGCAACAACACTTTGGATTTTTGAAACCTAGCTGACAGTTGTTCCACCTAGAGTAAATACATATCTTGTAGTTCTCCTCCTGTTATCTCTGTCACCTACCATATCTGCATCAACATATCCCTGTAGAGCAATGTTTGAACCATCAAAGCATAATTCTTGATTTGTGGTACCTCTCAAATATCTGAGAATCCATTTCACTACCATCCAATGTTCTTTTCCTGGATTTTTCATGTACCTGCTTACAACTCCCATTGCATGTGCAATATCAAGCCTTGTGCAGACCATTGCATACATTAAGCTTCCAACCGATGATGCATATGGAACTTTAGACATATATTCCATTTCTTCTTGGGTCTTGGGGCACATCTCCTTACTAGGTTTGAAAGGGCTAGAAAAAGGTGTACTAACTGGTTTTTCATTCTGCATATTAAATATTTTCAACACCTTTTGTATGTACTCATTATGAGATAGTGTTAATTTGTGATTTTTCCTATCTCTACTTATTCTCATGCCAAGGATTTCTTTTTCAGCTCCCAAATCCTTCATTGCAAATGAATTTTCCAATTTTCTTTTGAGCACATTTATTTCCTACATGTTAGAACTTGCTACAAGCATGTCATCTACATACAATAACAATATAATATAGCTGCCATCATTTTGCTTTCTCAGATAAACACAATGATCAAAGTGACATCTAGTATAACCTTGTTCAGACATAAACTTGTCAAATTTTAGATACCACTGCCTTGGAGCCTGTTTTAAGCCATACAAGCTCTTCTTTAACCTGCACACTAATATTTATTTCCCTTTGACCTCATATCCTTCTCTTTTCTCCACATAGATCTCTACCTCCAAATATCCATGGATAAATGTTGTCTTTACATCTAACTGTTCAATATGTAAACCTTCCGCTGCTACAAGACTTAAAATAGTTCTGATTGAGGTCATCTTAACAACAGGAGAAAATATTTCATCAAAATCAATACCTTTCTTTTGTGCAAACCCCTTCACCACAAGTCTAGCTTTGTACCTTTGTTTTCCTCCATCTTCTTCCTTCAGCCTGTAAACCCATTTATTCTACAATGTAGTTTTACCTGCAGGCAACCTGACTAAGTCCCAAGTCTGGTTATGCATTAAGGAGTCCATCTCTTCTTCCATGGCTAGCTCCCACTTCTTCCTGGTTTCAACCTGCATTGCTTCTTCATAACATTCGGGTTCACCAGAATCAATCAACAATAAATAATATAATGAAGGAGAGTATCGTTCAGGGGGTATACTTATCCTGGTAAATCTTCTGACACCACTTTCAGGTGTTTAGGTGCATGTTGTTATTTTGGTGGTTGTTGTTGTTGCGGCTGTTGATTATTATTATTTTCAAGCACCTTTACTTTTTCTATGATCTCATCAAGAACTGTGTATTCTTTGCTTTCTTTTTCCTGTTTCTTTTCCTGCAACTGATTCTTATATAAGACCTTTTCATTGAATATTACATCTCTGCTCCTAATGATTTTGTGATTTTCATAATCATATAAGCGATAACCAAAATGATTAACACCATATCCAATAAAGGTACATTTCTTTGATTTTTCCTCAAGCTTTGTTCTATTTTCTTTATTAATATGGACAAAGGCCTCACAGCCAAAAGGCTTTAAAAAGGAGTAGTTTACCTTTTTACCTATCCATGCTTCCTCTGGAATACCACCATCCAAGGAACTTGAAGGCCCTCTATTTATGAGATAAATAGCAGTATCTACAGCATCTGTCCAAAATTGTAAAGGCAATCTTGCATGCAATCTCATGCACCTTTCATGCTCCATGATTGTTCTGTTCATCCTTTCTGATACACCATTTTCTCATGCACCTTTCATGCTCCATGATTGTTCTGTTCATCCTTTCTGATACACCATTTTCTTGTGGTATTCTTGGAACTGTCTTCTCTCTGTTAATTCCATACTCTTAACAGTACCTATCAAACACTTTGCTTCAATATTCACCTCCATTATCTGATCTGAGGAACTTCAACTTCTTTCTTGTCTCAATCTCAACCAAAGCTTTCCATTTCTTGAAAATATCAAATACATTAGATTTATTCTGAATACAATAAATCCAAGTTTTTCTAGTTGCATCATGAATAAAAGTAACATAATAACGAGAGCCACTAAGAGATGATACCTGAGCAAGTCCCATACATCTATATGCACAAGCTCTAATTTTTGGCTCTTATTTTCTTTCCCAACTCTAAGAAATATGACTCTCTTATTTTTTCCATAAATACAATTCTCACAGAAATCCAAATCAACATTCTTCAAACCTAGCAACAAATCTCTTGAGTGAAGAATCTTCATCCCCTTCTCACTCGTGTGTCTGAGCCTATGATGCCATAATGTTGCATCTGCTCCTTTGGAAATTAAAGCATTAACAAAGTTAGAAATACCATTGCATAAATATAATGTACCAACCTTTTCGCCTTTTGCTATTACCAAGGCTCCTTTGGTGACCTTCCAAGTTTTATCTGTGAAAGTTGTCACACAACCTTCACCGCCTAACTTCCCTGTTAAAATCATATTTTTCTTGAGATCTGGAACATGCCTTACCTCCTTCAATAGCCATTGGTTTCCATTCTGCTGTTTTACAAGAAATTTACCCATTCCAACAATTTTACAGGGTTTATCATCACCCAAACGGACTTGTCCAAAATTTCCTTGAACATAGTCATGAAAATATTTCTTATCAGGTGTGGCATGGAATGAGGCCCCTGAATCTACAACCTAAGAATCAGTAACATTTTCGAAAGAAAGAATCAAAGCATCTTGTAACACATCACCTGTCACATTTTCTTCATGATTGTTTTCTTGTTGTGCGTCTCCTTCTTTTCCCTTTCGAGATCTACAGTCCTTCTTCAGCTGTCCTTTCTTTCTGTATTTCCAACACGCTATCCCCGATCTAGACTTGGATCTGCCTTTCCTTGATTTACTACGATATCTTTAGCTCTTTCCTCTTTCCATTTTTCTTCCCCTGGACTCTACACTCAAAGCATTACCCGATGTCTCACTGGAGCATTTACGTTGCATTTCCTCACTAAGGATAGCACCGACACCATCATCAAACTTTAAAGTACTAGATCCAGAGACAGAGTTACTAATGGCCATAACTAAACCATTCCAGCTTTCTGGCAATGAGCACAAAAATAACAGAGCTCTAACTTCATCATCAAAGTTTACCCCTATAGAACTTAACTGACTGGTAACTGTATTAAAATCATTTAAATGGTCTGCAACAGATCCACCTTCTGACATCTTCAAATTAAATAAACGTTTCATAAGAAATACCTTATTTGAGGTTGACAAAGGGAAATTTTAGGGGCTAATATTTGTAGGTGGGCTAATTTTCCATGGTTTTTCAAAAAAAAATATTCGCCAATTTCCAGTTTTTTATAAAAATGATTCGCCCAATTTTTACAATTTAAAATGATTTTACGGTAAAAATTTCCAACATTATATAGGCAATATATATAATATCATTATAAATTTGAATACATTTACAAATACAACAATAAACATTTTATAGTTTGCATATTAGGAATTAGTGAGATTCGCCAATTTTTTAAACTTCAAGATAATATCCCATCATTAAAATTATCCCTGGCTGAGGATTTATCATATGGTTTCACCAATGCCTTAATCAAACCCTCTGTTGTTGTTTCCTTTGAAATATTGAAGGCTATCGATGCCGCGAGGCACAACCAAACTATTTTGAGTGCCTTTCTATCGAGAATTTCCCATTCTGCGTCTGTCATAGCCGTCGGCTTCTTTGTTAATCCGCTCAATGGTCGGTACAGATCTTTCTGATACAGATAATCTTCCATCTACATATTCCACAACGGCAAGTTTTGGCCATTAAATTTCTCAACCCTAAACTTACCATCTTCTGTCATTTCTCCCACTCGAACCAGGAACCCTTCTTTCCTGCGAGTTTATCAGCCAAATAGACCTTCGGCTCTGATACCAGTTGTTAGAAAAATAAATATTACATAGAAATGCAACACATAAAACCAGAGAGACACAAATCTACGTGGTCCAGCCAGTTTGGGCTACATCCACCTTGAACAGCCAGCCCTTCCTTTCTATTATCCAGCAAAATGAAGAGGCACAACCTACAGTAGATCCGCTATAATATCCTTTGTTCTCTCTCATAGTCTCCCTATCTATTTCTCGCTCTGAGAATACACATCCCATACACATCCGCAATACGATACCCTCATACAAAGCGAGCGGTTGCCTTCTAGGGAAAAAAACCATAAACTAAACATAACTTCTACCGTCAGATCATTCGCTTAATGAAAGACCCAATTGACTAGAAATTACTATACTTTTACAAGGAAATTTTACATCTGTTCTTAGCTCCCCTGAAACCCCCAGCCAGGGGGGCTCCATAAAGTCGCAGCCCCCCCCGGGACCCCTCAGGAAGTGTTTAATTACGGGCGGCATTGCTGCCCCATTAAGGTACAAGGGTACAACGATGTGATACAAAATAAACAAGATAATCAGGCTCCACACCCAGCAGCATCACAGTACTTCAACTCTCCAATAATTGAGAATCCAAAATAATAACACTACACAAATTTGTTCCTCCCTTGCACTTAGATGAGTGCTCAATTTATAGGTAAATTGTAGGTATTTTCTCAATAAATGATTATTGAATGGATTTCTAATAATAGATGAGACATGTTTATAGGTTCAATGGTGATGGCTGAACACATGTATTCGAGGTATGACACATATGAGCTCTTCTAGAAGGCACTGGACATGTGGAGATTCCTGGAACGATGATGATTTCTATCCCAGGAGACCAACACACCCTTAAGTGTCAGGAAGTGCTTTGCAAATCACCCTTGCATGTGGGTAAGTTCTTTGCAACGCACTTAGGCCCATTCAAAGGAGTGTTGATGAGTTAATGGGTCATTTTAACTATACTTCAAACATTGAAATTCTCATGAATTAAAGCCATGAGTGGAATGAATTCTCTGGGGAATGTAGAAACTGAATTAGGGGATGACAGATCCTGTTTGTATTAAATTAGGGGATGGTAGACCCTATTCATTCTGGTCTTAGGGATGATAACCAATTGACCTATAACAATAGGAGTTTAAAAATCAGTTGGAAAAGGTATTGTCGGGAACCCTTAATAGGAGTAAGAAATTCCCTTGTTCTATACTCCCATTAAGGATCGAATTATATGAATTGAAGAGTCACAATATATTAGAAGCCAAAAATAAATGGTTTATCCATATACATCTCACCACCAAAGACTTCCATGCGTATGCTCCCAGGAAAAAGGATAAGGCATAATACAATGTATTCATCAATATGTCAACGAGAGGATGAAAAGATAAAGAATGGGTACAATGCTAGAATGAAAACACACCCAATATCGGATACCAGTTCACCTCACAATCCTCCACCTAGGGACTTGTAGGAGCATGAATAGGAGGAAGAGGAGGAAACAACATCTCAAGTAAAGAATTTAGTTCCCATGAAACGGATCTAGTACTCATCATGAGAGAGCAGCAGAAAATGGAAGGCCGATCCTTTAAACAAATGATCTACAAAAATACAGCCAAAGAGGAGAGAAGGAGAAGAATAAGAGGAATAAGAGGAGAGAAGGAAAGAGGGTGATTTTCTTGAGAAGCAATTGGTAGAAGAAAAAGAAGAGAGGAGGCATAAATAAGAAGAAAAATATAATAAATATCAGGAGAAGGAAGCAACACAAGGGTTGTAAAAGGAACAATTGACTCATGAAATGGAGGAGTAGTATGAGGAATAAGACACCATCCATCCCATGGATGATAAGCCTAGTACTCCCAACTAAAATCCACTCATAGGAGGACATCCTCCTTCCAGTGAGATGGGGATTTCACCTCCTCCAACATATTGAGTCATGGATGAATATACCGTAATGCTTGATCAGTTGAAGAAAAGTATGGCTTGGAAGTGACTAAGGATGTTATTTAGCAGTATCCATTTGCAAAAGTTAAAGCGAAAATGAAGCTTTCATGGATGTTGAATAATATCTAATCGATCTCCAACAAAATATTGTCAGAAACATTGGAGGTCAGGGCATGCTCCAAATACTTGTTAGGCCGGATCAAAGCCATCACAAAGGATTTCATAGCATGGAACACCTACATCACAAATGAACTCCATGAAGAAGAACATGATTTATCCATTTGATGAGCTTTTTCTTTTAGCAGTTTTGTCTTATTAGGCCACCGAGTCATGTGTACATTGTCTTTTGTAATAAGTGTTATATAATGAAGTCCAAGGGACGTGTAGAATATGAAAAGCCACACTTTGGAATGTAAAGAGTTATATTAGAATGTGAATAGTCATAGAAGTCAAAGATTCATGAGAGTCATTGTATTTGTTTTAAATAGCTCCTCAATACTCAAACAAAGGGCTTTTGGACCATGATTTTTCCGAGCTTTTAGAGGCCTAGCCTTGGCTTCTCTTTCACTACATAGGAGATAAATTGTTCTTTGGAGAAGAAAGTTTTGGATTCGTCTCCCACTATTGCATACAGTGTTTCATTCATGTAAAATTTTTCTTGGGATCTTACATTTATAATAATAAGCTCAATGAGCAGACATTCCTTCATACATGTATCATGTATATAGTTGGAATATTCTGGTTAAGTATATGGTATATCTTGCTTTTTTTGCATGCTAAGTCAATGAACTAATTCTTTGCTTGGTTATGAATTTTATTGAATCAATTTTTTTATGATTTAGTGATTTTTTTTTGCTATGTGGACTAATTTGGAGGTACACAACAAGTATTTTTCTTTACCCTGGGTCACCCTTTAGGATATTACTATTATTTTTCTAACCGGTGGCTCATTTTACTCACCATCCGTGGAATTCTCCCTCGTACACCTTACATCAAGTGTATCACAAATCTCACAAACTTGATTACACAAAGAAGTTTTGTGTTCTCTTATGTCCAATTATAACCAAGGAATCTCTTGGAAAACCATTACAATGGTGGTTGAACCGTATGACTAGATGGAGCTCCTACACCAAATGGTGTGAGCTATTTGAGAACTTACATTGGTAATATCCTCTTGAAATTTTGGTGGGATCCAGCACCATCAAAAACACCATAAAGAATGAAATAATAGTCTCATAATCAACTATGACATATGTATGAAAATTTTTCTAGATCTGAGAGTTTCAAATTATGAAGTGAAAGTTCCAAGATACATTATTACATTGATACAACACTTGTTCCAATAGTGAAATTTTAAGCAACTGCTTGATTCTCAAAAGCCTATTCTTCTCTCCTATGCCTAGCTTGAGAAGCCAAGGTGAAAAGTCCTTTGCTTGATCTAAGAGGGAGTATATATAACAAATGAGGTGGCTCTTCATCTTCTTTGTGACTCTTGAGCTCCCATCATGAATATTTATCTTCCATATGAATTTTCAAACTCCTAATATACATTTAAACTTTTGAATGGATTTTCACATTCATTAAGTGAAATTTTAAATTCCACGCACTTTACATTTCTTATTTTCTTGAAAATCACAAAATTAAATAGACAAATGTTGTGGCAACATGATGACTCATATGACTCTTGAGATGGAACTTAGACAAGACATGATTTGACATTGATGACATAAACTTGATGGTAGAGTGGTTATGCAAAGATTCTCTTATTGGTGCCATATTTGTATCTTCATGATAGATGTTGCATGTTATTCATCTTGCTCCTCCAAAATATATGGAGTCTTCTATGTGATATTGATCTTCCATCTTCTGTCATGATCTAGTGTTCCTTCATCTTCTTGTTTGATGATCACCTTAGCTTTGTAGCTTCATAAGTTTATTCTTGCATGGTATCCTTGTCATCCCTATTGAACATCGTCATGTCAAGTCAAGAGAAAATATTATAGATGAACTTCAGTCATGATAGGACAAAATAATTTCATAAATATCTTAGTCTAAATTTCTTCATGCAATTCATTGATCGACCCAGAGCTAAGTGCTAGTCCTAGGATTGAATATTGCACAACTGAAGGAGGCAGGAGTGAGGGACTAATGACTATTACTATGCGATACACAGTGGCTGGAGGAATAAGAAGTAATACTATGCATTTGAGGGAGACATTGACATAGTGAGGCAGGCTTTCCAACTTTGATTTCATAGTGTGTGGATCAAGAGAGAGACTCGGCCATTAGATTGAAAAATTACACATTTCAAAGATATAGGGAGGCTGACCACTGAAAAAAAATACGTAGTGCATAGTAGGAGGCAAACTGGGAGGAAATATTGTGCAATTCTCATAGAAAAGAAGAAACTATGAGAAATGTGACTACACAATGCATAGTTCTAGGATGTCGGGAATGCTGACTGAGGCTTGCAATTATGCAATGTGTAGTTCAAGAAGGCAAAGTGAAACAAGTTCGTTAGAAAAGTAATTAGTGATTCAAAGGTGAAACCAGAACAAGACTTGAACATGATCACAAACTTAGAATGATCGAAGACACAACAATGAACAATTAATACCAAAAATCAACATGAACCCATTGAAGTGACAACAAAATGACACTTACCTCCAATTGTTACACTTAAGATACACTTTGCGACACAAGTGACAACACAAAAAAAACAATCCATAAAGTTTTGAGAATGAGTCTAGTACATGTCTTTATGATATTAAGGACCCATTAGTACCAAATTTTCCTCTGAAGGATGCGTTATAACTCCCATTCACATTGTGCAGTACTTCCCTTACCAAAAGACGACACTTAATATTTATTCACAAAGCTACTAGGGAACTTAGAGGGCAAGCATGGAATGTATTTTAATACTAGAAAAGAAAACTTGCAAGGTCAAAGTAGGCTCCAAAGTTTTAATATAGGCCAAAATTTGGAGGGTGATGTACCAACGACAACATGAACAAATGAAATTGTTGTAGAAATCAATCCACCTATAATTCCTTGATTGTTGTAGCTTATTTTGTGACTACAAATACTATAATGGTTGATGATATATATGTATTATTGTTTCCTTTCCCATTAATAATTCTTCCATTTCTTAACACTTTTTACCAAACCATATAAATATTTATCATAAGTAGGATAATTCACAACAACTTTAGAAAAGGTATCAAATTGATAAAAAATTGGCTTATGCTAATGCATCAAAATTGCGCCCATGGCATATCCACTTGCATTGATTTCTATATCAAATAATTTTTTCAAATTTGAAAATGCTAACACTAGTGATGTATTGATATTTGTTCTCAATGTATATAAGTATTTATGTTACTTCCATCCCCACTAAAATTCCCATTTCACACTAGTCAAAGCATGTAAAGGAGATGCAATATGTGAAATAGAAATAAATTGCCTCCAATATCGAACTACTTCTAAAAAGCTTCTAACCTCCATTGTTATTGTGGCCTTGGGCCAATTCACAATTGCTTAAACCTTATAGGGATCTATATTCAATTCATGACCCCCTATCATGTAACCCAAGTATATTGAATAAATCTTGCCAAAATCACACTTAAACAATTTCACATACAAATTCTCAATTTTAAATGTATCAAATACTTTCCTAACATGCTTGACATGCTCATCCCAAGTTCTTCTAAATAATAGAAACTTAGCTAGACAAACACAGTCATTAAGGAATGATCGAACAATGTTTTTCATTACATGCATAGAAGTTGTTTGGGTATTGTAAAGCCCAAATGGAATCATTCAAACAAGCCCTAATTTTTTTTTAAAAGGGTTTCCAAACATCCCGTCCTGTAATATGAATATGATGATAACCATTTTGCAAGTCTATCTTAGTGAAGTAAATTTCATCTTTCAACTAATCTAACAAATCATTGATACGAGGACGAGGGTATTGATTCTTTACCATGATCTTATTTAGCACACAAAATTCAATGCACATTTTCCATGTACCATCCTTATTTGGTAGCATCACAATAGGAGATCCACATGGAGAGGAAATAGGCCTGAAAACTCCCTTTTCAAGAAATTGTTGAAATTTATTCTTAATATTTGTATTCTCAATCACAAACATGCTATACATGCCAACATTAGGAAGAAGGGCACTTTCTTGTAGTAGAATCTCATGTTGTATCTTCCTCTTATGAGGAAATCCTTCAGGTTTTTAGAAAATGTCAACATAATTAGAAGTGAGGTTAACTACTTCATCTTTATGAGAATGATCACAACCCTTAAAGTATAAGATTGTTCAATATATTTTTCTTTCGTAACCAAAAGTAAAAAATTCTTGTTGGAATTTATGAGTCTCTTCATTTTCCCTACACTAACAAGTGATAAATTAGTCTTGATTATGTGTGCTCTTACAATATACTCAACCCCATCTTTGGTGAGATGATATTTTTTTCCTGACTAAAGAATATGAATTTCTTGTCATACAAAGAAGAGATTCTCAAAGAAACTCCACAAATATTAAGAGGAACCACATCTAATTCAACCTTTTCAACAATTTTGAAGTGATAACAAGTCTAAGTTTACACAACTTCATTACTTGAAACCTTAAATTATCACAAACCCACCAAGAGGATAAGGTTTCTAATGAGATGTTGCTTCTAATCCCAACTTCTTGAAAATTTCTTCAGTTATCAAATTTACATAGGAAGAACTATAAAAAAGAGTTTCATATTTTGTATGCTTAGTAATTAACCTTACATGAAAAATCTTGTTTCTTATGTTTTAGCCCTAAGAACTAGAACTAGCAAAACAACATGTTTTACCTTGACTTCAAATACTAAGACTTGAGATTCATCCCCCAAATTGAATCCCAAATCTTATTACACTGCTGCAACTAGTATTTTGGTTTCCCTTACATCCAAACCTCTTAGGCCTTAGTTCAGGATGCAACTTCCAACAATGAGCATCATCATACCCTTCCTTTTTACAATAAGATAATGTCGACTTTTCCTCTTCTTCCTTTCATATAGAATCCTTATTGCTTTTCCTCTTAACTTTAAATTTCCCTTCAACAAAAATGGATGGTTTTTGCATCGTGAAATCATTCCGCACACCCTTTCCCCTTGAATCAAGATGTGTAGCTTGGACACATCATCCAAATTAGTGGGATTAAATAAAATAAGAGTATGGCAATGATAATTATGTAATGCACCGATATATTTTAAAAGAATCTTTGGAAAGCATAATGGATTATTTAAAGCCAATGCTTTATTCCTAAATTATCTAGTGAAACTTTTCACACTTTTTCATTTTCCTTGTCTCAAATTTTACCATTCCATAATTCCTTTATGAGCATAATCTAAGGGATTTTTGTACCTGTTTCTTGTAGGTAGTTTTTGGCTGAAGAAAATATGTCGAGAAACCAACTCGGCTAGTATTCGGGTTCAATATGGCCCTTGAACCAGAGGGGTATCCCTTAATAATTACAATGCCTCGCTTAATGTTGTTCACTGTCATCGAAAAACAGCCTATTAAGCACAATGGCTAGATTTATGATTTAATTTGGGTGGTTGTTGAAAATTTAACAATTCCTGTTCATGAATAAATCCTTCTCTTTTAGAGTTCTTTCTCAAAGTGTCAGCTTCTAGCCTGAGAGAAGAACTTAATTTTTGAAATAATTTGAATGAATAATGTAAGGGGATTCCTGATAATTAAGGAGTCAAACAGAATACTAAATAGATCAGAAAAATTTGGATGTGTGTAGAAGACTTCTACAACCAAAAAAAAATATTTAGGAGGAGATAGAAGAACAAATAATAACCAATTCAAAGAGGAGCTAGCTGAGAAAGACAACTTGATATACTAATCTCTTTAAAATAACGTTATAAATTTGTAGGGGATTTCAGAGATATTGAAACTCAATCTATCCTTATCCAGCTCTTCTATGAAACCATGAACATGTGAAGAAATAGAATATGAAAATACTAGAAAAACATACCAGAAACAAAAATTGTGTCAAAGCCAGAGCTTGAAATACTTCAATTAGGATTTCTGGAGAAAATTTTTACAAAGCTGAAAGGTATTGGCATAAAAATGTGACCCTTTTCTTATTACAATTCATGAAATATATAGAAATAAAAATTTCTAAACTGTTACAAAATTTCAGGAAAAAAATCTTGAATATTATATTGAAAATAAAACAATTTCCTAATAATCTGCAAGAAAATTGGAACTGCTTACAAATTCTCTGCCTTAGAATATGGAAAGTTGTTACAAGGTGTCTCAAGCTGTAGGTATTGTTGGAGTGTTTAAAACAATCTTCTGAATCTTTGACTGCCAAGTGTTTAATAGACTGCCAGCTATGGTCCTTTGGATGCCAATAAAAGATCTGCCACTAAATTTTGTAGCTGATATTCAATTAATAATTGTGTACTTTAAAATCTGGAACTTTTGAAGTTGTCGCTGAAGTTCTGCTTGGAAAAATTTTATGTCACTTTTTGACAATGCTTCACCAATGTCATAAAAGATTTGGAAGGAAATATTTTATAAAAATTTTCAAATATTCTGTAAATGCATTTTATATTTTTCTATTTTCATGAATTTAATAAATGAAAGTCAGAAAATATTTCCTCGAATAATTTTATTGAATAAATTCATCCACTTATTTGAAATGATGTGTTGTTTATCCTTCTCATGCATTCTGAAAATAATGTGTTGTTTTTCCTTCCCATGTTATCCAAAAACCATTTGTTGTTTTCCCTTCTCTGTAAAAACTCAATTTTTACTTATCCTCCATTTAATTTTATTTGTAACCTCACTTCACATGCACTAGCCTTCCCTCCAATAATTATAATATTTAAATGAAATAGGTAAAATGGTTTTCGGAGGGGGGTGTAGGTAGGAGCTTTGGTTTTTCCGTTTATGCTAACCCAAATCATTATTTATAACATAAAATTTAACTTTAATGCATCAGTGACTTTTGACCATCAATAAAGGATCTTACCATTATTTTTTCTATCTTGTCAAATTTTACTTTCAATATGAATAGAGGAAAATTGAATCTTTACATTTTCTTCATCAATTTCCTGAACAGGACAATAAACTTCTATCTATCGAATCTATTTATCTATTCTTTCTGCTTCACTCAATAAACCTTTACATATCATGTGCATTCATGGAAACTAAAACATACCCTTAATATGACTACATATTGAAAAATACCTCTAAAAATTTCATTATTTACCCCAATACCAATAAGAACCAATACACCTTTCCATTTTAAAAACCCGTAATTTAATTATATATTGTAGGTATCCATTTTTTCATTAACATTTTTATACCCCTTCATATTTTTTCATTAACTTTGAACTCTATTTTTTATACTTTATAATATTAAAACCTTTTACCCCTTATTATATGCTCAATATACTATGTCAGTTTTTCCTCAATATACACCCCCCCAATGTGAAAGGATGTGTTATGTTATTTCTCCCCCAGTGAATCCCCCATGATCTTGGCATTATGTAGTGGTAAGTTGAACTTAACATCCAACTTCAATAGTGGCTTCTTTGAAGCAATATTCTTATGAGGATATGGTGAAAAATAATTTAACATAGAAGGAGTCAAAAAATGAGAAGGATTGGGAGGTCTCAAGGGAGTAGGAGAAAATGAAGGAAGAGGAGGTTGATCACCATCCTTCTTCACTTGGATATTGCCTTTTCCTTTCTGAAGTCCTATTTATTTAGAGATCTCTTCCTCCTTTGACTACAATGTACTAAATTCCTCAAGAAAATCTAACTTTGAATTAAAAGGATTCTCTGATCTTCGTGAAGGGATCTCTCCTTTTTGAGTGAAGCTCCTCAAAACTACTTTAGGATCATTGTAACACCCTCTTCCCACATCTACCCAAGTAACCTGCCAAATAGGGTAAAAATGTGACAAGAGGCTACTAATATGAAATTCAACCTGCTACATGACCTTGAGGAAGTGGAACCGTTGAAAACATGACAAATAGACCTTACACAACATTAAAAACACCTTCAAGAGGTAACCTAACGTCCCAGACCCCTGAACCCTGAAGGGGGACTAATTTTTGACCAATTTAAGCCTTATATATGGGAATTTAAGGGAAAGGGAGCGGTTAGCAACCTATAGCCATGGGCATGCCAAGGCAGGGTAGTGGCTAGGGCCCCAAAACATCGGTTATGTGCTTGCAACTGTGGGATTTGTGCCACCCTTTTAGCCCCAGATCCCATGTGACTGCCCAGAACTTCATGAAACTTTAGGATAGGTTAGATAACATTGAAACAAAGGTATGGAAGTAATTACATCATTAGGAACTAATCTGGACCCCTCCTAGGCATGACAAGCATTTAGTCAAACATTGCATCTAGAGGTATAAACAACAAAATTAAACATAGGTTTCTCATACTTATCTGAGAATCGCTAAGAAGCATTTCTCCATTACATCATTAGATGTAATACAATATATTTGACAATATATCCATTGTGCATTCATTAACAAGTAAAAACATGGATAGAGCTATACATCATCACTGATAAAATACATGCTTATAACTAGCATAATAAAAACATAAATACCATGGATACAATTAGTGTCTATGAGTCACCAATGATCAAATGTACTCTTTCCATATGATTTATAAGGTCTTAGGGTCAAAATTGTTAAATTTTCAAATAAAATTTGGCATCTCTTTGTTTTCATATGGTCATTGGTTATTGTATAGTTCATTGCTACTCCCTCCACTTGTTCAAGGTCACCATCATGCATCATGGTCATGTCAATTTTCCAATGTCCTAGGTCATGAAAATATTTAGTGGGTCATCATCTAGGTTATGTTCTAGGATTCACATTTGATGGTCATCATCATATCAATCATCAAAAGAAAACAAGGGAGTCATCCATCCATTTTTTTCATCATCATGGGATTTAGAAATTAGGGAACAAAAAGAATCAAGTTAACATTTCTTTTCGAGGAAATAATGTTGCATGTTAAATTAGTCAATAGTCATTTTCTCAAAAGTACACATGATGTCATGTTTTCATCACGCCAAAATATAGTTTTTGATTTATAAAGTGACATCAAAGTGTTTTAAAACTTCATTCCATCCTTCCAAAGCTTCAAGATCTCCTATCTGCCATTGTAATACTTGCCACAACCATCAGGAGTTTGAATTCCATCACCAATTGCTCAGTTTATCAGTTTGTTGTGTTTTTGTTTCGTTTTTGGCAGGGTTGTTGCGCTTTTGTTTTGGAGGCATAAGGAGGAAGGAATAGGTTTAAAACTTCATCTCAGTGCTTAAAACATATTTAATCAAGTGTAATATTCCAAATTTTTCCTTCAATAAATTGGAATATTAATTTTGTCAATTTTCACTGAGTTGAATAATTGGGTGAGAAGGCCCATTCATAATAAAATCATGGATAAAATCCCTCTAGTATGAAAAGGGGTCAGCCTTGGAACTAGATTTCACACCCACATGTGTGAAAGGAGACATTTTCAAAGAGGCTAGGTCAAGTTTGACCAAGTCAAACAACGCTGCCTAAATAGGTGTAGCTTACCTAAGAAGACAGCACAGAGAAAGAGGAGGGAATATTCATTGAAGGAAGAAACCCTAATAGAGTGGGACCCATGGAGAGGGAGCTTTGATTGTATTAAAGGAGGGAAAGGCACCCAAGTTTACTCATGCTTATGATTATTTATTTCTTCTCTACTTAGACATTTCTGTAGCGCTTGCTGTTTAGCTGAGTTGTTGTGCTACTTAGCACAAGGATTTCCTACTTAGGAATACTTATCCTTTCTTGTGAAGCCTCTTGAAGGAGTTTTATTGATTTTTCTCACATCTAGGCTTGAGGCCAAGCATCCTCCTCAAGGATAGCGTTATCGCTACAATAAAATAATTCTGTGTTGCAGTGAGGAGTCACAACACCTCTTCCATCTCTTGTTTTTCAGAGGAAGATTATTTATTTCTTTTGTAGGATAAAATTGGAAGCCATTGGAGCTTATTGCAGATCTTAGCATTGGGCCAACTCATTCCTTGCCCCTACAGCGCAGTTTGCTTCAGTAACTGCATTATTTTCATGGTGCATTTGTTGTGGCGTTTGCATTGTTGATTGGAGGGTGAGATCTCAAGTGTAAGGATCAGCCTTCCACTTAGGAGATCCATTGGAGGAGGTATACTTCATATTTTTTTATCATCTTCAGTCTTCTCTATTCATTTCTATTTTTCAGAGTTGTAACTGCTGCCCAGCAACTCCGGCATTTTTTCCATTTTGTACATTTCAACCAATCCTTCTAAGGATTGTGGTATTAGTGTTTCTAAGGGTTAGATATTTGCTCCCATATTGTATTTGAGCTATATATTGTCATATCCATGTATTGACATCATTTTTCAGCTATAATCTATAATAGACTGTGCTGCCATAGCCAAGGGTTTCACATATGAAGCAGTGTTCTTTCATTTCCCTGTACATGTATTGTTGAGGCTTGCATTACCTTTCTTGAGTGGATGTTTCCTCAAGAAATTGTAATTTATTTGCTGCTATAACATTATTTTTTGGATATATATATATTTTCTTACCTCACAGCTACTAAAATAATGCTGTTGTCCCATGGTATGTTCATATAATGTTGCAGTGCCTTCATCGGGTACTTTTGAGGAAATCTAAGTGTGGGAGATCTGTTTAACCCACTTAGAAGGATTTATTTGGAGCCTCCTCTTGGAATTAGCACTTATACACATTTTTCTAAGGGATCCAGGTCTTGGTTTCAATTCCTATAGAATCCATTACTGGAAAATGCGTTTTCCAGTCATGCCTTGCTAGATGTTCCAAATTTGGGATATTACAGTGGTATCAAAGAAACTTTGTTGGCTCAGCGTGTGAGTCTTAGCCCAAGAAGATCATAATGATGAATAAGATGAGATTACTCAAATCATTATTTAGATATAGAGAGAACCTCTCCAAGGAGGTCAAGAAGATTGAAGAAGAAGAAGAGGAAGGACCATGCACTTCCTACTCTCATCGAGAAGAAGACAACGAGCATGAAAGATACTTGAATCATTTTATTCTAAGTGATTACCTTGTTGAGTACAAACATCAACCTAGAACCTTCAAAGAGACTCCAACTTTCCCTCATTTCATCCAATTGAAGGAAGAGAAGAGACCCTGCAGCAAAAGAGAAATCAAAGGCAATAGATTTATGTTGTATACCTTTGATGGGTTGTCTACAGCAAGAACTTGGGTGAGAAAGTTGGAGGAATTTTTCCTACTACATCCTGTAGCAGGGAAAGAAGCTATTGAAATCTCAACGCTGCACTTGGAGGGTGAAGCCTATTTTTGGCGGTGCAGCCACTTGAGCCATGCAAGGGTGAAAAATTTTGCAGAGTTCACTCAAGGGTTAATCAAAACCTTTGATGTAGAAAGAACAAAAGAATAAAATCTCACACCACCATTTGAGGAGCCTTGTGATAATGCAGTGACACTCATGGAAGAGCAGCTACATTCATCAACATTTGGGGTAGCCAACACTTTGGAGGAAGGAACTCTTTCAACCCTACAAGAGGTTCCAAATTCACATCAAGGTATGAAAATATTTCCCCAATCTATTGTTGCAGCAATTTCTTTTGGTAATTGTGGAAATTTACTTTTACATGACCAAGGGTCAAATCCCACTACTACTATAGAGCAGCTTGGTTTCACTGTGCATGGAAAAATTCAAGGAGGAAGCAAACCATCATTCTCATGAGCCATTGTTATATTTTTCATCACACTTGAGATTGGGGTTTGAAGACTTGAAGGAAGATAGTAGACATCTTGGAGTGAGAAACCCTTTTTCCTTTCAAGATGACACTTTCTGAATGAGCTCCTCTCAGCTCAAAGAGGAACTTATAATTTCAGAAGATCCAATACCTCATTGGTTTTGGGAGACTATTGTTGAGAGGGAGGTCTCAAGAAGAGATCTCATTAGAGGTGCACTTCAACACACCCTGGAGTGCAAAGATTTTCTTCCTTTCTCACAGGAGGAGATAAAATATGGAGGACATCTTCAGATGGATAACATCTCTCATGCTTGTGTTGGAAATTCCTTAAGCCATACACATCATGATGGGAGGTTTTTTCCTACCACCTATTTGGGTCCTCATAGGATCTCATTGATCCTCGAGAAGATTGCATTTCAAAATCCCATGGAGTGAAAAGATAGAGATTTGGTTTGGGAGGATGGTAGCCCTCATGGGAGGAGTACCAAGATGAAAATAAGGAGAAGGAATCCACAAGTGATTGAGTGGATGTGGTTGATAAGCAAGGAGCTCGGAATCTACTTACAGATTTATGATACCGAGCAGCATGAGGCTTGGCTGCGCTAGTTACTCTTGAAAGGGTTTGGCCATCACTTGGCATACACTCTTCCTAAGAGTGGGAGGATGGAGGAGAGATGGTAGGATGCTTGCATCATTGAGTAGCATAGAGTATGGATACATAGTGTTGATGTGATACTCATATCATTCATTGTGTCTTCATTACATGAGTTGTATGATGGAAGCATGGGGAGGCAACAAAATATTTTGTTGCTTTGCTTGTTCTTGGGAGAGCAAGAGCATATTTGCTATCACATTTTGCATGATGTTGTAGGAGGAGGAGATGGCATTATCTCCTTGGCTTTTGATGATAGAGAGGTACTTCCACCTTGGGAGGAAATTCTTATGTATTGCAACATTACTAGAGGAGTCTTTGACAAGGAGCATGTCAAAGAACAGAGCTTTGTACTGATAGGAGCTTATTTGCATGAGCTCACAGTGCTATCACTTGGGAGAAAAGACTTATGGAGTGAGTGTCCCTAGGATCAATTCACATTTTATGCACTTAGTGAACAAGGAGGAGGTGCTGATGATTGTTACTATGGCATATTCTTCTTGACTTGGATTTCCAAGCATGAAGAAGTGGATTTTCTTGCAGCACATGGTAAATTCTTCTTCATAGCATGCCAAAGCACTATGGAGGGCTCACTCATGGATCCATGTACCATATTACTTCCAGCATATGGTAAGAAGTTTGTTTATACATTCATTGGTTTGCATACTCTTACCATTACTATGCAGTGCATTTCTTCACAAGAGGGCAAGCTTGTCACATTGTTCCATGATCATGGTTGGGCCAACCTACATGATGGAGGCAGCCATATTTTATGTGGCCTTGGGAAAATGTTTTCTCATTACATGTATGTTCAGTTTTTATGTCCAAATACTTGCCAAATGATGACATACATGCTTATACTACGTTGTCACTATTGGGAAAACTGTTGGTACCTTCTTGCACCACATGAAACCTTCAGAATTTTCCTCATTTTTTTGTTGATCATGACTTCATTTGCTAATATGGATCATATTTGTATGAGAAGCATGATTATGAGAAAGACACATGATTTGGATGTGTCCTTGAGGGAAAAAAAATTCGCACATTTTCTGCACTACATGTTCTAATGGGAGCATGGGAGGAGATATGGCCACCACAACTACATATGTGTTCTCTTTTGAGGTGGACCATGGACTTGATAGCCATCCATCGTATAACCATGGGCAAGTTATTGATCATGTATTGTTGTTGCATTCAGCCATTTACTATCCATTATTAGATGTGATGATTCTTGCATGTTGCTTGCCATACTACTTCTGAAGTTGCAGTGGATGAAACTGTGTTGTATCCTTTTGAGGCAATGTTTGTACCATGTATCATCATGTAAAACTTGTAGAAAAATTCTCATTAGGATGTTCTATGATGATAATGTCCTATTCATCATGGATGGAATATCTTGGGCCAGCTTGGTTTTCATTGTTGAAGGAGAACTCTTTAGAGGATTAATCTTCACTTTTCCATTTGAGGGCAATACTTTTGCAGCCCAGGATTAGCACACACTCTACACTTATCAAAAGTGGAGAGAAGGACAACATGGGGTGAGCTATGATTCTTACATATTTATATTTTTAGCCCACTTTCATTTCTGGAGCTTGAGGTGGAAGGAGATTTTTAGGAGTTGCCATGTTGGGAGGCGACTCATTTTGTTTGGATGATTGCTTGGGGATGGAGGATCAATTTGGGGAAAATGTTTTCCCAAAAAAATTTAGTCTCCATGCCTTGGGAGAAAATTCTAAATTCTATCCTTGCAGTTTCTTTAGGAAAAGCAACATTTGGGAGGGGAGGACTATAATATTCCAAATTTTTCCTTCAATAAATTGGAATATTAATTTTGTCAATTTTTACTTAGGAGTTGAATAATTGGGTGAGAAGGCCCATTCATAATAAAAACATGGCTAAAATCCCTCTAGTATGAAAAGGGATCAGCCTTGGAACTAGATTTCACACCCACATGTGTGAAAGGAGACATTTGCAAGGAGGCTAGGTCAAGTTTGACCAAGTCAAACAGCGTTGCCTAAAGAGGTGTAGCTTTCTTAAGAAGACAGCGCAGAGAAAGAGGAGGGAATATTAATTAAAGTAATAAACCCTAATACAGTGGGACCCATGGAGAGGGAGCTTTCATTGTATTAAATGAGGGAAAGGCATCCATTGTTAGTCATGCTTCTGATTATTGATTTCTTGTCTGCTTAGACATTTCTGCAGCCCTGGCTGTTTAGCTGAGTTGTTATACTACTTAGCACAAGGATTTCCTGCTTAGGAATCATTCTCCTTTATTGAGAAGCCTCTTGAAGGAGTTGTATTTATTTATCTCACATCTAGGCTTGAGGCCAAGCATCCTCCTCCAGGACAGCGTTATTGCTGCAGCAACATATTTCTGTGTTGCAGGGTGTTGCAGTGAGGAGTCACAACACCTCTTCCATCTCTTGTTTTTCAGAGGAAGAGTATTTATTTCCTTTGTAGGATCATATTGGAAGCCATTGGAGCTTATTGCAGATCTTGGCATTGGGCCAACTCATTCCTTTCCCCTACAGCGTAGTTTTCTTCAGTAACTGTGTTATTTTCATGGTGCATTTGCTGTGGGGTTTGCATTGTTGATTGGAGGGTGAGATCTCAAGTGTAAGGATCAGCCTTCCACTTAGTAGATCCATTGGAGGAGGTCTAATTCAGATTTTTTATCATCTTCAGCCTTCTCTATTCATTTCCAGTTTTTAGAGTTGCAGCTGCTACCCAGCAACTCCGGCATTTTTTCCATTTTGTACATTTCAGCCAATCCTTATAAGGATTGTGGTATTAGTGTTTCTAAGGGTTTGGGATTTTCTCCCCTATTGTATTTGAGCTATATATTGTCATATCCATGTATTGACATCATTTTTCAGCTATACTCTATAATAGACTGCATTTCCATAGCCAAGGGTTTCACATATGAAGCAGTGTTCTTTCATTTCCTTGTACATGTATTGTTGAGGCTTTCATTACCTTTCTTGAGTGGATGTTTCTTCAAGAACTTGTACTTTATTTTCTGCTATAACATTATTTTTTGGCTATCTATATCTTCTTACCTCACAGCTACTAAAATAACGTTGTTATTCCATGGTATGTTCATATAATGTGGCAGTCCCTTCATCGGGCACTTTTGAGGACATCTGAGTGTGGGAGATCTGTTTAAACCACTTAGAAGGATTTCTTTGGAGCCTCCTCTTGGAATTAGCACTTAGACACATTGTTCTAAGGGATCCAAGTCTTGGTTTCAATTCTTGTAGTAGCCATTACTGGAAAATGCGTTTTCTAGTCATTCCTTACTAGATGTTCCAGATTTGGGATATTACATCAAGTAAATGGAGCCCTCACAAACCCTTGCTTCAATCAATTTCCTCAGAGAATTGATTAAAATTATTTACCTAGGGTTTCTGCTGTGTTTTTGAAATTTAATTGTCTTTGGCTTCTTTTCAAGATAAATTTCCTAGTTTCTAAGCCTACACATACCAAATATTCCTCATCAGACATTTCCCACCATTCAACACAATTAAATTTAGTAATTTTATCATTTTATCTCACTAAAAGAGGAAACTAAAAGGAGGATAAATCTTATTATATGAGCCCATTCATATGCAATATTTCATGTCATTAGATTTTATATGGAGGTCATTTGAGCAGGAAGGTTGTCTAGGGTTTTGTAGGAAAGTCCAAGAGGTGGGATATAATCATGATCTAATAAGTTTATTTGCCCTAAATTTCAAAATACATCATGTCAAAATTGCAAGGGTGAAGTTTATAGTGTCAACAGAGATCATATCTTCAGAAACCACAATCCCTAATGAAGGTAAAATTTGGTTCAAGGGGATGGATTTAGACCTTGAGCATTATAATATTTTCATGAAACCACAGTACAAGGAGTACCCTTCTCATATATTTCCTAGTAGAAAGTTGTTGGACAAGTACATCCCTTTGATGAATATTATCATAAATTATTTCACTTGTGAGGGGAAGTTTAGTAGGTTATATTAGTATCATATTAGATTATTGATGCATTTCACTTCCATCAAGCCCCTAAACCTACCCAGCTATTTGTTTAGAAGCTTGGTGAAAATGACTGAGAAGGTGTAATCCAAAAGAACAAATCATCAGGAAAGCCTATTTCATCGTGCTTTAGTCAAAGTGGTAGTTCTCCACCAGTTGGCACATGTCAATATACCAGGGGAAGCTTTCTTAGAGGTAGCTTCTCTTTTACAATTCTCCAACCAGTCAAAGAGTTCATCCACTCCTTCATCACCATTAGGACCACATGGAGTTTAAACATCAAGCATGCCATTAGTGACAAAAACTCAGCCTAGAGAAAATATTTCAAGGGCATACAAAAATGCTAAGAAGTTGGTCTTTGTTCCTAAGGGACAAGAGGAGATGCCTAGGTCTAAACCTAGAACTAGGTTTCAAGAAAAAATATTTCCCAAGGAGCTTATCAGTGAAGAAGTGCAGGTTGAAACCATGAGAGAAGAATCACCTAGAGATAGACATGATTCACTTTTGCAGCATGAAGAAGAGGTACCTCCTGAACTTGAAATGGTTGACCTAGGAGAACAACATGAATATAAGGCAACAAAATATATCATCAAGGATAAGGAGGCACAGATTAAAGATACCAGAAAATTGAAACTAATCCTAATGTAGCATAGAAACCCATAAGAAGTGATCAGGTGATCATGTCCTAATTAGATAAAATGCTAAAAATTTTATTTAATCAGAATTGGTTGAAACTAGAACGACAGAAAGGTCTCGTCAAAATGCTCTTGTAGCCGTGAACGACACTCAAAACTGATATTGTATGTGGAAGATATTCAAGTTTGAAGTTTCTCAATTTCAGGGAAAAGCCCAATTTGACTCAATTTGACTTTGAATAAAAAATTATTAAAAAAAGGAATATTCCATAGAATATTCTAGTAATATCCCACATAATATTGCACAAAATATTATGCTGAATATTCTGTGTGGGCCAATCAAAGGGCGCCATGTGGCCTACCCGGAGGCCACCATGTGGCCCTAGATCTTCAAACAAATGCGCATTCAAAAATTTTGAGCATTCACCAGATTTGAACCCCAACCTATTGGAAAACAACACTCATGACTTACCGTCATACCACAAGTTGGTTCTTAATATGTATGGGGTGGAGTTTTTATTTAGCCATTGTAATGTTTTGAAATGGCGATAAAAGGGGGCCAGCCCCCTCACCATACGACCCCAGTCCAAGAACCCTAGCCCATGTTTTAAACCACAGAAGATTAATTTTTTAACAAACCGTTATATGTGGGCGTGCGCATGAATTAACGCGGAGGTTTCGTTAAACTTTAATGCCACAGTTCCGAAACCGTTGGCCTATCCTCCGCATGTGGCCACGTCCAGCCCTCACATTTAACATTAACCCTTAACCATGCGGAGATTTTGGTGGGTCTCTACCAAAAATGGTGCCAGGCCTAAATTATCGGAGCTATCTGTAGTTCCTCCACCTTTGGTGGAGGTTTTCTAGCCCTCATTAGGAAAAAGATTGTTTTGGTCATAACTTTTGCTGGGGAAGACCATTTAGAGTGAATTTTTTTTTATTTTGGGTAATTTGAGCATTCCAGAACCAATGGTGTAGGTTTTAGAGGCAACATAGATCATATTTAGGTACTTTTTCAGCAGAGAATCTTGGAGAGCCATCAGGGCCTAGGGAGTGTTGGAGCTGTATTGGGATATGGTTAACCTTCGGATGTAAAACAAAAGCCTATATTTACTGTTTTTAGTGTTTTGAACTCATTTCTACAAATATTTTTTCCTATTTAGGATTTCTTCACACTGTATAGCTAATTTTTAGCATAATAAGAGCAAGGACATGCCCATTTGGAGGCCTTGGACTGGGCAGATGTAGCCCGGGAGGGGTGAATTGCCTTATCATATGCTGCGTTATATTTTTTTATTTATTTGTTGTGTTTTATCAAAGTTAAAGATGTTAAACAGTAAAAATAAATAAGCCTCCTACACACAAAAAGACTCGTAAATTCACCAAAAGCATTTTTTTCCAATTGTGAAACATATTAAACAATTTGCACACATAATTTTATGGATAATGAATACCTTGCACCAACAAATGCGTAGTTTCATTTCCATATCATTAGTGTTACTTCTATTATTTCTTTAGGTAGAGTCTGTAAAGGGCTAGAAAGCTCTGGGATCTCATCCTTTCTTTAAAGGTGACATATCCTGTAAATTCCCCTATGGTCCATCTCTATATTAGAAATAAGAAGCTCTCACATTTCAGATCAGATTGGTATCGGAGCTTAGGTTTGAGCTCATGTTTTGAATTGTGTGCAAAGAAATATTTTAGTGTTTTGCAAGATTGATGCTTACTAGGCTTAAACTTAAAAGAGGGGAAGGACAATTGGTTAGAGCACAAGATAATCCTCAACCAAGGAGGGCCAGGGTGCCATTATCTCCACCTTTTATCTCACCCTCAATATCCTTATAAGTAGCTACAAGCATGTCTTCAAAAGAAGAAGAAGATCATGAAGAAATGGATCCCAAGGAAGAAGAAAGAATATTTCGGAAAGCTTTCTTGGATATGACTGAAATGGTAAGGATCCTCTATCAAGAAAGAAATGATAGGATTGTTGAAGAAGGATCTAAAAACCAAAAAGAAGGAGAGGATTCCTCAGGAGGAAAGAAGGGTAATGATCAGTCAAAGAAAGGGAATGGAGGAAATGGTGATCCTTCATCTCCATCATCATCCTCTTCCTCAACATCATCCTCTTCAACTTCAGTAAATCAATCACATAAGTAAAAAACAGCTCGTAAAAATCCTTTGTTAAAGCTTGATGTCAAATTTGATTTGACAATGTTTAATGGTGATGTTAATGAAGAGAAATCAGATAATTAGATCAGACAATTGGAATTCTATTTAGGGATTCAAAATCTACATGATGATGACACCAAAATACAACTAGCCTCTCTAAGGATGGATGGAGCAGCATTGGTTTGGTGGGAAGCCAAAACCAGGTATGAAATCAAGAAACATGGTAAGATTTATTTATCATGGACTGAGCTTATTACTGCAATCAAGAAATAATTTTATCCTGTTGCTCACCTTGAAAAGGCTATAATGAACCGGAAAAAATTTAGATAGCTTAAGGGACAAAATGTACAAGACTATACCCAGGAATTTAGGAGGAGAGAACTCTTACTTGGGGTAGACTTACAAAGCCAAGACACTTTGTTAAATTACATAGGTGGTTTGTGCAGTTATCTTAAACACGCTATCAAAATTTTTAATCCTACTAGCTTATATGAATTCTGTGTACGGGCTACACATTTAGAGGCTAGAAGAAAGAATACTTTTGATGAGGTTAGAAATAAGTCTTTCAAAGGAAATAACAAAGAGAAAAAATTTAAGGGGAAAGGTAAGAAGAATGCATCTATCAAATAAGAGGGTGAAAAGGTCATTTGTAAACAGTGTTCAAAAGAGGGCCATGAAGAGAAAAACCGTTGGAAATTACATCTTGAAAAAGACCCCAGTTTAACAAAAACAAGGGAAAGAAGAAAACTGCAGCTACTACAACTACACCACAAGATTTAGGTGAGGATTCAGGTGACGAAACCAAAATTGCAGCCATGGGTTTGAAAAGTATGAAGGGAAAGGAAATAGAAACTAATGCAATTACCATTTCTTCAAACTGTCATGTACAAGCTCCTAATGAGGAAGAAAGAATTGAATTGTTCCATGTGAGGGTAGTTTCAAAACATACAAAAATTGACACACTATTTGACAGTGGGTCATAAGCAAATCTCATATTAGAAGACTTCGTCAAACAGCTAAAAATTGAGACCATTCCACATCCAAATCCTTATCCACTTGGGTGGATATGAAAGGATGCAAACTTACAAGTCTCAAGAAAGTGCATATTGCACTTTGCAATAACTACACACTTTATTGACACAGTTGAACTTGATGTGGTGCCGCTTGATATATCAGGAATTTTTTTAGGAAGTCCTTAATTATTTGACAGGAAAGTGATCTTCCATCGCCATGAAAATAAATATCATATTTTCAAAGATGGCAAGAAGTATATCGTTAGAGCTCATCGCAAGAATACAAATATAGCAATGGTAAATGCGGGACAGGTAAAAAGGCTAGTTATTTCAAGCAAGAGTTTTTTTCTTCTTATGATCAAGACAAAGGTTGATGTGAATCATGAGTCATTTGAAAATTGTGATTCCAAGCTTAAATCAGATTTATATGATGTAGTTGATGCACATCATGAGATGTTTCAGGAACTAGCAAGTTTGCCTCCTAAAAGGGAGATTCAACATGAAATCCATTTACATCCAGATTGTCCACTTCCTAACATAGGCATGTACCGCATGTCTATCATGGAGAATGTTGAAATAAAGAAGAAAATTAAAGATTTTTTGGACAAGGGTTTCATCAGGCCAAGAACTTCACCATGTGGGTCACCAATAGTGATGATTCCAAAGAAAGATGGAACTTGGTGCATGTGTATGGACTTCAGAGCTTTGAACAAGATAATGGTAAAGAATAATTACCCACTTCCAAGGATAGATGATTTGTTAGATCAGCTGAAAGATGCTAAATATTTCACTAAGTTAGACTTACATAGTGGTTACCATCAAGTTATAATTGCAGAAAGTGACATATGGAAGACAGCTTTTAAAACCAAACAATGACTCTTTGAGTGGCTTGTTATGTCGTTTGGTTTATGCAATGCACTTGCAACTTTCATGCGGGTAATGGATGATGTCTTATGTCCTTTTATTGATGATTTATTTATTGTCTACTTATATGAAATATTAATTTTCAGCAAGACTAGAGAAGAGCATGTCATGCATGTTAAGAAAGTACTTGATGTTTTGAAGAAAAATCAGTTATTTCTTAAAATTTCAAAGTGTGAATTTGGAAAGAATTCTTTGGTTTATTTGGGACACATAGTAGGAGGAGGCGCTTTTAGAATTGATCCTTCTAAAGTAGAAGCCATTGTTAATTGGCCTACTCCCAAATCCATTACAGAGGTAAGAAATTTTTTGGGTGCAGCTCAGTATTGGAGGAAGTTTATTTCTAACTTCTCTACCATAGCAGCTCCTATGCATGCAGTGACAAGTGTGAAGCATGCTTTCCAATGGGGAGGAAAGAAACATAAATCTTTTGAGTATTTGAAAGAGAAGATAAGTTTAGCTGCGGTCCTTGCATTTCCGTACTTGAGATAGTCATTCAAGATTCAGACAGATGCTAGTGATTACGCCATGGGTGCAGTTCTCTTACAGCATGGTAAGCCTATCGCATTTCATTTTGAGACATTTAATGGTGTTTTTGTGAATTATCCTACATATGATAAGGAGTTGTATGCGTTGGTAAAAAGTGTCAAAAAGTGGAAACACTATTTGATGGGCAAAGAAACAATTGTTCATACTGATCATCAGCCTTTACAGTACTTGCAATCGCAAAGTAAATTGCAGCAGTCACGACATTTCAGATGGATGGGCTTCTTACAAAAATTTCACTTGGTAATAAGGTACAAGAAAGGTATTTTCAATAAAGTTTCTGATATGCTTTCAAGGCCTATTATTAGTGCTACTACTTTACTTAAGAATGATTCTATTGTACATTAGAGCTACATAGAACAATATGCATCAGATGTTGATTTTAAGGAGGTGTATGCTAACTTGAGTGATGGGAATCATGTTGAGGAGAATGATTATCATTTGCATAATAATTTGCTGTTTCATATGGGCAAGTTATGTATACCACAGGGGGAGAGACTAAGCATGATGAGAGAGGCTCATTCTTCTCTCATAGCTGGACATTTTAGGGTAAGCAAAACAGTGGCACATTTACAGAGGTATTGTTATTGGCCTCACATGGTAGATAGTGTTTCACGTTTCATTAGAGGTTGTTCATTATGTGCTACAAAAAAGCCTAGAAATAGGAAGATTGTTTTATATACGCCATTTCTGGTACCTTCTAGACCATGGGAAACTATTTCTATGTATTTTGTTGGAGGGCTACCATTATGTAGAAAGCAACATGATTATCTTTATGCAGTAGTTGATAGATTCAGCAAGATGTGTATTCTTATGCCATGCAAGAAAACTATAACTGTTGAACAAACCGCTGATTTATATTTTCAACATGTATGGGTTCATTATGGCTTGCCTACTTCTATTTTAGTGACAGGGATTCCAGATTTGTTGGGAATTTTTGGTCCAATCTATGGAAGATGATGGAAACCAAGTTGAAGAAGAGTACTGCTTTTCATCCGCAAACAGATGGCCAAACAGAGGTAGTGAACAGAACCATTGTACATATTTTGAGAGGTTATTGCAGCAAGAATTCCAAGCTTTGGGATGAGAATTTTCATTACATTCAGCATGCTTACAACCAGGCCAAGCACTCTTCTACAAATACTTCACCTTTTGAAGCTTGTTTTTGGTATTTGCCTAAGTCACCATTAGATTTCATTCTTAAGAAGGATTTTTCCATAGATGGGCATAGTGACATTGACAAAGCTCGCATGTTCATTGAAATAATTCAGCTCATACATCAGCAAGTTCAAGAACAGCTTGAAAAAAGTCAAGGCAAGTACAAGGAATGACATGATAAACATAGAGTTGATCATAAGTGTCAAGAAGGAGATGAGGTATGGTTGCATATTAGTAAGGAAATAATGAAAGGAGAAGGTAAAAAGCTAAAACCTATTCGTTATGGTCCATTCAAGATCCTTAAACAAGTTGGAAATAATGCTTTTCAACTAGATTTGCCTTCATATATGCAAATGTATTATGTTGTTAATGTGGAAAATTTACGTTTGTATGAACCTCCTTTAATTTCTGATTATGAAAGTGATATTCAGCTACCATCCATAGAGGATTTCTTGCCAAAATTTTTGGATGAGCTGAAAGAAGATGCTATACTTGACAGAAGGACACACACTTCAAGGAGGGGAAATGTTGATTATGTTCGCGTTGGTCTTAAAGGCAGCAAACTGAGTAACGCAAAGTGGATGGAGGTGGAAAAGGTGAGGGATTTGTACCCTCATCTTATTTACAGGTAATTGAAGGCTTTTCTGGGTCCAAAAGCTTCCCAATATGGAGGTGTGATTAGGTGATCATGTCCTAATTAGATAAAATTCTCAAAATTTTATTTGCTCAGAATTGGTTGAAACCAGAACGACAGGAAAAGTCTTGTCAAAACAATCCTGTAGTCATGAATGGAACTCAAAACCGATACCGTATGTGGAATATATTCAAGTTTGAAGTTTCTCAATTTCAGGGAAAATCCCAATTTGACTCAATTTGACTTTTAATAAAAAATTATTAAAAAAAGGAATATTCCACAGAATATTCCGCATAATATTTTGCAGAATATTTTGTGCGGGCCAATCAAAGGGCGCCAAGCGACCTGCTCGGAGGCCGCCATGTCGCCCCAGAACTTCAAACAAATGTGCATTCAAAATTTTTTGGCATTCACCGGATTCGAACTCCGACCTCTTGGCAAACAGCGCTCACGACTTACCATCATACCACAAGTTGGTTCTTAATATGTATGGAACAAAGTTTTTATTTAACCATTGTAATGTTTTGAAATGGTGGTAAAAGGGGGCCAACCCCCTCACCATATGACCCCAGTCCAAGAACCCTCGCCCATGTTCTAAACCATGGCGGATTAAATGGTTAAAAAACCATTATATGTGGGCGTGCACATGAATTAACGCAGAGGTTCCATTAAACTTTAATGCCATGGTTCTGAAATCGTCGGCCTATCCTCCGCACGTGGCCACGTCCAGCCCTCACATTTAATGTTAACCCTTAACCACATGGAGATTTTGGTTGGACTCTACCTAGAATGGTGCCAGGCCTAAATTAGTGGAGCTATATGCAGTTCCTCCACTTTTGGTGGAGGTTTTTTAGCCCTAATTAGGAAAAAGATTATTTTGGTCATAAATTTTGCTGGGGAAGACCATTTGGAGAGAATTTCTTTTTTATTTTGGGTAATTTGAGCATTCTAGAGCCAATGGTGTAGGTTGCAAAGGCAACAGAGATCATCTTCAGGTACTTTTTTCAGCAGAGAAGCTTGGAGAACCATCAGGGCCTAGGGAGTGTTGGAGCTGTATTGGGCTATGGTTAGCCTTTGGAGGTGAAACAAAAGCCTATATTTTTTTTTTTTAGTGTTATGAACTCATTTCTACAGCTCTTTTTGCTTGTTTAGGCTTTCTTCACACTGTATAACTAATTTGGATCATAATAAGAGCAAGGACATGCCCATTTGGGGGCCTTGGACGCAACAGATGTAGCCCGAGAGGGGTGAATTTCATTTTCATATGTTGTGTTATATTCTGTGATTTATTTGATGTGTTTTATCAGAGTTAAAGATTTTAAACAGTAAAAAGAAATAAGCCTCCAACACACAAAAAGACTCATAAATTCACCAAAAGCATTTTGTTCCAATTTCAAAACAAATTAAACAGTTTGCACACATAATTTTATGGATAATGAATACCTTGCACCAGCAAACAAGTAGTTTCATTTCTAGATCATTAGTGTTACTTCTATTATTTCTTTAGGCAGAGTCTATAAAGGGCCAGAAATCTTCGGGATCTCATCGTTTCTTTAAAGGTGACATATCTTGTAAATGCCCCTATAGTCCATCTTTGTATTAGAAATAAGAAGTTCTCACATTTCAGATCAAGAAGATCCTCCATCAATAAACAAAACAAGTTTTTTGGCACCAAAGGACAAAGGTAAGGCCATTATTGATGTTGAGCAGCTGGAATAAAATAATGTTCGAAAAAATCTTAGGATACCTAAGACAAGAGAAATGGCTAGGAAGGAACAAAATCTATAAGATCCATCTCCTCCTCAAGCTCAAGACACTATAGTTGCACCTCAAGGCCAAGATACTACATTTGACTCCATAAGTGTTGAGATTGAGAAGAATAGGGAGTATTGGCTTGATAGAGTAAATTTACACTTGGAGAAGCTACTGGAGAAATCAAATAGGGACTCTACCATGCAAAGAAATATGGAAAGGCACTATTATGCTAGGAACATGACTTGCAAGGTTAGGGTCAAATACATGAAAAAGAAGCTCAAAAGAACTCAAAGGAAACTCAAAATGAAGAAAATTCTAGACATATTGGCATATGCTTCATTGGTGGTTTGAAATAATGATAGAAAACAAAGAAGAAGGAGACCAAAATTTTGAGTTTTTGAGTTTTTTTTCTGCACATAGTAAAAAACACCTTGCATAAATGCAGCGAGTACTTGTTATACTTTTTCCCAGGAGGCCCAAATTCCTAATTTCAAGAATTTCCACATGGATAATAGCATAAGGATGTTTGAAAATTTCATGGGGATTCTTGAAAGTTTACAAATTTTCAGAAATTGACCAAAAAATGCCTATTTTTGACCTTTCTACCATTTTTCAGGGAACTCGATGCGCTTTTGGATAGTTTGTTTTCAAGTCAATTTTTAAGGGGTTAGAAGGAGGTTTTTTTAGTTCTTGATGACTCCATTGTGTAGTAGACATATTCAGCTTTCCAACCATACATTTTTCAGCAAAAAAATCATCTGAAAACACCTCCAAATCATCTTCCAGAAAATTGTTGTACTTATGCTACACTTGTTGCGTTTCTGGGAAAAAATTGTTGTGTTTCTGTGTTGGACAATTTTCACTACACGTTGAGGTGAAAGGTCAACTTGGTCAATAAAAAAACTATATCATGAGTTTTTTAATGGTTAATTGGCTTATTAATGGTCTTCTTTGTAAGTAATCTTATGATTAATTCCTAGAGAGAAAAGCTCAATTTGTTAGCTAAAAAAGGGGAAAGTTGTTTCTAACTTCACTAGGATTAGGAAATGATTCATTAGGTTCATTAATTAGATTCTATGGATTAGGATTCAACCCCTAGAGGTGAAATCTTGTTTTTTTTCTATATGTACTTAGAATTAATTCATTGATAGGGTTGGATATTTGAAGTTCACACTATTTTGGCACTAGTGTACCTGACTATTTGCAGAAGTAATTTATAGGCAGATGAAACTATTTTTATGGGATTCTTGTGATGTGGTTAGCGACATTTTTTTTTTCCTTTTCTCTTATGAATCTGATCATCAATTTTTTCAAGAATCCATCTATTTTTTTCTTGTGTTAATCTCATAAGTTTTAAATAGGATACATTGCTTCATATGCTCTGTTTTATTTGATATTTTTATATAAATGTATTTATCTACTAAGTAAATGAATTCATACATGTATGCTCATTTTACTCCTTCTACATGATTTATTTGTCACCACACTATAATGACAAATTCAAATTGTGTCACTAGTTACATTTATCTTGCCTCATTCTATGATTGCAGTTGATCCTTTAGAACACTTGGCCTAGTTCCTAAACTTGGTGCTTCTTGTCCAACAAAATCCTAATCAAACCCTACTGAGTTGATAACTAGCCTAAGACCCTAATACTCTCTAGTCACTTTCATTGGTTGTGGGCTTTATATAGAGAGAGCCCTCTATGAGTTGGTAGGGCTAGATACCAAGTCTAAAGTTGGTCTGTGGTTACCTCTTTGATTTTCTTTCTCAACCTTGGGAAACCAAGGAACCCTGACATATAAAATAGCAATAGAATCCACATTATAACCAATACATTTTCATACCAAATACCAAATGAATGATCCCTTCATTACTGAATGTAAAAACCAACTAGAGATGTGACTTCCAAGTTTGAATTTGGGACTCATTACCAACCAAAAATAATGTAACAAGCATGAATGTTACCGGGTTCTCTGCCAACACCATGAGGAATTTTCTCGTCTCCTAGTCTCTCAGGATTTACCGCAACAAAAATTCCAAATCAGGGGTCATTAGGCCCTAAATCGGGACATACTATCCAATATTTATTGTACATCCCATCCCGAGACTAATTGGCCCAAATGAAGACCACCCACCTCTCAGGATTTACCATAATCCATACTGGATAACTAGGCCCTAAACTGAGGAAAACCACCTCTAGGATTTACCATATATCCCACCCTTCATAGGTCGAGGATTCATAGGCCCATCAAGGCACAAAATCTTGGCTTTACTGCAACCCATAGTCTAGTTTAAGGGTTACTAGGCTAGTAAATCACCGTGATCCATAGTCTGGTTCAGGGATCACTAGGCCATGTTTTTTTCATTTAGGAGATCCACCTCATCCATCTTCAATTCCATCTAACCATCCATCTCAACCAAAGTATGAGAACTCCACAACACCATTGCTATCCGAAAATGGCAAGGCTAGGTTGAAAGCACTATCAAACTGGAAAAACCTATGCCAAAACAGAAAAGAACCACGTGAAATTCCATGCATTCCAAAATATAAAAAGGAAAAAAACACATGAAAATCAATACCTACAAAGAATCCTGGTGTAGATGCTTGATCCTACTCTTCCCTGCTTTCTTTTTCCTTTCTTGCTTCAAAGCCCAAGTTTGCCAAGAAAAATATAAGTGTCCAAGAGTGAGAGAGAGAGAGAGAGAGAGAGAGAGAGAGAGAGAGAGAGAGAGAGAAATGAGAGAGCTCCAAAAATGAACTGACAAAAGGTTAACAACTGATCCTCAGAAGAATTTTTATAGAATAGGCCTCTATTTTCTTCATTTTCCATTATTTTCCTTTAATTTCCTCCTCACATGCAAATTGTGACCTTTCATCTCCCTTTTCTCCTAATTTCCATTATTTTCGTAAATAAATGTGCCAGAAATACTTTTTTCCTCTTTGATTCCTTAGCCATAGCCTTTGCCAATTTATTTAGCCATAATAAACCAAATGAACAGCCCCTAGGATGTCTTTACCAATATTCAGCTTGGAATAAGTGTCCCATCAATCGTGGTCTTATATATTTTTACATGCATTTTTACCAGGGTTGTTACAATCATAAGCTTCATTTTCACATTCTCACTTTTTAAGCTTAGAACTATTAATCATTCACAATTAACAACCAGATCAAACTAGCTCATTTAAGCTCTAATAGAAAATGTAACATCCCAAAATGGGATCTGTCAACAATGCATGAATAGAAAACGCATTTTACAGTAATGTATGCAACAAAAATGAAAACCAGCACTTGGATCCCTTATATCTGAGTATCTAAGTCCTAAGTCCAATAAGGTATCAAAAATAAATCCTTCTAGGTGGGTTAAACAGATCTCCCACACCTAGTTTCCTTGAAAAGTGCCCCAAAGAGCGACTGCGGCAACAATAAACAATTCTGCTCAGAAAATAACGCAGTTTCTACAAAGCGGTGATAGGAGGCTAATGAAATTTTCTTCAATAGTACTTACAACATCAATAAATTTATACAATGAAGTTTATCAAATACATGTCTGAAAATACAAGTCATAGACAGAAGAAATCTCCTCAAAAGAGGGTTGCAACCATATGAATGAATGGAAACTGCCTTGACAGCGTTATTTTATTAGGCTGAAATTTGTTGTAGGTTACATGTTAGATCTAGAGTAGAGTTGTGTATAAAGAGTCATATCTATATCAGATCCATGCACTAGAAGAGCTCCTCTTTCAGATCCCCTTGGAATTTTGGGGTTTACACCAAGCATAAGCATTAGATCTGAGATCTAAGAAAGCATATCTGTAGAAATATTCATAAATGATGAAGTATTCAAAATATTCAGATCAGATCTGAAAATTACAATGTGTAGATCTCCTCCAGTGGATCTCAAAATGAAGGGTAGATCCCCTAGCACTCAAAAACCAGCTCTCCAAATGATGCACCCAAACTCCCTGCAACACCACCTACAAGAATCACGCAGATCTAGAGTAGAAATTGTGCTTTAGGGGATAAATAGTTGACGGCCACATGCCAAGTTCAAATACTAAAGCTCATTCACTCCAATACGCTCTCTCCAATAGAGTAGAGGCCTCCTCCAGTGAAAAAGAGCACTGGAATGACTTAGATCTGAAGAGATATAATCTCCACTGAGAATAACGCAATCCCTCAAGGGAGACTGTGCTGCAGCTTGAATAACTGGGTTGGCCTAATTCCAAGACGAAAAAGTGAATCTCAAACAACTAATGCACTCTTCTAGGAGGTTAAAAGACACACTCACTGAGAAGAGGCACCAGTACAAGCTAGATCTGAACAGATCTAGTATTCCACTTGCTACGGCTTACAAAAGCAAGCAAACCCTCACTGGATCTATGTTGTAGTTGGAAGTAGAAGCTTGGTCTCCAACTAGATAGTGGAATAAGCAATACAAGCTCTCCCAAGAGCTCCTCAATGGGAAGAGATGGAACTCCTAAACAGGAAATTCCAATTCTAAACATCATATGCAATCTAGGCTAAACAGCCAAGAAATTTGTGTGTCTAAACAGACCACAAATCATAAATCAAATCATGAACAACCCCATATGTTTCCTTCCCCTTCCTTTTATAATATGAGAGTTTTCCAAAACCCTAAACCACCTTCATTTCTTATCTCTTCCACACAAGAGACGTCCTTATAGAATTACGCTATGCCTCATTGATGAGCACTCCTCCAATACTGCGTTGTAGATATGGTCAAGATTGACCCAGTCAAGTGGATTTGTTATTTTCACACTCAGGTGTGTTTATTAAAGTGGACTAGATTTACCCCTTATCACATTAGGCATGGATTTATTCTTCCATTAGGAGTTTAATGACCCTCCTTTACATAATTATTCTTTGAACAAAGAAAACAAAATGAAATTGGATATTCCTATTAAAATAGGAATATTACAATCCTCCCCTCCAGAATGTTGCTTGCCCTCAAGCAACTTACAAGGACTTTGAAAAATCTCCCAATGGATTTGTCTCCTCCCAAGGGTATAAGTGTGCTTTGGTGAATGAACCAATCAATTGTCATCGTAAAGAAGTGGGAGATACATATAAATAGTTTCTTGTTGTCCATTGGTTCTCTCAAGGCATGAGAGATGGTAAATGCAAGGTACTTCAACCCCATGAGAGGCTTCATTAATCTCCATGCTATTATCCAAACAAAGTGAACCATCCTGGGTAGCTCACATAAAAAAGTCACCAATTCCCCCATTTGCATTGTGTATGGGTTTCATGCATGGAAATGAGAGAAGAGGATACTCAACTCACGTTGTCCCTTTTTCCCTTTTTGATGAAAGTGGAGCTATTGATCCTGGGCTGCAATAAAATAGTCCTCATGAAGCCAAAAGGGACTTGGAACTTCATGATTTTCTTCACCGATTCTAGTGAGTCTCCTTGCCCAATCTCCTATGCATATAGTGAGTAGATTGTCTTCGCCCTTTGTGCTCCAAAATAAATATGGACTTAGTGTCATATGATATATTGGATGGCGACAATAGTCCCTCCCTTGAGACCAGCGTTGTCCATCATTTTTCTACCTCAAATCATGGTGCAATAAGTGGCCTTCCCACCACCTTCTTGCTGCAATAAGCTTCTTCAAAGCTTTAAAATGATGGAGAATAATAGGTGTTGGTTGAACATGATCCCAACAACACATTTCTTGCTCCAAGTGCTCTCTTGTGAGAGATTTCTTCCCATGACATAAGCCCAATACATGACCCTTTTCATAAGAAAACATAGTATATAAGGCAGCAGTCTTATAAGGTCCTATCCTCTTCTTGAAGTACAAATGAATATGGGAGATTGCATTCCCAATGGACACATTCACCCAATGTGTCATTCCTCTTCTCATGTTCATAACAAAGATTGGAGCATTATTGACATCATGATATAAACAAGCTCCCTTATGCCACCTCATGAGAAGGTTACATTTCTCCCCAACCCAAGGTACATACATGATTATGATATTCATTATAAATATAAATACATGTACATACATCATAGGCATAAGAAAATGTATGGACATGGAATTCATCATGGGGTGCCCATACTTTCTTATTGTCAAAACAAGCAACCATGCCTCCCTCTTATGCATTCCTTCCTTGAAATACAAGGCATGAGACAAGAAAATAAAAACTTTTGGGTGATACCCACACTCATCCAATAGAAACCAGCACGGGTCATCTCCTTCCTGCTTCAGATCTAGATGTGGTAAGTGGTTTACATGCCACTTACTTGCTGTCCTCACCATCCCACCATGGCTGAAGGTGAAATGTATATTTTGTGATTTAGGTAATCACCCATCATGTTGCAATACCTCCCTTAGCCCATCAAGGGAGTGGCCATACTTGGGAATAGTTATGGCCTATAGTTGGCCATGAAGTTTATAAGGTAGGACACTCCTTTTAGGAGTCATGGCCTACACATTTAAACTAAAAGAATGCATGTGATCATAAAGTAAAATGTGATTGACATAAGCATGTTTCTTACCCAAAATCTCCAGTGCTATGATAGTTCCTCTCTTGGCCAAAAGTATCATCAATGTACAAGATTGAGAGAACACTTTTCTCTTTTCATCAGGGGGTTTCCATGGTGAGCTTCTTCCAAGTAAGGAGACATCAAGACATAGATCATGATAGAAAGATGTATGTACTGATGTGTCCTTGCTTTTCTTGCATAGATCTTCATGCCTTCTTAGGACATCACTCCTTTGAAATAAAGAGGGGTAAGTTTTCCTTAACCTATGAAGCTTGCCCTCCCCTTTCTCTTCTGCAATATTCAGGATCTCACCATCTGATAATTATGGCACATGTTGCTCATGGATGGTGCCATAATTTCTATATGGGAGACTCTTTGAAACTCCTTGAAAGAATGCAAGAGCTTCTCTGCTTGGAGTAGTTGCCCCTTCTTCTTCTCCATGAAATGCTAGGGATTCCTTTGTTATGATTGTGCTGTCACTCCTAGCCCTTTCTTCAATGGTGGAAAATGCCTCAACATCAATAGGAGACCTTAGATCTTGGTCTACCTTTGAAAGAGGAATATTCATGTCTTCTTTTTAAGAAGAAGACTCTTCATCCAATGAGGATCTCTCCCTAGGAAAGGTATCAAGAAAGTTCACATTCTCCTCAATGATCTTCATAGGTGGAGTTGGATTTGTAGATCCTCCCTTTTGCACATCTCCTCTTTTCTTCCACATGAAGAATTTTTTGATAGAACATGGTAGCTTTGATGATATGGTTGAGTGCTCATACTCGTAAGATGAGGATGTAGAATTATCCTCATGCATAGATATTGTAGATCCAATTGGTGAAACTTCATGGTCTATCCCCTTTATTTCTCTGTTCTTTTCCTTAGGCTTAAAGAGAGTTTGGAACAAAGTTCTTGAGAACTCTTTCCCTTCCAGCCTTCCAAGCAAAGTGTTTTGACCCTTACTTTCTATGTCTTCCATGCAATCATTCTCCTTCTTTTGTGTTCTCCCTTCCTGAAAATACATCTTGGCTTGATTCTCACAGGCTGAGCCAAGGATCAAGCTCTGATACCATTGTAATATCCTAAAATGGGGTTTGTCAGCAATGCATGACTAGGAAACGCATTTTCCAGTAATGTATGCAACTGAAATGAAAACTAGCACTTGTATCCCTTAGATCTCAGTATCCAAGTCCTAAATCCAAGAGGGTATCAAAATAAATCCTTCTAGGTAGGTTAAACAAATCCCCCACACCTATTTTCCTTGAAAAGTGCCCCAAAGAGGGACTACAACAACAATAAACAATTCTGCGTAGGAAATAACGCAGTTTCTGTAGAGCAGTGATAGGAGGCTCATGAAATTTTCTTCAATAGTACTTACATCAGAAATAAAGTTATACAATGAAGTTTATCAAATACATGGCTGAAAATACAAGTCATAGATAGAAGAAATCTCCTCAAAAGAGGGCTGAAACCATATGAATGAATGGAAACTGCCTTGACAGCATTATTTTATTAGGCTGCAAACTACTATAGGTTACATGTTAGATCTAGAGCAGATCTGTGCATAAAGAGTCAGATCTATATCAGATCCATGCACTAGAAGAGCTCCTCTTTCAGATCCCCTTGGAATTTTTGGGTTTACACCAAGCATAAGCAGTAGATCCGAGATCTAAGAAAGCAGATCTGCAGAAATATTCATAAATGATGAAGTATTTAGAATATGCAGATCAGAACTGAAAATTAAAATGTGTATATCTCCTCCAGTGGAACTCAAAGTGAAGGTTATATCCCCCAACACTCAGAAACCAGCTCTCCAAATGGTGCACCCAAACTCCCTGCAACACCACCTACAAGAATAACACAGATCTAGAGTAGAAACTACGTTGTAGGGGATAGATAGCTGATGGCCACATGCCAAGTTCAGAGACTTAAGCTCATGCACTCCAATACACTCCCTCCAATAGAGTAGAGGCCTCCTCCACTGAAAAAGAGCAATGGAATGACTTAGATATGAAAATATCTAATCTCCACTGAGAATAACGCAGTCCCTCAAGGGAGACTGTGTTGCAGCTTGAATAACTGGGTTGGCCTGATGCCAAGATGCAAAACTGAAGCTCAAACAACTAATGCACTCTTCTAGGAGGTTAAAAGACACACTCACTGAGAAGAGGCACCAGTACAAGCTAGATCTGAACATATCTAGTAGTCCACTTGTTGCAGCTTACAAAAGCAAGCAAACCCTCATTGGATCTGTGTTGCAGTTGGAAGTAGAAGCTTGGTATCCAACTAGATAGTGGACTAAGCAATACAAGCTCTCCCGAGAGCTCCTCAATGGGAAGGGATGGAACTCTTAAACAGGAAATTCCAATGTTAAACAACATATGCAATCAGAAATCAAATCATGAACAACCCCATATGTTGCCTTCCCCTTCCTTTTATAATATTAGAGCTCTCCAAAACCCTAAAACACATTCATTTCTTATCTCTTCCACATAAGAGACCTCCTTCTAGAATTAAGCTGTGCCTCATTGATGAGCACTCCTCCAATACTGCACTGTAGATATGGTCAATATTGACCCAGTCAAGTGGATTTTTTCTTTTCACACTTAAGTGTGTTTATTAAATTGGCCCAGATTTACCCCTTTTCACATTGGGCATGGATTTATTCTTCCATTAGGAGTTTAATGACCCTCCTTTACATAATTATTCTTTGAACAATGAAAACAAAATGAAATTGAATATTCCTATTAATATTACAGAAAACTTGATTAGGATGTTTTATGTGAGCCTATTTTTTATCAGCTCAAATAATATGTGAAATAGAAAACTTGAAAAAAAGCTATTAAAAATACTATAACATAAATCAATGACTACAGATAAATAAAAGAGCACAATGAGATTGATAATGAAGTTCAAGAAACATGGGCTATCTCTTTGGGTCTACTTCCAATGGAGTGGCATCTTTGATTATCATGAAAAATTACTCAAATTAGATCAATTCCCCAACGTCTTAAGCTAGCAGTCTATTTTATAGGTTTAAAAAAAGGCTTAAAGAAACCCTCACAAAAACTCTCCTTTCTTAAATATCTAAAAGAGAACTAAATACATATTATCACAAAACCATGATAAACATGCTACAAAACCAAAGGAATTGACCTTTCTTACAACTATAACTTGTATGGTGCATTGGAAAACCTTTTGTGTATATATAGCATTGAGGTCCCCAACCTCGGGGTTGAGCTCGTGGTGGTTGTGGCTCCTTCGTTGTAACAATATATTAAAAAAAATATTTGTTAAACCATTGAAACATTGTGTTATAGCCAAACATATTTAAATAGTGCATTGGTTATAACCATATGTTATAAACTGTTTGTAAAAGCCCCAGGTTAAAATTTCATGTCATATAATTTAATAAAGGTAAAATACGACCACAAGCAAGGGACACTTACTGGATTTTTGGAAAAACATTCTAGTGTGGGTGTTCATTTCAGTTTATTATGGTGAAGGGAAATTGGAAAAGGCAATGGAAAATGATTTGGAAATGCATGAGGCTTTAATTGACATTTTATTTATGAAAATAATGGAAATTAGGAGAAAAGGAAGGTGAAAGGTCACAGGTTTTATGTGAGGAGGTAAATTAAGGAAAATGAAGAAATTAGAGACATCAATAATAAAAAGGATTCTGAGCAAAAATTGGTAGCCTTTTGTCAGTTCAATTTTAGAATTAGTCTCAGAGAGGAGAAGAGAACCAAGAGGAGAAACAAAGCAAGAAAGCAAAGGAAGGCATAGATCAAGTAGCTTCAACAGGAATACTTGCAAGTAACAGGTTGCATGTATGATTTCCTAGATTGTTTAATTGACATGCATGGTATGTGCGTGTTGGTATCTGGTTCTTTTGTTTTCATTAGAATGTATTTTGCCAGATTTTGAGAATGTATTTTAGCCTAACCTTTCCATTTTCAGATAACCATGATGTGATGGGATTTTTCTTGGTTTTGAGCTTTGGATTGCGGGAATATTTTGGATCCGGGTCAGGTGGTCTTAGGAAATTTCCCGAAAGACTAGGAATCCATTGACTGGTAATGGTGGTATACACGGTAAAGGCTGAGGTTGGAGATGAGAAAATTCCTCAAGGTATTGGTGAATAAATTATTAGGCATCCAATATTAGTTTGGTTTTGTGATCTCGACATTGGTTTGGGTGACATCACAATATGGAGAGGGTGGAGGTGGTTTAACCTATGGGTTCCATTGGTTTTCTTTAGATTGGTTTATCCCATGAGATCCCAAATTCATGCTTGGAATATGGCATGGGGGTGATTAGCTAAAGAAAGAATTGGTTCAGCCAATCGATGGTTGGGTGGAGCTTGGAAGTCCCGAACCCATTCGGTATTTTCCTATGTTTAATCAAAGTTACATTTCTCTTGTTTTGGATGAGTAAATATACTAGTTCTTATGTGGCTTTAATGGATGTTATCTTATTGTTATTTATTTTGTTAGATTTTGGTTACAACCATGGTTTTATGACAGATATTAGTCATGGCTATTTTCATGTTTTCACTCATAACTGAATAAATAATGAATGCAATACCTAATTGGTGTGATGAAAGCTAATGTGAGAATTTAGTGACCCTTCTTGTTAAACCTCAGATAAAATTTTAGTCCCTCATATTTATACTTGCATTCATGACCTGTAGGTTACATATCCACCAATTTTTTGACATAATGTCAGCCTCGGTTAGGGATGGTCAGGAGAATTCCTAGTTTGAGTTTTTGTTTTACAAGCATTGTTCCTATGTCATTTATCAACTCTGCAAGTTTCATTGAGTTTTGGGCAGAGACTTGAGTCCTGGCCCTAAAAACATGGCACATAATTTAGAGTTTTTGGCACATAAATAATTAGAAAATTCCATAGTCGCATGGAGCAATATTATGCATGCAATTGGGAACCCATAGTCACATGGAGCCCTTAAAAAGGGAGTGAATGGGGCTCTAGGTCAGGGGAAAAGTGAGTTGTCTCGGGGGTTGGACACTTGAAGGGGTTGGGTTACTCCTAAAGGCCCTATGGCACCTGAGGGAAATCGGTAAGGTCTAAAGTTGCCGACTCCTTTTACTTAAGGTCACCTAGGAGATTGAGACTTATTATAGTGACGCTCAACTCATGTTTACCCCTACAATCCAGTTAAAGTGGGTAGATGTGGGAGGACGTGGTTACAGGGTGGTATCAGAGCATGGTTCAACACTTGGACTGGATGGAATGAATGCATGTTGTTATGCATACATTGTCATGGTTAATTTTATCATGCATGAGGTTATGATGTGAATTTTATGTCATTATGATTCTATTGGTATGTTATGGTTTTTATGTGTTGGCCGAGATAGAGCAAGAGATGAAAATACTCAAAGCGAGGTTACAACACTAGATTTCAGAGTACAAGTAGATTGTCATATAAGTTTGTATGTTGGGCATGGAGGTATGATATTTAATGATTGTTATAAGCATTAGGTGTATGTAAACACTTGTTATTTTATCATTGTTATGGTTACATACACGATATATGCTAGTTAACTAGTGTGATCATATGTACATGCGCCAGTTAGTCATGAAGGATAGTAACTTGTTGTTATATGTAGTGTGGTAATTTGCTTGATGGTTATGGTAATTGTACTTAGGATCTTGATGTTATATGTATTGTGATAATTTGGATTGGCCTATGTGGATGGTTAGGGTTATTACATTCAAGTATGAGTCAATATGCTTGTGATATTGTGTCATAATAATCTAGATTGATTGTGCATATGCGATTGTTATGCATGAATTCCAATTGTTGATGAGTCTATGATGTGAACATGTTAGCTAGTTATTGTTATGTACATCATGACCTTAATTATGTTTGGGTTGATATGTTCTGAAGTTATATTGTGGCTACCTAGATTGATTGTGGAGATAAGATAATATTCCCTACGATACATTGAGGTAGGAGTTTTATTATGTCGTATATTTGGTGTTTGAGTGTTTTTTTATGTCGCCTAATTGGTCTGAGTTTTCTTATTTATTCTACTTGGTGCTTGAATGTTTGATTATGTCATCTATTTGGTGTTGAGTGTTTGGTGTCTATTATGTCATCTATCTATTGCTTGAATGTTTAACTAGTTTCATGATATGAGTTTGTATCTAAAATATTACATGAAGGAATGATCTAGTTTGAGATGGTTGCACTAACACATATGTGCTAAGAACAACTGATATGTACTTGAGTGTAAGTAGGTGATAGTGGTAGAATTATGTATTATGACTGATGAATGTGAGTTGATTTGTGATTACTGCATGGTTATTAGTCTTGGTAAAGGCTGATTTAAAATTAATAGGTATGATGTCTTGATCTTTGGAAAATTTGTTTGAAATGATTGTTCAATTACAAGGCAATGTGCTTGGCAAAACAAGGTGAGATAATTAGTATATTTCTATATTTATGTATATACTAAAAGTTATGTGGTTTTGGAAGTATGATAAAGGGAATTGCATGGAAAAGAGACTTCCATGAAATCTTGGAGAAGGCACATGTTGAGCTTTCATTTGGAATTATTGGGAAGCCTTTGGGATTGAGTCATGGTGTATGTTATTAGTCTTATTCTTTTGGTATTTTGTGATTTGTTGTGCTTTCTTGCATACTTTTTGATGTCTACTGTATGGACATACCACTTTGTTTGTGGTGTCCTATTGTTAATTGTTTCCTTGGGTTTCTTCTTGGTTTATTTCTGTTATTTCCTTTTATGTCTTGAGGGTCTTGAGAATTGGTTGTGGAAAGAAGGAAGTTAGTGGAGTTGGGGAAGAGACGAATGAAGTCCAACATGTAATATAAGACCCAGATGAAGCTTAGTGTATGTATAAGGTAAGATTAAGGCAAGAATATGACAACTAGTTGGATTGGTGGGGCCCATTGGGGTAAATGTATGGTGGCAGGACAATCATGAGAAAGTGTTACACAGTAATTTGTCACCATCCCTGCAATCCCCTGTCCTACACATTGGAGGGCTTATTCCATGACCTGTGAGTAGTGACATGACCTGAAACCACTTTCATGGCATCCCCCTTGACAAGGAAAATCATTCCCCTGAAGAAAATTTCCTATGAAAAGCCCTAAAAGTAGACCTTTTGGCCTTGGCGCGACTAGCCAGTTCAGCCCTCGTGCCAATGGGGGAAATCCACCAAAGAGGGTGCACCAACTGGCGCTCTATCCCAATGTATCACCTGTGCCAGGCTTAATAAGGATTGTTTTTAAAAAATAAATGGCGGAATTTTGATTCCAACCAACTCCTGAACAAGTCTCTAAAATGAGTTGGGAGGTTTGGCTCCGGATCTTCATGTAGGGGAAGTGGCTTTCCACATATCATGGAAGATTCCTTGAGGATAGGGCCAATTCCACCATTGTAAGGATCCCAAATCCCCTTCCACCATCTATATAAGCTTGTCATTTTCCCTTTGCAAGCTAGCCTGAATAGAGCTGATTCAATAGTAAGGATATTATCGTCAGACAGCCGAAGAGAGAGACTTGTCTTATTCCCGACGAGCTTTACCAAGATGTACTCCACTGTCGACCCACCGAAGGAAGATCCATCGTTTGAGCTTAGGTTGTATCTTTCTTTGTTCTAATTAATAATAAATGACTTCGATTATAGTTCCACTCAGATGTTCATGTTTTATGTTATGAGTTGTATCTTCTCTGACTGATACATAGTTGCATGTATTAGGTTTTACGCTTGTGTGTTTTTTGTTTCTTCGTGTACGTGCAGGTGTTCGAACACGCCTAGCAGGAGAATTTTGATCTACCAAAGCGAAGGATGGAAGAGCCATCTTCTCTGCAAGAAACAACAGCGTAGGACTTAAGGTAGGCCTCTTGTCGCATCTTGGTCTTTTGCAATTAGGAACTTGCGTCATAGCATGCCTCGGTTGTTGCTAGGCTCGATCTGGGCTAGTAGGGATTGCCTCTGTTCGTAGATGGGATTTACTTCTCCAACAGAAAGGTAACAAGAAAGGTAAGGTAAATGGATTTGAGGTGTAAAATGCCTTGACTATGTTGGAAACTATTATTCTCAATATTGTGCAAGCGTTGAACGAATGAAGGGAGTTCTCTTAACCTATACCTTATGATATCTGGTAATTATTTGGTGATCATGGTTATGCTAATGTATATATATGTATGTATGCATGTCATTGTCTTCCAGGGTTGTTAGGGATCATGATTGATTTGTGCTAATGATTATATATATGTATGCATGTATGCCATTTTTTTCACTGAGTCATCAGGGATCATGATTGTTTTATGATGATGTCTATATGTGTATATATATATGTATGTATGTCGTTGTCTGACAGGGTCGTCAAGTATCATTTTTGTAGAGGAATGATTGTTTATGCATGTGAATGGCAAGAATATGTTCCTATTTTATGAGGAATCAAGTGGGAAGAGTATCCCTAACAGATATATGAGGTTAGTACCATGTGGATATGATTTGGTATTATGTGCTTGTACTATGCCTATGTTGACGTTATTGACAGGTAATGTTGTGGGATACATCAACAGAATGAAAGCAGTATGATTCGTGACATGCTGGGACAAGCATGGATAAGACACTAGAAGAAAGGTTGCTTGGTAAGGATAGTGTGGCCTTAGGATGTGCAATACTAGTGTTGTGTACATGTAGCATATGTAGTATTGTGTACCTATGATGTTGTGTGCATGTTGCATATATGATGTTGTGTGTCGGTTGCATATATAGTGTAGTGTGCATGATTTCATATGTGGTTCCAGGTACCGATGGTGCTAAGTACATGTCGTATATGTAGTTCTATGTACATGTTATGAATGTGGTACTATGTACATATGGTGGTGTGTATGTGTTGTATAGTGGTACTATGTACATATGGTGTTGTGTACACATTTTATATGCAGTGCTATGTACATATGGTGTTGACTACGTGTTGTATATGTGGTGCTATGTACATATGGGGTTGTGTACGTGTTGTATATGTGATGCTATGTACATATGGTGTTATGTATGTGTTGTATATGCGGTGCTATGTACATTTGGTTTTGTGTACATACTGTATAGGAGGTGTTGTGTACAAATGGTACTTTGGGCATGCTGGATATGAAGTGTTGTGTACATGTGGTGTTGTGAGCATATTGTACATGTGCTATGTGAATGAGGTACATGTGGTATTGTGTGCATATGGTGTTATGTACAGGTTGTACATGTGGCATTGTGTGAACATGGTGTTGTGTACATGTTGTGCAATAGGTGTTATGTACATGTTGTACATGTTGCATTGTGTGAACATGGTGTTGTGTACATGTTATGCAATAGGTGTTATGTACATTGGGTGTTTTGTACACGTCTTCAGGTGATGTTGTGTACTTATGGTATTGTGTACACGACGTACATGTTGTGTTGAGTATATTTGGTATGGTGTTACGGGTATTTTGTAGTCGTTGTATCATCACATGTGTATTCGTGGTATTGTACGGTGTGTGGGTATATGTGTTGTGTTGTACACCAGGTATAGGTGTATGTGTTGTGTTTTACAATGGGTGTAGGTGTATGTGTCATGTTGTACACTAGGTGTAGGTGCATGTTTCTTTTTGTACACTAGATGTTGGTGTATGTGTTGTGATGTACAATGCGTATGTGTATGTGTTGTATAGTGTGATGAGACAGAAAAGTACGGTATTCTCTAGCCCTTGTGGTTTCTATTGAATATTGGTGTGGTTTAGTCTCGGGATACCCTTGTTGCTATTGAGGGATGCGGTGGTTTAGTCTTGGTATACCCTTGTTGCTATTGAGGGTTGAGGAAGTTTAGTCTCGGGATACCCTTGTTGCTAATATATAGGGAGGAGGCGGTTTAGTATTCAGATTCCCTTGTTGCTTAAAGAGAAGGAACTGGGTTCTTGTTGGGTTTGGCAATCGATTCAATGTGTATACGTAAAGGATAAAGAAAAAATACAGAAGCCAAGAATCATTGGAAGATAAGTATCAGTATTTTACATCAGTTTTTAATTATGCATGTGATATATGATTTTGGTTTATAATGGTTACATGTGATTTATGATTCTGATTTACGGTGGTTTCTTTTTTAGCTAACCAAATGTGATATTTTTATACATGATGATTTGTTCAAAGAGCTAGTTTGACTTGTTTTAACAGGAAGTGAACAAGATTTAAAGTGTACCTTTTGACGAAATACCAATAAGTTATGATTTGAATTAGTTTCAATTCCTTTTACTCTAATGGAAGTTATGTTCTTGGTACAGGAAAGCAAAGTAATGCCCTGTTTGGTGGTTGAAACTAACTACAAGGATTACCAAGAGTATTAAAAATGAATTGGAACATGTAGCAATATGTTGGTAAAGCAATTCAAGAGCAGGGCCACTGTGGCACACTAGTACCCAATAGAGTCCATTTATTTCCATGAACATTCTTTGACCGGTATGATGGTTTGAGGTAGGTATATGCCTTGTTTTTTTTACCCTCCGATGTGAGGAGGCCTTTCCAAGGGATGGATCGCCTAAGATAGGGGATGTCGGGGAACTTGGAAGGTGACTAATTGCACGGAGACAGGTGACCTAATTTCCCGAGGGACTATGTAGCAGAGAATGGAAGGTAGGGTAATGGATTTTTTTTGGGCATTATAATTTCTATATGGAATAAAATGCACATTGGGATTGTGCCCTGGAACAATGAGCCGGTGATTGTTCATTGAGGGAAAAATTATCACAAGGATTGTAGCGTTGGACATTAGATGCGGGTTTTAATTTGGTATTGGATTATGGAATTCCTTGGAAGGAGGTGAATTTTGGTATTACTTTTGACGCTGGAGGTGTGACCCTATAGAATCCCTTGTTGTAGATACATGCATAGTATCATTTTATTTGTTGGTTGAGAAAATGTGCATATGTATACATGTATATTATTGTAAACACTATATCGAGTTGGATTATAAATCTCCATAGACAATATGGTTATTTGCAGGTTAAATCAAATGTGCATAAGAATATGTGGTTGTTATTGTAAATACCATAATGAGTTGTGTTATAAAGCTCCAATACATGGTATGATTTTCATGTTTTGAGTAGGTTTTTCATTTTAAATATTGCGACGAGATAAGTTATAAAGCTCCATAAGTAGTATGATTTTTATTTTCAACAATTTTGTTGGGTATATGTGTGGTTTAACATCGAGGATGGTGTTCCCCTAAGGGGGAGGGTTCAGTAACAACCTCGGGTTAAAATTTCATGTAATAAAAGTTAATAAAGGTAAAATAATACCATGGGAAAGGGACACTTATTCCAAGCTGAATGTTGGACAAAACATCCTAGTGTGGGTGTTCATTTCAATTTATTATGGTGAAGGGAAATTGGCGAAGGATTTGGAAAGTCATGAGACATTATTTGGCATTTTATTTATGAAAATAATGGAAATTAGGAGAAAAGGAAGGTGAAAGGTCACATGTTCCATGTGAGGAGGAAAATCAAGGAAAATTAAGGAAAATTAGAGACATCAATAATAAAAAGGATTATGAGAATTACTTGGTAGCCTTTTGTCATTTCAGTTTTACAATTAATCTCAGATAGGATAAGAGCATCAAGAGGAGAGACAAAGAAAGAAAGCACAGGAAGGACAATAAAAGGAAAGGAAAAGTAAAGGAAATGAAAGGACAAGAAAAGAAGGACAAGAAAAACAAAGGAAGGAATGGATCAAGAAACTTCAATGGGAATACTTTCAGGTAATAGATTACATGTATGGTTTCGTGGCTGGTTTTGACATGCAGGGTATGTGCATGTTGGTATTTGGTTCTTTTGTTGTCATTAGCATGAAATGTTTGGGGTTTTGAGAATGGATTTTAGCCTAGAATTTCCATTTCCAGATAACCATGGTATGATGGGATTGTTCTCGTTTTTGAGCTTTGGATTGTCGGAATATTTTGGATTCGGGTGGGGTGGTCTCAGGAAAATTCCCGAAGCCCTAGGAATCCCTTGAACCGCAATGGTGGGATACACGGTAAAGCCAGAGAGGGGAGACGGGAAAATTCTTGAAGGAATTGGTTAAGAAATTATGAGGCGTCCAATCTCAGCTCGGTTTTGTGATCTCGACCCCAGTTTGGCTGAGATCATGATATGGAGAGGGTGGAGGTGGTTTAACCTCTAGATTCCCTTCATTGTATTTGGATTGGTTTATCCCATGAGATCCCACATTCATGCTTGGAATATGGCATCAAGGTGATTGGCTGAAAGAAATAATTGGTTCAACCAATCTATGGCCAGGTGGAACGTGGAAGTCCCTAATCCAGTCAATATTTTCCTATGTTTAATAAAAGCTAAATTTATCTTGCTTTGGATAAGGAAATATAATGGTTGTTATGTAGATTTAATGGTTTTTCTCTTATTGTTATTTATCTAGTAATATGATGGTTATAAGCATGGTTTTATGACATATCTTAGTCATCGCTCTTTTCATGTTTGCACTCCTAACTGAATAAATAATGAATGCAATACCTAGTTGGTGTTATGAAAGCTAATATTAGAAGGTAGTGACCCTTATTTTTAAACCTCAGATAAGTTTCATTCCCTCATGTTCATACTTCCATTCATGACCTGTAGGTTGCATATCCACCAAGTGTTTGACAGAATGTCAATCCCAGTAGGGGATGGTCAGGTCAAGTCCTGGTTTCAGTTTTTGGTTTACAAGAATTTTTCTTATGTCATTTATCAACTCTGGAAGTTTCACTATGTTTTGGGCAGAGCCTTGAGTCCTAGCCCTAAAAAAGTGGCACAAAATTTAGATTTTTTGGAACAAGACTAAGAAGAAAATTTCATACTTGCATGGAGGCAAGCTTATGCATGTGACCGGGAACCCATAGTCACATGGAGGCCTTGACAAGGGAGTGACTAGGGATCTAAGTAAGGGAAAAAGTGAGTTGTCTCAGTGGTTGGAAACGTCGAGGGGATGGGTTACTCCTATAGGTCCTATGGCACCTGAGGGAAGTCAGTAAGGTATTAAGTTGTCGACTCCATTTCCTTAAGGTCACCTAGGAGATTGAATCTTATCATAGAGACCCTCAGCTCATGTTTACCTCGGCAGGCCAGTTAAAGTGGGTAGATAAGGGAGGAGATGGTTACACCATGCATAGTTTGTGTAAACATATAATATACCCATGAATTATGTGGTCACATGGCTTTTGTAGGTGGTTTTTTGGTTGATGGGGAGGTTGCAGGTTTAATCCTGCGACCTTCCTCCCCCTTTTTGGCATGTGGTTACAACTAAAACACAAATATAGTCTCCACCATTTAAATTGCAATGAAAAACTGATGGCTCATTCGTGGGGCCATTAGCCACTTTCCTTGGAGGTTTTTCATTCAAATATTGTCTGTGTTAGTCCGTTGAATCAATTTTTAGCATTTCGAGGTTCTATGTGGCACTCTTTGATTGGGCCACATGGTAGCTTCCCACTAGAACACCTAATCTTCCAACTCAATTCCACATAATTGGCACATTAACTTGCATATACTACGTGTTGATACTAGGTGCGGCCACATCATGACACATGTCATGCCAAAATATTACCATGTCACCTTGTCTGTACTGCCACATGTCAAGACAAGTTTGAGTTTTTCCTCATTGGTCAAAATATTTAAACTTCAATAACTTCGTCATATGGAATTTGTTTGAGTGACTCAAGTTGCGTTGGAATTGTATCATCAAGCTCTTCGACATAGCGCAATTTCCATCAAATTTTTGGGACATCAAAATTGTAGGCCTTTCTAGATCCTCCTATATCACAAAGATGAAAGGATTCACGTCATTAGGGAGACTCATACTTTTGTTATTTTTGGACATTTTGGCGTAGATAAAGTAGGTGCTTAGTTGTAATTTTATTATTATTTGCTTTGCATGAATGCCATTGTATATAAGTATGTAAATGGATGTATTTTATGTGCTACAAGTAAACCAAGTAAACATTGATTCAATTCTATTGACACTATTGGGGTTAGCGTCCATGGTTAAGCCAACATGAAGTGATCCCTTCGAGTGGATCTGCCTGATACAAATATTTCATGGATATATAAATCGTCGATCTCTAGGGTCTGTGAACCACATAGAAAAAAAAAAAATTAAACCAAGTAGTAGGATAGTGGGTCTATATAAAATACTTCCTATACCTTCCCATCCATGGGATACTGTGTCTATGGATTTTGTGGAAGGGTTGCCTATGTCTAGAAAGGGTTATGATTACTTGTATGCAGTAGTGGATAGGTTAAAAAAAAGTGTATTTTCATGCCTTGTAAGAAGCAGGTAAGTGCTAAAAAAAATAAACATGTGTTCTTTCAACGTGTATATCCACATTTATTGTATCATATTGAGATTCTTGCGTTGTAGGGATTAATGGAAACTAAACTAAAAGAGTATGAAATTTCATCCATAGTTTGATGGACAAACAAAGGTGGTAAATAGACCAGCCTAGATCCATCTTGACTTTGGATCTATCAAGTGTCCAGAGAAATCAAATCTCTCAAGGTGCAGACCTATTTTTTTTAGTGCAAAACTTGAGGAAAGGCTTGCACAAGGAGAGGTTTGATCCCCCTTGGAGCTTAATATATAGAGAGTTAATATGGATATAGGCTAGTTTAATTATTAATAATTATAATTAATAAATATATTTTGTAATTTTATTTCTATTTTTATGTAATATTGTTGAGTCAAAAGGTTTTAATTAATATTTTTTATTTTTATTTTTTATATAATTTGACAAAGTCTAAATGTTTAGATAACATAACATAACATGAAATTACAACATCTCTTCATTTTTTCCATAGTGTTCAGTGCAAAAATTTAATAAAATAAAAAAAAAAAAAATATATATATATATATATATATATAAAAAGGTAATTATTTGAAAACAACTCTAGTCGCTGATTTTTTACTGAATTTAACAGCTTATTCTCCTCTAAGTTTTGCAGAAAAAAATTTCTCATCGCACACATGAGAAACCGCCAAAGGCTGAAGAGGAGAGCAGTGGCAAGGCTGAAGAAGAGAGCAGTGGCCCTCGATATCCAACTTGAGACGCCGTATGCTCTCCAGAGACATCAGCAAGAGACTCACATTTAATAAATGGGTGGTGGAGATCCCGTTGGAGATGTCGTAGCGGAAAACAGGTAAAGTAGATAACAGGTGAAGTCACAACTGCATAAAGTATCAATTCATAGTTTTGTATTTCTCTTTGAATTCAATTCAAAATTGTATTTTGGATGTTACAGGCAGAAAATAGTTCGCTTTTTTGTTCATTCAGATACAGCAGTATAGAACCAGCAGCTCTTCTTACACTTGCAGTACTACTCCTAGGACTTTTTATATAAAAATCTATGAATATTTAAGATAATCGGTTTATGAAGGTTTTTATAACATTCGAAGGTAATCGGACGGACGCGATCTCCACAACTCATAAAAGATAAGTTCGAAAAACTTTACATTCATTTGCATATTATCATCCAAAGACATCAACAAGTCCTCGGTATTCCTTCTTTCCCCCTTTTATTGTCGTGTTTTCATAGTCAATTTTGCATTCATTTTGCTGCAGAGCATTCATGGATTATAACACGTCTTGGGCAAACCAGCTAATGGGTGTTGGTATCATGTAATATCAATAATAGTATTTTTTTTTGTTACTTTAGAAGCAAAAAGTTTTTACTCATCTCCATATTACAAATGATATTTCTCTATATTCCTTATATTAAAATTTATTCTGTTATTACTATTTTAATTTAAATTATTATTATATTAATTTTAATCAGATTGAAACCTCAGTATTAATCAATTACAATAGTTATAATATTTTAATTTAAATTATTATTATATTAATTTTAATCAGATTGAAACCTCAGTATTAATCAATTACAATAGTTATAATTCTTTATCTGATAGGATGATAAAATTTTATGTGATAGTATGGTAAAATTAGTATATCAAGATTAATAATATAAATTTAATTTGGTTTAGCATATATTAAATTTTTAATAGAGATAATCAAAATAATTGAATAAATGAATAAATATATAAGAAGTTTAGTATTTTTAGATAGATAAATTTTGTGTGCATGTAAATTGTAAAAATAAAGATAAATTCTAAATCAGTTTTTTACATCCATAAACTAAAAAAAAACATAGCATTGGAAAAATAATAATAATAATAATAAATCATTAATATTAGTATGGAAAAACCAAAACCAACTTAGGTTGATAAAGATGTTGTGTGACACTCCTAACATTACATAAGAGTATGTAGCAATAAGTTAATTTTAGAAATTTTTTGGTAGCTCATCAATAATATAAATAAAATTGCGTGAATATGTAATTTTATTTTATTATTAATATTATTGATCATTATTAGATAGAAATAGCTTTATCTTTGGGGAAATTTTTTACTCTTATTTTTAATTTTTTTAAACTTAGGTTCTGTTCTATGGAATAATGGGATAGGGAAGAATAGGTTTTCGTGTTCTTTCGAGATGTGGAAGGCATGTGATAAAAATTGGGATGATAATTATTAAGGTCACTAGAGTTCTCTTATTTTACAAAATTGTTTCTTTCCAAATGTGGAAAGCATGTGATAAAAATTGGGATGATAATTATTAAGGTCACTAGAGTTCTCTCATTTTAAAAAATTGTTATAATCCTTTGTAGACGCATCTTTCAAACTATATAGATTTTTCGTTGTATTCATTAAGGTTTTCTATATCTGGATGAAGTGATCTAGAAGAAATATGAAGGAATTGTACCAAAAGTACCATTGATTTCGAAGGTAGAAAATCACAATCTATTTCTTTATTTATGAGGAATTCATATTGGCATAATTATACAAGGTTTTTAAAAAAATATCTTTAATTTCTAAGGTAGAAAATCATAATATATTTCTTTATTTAGGAGGCATTCATGTTGGCATAATCATACGAGTTATTTAACTTCAACATATGCCTCTTGATGTCTAAGACTTGTGGAAGAAATATTGCACTAAGATTTCATTGTAGCATAACCCTTACCTTTCCTTGATATTTTATTTTTTTCGACAATTGTCAAAAAAATTATTAACTAGTCTTATATGTTATTTTCTTACAGTGTTTCCTTTGCAACATCTAGATCTTAATTTATAGCTATTATTTATACCGTTAATATTTTAATGTGATAAGGGGGTTTCCATAAATGTTAAAAGTAATTAATATTTCTTCTTTTAGACTTCATTAAAAAAATATTACAAAATTAAATACAAATAAAATATTTTGATTGTGAAATGAGAGATGGTTTGTGGGCATGTGGTGAACCATGGTATGGTAGCAAGCCTATTTCTGAGTTAATAATATCTGTAGTAAAATGGGAATGAATATCCATGGTTAAAAATATTGTTATATTGTAAGATTATTGTAAGTATTAAAGTTTGTATGTGCTTATTAATTAAATTTAAATATGGTTACATAATCATTATTTTAGTTTATAAGGTAAAACTGAACTAACTGAATTTTATTATTTTTATTACTTTTACCTTTTTATTGACACCACATGTGTCCATACTGGGCTCTATACTTCCTTTAAACTTTTATTATTATTTAATTGAGTTGAAATATAAATGTTTACAAATACTTTGTCTTATAAATTGAACAATATTTAAAAATGTTTGCTTTCTTACATTACACCTACACATCTACCTTATACTAGGCTTTAGAGCACCTTTTGGCCCAAAAAGTAGTGCATTTACTTCGAGGATATTGTAACAAACATCCTAAGCTTTGGTATAACAACTATACTATGTGAAAAATTCCTACAATCTTGCATTGCATTCTTCCACGCAAAAATGTCCATTTGAAGCTTGTTTCAGATACTTGCTTAAGTCTCCTTTAGATTTTATTTTGGGAATGATATTATGGTAGATGGACATGGTGATGTAGAGAAAGATATGAAATTTATTCAGAAAATTCAATTGGTGCATAAAGAAGTACATGAATAGCAAGAGAAGAGTTAAGCTAAGTATAAGGGAAGGCATCATAAGAATCCGGTGGATCATCAATTTCAAGTTGGTGATCAAGTTTGGATACTCATTAGAAAGGAAAGATTTAAAGGTGAAGGTAATAAACTTAAACCAATCAAGTATGGTCCATTTATAATTTTGGAAAAAAATGGTACTAATGCTTTATGTCTAGATTTACCACTATATATGAAAATATATTTAGTTGTAAACATTGAGAATTTGAAGTTGTACGGACCTCCTATGATCGTGGATCAAGACAAGAGTTTTCAAGTTCCTACTGTAGATGAATTTACTCCTAAATACTTAAATGAATTAGAGAAAGATGTTATCCTTGACACAAATATAAGGAATTCACGTAGGGGTGATGTGGAGTACCTTTGAGTGGGTATTCAAGTGGTACATCTAAGAAAAGCATGGTGTATAGAGATAAAAAAAATTGAGGGAGTTGTACCCTCACTTATTTTTTGAGTAAACTAGACTTTTTAGGGTCTAAAATATTCCTGTGGGGGAGGAATGATACAGGTGGATCCTCGTAATTGATAAAAATTGATGTCTTCAAATTTTAATGCAAAGGTATCCATGTCAAGAAGCTTTCCAATAATGCTTTAATAGAGGCAAATAGGGCTTGTAAGAATAATTTATGGTGTTTTGAAGTTTTTGGGAAATACACAAAAAAATTGGCAGGGTGCCATGTGGCAACCCCATAAGAGGAAAGATGCTAGAACCAGGGATGGAGTCATGGTAGTATAGTGCTAACATGGAAGTATGTGCATGAGATTTGGCTCTATTAGAATGTTATATGTGGCATAGGCTATTTATGTGGCAGGGTGAAGTGGTACCTATGTGGCAACGAATGTGGCAAGGGTTAATAGGGAAAGAAACATGGACCAACCAAGGGATGTCATGTAAGTGGTACCTATGTGGCCCTTGGTGTGAAAAGGGTTGATAGCGAAAGAAACATGGACCAAGTAGATATTTCCATGTGGAAACCCATGATTAGCTAAGAAGGTTTTAAAATTATTGTGAACAAGTTAATCAGACGGTTTGATCCCGCAACCTTCTCAGAGCTAATCCAATGGGCTACAGTTGCAGCATTCAATGGTCATCAAAATGGGGATTTTGGAACCTATATTTAATGTTTCCAGTAAGGCCAAATCACAAAAATGGAGTTTTATGAGTTTGAACCCATGACCTCCCCACAATAAATCCAACATTCTAACCAACACGCTACAATTTCATTTTTCTTATTGCAAGAAACCATTCTATATTTAAAGTTTAATTGTAATAATGCCTAGAGAATATTAATAGTCCATTGAATCAAACTCTCGACCTGTCTTATATAAATAAAATTTGCTTACCAATGGAAAAACAAGTCATTTGTTGTATAGTGGTCGATTCAAACTGTATTTAAGCATTTCTTATTTTGTGTAGCTTTGTAAAGATTCGTTTTTGAGTTGTTTTGAGAACATGAAGTGGTTTTGGGGATACAACAACCCCTATAGCAGGTTGGTGGATAGATTTTCCCACTGGTTGGAGACTTGGAACATGTAAAATCTTATTTTCATCACTTAATAGAGAGGTCACTCACTTGGAAGATGGCATGAAGACACAACCCACATTGTGTTAACTCCATTATCAATGCCTTGTATCTTATTTTTGTTGTTCTTCATTTAATCCTTTCATATTCTCATTAAAAATAAAAAAACTCATAATAATGTAAATTAATTAATGAATTTTGGGTCAATGTTCAAATTAAATTGGTTAGTGGTCATCCAAAAACACCACATAAATATTTCAAAGCTTTGACTTGGATCATTTCAATTATGATTTATTGGACAGCATAAGAATTCAAATCTCCAACTTATGTCCTTTCAAAAAACTTCTTATCTTGCACCTAACAAGTGGGATTATTAGATATCAAGCTTCAAGATTTGAAGTGATATCATAATCAAAATTCAATTAACAATTAGGAATTATATCATAGAAACTAGCCTTCTCAACAGGATATCAATAATCATTTATTTTATTCATTGGGAATGTTTAGAGATAGTAGTTGTTTACTCCTAGATATTGGCTATTTCTCAAGCATAACTTTATTAAAGCTTATTTCAACATTTTCATCTTAAATATAATACAAGTTATTGGTACAACTATTCAGGTTTGTGATTTAGTTGTGGGGGGGGGGGGGGGCGGGGCGGGGGGGTGTGGCGGGTGAGGGGGAGTAATGTTAGACTATGAGTCCCTAGACATTCATAAAGTTTGAGACCACAATTTTCATGAGTTATAAAACTTATCTTTGATGAGGTATTGTAATTATCTATTTATGAGTGGTCAATGAGATCTAAATCTAAAATTGTCAATCTAATGTACAAACTATAAATTCATATAATGATACCAGTATAATGAGTTGAAATGACTGAAGTATTTTCCACTAGTTCCTTATTTTGTCTCGTTTCAATGCTAGTTTTCTTGTATTAATGTCCAAGGTAAATATTTTTCCCCATTACATAAACTTTCTATTGTAGCCTATTTCATATGTGTGTAGTGATTAAATAATATAAATGGTGTGTTTTAATTTCTACTAAAGAATTAATAGTACTAAAGGAGAGTGACGCAATGGAGAATTAGATCACTATAGTAATCTTAAGTTGAGCTCTATTTTATTTATCCAAACAATGGAATATATAAGGTAGTCTTCAAATCATATTGGTATCAAAGTGGGTTTACTTTGGAATTTAGTGGTTAAGGAAAAATATATGCTTACTTGACTCAATGATCTAAATATGTGAGGGAGTTATACCTTATTTATCCCAAGATTGATAAAATATGGGTTAAGAAGTAGTGGCAACTCACAAAAATTGAATAAGAGCCGTAAGAAGGACCAATGGATGAAGGCAAAAGGAGAATCATAATATTAGGAGCACAAATAGCTAAAAATTATAGAAGACCCATCGGTGACTGAGTGAGAGGTATTCAAAGACCTCATCGAGTCGTAACTTAACCTTTTATGTGTAAAGAGGACCAACAGATTTAATAATACAATTAATAGTAGATGCAAGTGTTATGCAGGATTTAAAATTGTAGACAAAAGTATCTCCCCTAGGTTTAGTGGTCAACCTAGAACAAAAAAGAGACAAGGAACCCAATGCTTTCATTAAAGTAAATAGATGACAAAATGAATCCTACCTGGAATCCATCACATGCTTCACACCTTCTTCAGCTTGAATACTCATACTCCAATTCCATCTTTGATTACCAAAATTACAACATGTGCAATTAGATAACATAAGCCAAGAAACTATGAGATCTATGCAGTATCATCTAAGTACTCTATTCAATAGATCAACGTGGTATTGAAATATATAAAATAATGACACCATATATAGGAAAACAAATAATTATTTGAATTAATCTAAATGGAAGGAGATTACAACCATACATAGGTGTTGATATTGTAGAACATCTCCTCAAAGTTGTATTTTCATTTTTTCACAATGTCCACCTAAAATCACCCTAAAGGCATGGAATGATACCTCTCACCATAGCAGCATAAGGGTAGAATCACTCTCCAAAATACAACCTCTTGCATAGGGAAGGTTGTAAATATATAGAAAACTGGGGTAAGTTGGGATTTCTTATCCAATTACCAATCTAGGGCATTAGATCCACCTTTGATAGGAGGAAGGATCTAAGGATAAGGGATGAAAAATCCAAAGAGGGATAGGATAGGATATACATGTTTAATATGAGGTAAATGGTTGTAACAAATTATGTTAGATAAAGCTTCTGGAAAATATATCTTTTTCCCAAATTTATAGAACCAACACAGGTGAAAATGGGAGAAACCTGTAGGTTATCAATGCAGGCCACAATGGAGAAATGTGTAGGTGAACGATGTAAAAAAGGAGGATAGGGAGCATTGGTCCTAAAACCGGCTCAGATGTAGTTTTAGGTAGAAATTCTGGGAAATGAATGAGGCATGCTTAGGGCTTTGTGTAATGATGTTGAAAATGGGGAATAGGATGTTGATTGATCCCATTAGGAGGCATATTGATCAGATGTGACAAAATAGCCTATAAAATATTACCCTCTAAAGCACAAAGTCAAGAATGATGACTGATGACTAAATTGATTTACCTTGTGACAAATAGGGATCAAGAACAACAGACGAGCTTCATTTGTTACAATACATTTATATCATGACATATTTTTGTTGAGGGAGGCATAGCCATATTCAGCACATAATCTAACATAACAAGTACAATGATCTGAAAAGACGCATCCATAAATACAACTGGTGGACCCATAACTGGATGACTGTCTATATGTCATGGTCATGGGAGGGCCTTGATATATCCCCCATCATTGACATAAAACATGTATCATGATTGAGACAAAATGATGTGGATACAAAATTGGATCAGGAAAAGGATAACATGGAATGAAGGCTTAAGAGTATTGCAATGGATATCAAATGAATGACTTCTATTGAACACACTGATGAAAATGAATGGAGTTGGCAACATTGACCGAAAAGTGAAATGTAAGCTTTGAAAATTTATAATGAACCAAATGACAAGCATATTACCCAACCCAACAACCACAAAGATGAAGTGGAAGAAGGTATTTTTCAAGACTGCCTCGCTGCCATTATAAAATGGAATACCATGTTTTCCTAATTTCCCCAACCATACTGGTCAGTACCTCTTTATTTTTTAACAAGCTTGAGTGGGATAACATATGCTTCATCTGTAAGTTCATCCTTCAAATTAATCCCTCTGAGTATTTTTAAAGAACCTTGAGAAGGAGTGGTTCAGCCTTGTCATTTTCGACAAGTCCATCGTTTTTTGATGTTTTAACGAGTCCAGCAGAGGTAAAACTCAACATCATTTTCATGTTTATATAGTTTGAAAAAGAGGCGAAAAATAAAAATCCAGATGTTCCTTTTCGTAGATAGTCTCTTGAGTCTGAAAAGGTAGAAAAAAAACTCAAGAGAACCTCTAGCCATGTTTGACTTAGGTATTCATTTTTCATAAAAATTTTATCTCAGTCCAGAAAAGGGTTAAAATTATACTAAGTAGACTTCTTTTCATTTCCTCTAACAAGTTTGAAAAGATAAGTGCTCAGAAATATTTTCATATTTTTGGAGTTTGAAAAGAGCTAAAAAAGTACTCCAAGTGATCCCTTTTTTGTAGGTTTACATAGCTCGAAAAGAGATAAAAGTATACTCCTTGGTCAAAATAACTTGTTTAAAACATGATAAAATATCGTTAACAACTTCTGACCTCCTCAAAACATCACAAAAAGGATTAAACATACCTATTTCATAGTTAAAATGAAGCATATCTAGGTAAAAACATTAAATATGAATAAAATAATGCAAGAAATGACCATAAATACTTGAAATGACTATTCATTATTACGATTTCATATTTATCTTCAACAGTGACATTTTTGAGAAATTTTGCCCTAGAAATTCTGCAGTTGATTGTGGCCAATCCAATGGACCATTCTGAGTACCATTACTTCCAGGTAGGAGCTAAAACCCTTCTCTTTATTTTTGTGGTCCATTTTTGTGATTTCATTCAATTGTTTTGAGGTTTTGAGGGCCTTGGGTTTCCAATGACATGCCCTAGGACCAACACACCCCCCAATATCGAAATATGCATTGCACCTAGGCATACTGACACTGTTGGGAGAGGTGTGACGCTCTTTCATGCATTATTGGGGTGCGTTTGGCACAAAGTGCTAAGTTTTTTATCTGTTTTCCTTCAGTTTTTGTAATATTTTTTGCATGAAAAGGAGCCTAATGAATGTCTTGTTGATGTTTCAGGTGTTCATTAGCACAAAATGGTATTCATTTGGTGATAAATAGAACATGAAGAACATGATTTAAATGAATAAAATGATCTTGCGACCATTCAAGCCCTGAAAAACTATGGAGTGTTAAAATTCTTCTGGCTTCCTAGCATGAGGCAAAAAATGGAATTGTTGAATTATCTTGTTCGTTCATGCGATTTTCAAGTACAAACATTCATTTTTGCAGAACATATGCTCGAGATAAAGGTAGAGGATATCTAATTTTTACAGGTTTATCCAAGAGGGGTGCTCCCATCTCTCTCCTATGTAGGAGATGTGGTGGGGATACTATGAAATATTATATTGCTACCTATTTCATACCTCAAGCTAAACCTACTAGGGATGGAAAGATCAATATAAAATATGTTACCTTTGAGAATGATCTTGTTTATCATTGCAAAATTGGTAGGTAGCTCAACACTTCATGTAGCGAGTAGATCGTACATGCAGTATGGGGTGGAGTGTCTAGAGCCAACTATGTTCAACTGGAATGAGGGTGTTTTGGTCAATATGAAGGAACAACTGACTAAATAGAAAGAGGGGAAGTTAAATAAATTTGGCTATGGTTCAATCTCAATCTATTTTTCTCTATAGCGGGTGCCACTACTTCATCTTCAACAGAATATACTCGAGCCTATAGATTCAAGGGCCCCACAGATGAGGAGGTGGATAGATCATGTGGCCCAACACGCAGGTCCATCGACGATCAATATCTCACCATCATTCTTTCGATGGCTGCTTAGGAATTTCATTATGATTAATGCTTATCCTTATGCAAGCATGGATTTCCGTGATGATATCAATCTCTTACTTTCTGAAGGTGAGCAATGGGATGCTTGAGGTAAAATATTTCGACCATTTAGGTTTTTTATATTTTTTATAATTTTTTTGTGTTTTTTATGTTTCCAAGACTAAACTATTTATGTTTTCATGTAGATATTGGATCATTTCGACCAGTGAGTGCTTCATATCTCTTTCATACAGAGGGAAAACCACATGAGGAGGCATTGGTACTAGTACAGGACGATGCAGTAGGGCATGATACGCTACGGGATATTGAGGAAGTTGAGATCCTATCAAAGGTGGAGCACCACATGGAGGGACTGACACACGGGATGGATGAGACCTTGGTTGATTAGATTCCTATGTGACTTCAACGACACACTATCAGAGTACCTAGCTGTATTGGTAGATTATTGTGCAAGATGGCTTGTGCAGTGTCGTTTTATCATGAGCACCATTGATTAGTATAGTTCGATATTTGCATGTAGTTTTTCATATGGGAAATGTAGCCATATGTGTCTCGGGACACGAGTTTTGTAAAACCAAACTTTATATATATACATTTTTTCAGTGGTTTCTAGTCCCTCTTATTCTTTCAATATAATGTATTGTGAATTGAAACATTTTTACATTCATTGCAAATGTCTATCTAAAATGTGATTAGTTAGGGAATCTGCTAATGTGTTTAGAGTTCTAGAAATATCTTCATATATAGAAGACATACTCTTAAAAACATGTGAAGTACAGCAAGATTTATATCTGAATAAAAATTACCAAGTTCCAGTACTACGATTTTTGAGTCAAGTCAAATGATTAAATGACGGATACTATGTGAAATAGCATCAGATATTAACTCAACCATTGAGCTATACTCAGTGATGTTGTTAGCAGGGAGACCAATGCAAATCCATTGCATACTCACTATATCACCATTTGGATAAAACATAGCCCATGTCGTGGAAGATAGGTTCTGAGTACTACGACTAGCACCATCATCATAACTGATATATAGTTCAAGAGATGTCAGCATCTGCAAAACAAACGTAAACTAGATTAACATTAACCATGGGAAACTTTGAAAAGACACACTGCAAACACACTCAAACACACATATAGGCAGTATGTACATAATGTACCACACGTGAGATCAAACATAGCATTTTTTAGGTATATCCCATTGCTAGGCTACGCTAGTGGAACTCTATCGAAATCTACTAGATCGTAGGCCCCTTTTGCAAGGACTCACTTGAAAATGTATGGAACCAAACACATAGATTCGAACTTCCTTGACCTAACTTATCAGCCTCCTGGTCATATAATAGAACCATGTATCCTTCCAAGAAGACGCGAGGATTGACATTTTTGTCATATTGTGCCTTGACACATATTTTATTAGCTTCATTGACTAAAAGAGTATCGCACCAAGGTTCATCCAAATAAGTCAGATGTAAAAGATTCTCCTCCTCTATTGACCTGAAAATGGAAGTACTTGAAAATGTGTGCAAGGTATCCATTTCCATTAATTAAATGTGTGCAAAATTCTCCACATCTGGCTAATTAAACAAAGTGTTTTTGGTAATTGTTTATGAGTTTATGTGTGAAGGCAAGTTAATGTAATTTGTTTTTTAACATATTAAATCATAAATTTATATCAATATAACTTCAGCATAGCATGACACAATTTTTTGATGAGAAGTTCACCCCTCCTGGGCTACGTCTGTTGGATCAAGCCTCCCAAAATGAGCTCGTCTTCTTGTATTAAAATGCTCCAAAATGATAATACAAGTTTAAAATTGTCTCAATAGACAAATATAAATGCAAATAATGATTCATAAGACATGAAAAAGCTAAGAATGCCTTTCCAAATTCACTAAACAGTGAAGAATTACCATAAAAAATGACTTCTTCAACAAGGTCCTGATGGCTCTTTGAACACCTATGAAGCTTTTCATGTTGTAGAATTCCTCAAACAGATCTGAAACCTCTTCCATGAGGTTCATAAGGTCGAAATTAGCTGAAAATGATCTTTGGTTCACCTCAAACAGAGAGGTACAACTCAAAACAGCTCCAACTCCAAAATGGCCCTAGTGGCCCTGAAAACTCTCTTGAAGCTTTTCGGGCTCTAAAATTCTACAAACAGTTCTGAAACCTCTTCCATTAGGTTTATAAGGTGTAAAATAGCTGAAAATGGTCTTTGTTTCTCCTCCAACAGAGAGATACAACCCAAAACAGCTCCATTTCCCCAATGGCCCTAATGGCTCAAAAAGCTTCCCTGAAGCTAAAATGGATATAGAAAACCTCTAATGCTTTTTGAACCTATCCCAATGGCTATTTAATGCTCAAAATAGTCAAAAATGACTTTTTATTCACCTCAAATGGTTAAGCATAGCCAAAACAGCTCCAACTCCCTCTTGGCCCTGATGGCTCTCATTGCTTCCCTAAAACAAAAGGGGCTAAAGATCAATTCCAATGGCTCTGAAACCTATTTCAATGGATCCATAATCCTTTGAATACCTGAAATCAAAAAAAAATTGTCCAAAAAGTTTCAGTAATGTGAAAGCTATCACCAAAACAGTGTTTGCCCAATGTCATGTAAAAATCCCACTAAAAGTGGGTAAACTATAGATAACCCGACTAATTTGGAAAAAGGCCACCTGAATTGGTGGAACGCACCCATAAATGGTGGAAAAATTAAATTTTATGGTTTCATAAACCCCGCGTTCACATGCAAAACTTTTTCTAACCGTTAACTGCTCGGGCAGATAAGGTTTAGGCCCCCACCCATGGTCATGGGTCGAAGGTCCCATGTTAATAGGGCTAGCACCCGAGTGCTAAGCCAAAACTCTGCCAAAGAGATTAGCTTCTGGTCTTTGGCTCTGGGTCATATGGTGTCGGGGGCTGGCCCCCTTTGCTGCCCATCTAACTTTAATTCAAACATTAGGTAGAGCCCGCCACCAATGTTTGTTAAGACCTTTGTAATAGGCGGATCGGTAAGATGTTGTATTAGCCAACGGGAGGTCCAGGGTTCAAACCCATGGACTCACAAAACATTTTACATAACCAATTTCTCCACGACCTGGGTGCCACGTGGCAGCCTCCGGGCCTACCACATGGCAACCTGTAATTGGTCAAAAAAATAATAAGTCAAACCATCCATGAACTAGAACTGGACACTTGTCAGAATACGATTGGCCCAATTAGAATGTTCCAGGGAATATTCTAGGGAATATTTTGAGGAATATTCCAAGAATATTCCTTTTTTAATTTTTCAAAATTTGAAAGTCAAACCTGGTTAACTCAGTTTTTTGTAGTTTATTGAAAACTTCAAACTTGCATAACTTCCACATATGATGTCGGATTTGAGTGTCGTTCACGGTGCCAGGATCATATTGACGATGCCTATCTGGTCATTTAGATTGCAAGTAATTTTGAACACTTTCAATTTTGAGCTTTTTCCATAGCTCGGACTTGAGCTCCTAATCATCTATGGAAGTGGTGGGAATATGTTTGACATCTATTTTTAATGATGGAATTTCACACTCAATGGGGAGGATTGATTCCAGACTAAGGTTTTGAATCTGGTAGTAGTCTTGACTAAGGTTTTATATGCCCACAAGTTAGCGTAAAGAAGAAAGTTCCAGTCCAATTTTTGGACCCCTACCATACGTTGAAGTATAGTTTAAAAAATTTTCTAACAACCTCAAATTTTATATTAGCTTGTGGATAGTAGGGAATGGAATTTTCATGTGAAAGTCCCATTTTAGCAACTAGTTCGGTCATCATATTATTCTGAAAATGATTTTCGTGATCTATAACTATCGCTTGTAGTACACCAAACCTAGCAATAACATGATTGAATAAAAAGTATGCAGTTGTTTCTCTATTGTTGTTATGTGTAGGCATTACCTTGGCCCATTTTTTAAAGTAGTCTACAGCAAAAATGATATAACCATGCCCCTTACCTGAGGGAGGGTTACATGTCATAAATTTGATGCCACATTTTGCAAATGGACCGAACCAACAACGACAATGGGATGCAACAGAGTAGGCAGAGCGCAAATATTTCAATCATAGATCTGGCATGCATGACACTTCTGGACAATGAGGATGTATTAATGAAAGATAATAGGCCAAAAGTAACCAGTGCGTAAGATCTTCTGCCCGGTAGCATAACCACATATATGTGCACCACATGCCCCAAAGTGGTATTTATTAAGGACTTCATCAGCCTCCTAAAGGGTGAGGCACCTCCGTAAAATTGTATCTATACCACAATGTTAAATGGTGTCACTGATAATGATGTAATTTCAGGATTGGTATCAAATAGGTCGTTGCTCGGAGCGAAAGGTATTGGGCCGAAAAGTGCGGGTCTGGAGATAGATAAGAAAATATACATACCATGTGTCAGATGAAGAAATAAAAACAATTTCTAGTCAGGGATAGAATATTTAGATGTAGATTCAGAATCACAGGAAGGGAGGTTACACATAATCTCGATTAAAACTAGGGATTTATTTGACTTGGACTTGATGAATTCCAGGTCAAACTCTTGCAGAATAATGATCCACTTGGATTACTTTCCACCTAGAAATTGACATGAAGATATATATGTCATATGAATGCAATATGAAATGACCGTAGTTTTTTGAAGCAAGATGTAATAAAGAAACCTTTGGACAGCTTGAACGACCGCCAAAGCCAAATTTTCTACATGAGTATATCTGATTTAAATATCGTTGAGGTTCCAACTCAGATACTAAATGGGATGTTCAGTCCCTATATTGTGTTCTTGGACCAATACCATTCTATAGTAGAAATGGAAACAACAAGATACAGGAAATAGTCGTTCTGATAATCGGGGGGGTATAAAAGAGATGTCTGAACCAGTACATCTTTTAGGGTATCAAACACTTTCTCAGTAGCATCGTCCCAATGGAACCCATTTTTAAGTAAGCAAGCGAATCCTTTGGTCAACTCAACATAATTAGGGACGAACCTCCACAGGAAGTTAGCTTTCCCTTTAAGTCTTTGTAACTGAACGAGAGAAGAAGGAGAAGGAAAGTTGATAATCACCTTCACTTTTAGAGAATCAATATGAATTCCCTGTTTTTAAATGACAAAAACGAGGAGTCGACCAAAACCAACGCAAAACACACATTTTTGTCAGTTAAGTCAAATTTTATAGTGTCTACAACAGAGCAAAATAGCCTTAAGATGCATCGAGGGATCAACCTGATATTTAGAATGAGCAGGGATATAATCCAAATTGGTTTGCATGATGTGTTTAATGTCGTGAAAAGTGTAATCCATTGCACGTTGAAATGTGGCCCAAGCGTTATTTAAACAGAATGGTAGATTTCGATAAGCAGAAGTACCACAGGGAAAAGTAAATGCAGTCTTAGGTTGGCCTACTGGGAGAATGTTGATTTGATTATAGGTTGAGAATCCATCCATAAACGAATAAATCTTCTGGCCAACGCAGTTTTCAACAATATGGTCAATAAACGGGGTCAGATAGTTGTCCTAATTGGGACATGCACGATTCACATCCCAATAATCGACACATACTTAGATTATGACATGTTTCTTCATGACAACGACGACGTATGATACCCAATCAGTTAAAGGGAATGTGAAACCATCCCAAAGAAGCTTTTCAACTTCAGCATTAATCCCGAGAGCCTTCTTGTGATGGACCGAATGGGGGTGCCGTCGAACAAGTTTGGCATCAGGATACGTTTTAATCTTGTGCAATACTATGTTTGGTTCAATACCTAACATTTATTCATATGTATAGGTAAATACATATTGAAACTCACGTAAAAGGGCTCTATAAATATCGATCTCATATAATGGATAATAAGATGCTCCAATGTATAGATTTTCGAAAATACCTAGTTTGATATAGATATTGAAAGGTATCATTTCCTCGATATTTGAAAGGTTCTTTTCAGAATCGATCTCATGAATAGAGACATAATTCACAAAAGGTTTAACAAAGTAGGTAAATAGATATCACTAACATTAATACAACGTGAACTTTGAAATGGGAACTATAAACTAAAAATGGAAACTCTAGCAAAAAAAAAACCCAAGAAACATGAAAAACAACCCAAAAAGGAAAAGTGTGTATCCAAGAATGAGGTTTTATTTTTTTCATGGCTAATTTGCAAAATATTTTTAAAATGGCAGAAAAACCAATTTTAATGTGCCAAATAAATGGAAAAAACACACTAATGTTGGTGCTAGAATACCATTTTTATTTTCTAGGTACAATTTAAACATATTTTTAGTAATGACGTTAAATATAAAATAATGGGATTTTTAACACATTTAAATTCCAATAATTTTTATCCATGTCATTTAACATATAGTATCATGACAGTAAAAATCCCTAAAATTGTAATTATTTTCAACCACAATGTTAAAGATAAAAGACATTTCACAATTTTTCACCCATAGAATTAAAAAAACATTAAGTTTTCAACATATTTCAACCATGATATTATGAACAAATTATATGACTAAAATAAGTCAAAGAAACATAAATTATTTCTCCAAGTTATTGTTGCATTGTGAATATTTTAGAAAAATGCATTCATCATAATTAAAACATATAATCCAACAAACATAAAAATGACTCATAACTTCAAGTAAGATCATATGGAAGTTAAAATATCATTTTCATTGCTCAATGCAAACATCATTTATATAAATTTCTTACACAATTATTCATAATCACTCATATTTTCTTGCACACCATCAGAATTCATATCTTCAGATGAATTACTAGATGCAGATGAAGATGTTCCATATTCTTCTCTTTCATCAACCGGTGCCCCATCTGAGTCAACATGCATGCCCACCACTTGAGGTTTCAAAAGTCTTCTAGATCTACAACTAGGTTCAGCAGACTGCCATCTCAACATTGTTTCTTCTGGTAGAAACCTCTTCAAAATCTCTATCGTCATGGAGTGAATATTCCCTCTCTTTGTTAAATTAAAGTCAAAAAAAAGTATGTCAAATTCCTCCTATTTTAAGAGGTATGTGCGGCAAAGATTTATATTTGTACCCTTTCTTTCTCTTTTCGCCAATTTCTTTATCAACTACCATATTTGACTTGTACACACCATTGAAAGGGTGTGTGTTTGTGGCATACCAATGTACTTCAACACCTGTAACATCTTCATTTTCTATAATGACCTTTATAACCTTGGAAACACATAATGGATAATGTTATACCGGATTGTAATGTATGGATAAACTAAATTCCCTGAGTGTGGTGTTCCCTCACTCAGAACAACAGAAGAAAGACAACTACTATTTTCTCTAAGATAAATAGATATACAAAAAGTTAAAGAATACTACTTGTGATTCTTTCACTCTCCTTATCCTTTTGTCATTGTTGTCGTCGCTCTCAATCCAACTCAAGCCGCTAGATCGATTCCTGCAGTCAAATACATAGAACAACAAACAACATACAATATACAAGTATCTACTTATCTTAATCAAATCAAACCAATTATATATGAGAAAAAATACATCATCAAGAATACATTTGACAAGATATAGACATATGTATTGAGAAAATGAACTGATATATTTATTAATAGAGTAGGAGTAGAAGATTACAACGAATAGATCGATTTGTCATCAATCTGCTCCAACTTCATTCCACCCTGATCAGATCCAGTAGCATCTCAGCAGCATATCAATACTTCAAATCACCTAGATGAGTGCTCAATTTATAGTGAAACTAATGGTATTTTCTCATTGAATGGAATTGAATGGATTTCTAATAATAGGGGAGACATTTTTCCAAGTTTAGAGGTGGTCGATGGACACTTGTATTCGAAGCATGAGACCTATGGAATCTTCTAGAAGGCACTGGCCAAGTGGAGATTCCCGGAACAATGATGATTTCTCTCCCAGGTGACTAATGCACTGTTCAGTGTCGGGAAGTGCACTGCACCCTTGAATGGAGGTATTTTCACTACAACGCAGTTAGTCCCTTGCACAAGAGCATTGGTGAGTCTGAGTGAGTCATATAATATATACTTAAAACCTTGTAAATATCACAATTGAAGCCATTATTGGAATGTATTCAGTTAGGGAATGTAGCAAATGAAATATAATGGGATGATAGACCTTATTCATTGGTCTTGGGGGATGATGCCGAAATTGACCTATAACAACTACGCCCTAAATCATGAAGTCAAAATAATAATAGTATTTGGATGAGATTATTTATGATGTGATGAGTAGGATCTGAAGTGGGTGGTGACCTGAATCAATCATGCAATACATTACATCATGATATTTTCATCTTGATCATGAATTTTTGAGGGAGGCATACCCATGCTCAACACATAGACTATCATAGCATGTACATAATTCAGAAAGTCGTCTACATTGGAATGTTGCCCGATATAGACATGCCTACATATATAGGACCATTTTCAAATGACGATATGTATGTAAATCCATCGTACAGATGATGTGTAAAACAATACTGAAATCGCAGCCCGGATGGATGAAACTAGGTCTAGGGTCTTCTTATCTTGTTCACTCGATCATTCAGGTACAAGTCTAGCCATGTGAACATATGATATGAAGTCGTACAAGGGAATACATCATATGATTACTAGCCAATGATGTGATATGTTAACAAACATGAAAAAATCACCATTCTTATTAATGGCTCTCAAGGTACTACAATACAATTTGCAAGGTGTGAATATATGATTTGATGTTGAACTCCAAAAAAAATATTTTGGTCGAAGGTCTGGAAGAGTGAAACCTGTCGATGATGTAGCAAGCCCCAAGGTACTAGAATATGTTTCTAAGTAAACTTCTTGGATGATGCGCTGATGTAGACAAGAAGAAACATTATCGTGAAACAGGAGTAATGATTTTGGAGACAAAATGTGACTTGATATTACAATGTTCATGGATGACTGTCATGAAAATGAAGATTTATGAGTGTTGCAGAAAGATGACGATATACTGGATGACTTCTCTTGAACATATCAGTGACACTAAGATGAGTTCGCAGCATTGACCCAAAACTGAAGTGAAGGTATGGTGAACTGTCAAGAATAATACCCAACCAAAAATTCATGATGATGGAGTGAAAGTGTCACATTAAAGAGCGAACTGATACCATTAAGTGTTATGTTAATTTTCCCAAATTTACCCCAATCATTGCTGACCAGTACCTCTTTATTTTTTAACAATATTTAGGAGGGTAATATATGCTTGATCTATAATTTTACCCTTCGAGTGAATCCATCACTATTTAATAATTTAACAGTTCTAGCGATAAATGAAACTCAATTTTTCCATGATTAACAAGTCTGTTGCTATTTTATGTTTTAACGAGTCTAACGAAATTGAAAACCAAATCCTTTTTCATGTTTAGAACCATAGTCATGACATTAAATATGATTTAAAATAATCAAATTGACTAAATAAAATATTTTTTACCATTCATTTTTACCATTCCAAAGTTAACATTTGAAAATTAGGAGCTCTGAACCAGTTTTTCCCCAGAACTTCAACGGTCAATTGTGACAGTTTCAATGGACGATTTCTCTTTCCACTTGATCCAATTTGGAGCTATGAACATTCCCTTTCATTTAGTATCATTTTTATTGCATTTCAATGTCATTTTTTAGGGTTTTGAGCCCCTTATGGTAAATATATCACACTCTCAAGGCAACGCACCCTTGAATGTTGAAAGGTGCATTGAAGTGCACTGAAATTGAAGGAAAAATGCACTGCAACACTCTATCCCTTGAACTAGGGTGCGTTGGGTGTGTTATCACTCGGATTGAACCTCGGGCTGAAAAAGGCAATTTTGAGGTAACCACAAACCACACTTAGCCAAGTAGCTAGCCTTACTAGGCAAGGAGAGGTCTCTTTCCGTATAGATCACAACCAAGATGATTGAGGAAAGAAGATATTACGCTAGGTATAGTAGCTCATGGTTTTTATTTTGATTGTATAGGGTTGTGCTGGATCATAAGGAGCAAAACAGTCAAGGCAGGGGAAATTAGGTCAAAATTTGCAGGGTGTTCTATGGGGAAAGGTAGGTATAATGGTTTAGCACTTTAGGATTTCAATGGTGGAAAGATCAAGACAGGTGAGGAGATATAAATAGCATGGTGAAATCATGGTTTCTTTCTAAACTGAAGAAATTATAGACTGTGAATATTTACCCAAAATAGAGCATAGAAATTATGGATTTTGTTCATCAAACTTGAAAACATTCACTTGATAGAAATGAAATAATGGATGAAATAAAAAAAACATTATAACAAATGAACACAAAAGGAGAAACTGAAATTAAACACCATACCACATGGATCCCATAAAAATAGCTACAAATTTGATTAATATTCCTGCTTAGAACTGATACAAAAATGTCTCTCTTCAAAAGCCAAACATCCAACTAAGTCCAACCCTTACAAATGAGAAAGAAGAAGAAGATATAGACCTAAAAACCACTCTCCCTAGCCTCAGGGAGTCAAATCCATGAGATGAGGATCAATTTCCACCAAATGCTAAACAAGAATCTAAAGACTAGGAAGACCCAACAACTTGCCTCTAAAAGAGAGGAAATTGATTGATTTGACCTCTAGAGGACTGAAGCTAATGAATTTACCCATAGTAAAATAATCCTCATCATAATTATATTCATATTGAACATTTGCATCAGTAAAATCACATTTCCCAAATTGAAAAGTCAAATTGGAGAAGATTTACTGAAGATTGTAAAAATTTGCAATTTTTTGGCAAACGCGCAGCATCCAAGTAGGAAAAATAGCCTGTTTGGAAAGCTGGTTTTGAGTGCCTTCCTGGTGTCCAAATCAGCTACATGATACCTCATTGCAAAGATCCCTAAGTCTAGTTTCTATATATAGCTTATTTTTTAAAAATGGTTTTGATTTTCCCTGTCAAAAAGCCAATCACCTAGGACTAGTAAACGTGCAACGACCAGGTCAAAAAGGAGGCAGAAATATGAGTTTTAGGTGGTTTTTTTCGTGTTTGAGGGACCAGTTCTCCTCCAAATATTATGAAACTTGCTAGATTTTATTTCCTCATCACTATAAACCTGTTGGTGGTGTCCATTTGGAATTTGGAAGCCCCAAAAAAGAGCGCAGCGTCCAGGTCGCTGCGCCTTTAGCAAAATTTCTTAGTTGAAAATTATCAAAAATTGCAGAAATTTACAAGAGTGAAAAAATGTGCCAAAATTGTTGGAGTACTTTCTCATTGAGTGATTGAGGCATGAAGTGACACACCAGAAAGTATTTCCAACTTTTCTTTCTCCCCTTGCTTGGTCAAAATTTCAATTTTTTCACTAGCTCTTTTGAACTTGGCTAATGAAATTCTCTCTTTTCATGCATGAAGTTTGACTCTTTCCCTCAACAATTCATTATCCTTGTTAGCCTTCTTAAGTAACCTCTCCAAATTTATATTGGCTCTATCAAGCCATGTTTACCTTTCTTTTCTAATGTCTAGGGAAAGTAGCTCACTTGGTGTGAGCTTCTCTGCCAATTCAGCTTCTGTCTATCTTTCTCGAGCTAAAGCTCTCTTTAGCCCTATAGTCTTTAGTTTTTGTCTTGGAGGCTGATCCTCCTCATCATCAGTTTCACCAAATATTTCCAAGGACTCCTAAAGGAAGGCCTTAGCCTTTTCTACCTCTCTTTGTGCTTTGATGGTCTTTACCTCATTGATGATTTGCTTAGTTTTCAGCTCCTGATTTTCTTGCTCAAGAAAATCAATCAAATATTTTTCTCTCTCAAGATTAGCTTGAAGTTCACTAATTTTTTATTCTTTTCCTTTGATTGCTGCACTGGTGATTTTTTCCTCATCTTCCTCACCAAGGTCAATCAGCTGAAATTCATGCTCTATTTCATGTTTTTCCTCCCCATCATCAATGATTGGCTCTTTAGCCTTTTCCTTGCCTTTGTCCACCTGTTTTGTTGATGAAGAAGGCATGGCCCCTTTCACTCCAAGTGAAGCAAACACATGCATGTAGCCTCTCTTATAAGTCTTGGGAAATGGCTCAACATCAGCCAAATTAGCCCAAGTTACCTCAATATTCTCCTCACTGCTTGATGACTTGGAATCATGATGTGATGATGATGAAGGGTTATAGAAAGGTGAAAAAGAAGGATCAACATGAGGTGAATGAAACTGACTTGGTGATGATGTATGAGCAGTAGGCTAAGATGGAGGAGCGGATATGGGAGGATGAGATGATGAGGGGATATTCCAATTATGTTGAATAGGTGGGGTAGTGAAAATTTCATTTGCTATGAACGTGTCCCAAGGAATGTTCTTTTTCTCAAGCTGATGCATGAATATAATTTTGATAAGGGAGTGGTGAAAGAGACTCTGCATTTGATGATTATAATCCCTCTTTTGTGAAATGTATGCCATCTTGTCAATGTTGCAGGAGAGGAAATATTATATGTGAAGCATTCTGACTCTAGTGAAATGCATAAGAAGTCAAATATGATATGAATAGAGTCGAGAAAACCTCCCCTCATAGGTGAAGTATTTCATGATTATTTTCATCATAGGGACATATCGATCAAGAAGATGAGAGAAAGGGAAAATGGTCTTTTTTTCATCCTTGTATCTAGGTTTAAGATATGGTTCATACTAGCTATTATCAAGGTTTCCTTGTTTAAACCATTTCTCTCCCACATTAGGGATCCCTGTAGCAGCTGCAATGACATTAGTAGACATGGTAAAAGTAACCACAGAAAGAGTGACCTACCTGTCATGAAGATCTGATATGAAAAGCCTTGATAACATAGGGTTATATTGGACCTTTTTCAACTTCTCACAAAATTAAAAGCAAGCAACATGTTTAAAACATGACATAGTAAGTGGAGAAGCCATGAGTTATTTTCTGTTTGCTGGTTCATATCTGATGATTTCCCTCCCTTGTTATATGTCTTCTTCTTTAGTGTATTCTCCTCACTGAAATTTCTGTTTTCTTCTTCAGACATTGTGGATTTGAAGGCTTTGGAAACACTAGGGTAAATGGAATGAGATGAAGGGAATGTGGATTTGAAAGGAGAAGTTGTGACAAATGGATGAATTGATCATGTAAATGATAACCTAGGTCAAATAAAACCCTGCGATATTATAGATTTTATGACTGATATGTGTTTAGGGACATGATTATGGGAAATATGAATGAAAATGGAAAAAGGAAATGAAAACTAGGGTTTCATAGCAATAAACACTTCAAATTTGCATTAAATCCTGAGACATTTCAGTGAGAAGGCTTGATAGGGTTAACTTATTGTTTGAAGGAGGTTTGAAGAAGTCTGTGAAAGAAACTGAGCTTGCTGGGAGTGATAGAACCCTGAGAAACACTCTTCGTTCAAATGCAAGGTGTCATGGAGGAACGCACAGCGTCCTAGAGGAAAGCGCAGCATACGGGAAAACGCGTAGCGTCCAGAGGTAAACCTGCAACGTACATTGTTTTTTTCTCTGTGGATGATCGGTAAAATGCGCAACACCTAGGATGAATGCTTAGCATCCAGGAAAACAGGTAGCGCCTAGCGAAAACGTGCTGCGACTAGTGAAATTTTCTCAAAATGCTCAAAAACTTTGAAATTTTCTCCTCTGTTGGAAACTCCTGATGGATGAATGGAGGCAAATTATTTTTTTGAATATTTTGAATAGATTTTTATCTTTAGGGTTTTCAATTTTAGTTTGAATAACCCATTTTCCCTATGTTCACTTTTCCTTTTGGACTTTGGCACTGATACTCTTTTAGCTTTCTTACTTTTTGGCATTGTTCAGTTTTATCAAGTCATGGAGTTTGGCTTTCTTTGCTCCATTTAGGCCTGAAATGATTGCATTGATAGCTTAGGATGAATTTATTACATATGAGAAAATAAAATTACATTTGGAAAAATATAAATAAATTACATATTGAATTTTACATCAAAATGACATTTTGATATAAAAGTCATTAAACTCAAAAATTACAACTTTGAAAATATGATAATTACATCATGATGATATTCTATATAGGATAACAAAATTTCTTATTTAGTCCCTCTCATATATTTTCTGAATTCATCTAAAATGGAGGAGTGACCTTGAAAAATAAAATACCTAATGAACTAATGGGAATTCTTTAGACGTGACTTTCATGAATGAGATTTGATTTAAAATACTTTCTGGAGAAAAGAGAATTTTCATAGGTGTTGTTATGCTCGAGGAGACATGAGATTGAGTTAGCCAATATGATCTTATGAGGGAGAATGAAGTTTTATTGAGGAAAGCTACCATCAGTGAAAGAACTTTTAGCATGAACTAATGGAATGATATAAAAATTTCAGAATGAGACACCTAAATGAGAAATGAAGGAATGATATCAATCACCAATGGAAGAATGCATATTATGAATCTAACATTGGCCTTATTGTGTATGGCAGCTCGATAAAGGTGTCAAGAACCGCAAATCTCTGAGTTGAGAAGATCAATGCTTTATTCCATTGGGGAAAATACGGTCAATAATAACTAAAACTGAAAGGTGGGACTGATTTTCCCACAATTAAATGATACAATCTAAATGAAACTGACTCAATTTGACTTGACTTGATTAAAAAAAGACTCAAAAAATGACTTTGAAATGAACTCAAAACTGACTCAAAAACTCTAAAAATAACAGAAAATCAACAAGCTTTATAGCCTTCACTTCATGCCCCAAGACTAAATGATTTTCTGCTCAAAACCTTGTAGATAATACAAACTGGTATTTACAATGAAAGTGGAACATTCTTTCGGAAGTTTCATCAGAAATAGTAATGTTTCAAGAGCCTACCATTGACTGGTCCTCCTGAACATTCTTTTCCATTCATCTATTTTAGCAAATAGGAATTTTGTCCTCGATAAGCTAAGATCTTGTAGGGTCCTTTCCATATATTTTCAAACTTCTCGTGCTTTCCTTTCTCTTCATTTCTTGCATCCCATCGCAACACTACATCTTCTAGCCGAAACTTATATGCCTTGGTTTTGTGATCATAAATATTTTTTATTTTCTCTTGGAGTTTAGAAGTAGTCTGAGAAAATTCCTCCCTTGTTTGCTGAAGGTGAATCATTTGATTGATTTGACGTTGAATATCATCTTCCTCACTATCTGCTTCCTGCAATAATCTCATAATGGGAACTAAAAGTGATGTAGGAAATAATGTATTTGTACCATAAAATAATTCAAAGGGTGACATACCTATAGACTTCTTGGTGCTCACTCAGTCTGCCCACAAAGCATTGGTAAGCGTCCTATGCCAATTTTTCTTGTTCTCCTCCAACATTTTCTTAATGATATTAACCAAGGATTTATTAGAGGGTTGAGCTAATCCATTTCCCTATGGATAATATGTGGTTGAATGGCCCAACTTGATGTTATACTTGTGAAAAAACTCAATCATCTTCTTTGACTTGAATTCTTTCGCATTATCTGTAATAATCTTGTGAGGACAATCAAAACGAGACAAAATATTGGATTCTAAAAGCTGAATAATTACCCTGTCCGTAACTTGCCTTGTAGGAGTAGCCTCAATCCACTTGGTGAAGTAGGTGGTGGATTTCAGAATCCATCTATGTTGTGTTGATGATGTAGGATGAATTTCCCGAATAAAATAGAGTCCCCACTATTGAAAAGGAGTTTTTACTACAATAGGTTTCAGCGGAAGAGGGAGGAGTTTCCTTTTTCCCTGAAAAGCTTGACATTCATGGCAGTTTGTGACTGTTTTGTAAAAATCTAAAAATAGATTCGGCCAAAAATACCCTTCTCTCAACACTTTATTAGTTGTTTTTTTCCAAAACAAATGGCCTCTACAATCTCCCTTATGGAAGTCATCCATTATCTGTTTAGCTTCATCTTCAACCAAACAATTTAAAATAATACCTCCTAGATATTTCCAATAAAGGGCACTACCTACAATGCATAATTTAGTAGATTTTAATTCAAATACCTACCCTTACTTTTTTACATTCCAGGAGGAGGACATAAGTGCTGAAGAACATACACTATATCTGAATAGCATGGTGAAGTGAGAAACATTTATAATACATGTATAAGAGCGCCATCTTCTTCGTCATCTGACATTGCTGCAATAAGGTTTATGTCTAGAGCATGTAAGTTGGATTCAACCATGAGTTTGGATAACCCTTGTCCTTTGATCAACTTGGTGGGCTTTATCTCGAGATCATAATCTAGTATTGCTTCTATCCATTTACCTCTCCTTCCTTCTGGATCAGTCTGCGTGAGAACTTCTTTTTACAACTACATTTGGAACATAAGCTATAGTGTTTGAATGTATAATATAGACCCGGAAATCCTTCAAGGCTTTGATTAAGGCCAAATATTTCTTCTCAATAATATTATAGTGAATAGAAGCATCTCTAATGGCTCGACTAAATAAAGTAATGGGCTGCTCAACCTGATCCTTCTTTGCATCAAAACTGCAGCCAAGGTGTGCTCAGATGCAAATGAAAATATTATAAAATCAATAGTATAATCTGGACCAACCAAAACAGGGGCTATATTTAAGGCAAGCTTTACCAAGTTGAAAGACTTCATAGCATCACTTTTCCATTTTACGGTGTCGTCCTTTCCAACATATTAGTCAATTCATGCAAATGCTCAGCCAAATTAGGAACAAATCTGTGTAAAAAATTCATCTTACCATTGAAAGCTTGTATCTCCTTTTATTTCACAGAAAACATATTTGTTGAATTGCTTCTACTTTGGAAGGATCAATGTGAATGCCACCTTTGGAAATTATATGACCGAGGAGTTTTCCTTCCTCCATGGAAAAAATACTCTTTTTCGGATTCAAATAGATTCAGAACTCCCTGAATTTCTAAAAAACAACCCTTAAATGATGTAAATGCTCATCATCAGAACCAGAAAAATCTATCAAAACATCTAAATACACCACTAAGAAAACATCTTTCTCATTAGCAAAAGCTATATTCATCGCCCGCTGAAAATTAGCCCTTACATTCTTGAGTCCAAATGACATTTTAACATACTAAAAAGTCCCCCATAGTGTTGTGAAAGAAATTTTATCTTGGTCTTTTTCATGTACCAAAATTTGATTATAACTTGAATAACCATCAAGCAGCGACATTTGTGATGCTCCAGCTACCCTTTACAGGACATGGTCCATGTTAGGAAGAGGGTAATTATCCTTTAAAGACACTTTATTCAAATTTCAGAAATCAACGCACAACCTTATCTCTCCGGTCTTTTTCCTTACCAGAACCAAATTTGAAATCCAATCAGAAAATCTAATTGGAACAATGATACCAGATTTATACAATTGATTTACCTCTTTCTCGATGGATGGAAACATTCTTGGATTTATCCTTCTCAACTTTTGTCTGAAAGGTTTTTGATCCGGCTTGATGGGAATAGTGTGCTGAATAATATTTTTGTCATAGAACTTCAAATCTGCATAATCCAATGCGAAAATATCAGAAACTTCAGATAACAATTTGATGTACTTATCTGTTGCCTTGGGAGATAATGTCTTAGAGAGCTTAACTATCTTGGGCTTATCATTTTTCCCGATGTTTATGTCTTCCACACCCTTTTCTGTAGGAGTCAATGCCATTTTTCTCACCACATAATCCTGATAAAACAGTTCTTCTAAAGGTATGAGACCTCTAGGAATAATATTATATTTCAGCTGCAAAACATTCATCTGATTGGCCTCTATCTTTTGATCATCAGAATCAAAAACATCATCAGTAAAAGCATCTTTGAACTTTCCTTCATTCTGAAAAAACTATTAATTTCTTTGTCATCCCAAAAAAATTGCCATTACCTTAAGTTATCAGGAACACTACGTCTATGTTTGAAATGAATTTCAAATTTATTACTTGATTTCATCAGAATTTTGAGATTACTTGCTACCATAGCAAGCAAATCTGCAATGATATTTTGACTTCTTGGTACCACTATTAATGTATATTCAGGAAACATTTTTAAGATATACAAGACAACATTCATACAAGCTCTCATTCGTGCATGCTTTGCTTGATATTCTCCTTTCGCTTGCTTTATGACAAGCTCAGAATCACCATAAACAAAAATTATTTTTTCTCCAAGTTTCTTCAAAATTTTGAGACCTGTGATCAATGCTTCATACTCCACTTCATTTGTAGAACAGTCAAAAGAAAATTTATAAGATCATTCTCTAACATTACTTTGAATTCCACCTAACTTATAAACAGGACTTCGGATCCAAATACCTATATCTACACCTTCCTTACCCAAAGCACCATCTAAATCCATGCTCCAAAGGTGATCTTCATCTTCTAGATGTTGAAACTTAACTATTGGTTTTGATTTACTTTTGTCGGTCACCTCATTTTTCTGTTCTGCACTGATTTTTTGTTCTTCTAAGGGTTGTTCAGAAGAATTCACCATTGTTTTTTGTTGATCAAGACTTGCTCTAAAACAATCTGAAATTTCTGGTACATCTTCTACCTCTACTAGCTCACTATTTACATCTTTCAAACTACCATCACTATACAAAATAAAAGATTCTAGATTTGTATGTACAACCTGTATTGGATGATTTATGGGCTTCTCCTTACTAGTTATCATGTACTTCATCTTCTTTTCTCAGTACAATTTCCTCAATTGCCCAAAAACAGGAATAGTAGCATAAGAGAAGTCAAGTTGTAAAGTACCTTTGAGTTTAGATCCCCATGATCTAGATAGCAGCGTGCCGAATTAAGGTGGTATATATGCCACCACCACATCCATTAATAATTCTTGGCTGGAATTTGGTCTAAGGAAGCCACTAAATATTTAATGATACCAATGCAGTGAACTCTACCAGAATCAAATGAATACAGATCATGATACGGTCAGGTGATATCCATGCCCATATTTTCCATAATATCCTTTGGCATTAAAGTGTGAGAAGCCTAGGAATCAAGCATAGAATTATGAAGTATGTACTCATGTAGTCTAAGGCTTAAATGAAAGGGGGGAACTTCACTCTCTTCTAACTGACCATCAATAGGTGAACCGAAAATGAGCTCGGGGTGATCATCTTCAACATCAATTATATTAGACAAAGGATCAACTAGCAACATTTTAGACACCTAATGTTTATAGTGACTATTTTTTACTAATATTTTCAAAGGAATTGACACTTTCAATTTAGCTATTTCATTTTCTAAATTAAAATTTGTGACTATATCTACCTCTTTAGTGACAATATCTCTTTTATCATTTTGATCCTTTGTTACATTCTCCTTTTTCTGAGTATCTTTCTCTTTATTAGATGAGCTTGTTGATGGCTGGTTGATGTTGCTATGAATTTGATCCACATGATCTTTTCCCTTTCTCTGATTATTTGGAAGATCATTCTTTGACTAGACCACTTTTATTTTCTAAATAGGATTGACAGGTACATCTCTGCTCCTTAAATAATATTGTTTCTGATGTACACTCAAAGCATTCATATACCCACGCTGGTAACCATCGGATTCAGTTTCCAAATCATCATCATTTTCCAAGATATAGTCCTAGTCTTTTGGAAAATCCAAACTTTCAATATACTTTCATCTTCAATCAAAAACATGGGCAGACTATCTACTGTAAAGAAATGATTTGTTTCGACAATTGGATCTTCATCTTATTCCTCTTCCACTCCTTGAACATAATTATGTTTCAACGGGGTACAAATATGTTGTTGTTGTACTGTTTGGTCGGGTGTTTTCTTCTCTCTTTTCTTGATTCTAAACTGAGGCTGTTGCTACCCTCTGAAATTTGGGTTCTGTATTTGTGGTTCAGGTCTATCTGAGATAGACAATCAATCAAAAATTATTTCCATAGTTTGGAGTAATGAATCCATTTTAGCATTAGAAGAAGATGTATCCTCCTTGAAGGTCACTCTCTTTTCATATCTCATCCTTTCTCCTTTGGATAGCAAATTCGATTCCACACTTACAACATTCTTTTGCATATCTGCTAAAGTTGTAGGATCATGTTCACACAAATGATATGCCATATCAGTATCAAATCCATCCAGAAATTTGAATAAATCCAAACCTTCTGGTGGTTTGATATGTGCAGGAAGAGCATTGTACACTGCATTAAATCTCACACAATAATCTTGCATAGTATCGCCAACATTTCTTTTGATGTTCTCATATTCGGACATAATTTGAAGGGGATTTTTATTTTCTTCCCATATTTATACAAACTGTCAATTAAAAAATTCTAAAGTGTCAATAGCAGCTGCTGGTAGATCTCTGAACCATTTTCTTACTTCCCCTCCGAGAATTTGTGCAAACAACCTCATCTTCACATCTTCAATATCAATTTCATGAAGATCAAAGAAGTCATTCATCTTAGCTATGTGATTTTGGGTTGTCATAGGCTGAGTATTGTCGAACAAAGGGATTTTGGTTTGGTAATATTGGCGCATAGCACCTGGGTTCTGAAGGAGAACAAAGGGGCATATCTTGCAGCCATGATGGTTGGAGGTGGAGGATTTATAACAAGGATTTGGATGCTTGATGTAATGAAGGGAGGATTGGTCACTGATTGAGTAGTGTAAAAGGTAGATGAAGTGATGGTAGAAGAATCTGAGATATGAGGTCTGTTTATTACCCAAACATTTATTTGTGAAGAAACGTTCTGCAAATCATCAAGAACGTGTAAAAGTTGTGACCCTGATTGTGACCGTGATTGATTATGTGAAAGCAAATCTTCAACGGGACTGTGAAAGGAAATGGAGGAATCAACAATAGTTTCGTCAACCCAACTCAATGATTTTCTCTAGAATAATATTTGTTTAAAATGTATATCAAATTCAATATCTTGCAAGTTTTCTAACTTTCCAGGGAATGAATTAGCTCTGGGAATAGAAATTTTCTCTGATTGATTTCTGGTTGAACTAGATGTCTCCATAGAACTTTTGGATTTTCTTCCTATGTTTTGAGGATCACTAACAATTGTGAGAGGATTCAGATCGAGATTGGATCTAGTGCATCTTCGGGAAGCCAGTATGTCCAATTTTGAAAACCAAATTTCACTTTACAACTTTCAATGCAGCCTTTGAATAAACGCTGAACTTATCATCCACAAGATTAAGAATTTAAATGAAAGCTTACTGGGGTAGATCTGATCTAACTCTTTTCTTCCCTAGTGGAGTTTCCAAAATGTTATCACTCTGATTGAACCTCAGGCTGAAAAAGTAAATTTTGAGGTAACCAAAAACCACGCTTAGCGAAGAAGCTAGCCCTACTAGGCAAGGAGAGGGATATCTCCATATAGATCACAGCCAATATGACTGAGGAAAGAATATATTAGGCTAGGTATAGTAGCTCAGGGTTTTGATTTTGATTATATATGGTTGTGTTAGATCAGAAGGAGAAAAATAGTCAAGGCAAGAGAAATTAGGTCAAAATTTGTAGGGTGTTCGATGGGGCAAAGTAGGTACAGTGGTTTAGCACTTTAGTATTTCAATGGTGGAATGATCAAGATAGGTGAGGATTGAGAAAAATCATGGTGAAATCATGGTTTCTTTCTAAACTGAAGAAATTACATACTGTGAATATTTACCCAAAACAGAGCATAGAAATTATGGATTCTATTCATCAAACTTGAAAAATTTCACTTAATAGAAATGAAATGATGGATGAAATAAACAAAACATTATAAAAACTGAGCACAAAAGGATAAACTGAAACTAAACACCATACCACATGGATCCCATAAAAATAGCTACAAATTTGATAAATATTCCTGCTTAGAACTGATACAAAAGTGTGTCTCTTCAAAAGCCAAACATCCAACTGAGTCCAACCCTTACAAATGAGAAAAAAGAAGAAGATATAGACCTAAAAACCACTCTCCCTAGCCTTAGGGAGTCGAATCCATGAGATGAGGATCAGTTTCTACCAAATGCTAAACAAGAATCTAAAGACTAGGAAGACCCAACAACTTGCCTCTAAAAGAGAGGAAACTGATTCATTTGACCTCTAGAGGACTCAAGCTAATGAATTTACCCATAGTAGAATAATCCTCATCATAATTACATTCATCTTGAACACTTAAATCAGTAAAATTACATTTCCAAAAGTAAAAAGTCAAACTAGAGAAGATTTGTTGAAGATTGTAAAAATTTGCAATTTTCTGGCAAACGCACAGCGTCCAAGAAGGAAAACTAGCTTGTTTTGCAAGCTGGTTGTGAGTGCCTTCCCGGTGTCCAAATCAGCTCCATGATAGCTCATGGGAAAGCTCTTTGCATCTAGTTTCTAGATCTATCTTAAATTTTCAAAATGGTTTTTATTTGTCCTATCAAAAATCCAATCTCCCGGGATAGGTAAATGCGCAACGACCAAGTCAAAAAGGAGGCATAAACATGAGTTTTAGGTGGTTTTTTGCATGTTTGAGGGACCAGTTCTCCTCAAAATATTTTGAAACATGATAGGGTTGATTTCCTCATCATTATACACCTTATTGGGGTGGCCATTTGTAATTTTGAGGCCCCAAAAAATAGAGCAGCGTCGAGGTCGTTGAGCCTTTAGCAAAATTTCCGAGTTGAAAATTATAAAAAAATGCATAAATTAACATGAGTCAAAAAATGTGCCAAAATTGTTGGAGTAATTTCTAATTGAGTGATTGATGCATGAAGTGACACCTCAGAAAGTATGTCCAACTTTTCTTTCTCCCCTTGCTTAGTCAAACTTTCAATTTTGTCATTAGCTCTTTTGAGCTTGGCTTATGAAATTCTCTCTTTCCGTGCATGAAGTTTGACTCTTTCTCTCAACAAGTCATTGTCATTGTTGGACTTATTAAGTAACCTCTCCAAATTTATATCGGCTTTATCAAGCCATGGTTACCTGTCTTTGATAATCTCTAGGGCAAGCAGCTCACTCGGTGTGAGCTGCTTTGCCAATTCAGCTTCTCTCTATCTTTCCCGAGCTAAATCTCTCTTTAGCCCTATAGTCTTTGGTTATTATCTTGGAGGATGATCCTCCTCATCACCAGTTTCACCAAATATTTCCAAGATCTCCTCAATCAAGGCCTTATACTTTTCTGCCTCTCTTGTGCTTTGATGGTCTTTACCTCATTGATTATTTGCTTAGTTTTCAGCTGCTAATTTTCTTTCTCAAGAAAGTCAATCACATATTTTTCTCTCTCAATATTATCTTGAAGTTCACTAATCATTTCTTCTTTGCCTTTTATTGCTGCACTGGTGATTTTTTCTTCATCTTCCTCACCTAGGTCAATCAGCTGAAATTCATGCTCTGTTTCATGTTTTGTCCTCCGCATCATCAATGATTGGATCTTTAGCCTTTTCCTTGCCTTTGTCCACCTATTTTGTTGATGAAGAAGGCATGGCCCCTTTAATTCCAAGTGAAGCAAACACATGCCTGTAGCCCCTCTGATAAGTCTTGGGAAATAGCTCAACATCAGCCAAATTATCCCAAGTTGCCTCAATATTCTCCTCACTACTTGATGACTCGGAATCATGATGTGATAATGATCAAGGGTTATAGAAAAGTGAAAAATAAGGATCAACATGAGGTGAATGAAACTGACTTGGTGATGACGTATGAGCAGCAGGCTTAGATGGAGGAGTGGATATGGCAGGATGAGATTATGAGGGGATATTCTGATCATGCTGACTAGGTGGGTTAGTGAACATTTCACTTTCTATGAATGTGTCCAATGGAATGTTCTTTTTATCAAGCTCATGCATGAATATCATTTTGATAAGGCAGTGGTGAAAGACAATCTGCATTTGATGATTATAATCCCTCTTTTGTGCAATTTATGCCATCTTCTCAGTGTTGCGGGAGAGTAAATAGGGTATGTGAAGCATTCTGACTCTAGTGAAATGCATATGAAGCCAGATATGATATGAATAGAGTCGAGAAAACCACCCCTCATAGGTGAAGTATTTCATGATGATTTTCATCATAGGGACATATTGGTCAAGAAGATGAGAGAAAGGTAAAATGGTCTTTTCGTCATCTTTGTATCTAGGTTTAAGATATGGGTCATAGTAGCTATGATCAAGGTTTCCTTGTTTAAACCATTTCTCTCCCACATTAGGGATCCTTGTAGCAACTGCAATGGCATTAGTAGACATGGTAAAAGAAAACCCAGCAAGAGTGACCTACCTATCATGAAGATCTACGATGAATATCCTTGTTAACAAAGGGTGATATTGGATCTTTTGCACCTTCTCACACAATTAAAAGCAAACAACATGTTTAACACATGACACGGTAAGTGGAGAAGCCATGAGTTCTTTTGTGTTTACTGGTTCATATCTAATGATTTTCCCTCCCTTCTTATATATCTTCATCTTTGGTGTTTGCTCTTCACTGACATTTCTGTTTTTTTCTTCAGACATTGTGGATTTGAAGGCTTTGGAAACCCTATGGTAAGTGGAATGAGATGAAGGGAATGTGGATTTGAAAGGAGAAGTTGTGAAAAATGGAGGAAATGATAATTTAAATGATAACCTAGGTCTAATAAAACCCTAGGATCTTATAGCTTTTATGATTGATATGTGTTTAGGGACATGGGTATGGAAAATATGAATGAAAATGGAAAAAGGAAATGAAAACTAGGGTTTCATAGCAATAAACACTTAAAATTTTCATTAAATTGTGAGACATTTTAGTGAGAAGGCTTGATAGGGTTAACTTACTATTTTAAGGAGCTATGAAGAAGTTTGTACAGAAAACTGAGCTTGTTGGGAGTGATAGAACCCTGAGAAACGCTCTCCATTCAAACGCGCAATGTCCTGGAGGAACACTCAGCATCCGAGAAAACGTGCAGCGTCCGGAGGTAAACATGTAGCATCTATTGCTTTTTTCTCTGCGGATGATTGGTCAAATGCGCAACACCTGGGCTGAACATGCAGCATCCAGAAAAACGCACAGCGACCCATGAAATTTTCTCAAAATGCTCAAAAACTCTGAAATTTTCTCCTCTGCTGGAAACTCCTGATGGATGAATGGAGGAAAATTATTTGTTTGAAGATTTTGAATAGTTTTATATATTTAGGGTTTGTAATTTTAGTTTGAATAACCCACTTTCCCTATGTTCACTTTTCCCTTTGGACTTTAGCACTGATACTCTTTAACTTTCTGGATTTTTGGCAATTTGCAGTTTGATCAAGTCATGGAGTTTGGCTTTCTTTGCTCCATTTAGGCCAGAAATGTTTGCATTGACAGCCTAGGATGAATGTATTACATATGTGAAAATAAAATTACATTTGGAAAAATATAAATAAATTACATATTGAATTTTATATCAAAATGACATTTTGATATTAAAGTCATTAAACTCAAAAATTACAAATTTGAAAATATGATAATTACATCATGATGATCTTCTATATAGGAAAACAAAATTTCTTATTTAGTCCCTCTCATATATTTTCTGATTTCACCTAAAATGGAGGAGTGACCTTGAAAAGTAAAAAACCTAATGACCTAATGGGACTTCTTTAGACCTGACTTTCATGAATGAGATTTGATTTAAAAGACTTCCTTGTGAAAAGATAATTTTCATAGGTGTTTTCATGCTCAAGGAGACATGATAATGAGTCAGCCAATATGATATTCTGAGGGAGAATGAAGTTTTAATGAGGAAAGATACCATCAGTGAAAGAATTTTTAGCATGATCTAATGGAATGATATAAAAATTTCAGAATGACACACCTAATATGAGAAATGAAGGAATGATATTAGCCACTGATGGCAGAATGCATATTCTGACTCTAATAGGGCACAATTCTCATTTTTGTTTCTTGTTGTGTGCCCAAAATTTCCCAATTTTTTTTCCAAGTATTCATGGGATCAAAATGATGATTACATGGCAAGAAAGAGAACATGAAGAATAGAATATGATTTCCCTAAAAGATCCAGGTACATTAAGAGCCCTTAGAGAATGTGGGTTTCTTAAATACTTCATAGTGTTAAGGATGAGGCAAAAAATGGAACGATTGGAGTTCCTAGTTCATTCATGGGATCTGGTATTGTAGGATTTTCACATTGGGGACAAATTTCTCCCAATATTGGTGGAGGACATTTATTTTCTCATTGGAATATCGAGTTGAGGTTCTCCCATTTATCTTGCAATATCTTCTCTTGGAGGAGAGACAATGAGAGATTACATACTGCAGCGCTTCCATTCAGGGACTAAACCAAGTAAATATGGGAAAATAAACATATTTGATGTACGTTATTTTCCTTTGAGGACCATCCTTTTTACTATCGCAAAGTTTTTCGGTTTTGCGACACTACATGTTGCAAATAGATAATACATGCAATATGCACTTGAGTGTTTAGAACCAACAATATTTAACTGGGTTGAAGTTGTACACTTTTAGATAAAAGAACAAATGACTAAAGAAAAGGGTGGAAGGAAGAAGAATTTCACCTATGGCTCGATCTTGATTTCCTTTTCCTTAAAGAGAATCACATTGATGCAACCACAACATGTTACATTAGGAATATCTGGCCCTAGAGATCCACGGATGCAAAGATGGGTTGAATTGATGGCTAGACATGCTGGTCAATCGACCATCATATTATCTACTGCATTCTTATCCTAGTTTAGATGATAGATGGTTGCCATAGAATAGTATGCATATGCAGGCATAGATTTCTGAGGAGATCCAAACTTGATTCTACCAGACGATGCTCAATGGGGTGCAATTGGTAAGAATGTTTTGACCATGTTTTTATTATTATTTTTTCTAAGGTTTCTAAATTTTTATTGTATTTTGATGTTTCCCAATACTAAACTAACGTTTTGATGTATACAGATGTGGGTGGAGTTTGAAAAGTGGGTCAGCCAGATCAGGGAGTAGATGAGCCAGCAGAGATGGCTTTTGGGAGAGAAGGATGAGTTTTACCATTGGGTCAGCCAAAACAGGGAGTAGATGAGCCAACAGAGAAGGCTGTCAGGAGAGAAGTCCTTCGGGATTTATAAAAGACCGAGACCCTTGTTGAGCTACAATAGCACATGGAGGGATTGATTCTCAGAATTTCGGATTTCTATATCGAAGAGTTACCTATGATATTGCAACGCCACACTATTGGTGTTCCTAACCGTTGGATGTGTTTATTACGTAGGTGTTGATGGGGAAAAATTCCTTTCCAAAAATAAGGAAATATCCCCGATATAGAATCCCAACTAGACTCTAGAATGTTTGTGATAGGGATCACATCTGGTATGTAGGCACGGTCGCCATTATGTGAATGAGATATACGCCCTTCCTCAAATAGAGATGTGATTCACAATCATGAGAATGTACGACTACTTGAACGAAACAAGACAAATGGTTTACGCTTTACCTTGAAAATGAAACACCATGAATATAAAATCGATATTTAAAGCACACAACTAAAAGAAGTATTGTTATTGAAACGTCATGAGGGCCATGCTCATATAGAGACTCGTTTGAGCATAAGAGAAAGAGTTCACTATGATCAAACACCCTTCAATTTCTTAAGCAGGTTTCTGAAAGATTAGGGACATATAAACAACTAATTCATTAACATATTCCTATTTTGAACCATCACACATCGTTCTCATATCAAAATATCTCAAACATATAAACAATGTATGAACAAAAACATGGACTAATCAGTTATGAATAGTAGCAAACTTGTATGAGAACAATATTCATAATTTCAATACACAAAACTTTCCATCAAATCCAATAGTGGATTCCAAAGCATTCATTTGTATGCATTCCTGGAATCATACATTTAATGTTGTTTAGTTATATATCTCACTCTCCTTCCGAAGTCCGAAAAAAGGCCCTTACATTCTCTCCTAAAGGAGTACATATAGAATCAAAAGTGACTTTTGGGCTACCCTGTCTTTTCGTCTTTCCAACTGCTGGGATGGTCTATGACCTGGGAGCAATTGTGACCTGAAAGAGGCCATGACCTGTGACTGGACAACTTTTGTGACCTATGACTTGCTTGCCTCTGCGACCTGTCAATCCACTCTCTTTCAAGGGAGAAAATTTGTGATGGAGAGGAATGGGGCTTCTACCTATTGTTGTTCTTTTAGGTAGGTCTTCCAGGCTTGGTATTCAGTGTTGGACATTGGGTTCAATGCTCCCCATGTGTTTCACAACCTATAATATCCACCTCTCATGGATCCTAACTACGACGATTGTAGCAGAGACTAACGCCTGCGGGTTTTGGTCTAACAGAAATCGTGATTCCAACAAGTGGTATCAAAGCGACATGTCTCGAGTTCAAAACTCACCCAGCTCGCGTTGGGGGGGATATTGTTGGACATTGGGTTCAATGCTCCTCGTGTGTTTCAAGACATGGAATAACCGCCTCTTGTGGATCATAACTTTGGCGATTGTAGTAGATACTAACGCCTGTGTATTTTTTTCTAACGAAAATTGTGATTCCAACATTCAGCAACAACAGGAGTGATTTGAGGCATGTCCTCTCTCATTCTATGAAAACATTCAAGAGCATCCAGAACTAGTGTATGCCTCTTTGTGTTGAGGACAAAGAGGCCAGCATGGTGTATATCCGTACTGGTGCAACAACGTACTAGATGATGTTTTCCTTGGTGGCTAGGAGGTCCTTCGAGTTGGTTTCCTTCCTGATTGGTTCTAGGAATGACTGGATATCTTGCATTACCTCCTCTCACATCCTTTGTTTTCCTAGCATGCATATGGAGGGTATGTGGTGCACTTCCGCCATCGAGTCGATACCACTGATGAGATGATCATAGGCGGCCATCACCCCATCCACATCCTTTGCGATCTTATCTTTGGATTGCAGTTTCATCAACATTTGTACTTTGTCATTTTAAGTGCAGATCTATTCTTTCTTTGGCAAGAGTCAAGGGCCTGTGGGTATCTTTGATACCAATCTAGGATTTTTTCTAGTGTTGTAGAGGCTTCCTTTAGTTGTGTGTACTTTTTCCTCATTTATGCTTGTACTTCTACCAAGGGAGCGACTATTTGTCTCAGAGTCATCATTTCCTCATATACCTATATCATGGTATTTCCTAAGATGTTAAACTCCCCTTGAATATCAGCTTGTATTCCACAGTCTTGTGTGAGTGCAAGTTGGAGCCTTTGTTTTTCGATCTCTAGGGCCTTGTTTTCCTCTTCTGCTTAAGCAGCCTTTTGCTCAGATACACGGAGCCTGTTTTGCAGAAATAATCTTTCTCAGCTTATCCTGCTGACATTTTCTTCAGTGGCATCTACAAAGGAAATTATGGCTGATGCTATCATTATGGGGTTGGTCCTGGTGTCTAGGACTATGTCTTTCTTCGTGGTTACTGCCAGAGGTTCAGCCAGATTTTGGGCAAGGCATTTCCTCCTCTCTTACCTGATCTTATGAGTGTATTGATCCTAAGATAATCTTGTTAGATCTAGTACATCATCCTCATATTCCTATGGGATACCGAGTTCTGAAAGTGGGAGTTTTCCTCTTGTCATGGGGGTTTTCGGGGGTATGTCAATAGGTGGCAGGTCTTCCCGCTTCCTAGTTTGCGAAGGTTGTGATCCACTTCCCTTTGCTTCCTTGGATGTATTTGTTCATTTCTTCTGAGCGTATTCCTCCTCTCTCTTCTTTTCCACTTCCTCCCTATCCTGTTCCTATTTCAACTTGTTCTCCGCTTCCTTTCTCTACTGATCTTCTTCTTCTTTATTCTTGCGGGCCTCTTCCGCTTGCTTCTTTCTTCTCTGATCCCTCTGTCGTTTTTTCTGTTGTTCTTCAACTTGTTTCCTTTAATTTTATTCTTATTGTTGTTGTGTCAAAGCATATTGGACTTTCTTGAGTTCTTCTTCTATTTTCTTTTTCTTGGCATTTAGTTGTGCCTCGACCTCTTTACCTCCTCCTTCCTGTTGATTCTTAGGAGGATCACTACCTGTGGTGTTCTTTGGCCTTTTGGACTGTGAGGTCGATGCTCCTCCAGTGGGTTTTTTTTGCTTCACGGTGTCTGCTATTTCCTATAGAGTTTGATCATACTAGTGCTAACTTCCTTGGTCTCCATCCAATTCAGCTTCCTCTTTAGGGGTTGCTTCCCTGAGTGCGTTGTACCAGTTTTTTACTCCCTCTTCCACAACGCACTTTGTGTGCTGATAAGTCCAGTTGAATTTGGCCCGCTTTTAGTGTGCAAGGACGATCCTCTTAGGGTCATAGGACTGGAAGGCTAAGTTTACAAAATGGAAACCCTTTATGTGTTCATCTTCTACTTCCACTTCCTTGAAGCCTTTGACCATGTAGGAACCAATGGTGAGCGGAAGGGTAGGCCATGGTTTCTTCTTGCCCTTGCTCAATGTCTTAGTAATAGTAGTTTATCAGTAATGAACTTGGGCAACGCATGAGGTGCCTTGAATGATCCAAAAACTTTGATGAAGTTACCTTCTCTGATGGGGAACCAGTGTGTTACCTTGATAACCATCTCCATCACTCTTCTGGACATGCAGGGAGGATCTTCATTGAAGAGGCGCCAGTAGAGTGCGGTGACAAACTGATCTGTGATGACATCAATGTCTTGCTTGTATTTAGTTTCTGAGAACACATTTAGGTCATTTTGGATCGTTCCACCGCGCAATGCATCCCAGTTGTGTGGCCAATCCTCAAAGTTACATCGTGATCATACTACATCCAGGATGTAGGAAGCCATGTAAAATTATGATGCAAATCCCTCCTCTGGTACTTGTGATGCTGATATGTTAACCCTTAGAGTTGATATTAACATATGTGCCTAGTTAAAATGAGTGACATGGTTGGTGACTACGTACATGAGGGGAACCCATGTTCCACTAAAGGTAGTGGCATCCATTCTGCCATACATTTTTCACATCATGGCTGTGAAAAGCCAGTATACTTTCTCAGACCTTTGGTCTTATACTCCTAATATTTCTTTCCTTTGAACTTTTTAGGGTCCTCCCACCAGACCTTCAAGGTATCTTGCACCAGCACATCATGTGTGGCAATCCACTAGGCATTGAAGGACTCCTCTCTAGCTAGGAGTGAATAGTATACTTCAAAATCCTTCCCTATTAGGTTGGCGAAAGGATTTCTTGCGTGATCGTGGATTACCCAAAGCTTCAAATCCACTTTTTGAGGGATCCACTCGATCACCTCTGCGCATGGGGAGATCGGTGGGTGGGCACCCACATAATGTAGCTTGGATCTCTTAACTTGAATGTACACATGTCGATCCACGAGGTCTTCTAGGAATTTTGGCTTTGTGAACTCCTGGTAGAGTTCATACCATGACATCTTAGAGCCTTTCTCGAAAACACAAGCAATGTCTCCATAGATGGGAGTTGGTGAAGGATGCATGTCTCCCTCTGATAACTCTACTTCTAGGATCTTGTGTCTCCTTCGAACTGTTGAGGGCCTCATGCCTATTTATGCTGAAGAGATGGAAACACACTCGAGCTCGGAGTCAATATTACCTAGCATATTCAGAAAATAGTCCCACGATAAGATGGACGACATGAAAGTAAAATAGAAGAAAAAACTTCCTACACTAACTAGGGCCTTGGTTGATCAGGATAGGTCACTGCAACCTGCACTGGTCACAAAGGTCTTGGATTGGAAGAGATGTGACCTAATGACCTAGTATCATGGTCGTAAGGTCAAAAATTCATGTCTGCATGAACAATCCTGACTTTGCAACTTTTCGACTCAGTGACTAGGTCGTGAGGTTGTGAGGACGCGAGGTCGCAAAGTCGTGATTGCGTGAATAGTCGTGACTTTTCTAATTTGCGACTTAGCGACCCAGCGACTAGGTCATGAGGTCATAAAGTTGCATTAGGGATTTTCTGAGGGGAAAATAAGCCGACACAGCCTACGAGGAAAAATGAGGAAAAAATGGGGAAAACTCCAAGGGAAGGTAGCAAATCAAGGTTGAAAGGGTCACGGGAAGGCCAAGGAAGGATGCCCAAAGTGGCAGCAATAAAAAGGAGGGGTAAAAACATGTTTAGGCATGATAGGATGAGAAAGGGAGAAGGAATCCCTAGCTAGAACAACTGTGAGGGCCAGGGTTGCGACTGAGGGGCATATAAAGAAATTAATAGCCTAGGCTGGGGGCAGGTAAGGCCATGGCCAATAAAAATAGGAACTCGAGGAGGTTTAAGGGAATTAATTGTGAAAAATCAAACTATGATTGGCTTGTTAGAAGCCTTTTTTATTCCATTGCACATGTCGAATTCAACCTACGTGACCCTTTTATTTATAAAGGGGTCGCACGTGTGGGAATTAATGGAGGTCGCAAGGTTGCAAAGTGGTTTTAGTTGCGCACGGTTGCAACGCTGCAACCATGTGACCTGGAGGTCACTGGTTCACAAGTTCACATGGTCACAAAGGTGAGATTTTGATAGGATTTGTGACCTAGCGACCTGGCGACCTTGGTCGGGTCGCAAGGTCTCTAAGTCGCAAAATGATGAAGGTTGAGGGAAGAGAAAATTTGCATCTTTGCAACTTTAATTAGGAAAAATTGAAGTAATCTCTTGGTTTGGGTTTACCTACTCAAAGTGGAATTTTTTGAGGCTCATGGCTGATGCTGGGAATATTCCTATCCTCATCAAAATAATAGGGGCTCTGAAATTTCAAAGTGGTGAAAAATTTCGGAGAGTGTTGTAGCAGCTACAACAATTGGCGATTCACTGGTAGAAACCAGAATCTCTTCCCGTGCTTAATCTTGTGGGGGATGGGGGGATTACCAGGTCCTTCCTCCTCCTTCCGTGGGTCCCACTGGCCTCATCTATGGCCTATGTGCATTGACTTCATTCGATTACACTACGTGGAATTTTTTTCACTGTGCCTCCCATTCTTTGGGACCAGATGAAATGGGTCAGAGTAACCTCAGGGGCTTCGAGGGATTCAATATATTTATTTGGTCTCCCATGTTGCTCCACTACCAATGAGCTTGATGGACCCCAACAGAGTCACTTCCTAGGAGTAACGAACGTTGCTCCACTACTAGCGATCCTAGTCATTACCCTGGCAGAGTCCTTGCATTACCTCTTTACACAGGAAGCCTTTCTCAATCTTTTACCCTTATTTTCGTGTGTTAATAGAAATTATTTGTATGTTCTCAAAGCACTTATTTGTATGTGCTTGAGGCACTTATTTATATGTGGAGAACATTCCCTGGGTAGATTAGGGATCCTGAATTATGTTACTTGCAAGAGAGGTTGTTCCTCGTCTTTTATTTGGATACCTTTTAGGTTTTCCCGAATATCCTTTTGTCGTTAGAGGTTAACCTCTTTCCCATTTCATCTAGTGACCTCATTTCACCGATAATTTTCAACAGCGGTTTTTGATTTGATGCGCCAAATCAGATATTTTCACTCAGGTCCTGTGACTCGGTCGAGTTCCTCCCATGAAGCAGTTATCACAGACATACTTAGGCCACTTATGTTTCAGGGATGATTCTTCGCAGGCAAAGATTTGAGTACAACTTACCTATTGAGTAATTGTTGCATTGATCCTTAGAATTAAGGCATTGAGGATGAAAATATAGGGCTTTTCTCAGGGAAGGTCATTTATTGAAAACAACCAAAAAAATAAAGAAACATGGCAGATGCGATAAAATAAAGAAAACAAAACTATGGTACAAAGTGTGGGGACAACCGAGGAGCCATCAGGTGAAGTAATGTTTGAGGTCATGTCTATTTACCAGGAGTACCTCATTCCTCCCTTCCAAGGTTTTGATTATGTATGTGTACGGGCCGACCTTTTCTTTAATTTGGAACAGGCATGTCCACAGGTCTTGGAATTTTGTGTGTTTTCCTCCTTCTTTGTGAGCCTTGTCCCACTTGAGAACGTGATCGCCAATTTCGAAGAACTTGTTTTCGGTGAATTTTTTTGTCAATCCATCATTTTATTTGGCCTTGGTGGATGGAGAATTTTTCCCTAGCCTTTAGTCTTTCCTCCTCTAGTTTTAGTGGGGTGTCTATGCAGGTTTGTAGAGCAGGGCATTGGGCGCCATGTGTTTCTTGGGACAACTGAAGGGTAGGAAGGGAGAGATTAGGAAGAAGGATGGCTTCCTTCTCGTAGACCATGAAGAATGGAGAGGTTCCTAGAGAGGGTTTAGGTGTGACCCAATCAACCTAGAGGGAATTGTTAAGGGAATTGTGCTAGTTTTGGTGTTAGGATACCAGGGTTTTCTTGATGATCCGGATTGAGTTCCTATTATTTGAATCAGCTAACCCATTCCCTTGGGGGTGGTATTTTGTGGAATGTTTCAAAAAAATACCATTCTCTAGAGCGAATTCATATAACTTAAATTATGAAAAATATGTAGCATTATCAGAGATGAGAGAGGTTGGGACGCCGAACCTGGTCATGATGTACTGAGTAATGAAGGCTATTACCTCTTTGTCATTGACCTGGCGTAACAATATTGCCTCAACCCACCTTGTGGAATAATCTATGGCTATGAGGATATATAGTGTTGCTTGGAGGATTGTGGAAATATTTCCTCGATCACATCCAGGCCCCATTGATGGAACGGTTCCTCAACTGCGACAGAATGTAATGGAGCAGATGACCTGGATTTTCTAGTGGTAAAATTTTGGCACGAGGGGCACTTCCAAACATAGGCATGAGCATCCTTAAACAGAGTGGGCCAATAAAACCCGGCATGCATAATCTTCATCTCCTACGTAGTTTCCACCAGTCTGGCCATCATGTAGTTCCTTTAGGACTTGTTAGGCCTCGCTGGGTTCTAAACAGGGTAGCAAGATGTCGCTTTGATGTTTGTGGAACATCTTTCCTTACAACATTTGATAGGACGCAAATTTTAGCCTTATTTCTCATTTCTCTTAGCTATTAAGGTGGATTCCATGATACCACTGTTGAGATACTATAGGAGATATTTGTACCATGACGATGAATTTTGGTTGGAGTGTGTCGTTGGCCTGGTACATCTCTATCTCATGTTTCCAACACTCCTCATCAATGTTCCATGGGTTGGTGGCTTCAGCAGCCATTCGACACAATCCCTGCTCTTTGACCGTGTGTGTCGATTTGAATTCTACGTCATACTTCTGAAGGCATGCCATCCAATTTCCTCGTCTCTCACCTAGCTCCTGCTACAGAAATAGCGAGGAGATTTCTCGGTGAGGTACAAACACTGTGACATGGTTCTTCAAAATGTATGGCCTAAAGTGCTCAACTTCCTTGTATACTACATAGGCTTGGTAGTTGATGTTCAGATAGTTCAACACAACACCTTGCAACCCTATGCTCATGAAATACATCGGTTTTTCATCGTTTTTGTCATCTTTCTGGGTAAGGATGGCTATGAGTGACGAATCTAAGTCAAAATTATATAAGATAAAGCCTTTGTTGAAATCTGGGCTATGCAGGTCAGGTGCTTCTGCGATGGCTTTCTTAATACTCTCAGACGCTTCTTTCTAGGGCAGATTCCATTTAAAATTCGTGTTCTTATTAATAATATTTTGCATAGGTTTCATGATTTCCAAAAATTCTGATATGAATTTTCGGAGGAAGTTGATTTTCCCGAGAAACGACTACATGGCTTTCTTATTGCTTGAGGGATAAATTTGGGCAATGTCTTTTGCACGGCCTGGGTCCACCACTATGCCATCTCGTGTTATGATGTGGCCCAAAAATTTCCTTTTGAGACCGCGAAAATATTTTCTTGGGGTTTAACGATATTCCTGTATTTTTGGTACCTCTCAAAGATCTGTTTTAGGTGGTGCAGGTGGTCATGCCTATGTTTGGAGAAATCAGTGATGTCATCAAGGTAGACCACCACACTCTGTCCCATCATCCCTCCAAAGGTGATGTCCATGGCCCTTTGGAAGGTTTCCCCAGCATTAATTAGGCCAAAGGGTATGTTCCTGAATGAAAATGTTCCCCATTTAGTCCTCGTCTTCAAACTGTTCGGCTCTACCACTGGCACCTGGTTGTATCCTAAGAAACCATCCAGCAACGAGAACATTTCTGGCCCTTATATAGTTTGAATAATCTGTTGCATGAGGGGAACTGCGTAGCTATCCTTATCAGAAGACCATTTTAAATTTTGGAAGTCTACACATAAGCGGATTTCACCAGACTTCTTGCAAACTGGGACCAAATTTGACACCCATGTCGAATGTCGGACTTTGAAAATGATGCAGTCATCCAGGAGCTTCTTAAGTTATTTCTGAATCATTGGTTCCAAAGTTGGATGTACTTTTCTTAGCTTCTGTTGAAATGGTTTGATGCCTTCCTTCATCGGTATCACATGTTGGATAATTCATGTGTTGTATATCCATAGCACATCATATGTCTAGGAAAAAAACATCTCGATACTTCTTAAATAACTCAATAAAAGACTACCACTCCTGGGGGTTCACTTGGTATCGAGGTTAACAAACTTCAGTTCCACCTTCATCCCAAGGTTCACTTGTTCTTGCAATAGGTTGGAACTTGCACCTTTGTATTGGGAGGCCCCAGAAAGCGGTTCTGCAAGTCAAATAATTTCTCGAGGGAGACGACCCCTTTGGGTATTGGGTTCCCCTTATGTTCTTTTCTTTCCTCTTTTCAAAGCCAAATCATGATCCTCTTCCTCGATAGTTGCATCCTTGAATACATATGTGTTTAACATGAAATCTAACACCTGTTGATCATCATTGAAAACATGGAAATTAGTCACATTATCCACCACTGCACCTTTATACAAAATTTCAATAGAAAAACCATCCCTTAATGGGGTAAACCTAGTGGCAACATTTGCTAACATATCGGCTGGTGCATTGTGCATTCTAAGTACTGACTTAATACCAAAAAAATCGAAAGCAGAAATAAAACGCCATACCTCTTGCTAATACCCTTTCAAATGGGGGGATAGGCAATGAATAGTGTTGCGTACCTGTCGGGTGATGGTTTTCGAGTCACCGATTACCTTCAAGAAGCCAACTTAGAGGTTGATCATTTTCTTGAGGCCCAGGATTATTGCTTCGTATTTGGCCATATTGTTGGTGCATTGGAATTCCAACCTGCAAGAGATCAGGAACTTATTTTTATAGGGATCTATCAAGATATAGCCGGCACTAGCCCCGTCATGAGTCTTGGAATAATCATAGTACAAGTTCCAAATTTCATTCTTGGATGTCTCTAAGTTGCATGTGTTCACATACGATGTCCCTGGGACAGATCCGTCGGGTGGGCCTTCCAATATGGTAGGATGGGAAGCAGTGCAAGGGAGAAATTCCAACTGAGCGTCCAGAGAGACTAGGGATTGAGCAGCTTGGTAGCACCTTAAAGCAGCCTCTAAGAAGCACATTCCCAGATCTTCTTGTGCAAAGTTGATGGGTTCGTTGGTTACTTCAAGGTAGGTAACCGTATGTTTTATATAGGGCTCACTTTCGACTCGAATTTGATTATTCATACCTTTGTACGAGAGCCACAAATGGGACCATTTCATGGCGAAGTATCCCTGTAGCTTGCTCAACCAATCCTGACTCAGTAGAAAACTGTAGGCTTCAGTAATATCTATGACAACTATGTCGATGCACTGAGGGACTCGGGAATCTGAGGAGATACGCATTAAGACATTATTCAACTTGCCCATAGCAGGAACCTAGGACCTAGCAAGCTTAATGATCCTGGCATCAATTTTATCAAACAAATATTCAAATTTTTGCATACAGACATGGGAACGACATTGGTGGACATGCCAGAATCAATCAGGTAGTTATGGACGTTGAAATTAAAAATCTCAAAAGACAGGAGAAACATGGGCGTGGACCCTCGTGAGTTAGCATTGATGACATTAATGATAGACTGGAGGTTCACCGAGGCCTAGGAGGGTATGTAGTTGATGGTTCTTGCTGTCAAGGTAGGCCTTCTTGCCGAGGATGGGTTAGTGAAAGCCTTGAGAATTAGATCACATTGGTTGGCTATTTGGGTGAGTTCATAAAGTGATATATTGGCTCATGTTTTCTTCATGTCTTCAATTATATTGTACCCAGACTTTGGGTACGAGGGTGTCTCCACTGGTGTGTTGAGTGAAGTTGGCAATGGCCTAGCCTTAGGGGTGTCTTGAGCAATGGCGGATCTAGACTTTTCGACAGTCAGAGTTGAGGCCTTATTTTCTCTGCTTGGGGGCAGGATCATTCTCAAGAAAGCTTTCCTCTTCTCCTTAAACGTGTGATCGGCTACTGTGTCTTTGCTCCTAAGGCTATAGGTTCAGGGGGGCTTGGATTGGGGATCATTAACCATGTTAACCTCTGTCACTGATTCAGGTCCTTCCCCGCATATCACTTCAAAGGTGAGGACTGCTAATCCTAAATTTTCATCCAGCTAATCCTAAATTTTCATCCAGGGAAGAGACTTCTTCGTCATCTGGGTCAACCTCTTCTTCAAGCTCTCCTACCCTGTGGTATTCTAGGATTTAATTCACCAGTGCGGTCATACTATTGATCCATTGAGGAAAAGTTCTCTCAGAGTGGGAAGCTTGATGAAATGATCATAATTTATCTTTGCCAATCTCTTTTATGTTGAAGTTTGCGTTGGGATTGGGCATAGGGTCGTTGGGCATGCTATTGTTCTTCCTAAAGAAATGATTTTGAGCTTTTCTACCCGAGGCATGATTATTGTTTTTCCTTTTCAAGTCAAAGAATTAATTTGTTAAGATCTTTATGGATTTTACAATGTTTTCAAAATCCAAAGGGTCCTTATCCTTGTCCCTGGACTTACTGGTTGAGGTTTGTGCCTTCTTCCCAGATGATTTTTGATCATCTCGGTTGTCGTGGTCTATAGCCCCTATTGAAATCATATCTTTCTCAATGGCAAGAGGAGTGGTGAAATTTTCTACTAGGGTGGCTCTGGCTTCGCACTTAACATACACAGGGAAGTCCCAAGGCAGGGCCCTTGTGTAGTAGTATTTAGTGATGGAATCATCAAGGGCCATGTTCCAGGAAAAATTGTTCAAGATGGTCACAAAACGTTGGTTGAAATCCTTTACCTTCTCCTTCTTCTCGCACTTCAAGGTGCTCAACTCTGTAAGGATCATAGAAGGGGTCTTTTCCTCAGAGAAATTCTCAAGGAAGGTGTGGCAGAATTGCTCCCATGCTGAAATAGAAGCGACAAGCAATGAGAGATACCAAGTAGTGATTTTGTTTTCTAAGGTGTGCAGGAAGAGTCGCCATGCTACGTCATCGTTTTGCACCATCATCATTTTCAGGGCCAGGTAGAAGTTACTAATGTGGTCCTTAGCTAACGTTCCCTTTTCAAGATGGAACTTAGGGAGTCGCTTCTCCATGTGTCGGGGCATGTCGTGAAGAGGACCTCAGAGACCTAGAGGGGATTATGCCATCCAGGCTAGGGGCTACACCCGCATTGCCCTGCGATAGCGAGGGATGATAACATGCTCAGTTTTGTTTTCAGACTCACTCCCAGTGTGAGAGCTAAAGGCTTCGCCCTCATGTTGAGAGTGCATGTCTTGGTTTCGATTAACTATGAGATCTTCGAGATTCGTATAATTCCTCAAGTCTCTGAAGCCATTGAAGTTTCCATTGAAGAGGAATGGTTTTCGGTTCCATTTTTGGTGGTGGTGATGAGCATGGTTTGTGTTTCGACCATGTCCCTGACCTCTATTTCCCTAACATCTTGCGGCACCTCCCCTAGGTGGGTCACTAGCTTGGGTGTTTTCATTTAAAGGATGATTGGCCTAGGGTCTGGTGTTCGATTGGGGTCCAATAATTTCTGGGCCTCCTCCTTTGAACCCTCGAGGGTTGTTGGGAGGTTCAACTGAGAGTCGATCAACCGCATCTATGTAGTCTTAAAGCATTATTCTTATGAGTTGAGGCACAAAGTTGATTAGGACACCCTGGCGGGTGTGATGCATTCTAGGGGTTCGTGGGTTGGCAAGGGAACTGGTGGTGGGGAGGTTTTGGAGACCTCTAATGAGATCATGAGTGAGCGAGCGTAAAGCCCTTAGCTGGCCTGATATGACTTCGTATAAGGGCAGGTCCTCCTCTGGAGAGTGTTCTCAGGAGTTGGAGGACCAGTGTTTTCGAACCCAATCTCTCCACGTTCTGGGTCCGGTCCGGGGAAGGGGTTCCGCGGGGTTTGAAAAGGGATGTTACTAGCGTGGTTGGAGCCTAATATTAGACCCTAATTCTAGCTCAAATTATGTTGATGGGGAAAAATTCCTTGCCAACAGTAAGGGGATCTCCCTAGTATAAAATCTCAACTAGACTCAAACATTTGCGATAGGGATCCCATCCGGTATGTAGGTCAATTTTCCATTATGCTGATGAGATATATGCCCTTCCTCAGATAGAGATGTGATTCAAAATCATGAGAATGTATGGATACTTGAATGAAACAAGACAAATGGTTGACGGGTTACCCTGAAAATAAAAAACCATGAATATCAAAGTGATATTTAAAGCATGCAACCAAAATAAGTATTGTTAGAAAAACTTCATTAGGGCCATGCTCATACCAAGACTCATTTGAGCATAAGAGAAACAATTTACTATGATCAAACACCCTTCAATTTCTTAAGCAAGTTTCTGAAATATTAGGGACATATAAACAACTAATTCATTAACATATTCCTATGTTGAACCATCACACATCATTCAGATATCAAAAGAGCTCAAACATATAAACAATGTATGAACATAAACATGGACTAATCAGTTGGAAATAACATCAAACATGTAAGAGAAAAATATTCATAATTTCAATACATAGAAGTTTCCATCAAATCCAATAGTGGAGTCTGAAACATTCATTTGTATTCATTATTTGAATTATACATTCAATGCTATGTAGTTATATATATCTCTCTCCTTTGGGAGTCCGAAAAAAGGCCCTTACATTCTCTCACGAAGGAGTACATATAGAATCAAAAGTGACATTTTGTTAGGTCCCTATATTACTAGTATAGTCCCTTATTGTTGTTAGTGTAACCCCCTTATTGTTATTATTGGACCCTTGTAACCCCCATTTTGTTATTATTGTGCCCTTAAATTATTATTTTTAGGTCGGCTATGATTACATTGTGGCCCACTAGGATTACATTATGGCCCCATGGACTCCTGTATATAGAAAGGAGGTTTTGTAAATTGTATCATCCAAGAATTTTTCATTTATTTAATGTATTGGAGGTTTCCCCCTAAAAGTGTCTTCTTTATAAGGTGTTGATATCTATTTTATTCTATTTTTGGAGCCGGTTACACAACATTTGGTATCAGAGCTTTGGATTATAGGGTTTCGCTGCTCTAAACAGGTCATCGTGGAATTTTCGCTATAAATTTTTTTCTACAAAGGTTCAGAAACTGCAATTTTTAGGTTGCGAAGCTGAAATCCTGAGGAAACTCGTCAAAACATTTCAGAGCTTGGTTCGCAATATTTTCGGAGATATGATCTATGGAAGGTAGTGCTTTTTCAGGCTTCCGAATTTCATCTCAAAGAGGTGATCGTGGGAAAAGATTCATAACTCTCTCTCTGAGCATCGGATTGGAGTTCTGTAAAAATTGGTCACAAGTACACGGGCTGTAGTTTCTTGGCTATCAATTTTAGAGCCGAAGGAAGAAAAAGTGACACATGGCAAGTCGTACAATTCACTCTACTGAACCAGTCCATAATTAGGTCATTGTGGGAGATTGGACACAAATTTGTCTTGGAGAATCCAAATTAGGCCAGAATTATTGCATTAGAAAGAGAATTCAGAGGGCTACGTCGGTGCTGAAAATAAAATATTGAAGTGCTTCAGTCACAGAGATAATCCAATTTCAATATCGAGCTCCTAAAAAGCAAGAAAAAGGTGTGTATTTTTTCCCCGATTTGCATAAGTCTTGTTTGAAGAATCAATTTGAATTGATTCCAATGGAATATTGTAGAATATATATATTATTGGGTTCTAAAAGATGCCCCCAAAAAATAATTTAACACCCATTAAGCCTTCAGAAGGTTCTACGATGACTCATGAAGATGAATAATTGCAACATGATCTATCAAAATTACAAGAGCAAGTGCACCAAATTTCGTTGTCGCAAAGAGCAACAAAAAATGAAACGGAAGTTTTGAAGAAAGGCGTCGAAGTGAAGATGGAAGGTTTGAAGAAAGGCGTGGAAGCTAAGATGGATGGCATGGAAGCTAGCATGGCAGCTAAGATGGATGACATGAAAGACAACATGGAAAACATGAAGAATGATCTAAAAGCAGACATGGAAGGTTTGACAAAGTTGATACAAGAAATGTTTCCTAATGGTGAAAGGATAGTAGAATAACCTCATGATGAGAACAAAATAAATGTTAGTCGTGATTTCATAAACTCTAATTTTGGCGGGAAGAACAACCATATTCCAAAAATGGATATGAGGAAGTTTGATGGAAAGGATCCTGTAACATGGATACTACAGATGGAGCAATATTTTGATCTCCATAACGTGCAAAACACACAAAAGGTACGCATTGCAACTTTACATTTAGAAAAAAATACATTTGTATGGTATCGATGGCTTTGCTCCCGTAAAAAAATTGTCACTTAGTCAATTTTTACGGAGGAAATGATAGCACATTATGAGGATACAAAGAGAAACACCTTCTTTAGCCAATTGATATATCTCAAACAAAAGGGTTTAGTGGGGCAGCACATTGAGGACTTCCAAAAATTGAATATAAGGGTAACTGATATTCCAGAGGAACACAGGATTGATCTCTTCATAGGCACTTTAAAGGATAACATCCAACATGAAGTTTGCATTTTGGAACCTGATTCATTGGAGAAGGCATTCAGGTTGGCAAGAAAAGTTGAATGTAAAATTATGGCGACAAGGAAGCCTACCACTCAATTCTAGAAAGAAGGAAGTGTTGCTACGCCTAGATTTCCACAACCTACAAGGTTGACACCACAACAATTGGAAGAAAAAAGAGCAAAAGGGCTTTGCTACAGTTGTGATAGCAAATACACTAAATGTCATAAGTGTGCTGAGAAGAAATTATTTTACATAGATTGTGAAGAGGAAGAAGAAAATGAACAAGAAGAGGATATACACCAGGAACCAGCCCTAGAAGAGCAAGAAATGAATCCGACCATATCGTGTAATGCACTGGCAGGAATTACCACTCCTCAAACTCTCAAGATAGAAGGACATATCAAGAAGAAAAAGGTAATAGTGTTGATTGATTCAGGTAGTACCCATAATTTTATTCATTGTAAGGTAGCCAAGGAATTTAATTTTTTCCTATACCCAGCACCAGAATGTCAAGTGATGGTTGCAAATGGAGGAACTATAAATTGCTCTGGAAAATGCCATAATATCAAGCTAACCATGGGGGAATATGTATTGACTATTCCAATGCTTTCCATTCCTATGGGAGGTGCTGATTTTGTACTAGGAGTACAATGGTTACAATCTTTGGGGACGGTAGCTTTTAATTTTCAAGAACTTTTCTTGAAATTCTTTTCAGAAGGAAAGGAAGTCGAACTACGGGGTATTGAAGGGAAGCCAGGAAGGATAATAAGCTCTAATGGCATGACTAAGCTTCTAAAGAAAGAACAACGAGGCGTAATTGCACAATTATGCTCACTAGAAGTTCCAACATCAAAATCATCTATTTCTGCAGATCTCCAACAATTCTTGGACAATCATTCCAAGGTGTTTGAAACTCCCAAAGGACTCCCACCTATTCGTGATCATGATCATGCTATTCATTTGATTCCAGGAAGTGTTCCTCCAAACATCATGCCTTATAGATATCCTTACATCCAAAAGAGCGAAATTGAACGTATGATTGCAGAAATGTTAGAGGCGGGTATAATTCAACCTAGTCAAAGTTCTTTCTCTGCTCCTGTAGTAGTGGTACACAAGAAGGATGGATCATGGTGAATGTGTCCGGATTATAGGGAGCTCAATAAGCTCACCATTAAAGATAAATTTCCCATTCCTGTGATTGATGAATTATTGGATGAATTACATGGAGCAATTTATTTTACCAAGTTGGATCTTCGTTCGGGATATCATCAAATTAGAATGAAGACTGAAGATATTCCAAAAACAGCATTTCGAACTCATGAGGGTCATTATGAATTTTTGGTCATGCCTTTGGCCTTACCAATGCACCTTCTACATTTCAAGGGTTGATGAATTCCATTTTCAAACCCTTCCTTAGAAAATTTGTGCTAGTATTTTTTGATGATATACTAATCTACAACAAGTCTTGGAAGGATCATGTTCAACATGTTAACAAGGTACTCAAACTATTGCAGGAGAAACAATTATATGCGAAAACATCCAAATGTTTCTTTGGAGTACAAGAGGTGGAATATCTGGGTCATATTGTATCTCACGAGGGTGTTAAAGTAGACCCTAACAAAATTAAAGCCATTAAGGAATGGAAAGTCCCCACAACCATAAAGAAGTTGCGAGGATTTCTCGGGTTAACGGGGTATTATCGCAAGTTTGTTAAGAATTATGGGAGAATAGCAGCACCTCTAACAACATTATTGAAGAAAGATGCATTTTCATGGACTCCTGAAGCAACTAAGGCCTTTGAACATCTTAAAGAGGCAATGTGCCTAGCCCCGGTCTTAGCTACGCCAGACTTCACAAAAACCTTTATTGTGGAATGTGATGCCTCAAGAAATGGAATTGGTGCAGTTTTAATGCAGGAAGGAAGACCCATTGATTTTGAAAGTCATCCAATCAAAGGAAAGTATATACAGAAACCTATTTATGAGAAGGAAATGTTAGCAATATTGCATGCACTAAATAAATGGCGACAAAGATGCACTAAATAAATGGGGGAATAAATGGGTCACAAAGATGTTAGGTTATGACTTTGAAATAATCTACAAAACAAGGAAAGCTTAATGTTGTTGCAGATGCACTCTCAAGAAAGAATGAAGAGGTGGAAGCATTGCTTTGTGCCATTTCTATTATCCAACCAGATTGGATAACTGAAGCAAGAGATGAATGGAAGAAGGACAAAGTTGTATGGACACTCATTCAAAATTTGCAGCAAGATCCTAGTACATCTGATACATTTAGTTGGAAAAATGATTCCTTATGGTACAAAGATCGCTTATATCTTTGTAAGAATTCCCAACTAAAACAAAAGATTCTTTTGGAATTGCACACTTCTCCTTTAGGAGGACACTCAGGATTTTTAAAAGCTTACCATAGGGTGAAGAAAGAATTTTTTTGGGATGGCCTTAAATCTGATATTCAAAATTTTGTGGCGGAATGTTTGGTTTGCCAGCAGAATAAAGTGGAAACAATTAAGACCCCGGAACTTCTACAACCTTTATCCATTCCAAGTCAACGTTGGGAGGAGATTTCAATGGATTTTATCACAGGTTTACCTAAGTCCGAAGGAAAGAGTGTCATCATGGTGGTAGTTGATAGACTTACCAAGTATGCACACTTTTTTGCATTATCTCATCCATTTAAAGCAAGTACAGTTGCTACTACATTTATGGACAAAATTCAAAATCTACATGGAAGCCCAAGGGTTATTGTGAGCGACAGAGATCCCATTTTTACTGGAAATTTTTGGACGGAGTTATTTTCTTGTTTGGGTACTCAATTGGCTCATAGCTCATCTTATCATCCTCAATCTGATGGTCAAACTAAGATAGTAAATAAATGTTTGGAAGGATATCTTCGTTGTTTTGTATCTGATAAACAAACACAATGGGTCAAGTGGTTACCTCTTGCTGAATGGTGGTATAGCACTTCCTTCCATACTGTAGCAAAAATGACCCCATTTATGGCACTTTATGGATATCATCCACCATCCATCACATCATCTTTAAGGGAAAATTTGAAGGTTCAAGCAGTGGAAGATCACATCGAGCATCAGCAAGAAGTTCTCCAACTCTTAAAGGATAACCTGAATTTCGCACAAAATCGAATGAAACAACAGGCAGATCAATATCGCAACGAGAGAAGTTTTGATGTAGGAGATTGGGTATTTTTACAGCTACAACCATACAAACAAATATCCCTCAAGCAAGCTAAGAAGGATAGTAAATTATCGCCAAAGTATTGTGGTCCTTACAAGGTGTTGCAAAAGATTGGTACTATGGCATACAAATTGGAGCTTCCCGTTTCTTCGCGAGTGCATCCAGTTTTCCATGTTTCATGCTTAAATAAGGTTATAGGTGAAAATATTCCAGTTCAAACAATATTTCCAGAAATTGATGAGGAAGGAAAAATCATACTGGAACTTGAAGCAGTCACGGAAACAAGAACTCGACAGCTACGGAATCGATCAATTTCAGAGTATCTCATCAAGTGGAAGAACTTACCCACTGAAGATTCTACATGGGAGGATGATAATTTTATATAGAATCACCCAGAGCTACTCAAGCATTGAGGACAACACTTTTTTGAAGGAGAGGGGCATGTTAGGTCCCTATATTACTAGTATAGTCCCTTATTGTTGTTAGTGTAACCCCCTTATTGTTATTATCGTACCCTTGTAACCCTCATTTTGTTATTATTGTGCCCTTAAATTATTATTGTTAGGTCGGCTAGGATTACATTGTGGCCCACTAGGATTACATTATGGCCCCATGGACTCCTATATATAGAAAGGATGTTTTTTAAATTGTATCATCCAAGAATTGTTCATTTATGTAATGTATTGGAGGTTTCCCCCTCAAAGTGGCTTATTTCTAAGGCGTTGATATCTCTTTTCTTCTATTTTTGGAGTTGGTTACACAACAAATTTGGGCTACCCTGTCCTTTCGTCTTCCTGACTATTGGGATGATCTGCAACCTGGGAGCAATTTCGACCTGCGACCTAAGTGGGGCCGCGACCTGCAATGTGCATGCCTCTGGAACCTATCAATCTAGTCTCTTTCAAGGGAGAAACTTTTTGATGGAGACGATTGGGTTTTCTACCTGTTTTTGTTCTTTGACGTAGGTCTACGGCTTGGTATTCAATGGCTACTGGAGTGATTTGGTGCATGTCCTCTCCCAGTCTATGAAAACATTCAAGAGAATCTCGAACTAGTGTATGCCTCTTCGTGTTGATATGATTGGATAAAGAGTTTGGCTTGGTGTAGATCCGGACTGGTGCAACCACGTACTGGATGATGTTTTCCTTGGTGGCCGGGAGGTCTTTCAAGCTGGCTGCCTGCTTGATTGGTTCTAGGAATGACTGGATATCTTGCATTATCTCCTCTCGCATCCTTTGTTTAGTTAGTGTGCCTATGGAAGGTATGTGATGCACTTCCACCATCGAGTCGATACCACTGATGAGATGCTTATAGGCGGCCATCACCCTATCCACATCCTTTGCGAGCTTATCTTTGGATTGCAGTTTCATCTAAATTTTTACTTTTTTGTTTTGAGTGCAGATCCAATCTTTCTTTGGTAGGGTGGTAGGGGCCTGTGGGCATCTTTCAGACCACACTAGGATGTTTTCCAGTGTTGTAGAGGCTTCCTTTAGTTGTACAAATTTTTTCCTCGTTTCTTCTTATACTCCTGCTAAGGGAGAAATTGTTTGTCTCAAACTCATCATTTCCTCGTAGACCTGTATCATGGTATTTCCTAATATGTCCAACTCCCCTTGACTAGCAGCTTGTATTCCACTGGCCTAAGTGAGTCCAAGTTGGAGCCTTTGGTTTTTGGTCTCTAGGGTCTTCTTTTCCTCTTCTGCTTGAGCAACCTTTTGCTCAGATACACGGAGCCTGTTTTTCATAAATAATATTTCTCGACTCAACCTGCTGACATCATATTTAGTGGTGGCTAAAAAGTAGGTTCCATCCGATTCTATCATTATGGGGTTGGTCCTGGTGTCCAGGACTATGTATTTCTGCGAGGTTAATGTCATAGTTTCGGCTGGATTCTGGGTGAGGAATTTCCTCCTCTCTTACCTGATCTTATGAGTGTACTGGTCATAAGATAATCTCGTTAGATCTAGTACAACATCCTTGTGTTCCTCTAGGATACTGAGTTTTGAAAGTGGGAGGTGTCCTCATATCATGGGGGTTTCCGGGGGTATGTCAATAGGTGGTAGGTTTTCCCGCTTCCCGGTTTGCAAGGGTTGCGATCCGCTTCCCTCTGGCTCCTTGGATGTCTCTGTTAGTTGCTTCTTAGCTTCTTCCTCCTCTCTCTTCTTTTCTTCTTCTTTCCTATCATGTTCCTCTTTCAACTTGTTCTTTTCTTCCTTTCTCTATTGATCTTCATCTTCTTTCTTCGTTCATCCCTCTTCCCTTTTTTATGTTGTTCTTCGGCTTGTTTCCTTTTCTTTTCTTCTTCTTGTTGTTGTGCCAGAGCATCTTGGAATTTCTTGAGTTCTTCTTCTCTTTGATTTTTCTCAGCATTTAGTTTTTCCTCGACCTCTTTACCTCCTCCTTCCTGTTGATTCTTAGAAGGATCACTGCCTTTGGTGTTCTTTGGCCTTTTGGTCTGTGAGTTCAATGCCCCTCCTATGGGGTTTTTTCGCTTCATGGCCTTTGCTATTTCTTGTGGAGTTTTATCATCCTCGGGTTGACTTCCTTTGTCTCCATCCAAGTCAGCTTCATCTTCAGGGGCTGCTTCCCTGAGTGCGCTACACCAATTATTTACTTCCTTTTCCACAATGCACTTTGTATGATGATAAGTCCAGTTGAATTTTGCATGCTTACAGTGTGTGGGGACTATCCTCTCAGGGTCATAGGACTAGAAGGCTAAGTTTACGAAATGGAAGCCCTTTATGTGTTTAGCTTCTACTTCCACTTCCTTGAAGTCTTTGATCATGTAGGCACCAATAGTGAGCAGGAGGGTAATCCATGGTTTCTTCTTGCCCTTTCTCAGCGTCTTAGAGAAGCCACCCATAATTTGGTAGCATACCTCCTCTAGTAGAATTTTATCAGTAAATAATTTGGGAAATGCATGAGGCGACTTGAATGATCCAAAAACTCTAATGAAGGTGCCTTCTCTGATGGGAAACCAGTCTGCTACCTTGATAACCGTCTCCATGGCTCTTCTGGACATGCAAGGAGGAGCTTCATTGAAGAGGCGTCGGTATAGTGTGGTGACGAACTTAACTGAGATGAAATCAATGTATTTCTTGTATTTAGTATCCCAGAACACATTTAGATCCTTATGGATCGGTCCACCACGCACTGCATCCCAATTTTGTGGAATATCCTCAAAGTTACATCATGAGCATACCTCATCCAAGAGGTAGGAATCCATGTCAAATTGTGTTTCAAATCCCTGCTCTAGTACCTGTGTTTCTGATATGCTAACCCTTAGAACTGATATTAGCATATGTGCCCAGTGAAAATGAGTGTCGTGGGTGGTGACTGCATACATGAGGGGAACCCATGTTCCACTAAAGGTAGTGGCATCCATTCTACCATATATTCTGCACATCATGGCTACGGCAAGCTTGTACACTTTCCTTAGACCTTCGGTCATATACTCCTGTTCTTTCTTTGCTTTGAAATTTTTAGGGTCCTCCCACCAGCCCTTTAAGGTATCTTGCATCGGCACATCATTTTTGGTGATCCACTAGGTGTTGAAAGACTCCTCTCTAGCCGGGAGTGAGTAGTATACTTCAGCACCCTTCCCGATTAGGTTGGAAAAAGGCTTTACTGCGTGATATTCGATTACCCAGACCTTTGAATCCAATTTTTGAATGATCCACTCGATCACCTCTGCGCATGGGAAGATTGGTGGGTGGGCGCACACATAATGCAACTTGGACCTCTTAACCTGAATGTACACGTGTCAGTCCATGAGGTCTTCCAGAAATTTCGGCTTTGTGAACTCCTGGTAGAGTTCATACCATGACATCTTAGAGCCTTTCCTGAAAACATAGGTGGTGTCTCCATAGATGGGGTTTGGTGAAGGAGGCATGTCTCCCTTTGGTTACTCTAATTTTGGGCTCTTGTGTCTCCTTTGAATTGTCGGGGGCCCTATGTCGCTTGATGCCGAAGAGATGGAAACACACTAGAGCTTGGGTTTGATATTACCTGGCATATTCATAAAATATTCCCATGATAAGACAGATGGCATGAATGAAAAATAGAAGAAAAAACTACCTCCACTAACTAGGGCCTTGGCTGATTAGGATGGGTCGATGTGACCTACACCAGTCGCAAAGTTCTTAGATTGGAAGGGATGAGACCTGGTGCATTTGTAGTATGGTTGCAAGGTCACGTCTACGTGAGAAATCCTGACATTGCAAATTTGTGACTTGGTGACTCAAAGACCAGGTCACGAGGTCGCAAAGTCGTGATTGCGTGAATATTCAAGACTTTGCGACTTGGTGACTCAGCGACCAGGTCACGAGGTTGCGAGGTTGTGAGGTCGTGAAGTCTCATTAGGGATTTTCAAAGGGGAAAATAGGTTGGCGCTACCTATGAGGAAAAATGGGGAAAAAATGGGGAAAACTCCAAGGGAAGGAACTTAATCAAGGTTGAAAGGGTCACAGGAAGGCCAGGGAAGTGTGCCCAAAGTGGTAGGAAGAAAAAGGAGGGGTCAAAATAGGTCTAGGCATGATAGGATGAGAAAGGGAAAAGTAAGCCATAGCTAAAACAACTGTGAGGGTCAGGGTTGCAACTGAGGGGCATCTAAGGCCATTAATATCCTAGGTTGGTGTAATATTCCCAAATGGGAAAAGCAGGAATATAGTGAAAAACCATGGAAATAGCAGTCAAAACATTACATGAAAGTAAGAGGCCAATATGGAGACCTTTTATGCATTATAATAGTAGCAAAATATGCATAATAAATGGGCCATAAGATGCACAATAAGAAAGAACAAGCCTATAATGGACAAAACCCCTCAAAAGAGGTGTTGCTACTATATATAAAGAACTGGAAGGCTGTTATAGCACTGCTTTAAAGACACTGCTACAGAAAAAGGTTATACAACATATCTAAGGCAAATATGTGCCTCAAAAGATAGATTCAATTAAGATCTTAGCACTATACAACCTCCTTTGAAGAACCCTTAAGGGTTTTCAAAAAAACACCATGTACAAGATGGGGATCTAAGCCCTAGGGTTGAAGATCCACTGCAAAATAAAAATCTGGAAACTATGGCTGATCTGATCTGAGAAATCATGCAGCCTCCTCCAATAGATATCCTAGATGAAAGGAAGATCCCCTTCACTAGCAAACCTCCTCTCCAAATGGTGTGCCAAAACCACCCTTCAACTCCTCCCACAAAATAAAGCAGATCTGGAAATAAACTGTGATGTAGGGGAAAATAAATAGTTGGCCTGATGCCAAGATCTGAAAATATCCATGAGTTCCTTCCTTACAGTCCTCCCAATGGAAAGGAATCCTTCTCCACTGAAAATAAGTAATGAGGTGACCCAAAGATAGTCTCCACTGCTGCAACCTACAAAACAACTCGACCCTCAACAGGATCAGTGTTGTAAATGAAATATGGAGCTTGGCCTTAAGCTTGATAGTGGAAAATGTAGTACAAGACTCCTCAAAGAGATTCTCAATGGAATAGGTGGGATTCTCAATTAGGAACACCTAGTACTAAAAAACACTCAATCTCAGCTAAACATCTAGAGAAAGATATATGTCTAAACAGACCATATATTCAAAAAATTCATATACGTCAACATCCTTCATATGGCTTCCATCCTCTTCCTTTTATAAGATATGAGCTTTCAAACCCTAAGCCCCATTCATTTATGACCCTACTTCCATGCAAAGCATCTCCATCTAAAAGTGTGTTGTCTTTCATTGATGGCCACTCCTCCATGACAGTGTTGTTGATTTGGTCAAAGTTGACCCAGTCAAGGTGTTCCAGCCCCTTTTCACACCTAAGGGTGCTTAATTAAGCTACCAAGATATATCCTTTTCATATTGGCATTGATTTATTCATTATTAATGAGACTCATCAACCTCCATTGTACTCTTATTCATAAAACAAAGCAGCAAAACAAAATTTAATAATCCAACTATCTCATGGCTAATTGGTAATATTACAGTCCTCCCTTCCCAAATGTTGCTTGTCCTCAAGCAACTGACAAGGTGAGTGTTGAAACTCTTCTCCTCCACCATTGGTGACACAAACATGTGATAAGCTTCCCTCATAAGCTAAGTTTCTACCAATCCATCCCTCCATGAAATTCTCCTCCAAATTTCTTAAGAGATGCAAATAATTCATCCCACAAGGAAACAATAGTTCCAATTAAACAAACATGGTTTTCCCAATGTTCTCCCTGAAACATGTAGCATAATGAACATGGATAATCTCTCTCCCATAGGGCACATACATTCCTCCCATCCTCCCTCCAAACATTCCCATAAGAAGAATAAGTACGTCATCAATGTATGGGATCAAAACTAAGTACATGCAAATAGAAATTTGTACAAATGGAGGTGGGTCATAGTCCCACATGTGGAACCAGTGTAGTATATATCTTGACTGCATCAGATAATGGTATGGTAAGTGGTTTTCCCACCACTTACTTGCTGCCCAAGTCTTCTCACAATGGATGAAAGTGTGAGATATGTTTGGTGCTTTTGGAGCGTACCCACAATGATATAGCATCTCCCCATATCCTCCTAGGGAGTGGCCATGTTCATAAATTTTTATGGCCCAAAGTTGGCCATGAAGTTTATATGGAATAATGCTCCTCCTTGGAGCTATGGCCTATATATACATGGTAAAGGAATGCAAGTAATCATCAAATGAAAAATTATGTACATGAGCATGTTCCTTACCAAAAATTATTCTCATACAAATGGATTGATCCATAAATAGATCCCCTCTCATTCCAAAAGAGGAAAGAGGTGGTTGTGATAACTCCTTCATTGAGTTATGTATCTCTTCCAACTCTACATGGTTCATGCATGTTTGAAAATTTTGATATCGTTCCTCTTCAAAGCCTTCCCAAGTGTAGCTCTCCATGATAGTTTTGTAGGCTCTCATGGAATAAGTATGGTTGAAAACAAAATCTTCATGAGCCCTTTGTAGAAAATTCTCCTTGAGTTTGGGGCCTCTAGATAAGAATATCCTACCATGATAATAGATTACTTCATCTTGGACTGAATATCCCTCCTCATGTAGCTGGTCATCAAGTATCATGCATGTAGAAATATCCTTTGAATAATCCACCAACAATTGGGATTTCCAATATGGATCAATCTTCCATAGTGACAACGCTGATGATCTATCACAAAGAACATTTGTCATATGGCTGCTCTTCTCCTTGACATCTCCCATGCCAAAGGTACTCATTGGGATGTTTCTATCCCCTCCTTGCAGCTCTTCTTGCATATGCTCAAGCTCAAGTAAAGGTTAAATCGTTTGGAGGTTACTCTCCCATGGGAAACTATCATCCATCCAAAACATCCTAATTTTATCCAAAGCATGCATGTGTGGCCACCATATTCTACCATGTATGGAAGATTTCTCTTCAATTGAGAACATCTTCTGAGTCTCCATAGCCAAGGAATGGTCTCCTTGCCCCATGATGGTGTCATCCTCTAATTCTGTAGCACTTCCTCTCACCACAGTATGAGATGTGAGAGTGGGTAATGATGATAGTGGGAGAATTTATCCCTCCTCCTTGAGCCTACCCAAGACTCTCAGCATTGAATCATGGTCTTCTAATGCTCCAATTCCTCTTGTATCTATGAATGGTGCATCCTGATGTGAGAAATATCTCACCAAATTTGGATCAGGTGGCCTCCCAAGTGGTTTATCACAAGATAGTGATGTATCATGGACCAATCTCATGTGCATAATAGATGGGATCATCATGTCCCTACTTCCACTGTGAAAATTCATCTCAGTTTCTTGTGTGGAAGATTTATTATAGTTGGGTACCACCCTTAGTGATGCAATAGTCCCTCTAATTGGAGAAATTTCTCCATCCTCACCCCTTGGTAGTGGTGGATCATCTCCTACTATTCTAGCACTGTGACCCCTCTCTTGTTCTTCTTCTTCTTCCTCCTCATCATCTCAGAAGACCTCTATGTAGTGTGCCTTTCGTACTGCACATTTATTTCTAGGTGCCCAAGATTCTTGGCATGTGAAGCAAAGATTCCTTCTCAAATCTCTTCATGCATCGTCATAAAGAGGTTTTTTATTTTGGCTCTCCTTTGAAAGAGGAGCCTTCTCATCATTTCCCTTTGATGGAAAAGAGGGCCTATTTTGAAAAGTTGCCTTTGCTTTTGGCAAGGAATATTGAAGATATCTAGCCCTTTCAATGGCATCTTGAAGGGTAGTGGGCTTGGTAGACTTAACCAACCCATGAAGAGGTTCATCTAACCCATCAATGAACATATAGACCCTTCTAGCTGCAAATAAATTAGGAAACATAACAGAAAGTTGTAGAAATTCAGAAATATAAGTTTCTGGATTACCTTATTGTCTTAGCTTTACAAGCCTCATGAATGGTGCTTCGGGATCTCTTCTATCAAACCTCTCCACTAACCTCTTTGTGAACTCTGAATATGAAATCACATTGGCATGACCCAATGTAGACAAACCATAGAACCACCAATCATGTGCTTCACCCTCAAGGTGTAGCGCTCCTATCTTAATGGCCTCCATCTTTGGAACTTTTTTCAACTAGAAGTAGATGTCAAGCTTCTCTACCAATGATTTTGAAGTGCATTTATATGATCCATCAAATTTGGGCAAGAAAAATCTGCCCATAGTGTGGTGTAGATCATGATTCTAAATGAATCCACCACTTCTATTGTGATGTTTGGGTCTCCTATTGTCCTTGATTTAACAGAATTATTGAAAACTCAAGTGGTCCTTGAATCTTTAAGTTTGAGACTCATACTCCATGAAATAGTCTTCAATGGATTCTTGTTCTTGAAACCATTCATTTCCCACTGCCAAAAATGTAGGCATTATAGATCGTTGGGAAACTTGTTGTTGCTGCACTCGTTGATCACTCCAGTGATGAGAAATTTCGAAGCCTTCACCAAGTTGAAATCGTTTAGGGGATTCCTTGTATATATCCATGCTCGTCTACTTTATTTCTCTAGCAATGTCTTGCATGGCATTGAGAAGAATCTTAGGAAACTCTTTCTCTTCATCTTCTCCTCCAGATAAAGGGGTTTTACCCTTGTCTTCTTTGTCATTTGTATAATCAAACTTCCGATGTCTTCTTCTTTGATACCTATTCTCTCTATTAGTAAGAGGATCTCCTTCTTCAGATGACATATTGGCTTCTCAAGATGCACATTTTGTGCCAATATTATGCTCTGATACCACTGTAATATTCCCAAATGGGAAAAGCAGGAATATAGTGCAAAACCATGGAAATAGCAGTGAAAACATTACATGAAAGTAAGAAGCCAATATTAATACCTTCTATTCATTATAACAGCAACAAAATATGCATAATAAATGGGCCATAAGATGTACAATAAGAAAGAACAAGCCTCCAACGGAAAAATCCCTCAAAAGAGGTGTTGCTACTATATATAAAGAGTTGGAAGGCTGCTACAACACTATTTTAAAGACATTGCTACAAAAAATGGTTATAAAACAGATATAAGGCTGATATGTGCCTCAAAAGATAGATCTAATCTAAATCTGAGCACTATACAACCTCCTTTGAAGAACCCCTTAAGGGTTTTCAGCAAAACACCATGTACAAGATGGGGATCTAAGCCCTAGGGCTGAAGATCCACTACAAAATACAGATCCGGAAAGTGTGGCTGATATGATATGAGAAATAATGAAACCTCCTCCAATAGATCTCATAGATGAAAGGAAGATCCCCTTCACTAGCAAACCTCCTCTCCAAAAGGTGTGCCAAAACCACCCTGCAACTCCTCCCACAAAATAACGAATATTTGGAAATAAACTGCACTGTAGGGGAAAATAAATAGTTGACATGGTGCCAAGATCTAAAAATATGCACAAGTGCCTTCCTTACTATCCTCCCAATGGAAAGGAAACCTTCTCCACTGAAAATAAGTAATTAGGTGACCCAAATATGGTCTCCACTGCTACAACTTGCAAAACAACTCAACCCTCAATAGGATCTACGTTGTAAATGAAAGATGGAGCTTGGCCTTAAGCCTGATATTGGACAATGTAGTGCAAGACTCCTCCAAGATATTCTCAATGGAAGAGGTGGTATTCCCTACCAGGAACACCCAGTGCTAAACAATGCTCAATCTCAGCTAAACAGCTAGATAAAGATATATGTGTAAACATACCATATATTCAAAAAATTCATAGACATCAACATCCTTCATATGGCTTCCATCCTCTTCCTTTTCTAATATATGAGCTTGTAAACGCTAAGCCCCATTCATTTATAACCCTACTTCCATGCAAAGAATCTCCATCTAAAACTATGTTATCTTTCATTGATGGCCACTCCTCCATGATAGCACTGTTGATTTGGTCAAAGTTGACCCAGTCAAGGTGTTCCAACCCCTTTTCACACCTAAGGGTGCTCAATTAAGCTGCCAAGATATATCATTTTCATATTGGAACTGATTTATTCGCTATTAAGGAGACTTATGGACCTCCATTGTCCTCTTATTCATAAAAAAAAGCAGCAAAACAAAATTTAATATTCCAACTAGCTCATGACTAATTGGGAATATTACAGCTGGGGGCAGCTAGGGCCATGGCCAATAAAAACAGGAACTGCAGAAGGTTTCAGCGGCTTACCTGGGAAAAATCGCACTCTGATTGGCTTGTTAGACGCCTTGTTTACTCCATCGTGCAAGTCGAATGCGACCTACACGACCCTTTTATTTATAAAGGGGTCACACGTGTGAAAATTAATGGAGGTCGCAAGGTTGCAAAGTGGGTTTAGCTACACATGGTTGCAACCATGCGACCTTGCGACCTGGCAACATGGAGGTTGCTGGGTCACAAGGTCGCATGGTCGCAAAGGTAATATTTTGACAGGAATTGCGACCTAGCGACCTGTCAACCTTGGTCGAGGTGGAAGGTCACTAAGTCACAAACTTCTGAAGGTTGATGGAAGAGATACTTTGCAACTTTGCGACTTTACTTAGGAAAACCTGAAGTCATCTCTTGGTTTTGGGTTACCTGCTCAAAGTGGAATTTTCTAAGGCTTATGGCTAATGATGGGAATGGGCTTGTCCTCATGAAAACAACAGGGACTCTAAAATTTGAAAATGGTGCCAAATTTCGGAGGGTTTTGTAGCGGCTACAACAGTAGGATATCTAGATCAGTAGCTTGTTATCATGAGCACCGCTAGTTTACTTTGATATTTTTCATACATTTTGAGGTTAGATGACCAATGTTTCTTGGGCACAAATTTTTTAAAAACATATAACTATCTATCTATTTTTTTTCATTGTTTTCATATATTTATTGCGCAATCCTATTTAATTATGTGATTTGAATTGAAAATATGTCTTTACATGTGTTGCAAATGTATGTTTAAAACATAATTCACTAATGAATTAGTTAATATGATCAAATTTCTAGAAATGTGTTGATATTGAATGTAATCAAAATGTCTTTCCAAAATTCGAACTCTTAAGAACATACGATGCAGTGTTGGATTTCAAACAGTATAAATGCTAGTAAGTTGCAGTACAACAAGTTGTGATTCTAACCTAATGATGATGCAGTTAATATCAAATGAAATGGAATCAGAGAGAAGTTCGATCAATGTGCTATACTCAGCAATATTGTTTGTATAAGGACCAATACAAATCCCTTAAAAACTCACTAACTCACCACCTGGAGCGAAAATGGCCCATGCTACAGAAGATAGATTCTGCGTACTACGACTAGCACCATCAGCATACCCAAAAAATGGTTCCAAAGATTCAAACATCTGTGATGAAATTTTAAGTGGATTACTAAATTCAAGATAACTCTAGAAAAACAAGCTAAGACACTAAATCTAAATCAAAATCATATATACAATATAATACAAAATTCAACTACGCTCAACTAAGCATAATAATGTTTAAGATACAGCCTATTTTGAGGTTGCGCCAATGGAATTCCATCATAATCTACTAAATCATAGGTGCCCTTAGCCAGAACTATTTTGACAATGTAGGGGCCATGCCATAGTGGCTCAAATTTTCCTGTACCCATAAAATAATCTTCCTGATCATAAATTAAGACCAAGTCACCCTAAGAGAATATGCGAGGCTAGATATGTTGGTCGTATTGTGCCTTAATTCGTCTCTTATGTGCTTCCTTGGCCAATGCAGCTTCACGATGCATTTCATCTAGATGGATGAGCTTAAATATACGTGTTTCTTCAGTAGAGGTGTCAGGTAACAAGTCAACATCGAGTTTTAACGACGAAATTTCACATTGGATAGGCAAGATAGCTTCCAAATCATACACCAATTCAAAGGGGGTAAATCCGGTTGCATTTGTCACTAAGGCTCTATATGCCCAAAAATACGAGTATAAGATCAAATGCCAATTTCTTTTATGAACTCCTATCATTCGTTGAAGCATTTGCTTAAGAATATTGTTAATAGCTTCAACTTTTCCATTGGATTGTGAATAATAAGGAGTAGAAATATCATGCGATAGTCCTAATTTGGCAGTCAACTCATTCATCATGTGATTGCAAAAATTATTTCCTTGATCTGTAACTATAGCTTGTGGTACACCAAAATATGAGATGACATGATTGAAAAAGAACAATGAAGTTGTTTTGTCTGTGTTATTGAATGTAGGAATCGCTTCGAACCACTTGGTAAAGTAGTCTACAACGAAAATAATATAACCATGCCCCCCGGATGAACAAGGGTTTCAGGTCATGAAGTCAATGCCCCATTTTTCAAATGGTCCCACAACGATAACATGATGCATCGGTGTTGGCGGTTTGCGGATTCTACGATCAAATATCTGGCACGCATGACAAATTTTTACTGTGAGGATGCAGCTATGAAATAGGATAGGCCAAAAGTAACCGGCACGGAGAATCTTCTGTGTGGTAACGTATCCAGAACAATTTCCACCACAAGCCCTAGCATGAAAATCATTTATAACTTTCTCGGCCTCCTCATGAGTGAGGCACCTCCTTAAAATCGTATCGACACCACAACGATAAAGTGTAACGCCGACGATCAGATAATATTTGGCTTGGTATCGAATACGTCGTTGTTGATAGCGAGAGATATCGGGTTGGAAAGTATGGGTTTGGAGATAAATGATAAAATAAAAAAACCAAGGATCGAATGATCTGATCAGATATAAAGACTCATTAGGAATTGATGGTTCCAATGTAGCATCAGTACTATGAGAGGGAAGGTTGCAGAGAAGCTTAGCCAAAACTAAAGACTTATTTGACTTGGATTTGATGAGTTCCAAATCAAATTCCTATAAAATGATGATCCATTTTTAATATTTTCCCCCCAGCAATTGACGTGACATAATGTATGTCACGGGGTTGCAATCTAAAATGAAAATGGTATTCCAGAACATGATATAATGGCGAAATCTTTGGACAGCTTCAACAGTCGCCAAGGCAAGCTTTTCGATGTATGAATACTTCACTTCCGTATCATTGAGATTATAACTCAAATAATATATCTAATTTTCTATCCCATCTTATTCTTGGACCAATACCATAGCAATGGTCGTATATTTCGTGGTGATATATAAGAAATAATCACTCTGATAATTGGGGGGATGAATTAATAACGTCCGGACCAGTGTATCCTTGACAAGATCAAAATAAGCTTGCACAACCTTATTCAAATGGAAGGGAATCCCATTTTTCAAGAGACGGGTAAATCCTTTATCCATTTCGGTGTAGTTGGGTATGAAACTCCTTAGGAACTTGGCCTTTTCTTGAATTTTCTGTAACTGAAGTAAATTTGATAGCGTGGGAAATTCAATGGCCTGGACCTTCAGTGGGTTGATTTGAATTCCTTCTTTTGAGACGATGAATCTAGGAAAATGACCATAACCGACACAAAACACACATTTGTGTTGATTGAAGTGTATTTTGTAGTGTTGGAAGCGTAAAAATATAGCTCTCAAATGCACTAGGTGATCAGTTTGGTTTTGTGAATGCACAGGTAAATCGTCTAGCTAGGGTTTAACAATGTGCTTGATGTAATTGAAAGCATAATCCATTGCTCTATGAAATTTTTCCCCGGCGTTCTTTAAATCAAATGGGAGTTTACAGTAAGTGAATGTGCCCCAGGGACATATGAATGTTGTCTTAGACTATTCCTTTGAGCAGATATTTATTTGAGTGTAACTGGAGAATCCATCCATGAACGAAAAAATTTCACACCCGACACATTCTTCAATAATCTGGTCGATAAAGGGAGTAGGATAGTTTTCTTTTGGACACACAAGATTGACATCCCAATAATATACGCACACTTTTATTGTCCCTTGTTTCTTCATGACAACAACAATAATTGAAACCTAATCAATAAGCAGAACAGGGTAAATGAAACCAACACGCAAAAAAAATTCAACTTCTGCTTTAATGGAAGCAGCCTTCTTCGGATGAACAGGATGAAGGCATTGATGTACCGGTCTTACATTAGGGTACATTTTAATTGTGTGGTCAACGATACTAGTGTCTATGCCTAGAATTTCTTCATAAGACCAAGAAAAAATATCTTGGAATTCATGAAAGAGAGAGCGATAAGTTTCTATTTCTGATGGATAATAAGACACACCGACATGAATGTTTTCTACAGCTTTGGGTTTGGTTGAAATATTGATAGAAATATTTTCTTCAATATTTGATAAATTTTTCTCAGGTTTGATAACATTAATGGGAGTATAATTCGAAAAGAAAGTTTTGATCGAAGGGTGATATAGTTCAATAATATTATCTTCTTCGTAATCCTGAAGATGGGAAAGATGACGATGATCTTCCCATGGTTCTCCTTCTAGCATCATGGATTCCAAAATGCTCTCATCAATCAATAAAGTGGATGAAAAAGGATCAGATGGAGTACAAAAATATAATGAACGATTGACCCAAACAATCGGTGACGATGAGTTAGGATTTGTCGCCCAAGTCATGTAGATTGATTTCTATGCCAACTCAATGGGGTTGGTCGGTTGGAATTCATCCAGTATAAAAACTTCATAATGATTGGAAATCTTCCTTAAGCCAGATGGAGTGGAAGATATCATGTAGCAGGTCTCTATTCTTGTGATTTTTGCCGATGTCGCAAGTCGCGGTAATGCAAAGGTTCCCATTAGGGAAGAATCCTTTAAGAGTTATACACCAATGTTTTGAAGTGCTAGTTGGGGTGTGTGAGCTAACAGAACGCTTCTAGTTACCTGGGAACTGGAGGCAAAGAAGGAGATTCGATTGATGACTATGATAACAGTTTTATGAGGAAAGGCGATCATTCTAAAATAGGTAAATACGATCGAAGTCATAGCGTAAACCCAAGGCTTTCCGAGTAAAATTTTATATTCAAGGGGTCCATCAACGACCTCAACTTCAACAGTTACATTTTCCCCCCCTATTTTGGCATGCAGGTTATTGATGATACTGCAAGGCTTATATGTACGACCGTCAAAATCTTTCAACATCGTAGGCGATTAAGATAGGTGTGGTGAGCGAAGTTACTTCCAGTGTTTTATGGACATAATGCAAGTAGATGCTCCCTCATCAATAATAGTATGATGAACGAGGTGATTGAGAACATTTATTTGGATGGAGAATGCCAATTATGTTGGTAATTGTGGCACATAGCCCATATGATTAAAGAATAAGAGATTGGAGAATGTCGGATCGATTCCACCAATTATCGACAACAAAGCCTGTTTTTGGGAGGGAAAATTTTGAAGTACCTCAAGCGTCAACATAGCTGAAGGGGATTGAGCCAAATATTCAACTATATTATAATTTTTAGCAACTTGGGCTTGAGGATTGAATGTAGATTTGTGGACGACTCCCTTCGGTGGCTTTATTGTTAATTCTAGAATAGCAGTTGGCAGAATAGATTCAGTGGACAGATTCATGGTCAAGGTAGTAGGTTGATCAGTAGCCTTAATACCATAATATTTATTTCACGTTGACACCAAAACATCAGTTTTTTTCTTTGTGACAGATAGCATAAGCACTTGGGAGCTAGAATTTGGATCTGTAGCAACCATATTTTTGTCTGGATTCGGAAAAGGATCTATCAACACAGCGAATGCAGTCGAGGTCTTAAGAAATTTTGATAAATCGGGGCGGTGAGGAAAGTCTCGAAAAAATTTCTCCTCATTACATATTATGCAAGAGTAATGAGGTTTCCGATTGTTGCCTATTTTTTTATCAGATGATCATTCCTGTAGGGTTGAATTTTTATTTTTCTATGCTTTCTCCTTTTTCTTGATTTAAGGTTGCTTGTCACCTTTTCCTTTGCCAGATGACACAGCATGAATTTCAAAAGAAGGTGTAGGATCAGATGTAGTAGAGTGTTGTGTGCTTGCAGTACCGATCATATTGTTGTTGACATGAGAGTCCTTAGATGGATGAGGAACAATAAAATTAGATCGCGGTGCGTTGGGAATTTTCTCGTAGAGTGTGACAAACTAATTATAAATCAAATATAAGTACTGGGCACAAGGAATGACCTGCTCTTCAATGAAGATGCCACCTTTAGCCACATCCTCAATGATAGATGGCAGCAAGGACTTAATAAACCACTCAGCAAAGAGTTGATCAGGAACAAATTATTTTACCATTCTACGATGACGACACCACTCATGAATATGATCAGAAATGTAAGTTTCATTAGTCTGTTTAAAATCGGTCAGGAGTTCCATTCAAGTTTCATATCGTATGGGTAACTAGAAGTGGCTAAAAAAGGTAGTAGCTAAAGTAGTGAAATTATCAAATGAAGCTCATGGTAACTCAATGTACCACTTTGTGACCGGACCAGTGAGCATACACTGGAAAAGATGTAGTCGAATGGAGTCATCATTTAAGGAGTTGGATGAACACCACAAATGATATGTCATAACATGCATCAACGGGTCTTATATAGGGTTTCTATTGAACTAAGGAATGTCTGAGGGTAATTTATGTGGTATCACTAGCCACCAAGGACAATAGATGATGGGGTCATTGGTAAGCCGGTTTAAATCGGGTAATTCTAAAGTTGCGACAAAGGGAAATTGTCGATTTAAATCAAGTTGAGCATAGCAAGGATATGATGGAATTTTTTGGGCAACAGGCCTTTGAGCACTAGCATAAGGCATTTGTTTCTGGTAACCCATATAGGGGTTGTTTTGATGACCAAACGCTTGAGGATTTTGTTGACCAAAACCTAGGTAGGCTACTTGTTGTTGGAATGATTGTTATGCAATTTGCAGTTGTGGCTGCCAAGGTGACTGCCCACCAATATTATAGCCCAAAATAGAATAGCTTAGACCCGTTTGTGAATAGATAATACCAAATTGTGCCTGTGACATCCCATAATAGGGTAATCCAACTTGTGAATGAAAATTTCCGAATACAGGTGGTTGTTGTAAACCAGCAGAAGGAGTTGGAGTCTGAGGGCCCAAAACTTGAGGGTATTGGGTTGAAGGACCCACCTGAGATGGTTGAGGTACAAAAATATAAGTTTGTAATAGGGGTAATGAAGTATTAACAAGTGGAGTAGATGTGGGAGAAATAGGTTGAACCGGTTGATATGAATGCACAATCGTTTGTGATTGAACGAGCAGAATAGGCTGCCACTGAAAAACAGTCATTCCAAGATTAGGCTGACCATAAAACGACAGATTACTATCAAAATGGGTGACCACAGGTTTCCCACAGCATGAGGAGTATAATAAGATGGAATATATTGCTATCAAAATGGTGGGAGTCCAATTGATATTGTACTGGATGGAATGTACCCAGACGGACCATCTTGATTTTGCACTGAAGATGTATATAAAGGATCAAGTAATTTAGTACTCATTAGATGTGTACCATATAGAATACCAGAGGATTACATGGGTGAATTCAATTGGTTTGAGTATGCACCAGAGTAGGTTCCAGATAATGATTGGTAACCCGGTGGGACAAAAGGACCACCATATACATGTGACTCTGGTGATGTGGTAAACATCAATGGTGTAGCAACAGTGGATGTTGTTGCAACTATAACATATGGTACAGACAGATATTTTGACTCAGGCATGGTCATACGACCCAGTGTATACCCTATAGGTTCTACTGGAACTCGAATTGAAACAGGATCAAAAGAAGCATTGTATGTCAACCGAGGAATAGTCTTGTAAAGATAAAGCCCTGGTTCAAAATGGGTTGGATTTGAATGGTGTGCTTCTTGTTGATGTTCTTCCTCAATTGAAATCAAACTAGGTGGAAGGATTTCGCCATCAGGCCCGAGATATATTTCAGGTGGTTGATTGCAAGATATAGGGGACTCAATGGCTACGATCGACTGTGGAGCGACCGATACAAGAACAACTTCCGGTTCTTCGACTTCAGGATCTACATGTTATGTTAAAATAATGATGGGATCTAGATCTACTTCGAGTTGAACAACGTCAGGTTTGAGAGGTATGGTCTCATTGATTGGATGGATTGTGTCCACAAGTAGCTGTGAGGGCTTTGTTTTGATGACAATGGATGAACTAGGATGTGTAGAAATGACTTGAGATGACTCTGGTATATGTGATAAAGATGACACACCATAGGTACTGATAGTACTGGTTTCGATAGAACGATGTCGCCTTCACCGACCAGAAATGGCTTCCAGTGGTAAAGGTTGTTTAAGTGCTATTATACGTGAAAAAAGGGGAAAGGGATGTTCTTTTTCCACGATGACTGAATGATTTTATTACAGAAATAAATAAACTAAATAAAAGTGTAATTCTAGGAAAAAAATTTACCAAGTAATTCTGAACTGTAGAATACCTCCTAGAAAACCAAGAATTATGGTAAACAATCTCCCCGAATGCTGTGTTAGGTGTATAACAAGTTACAAGGTATCTGACTCGGTTACCTATGGATGGTAACCAACCTAAATTTTTCCTCCCAAATATACTGAAGGTATGTGGAGGCCAAAGTCATTATTAGCGTTGTTTAATGCGAAACCGCACAGTGAGAGCACCCCCTTATACTTTTCATACTAGAACACCACCCTATATACCCAAAGGTAGATGGATGAGCTCCAATATACTTACGTACATGCACTGAGGTATCACACTCAAAATGTATCGCAAATAAGTTAGTGACAGCTGCTATGTTTAATGACGTTGGAACACGTCTCTAGCCTAGACCTTCTAAATTTTATCGTTAATGTTAGAATTCTTTCTTAGGTTAATTTATGTAAATTTTATGTTGATCTTATTTAAAAATTTGCTTTGATGTTCACCACGTGATGTAATGGAAATTCGTAAAAATGCAAACTAAATGATAAGAAAACTTTTCAATTTAGTTTTTTCAATGAAAATCCTAGCTACTAAGGGGAAAGAGCAATCATTTTTTGAGCATACAACAAAGAGCACAAACTAAATGCATATTTCCTTAACTTATTCCTATGAAACACACACAATTCTCTAGATGCACATGCATGTTTTTATTTTCATCTCCCTTTAATGTGAATGAAATAAAGGAAACTAAATGCACAAATCAATAAAACAAATGTTTTATTTTGAGAAACGAGGAATGAAACAACAATTTCTCTTAGTAAAATAAAGAATGGAACTAAAATTTTCCTATAGGAAATGAGGAATGAAACAACAATTTCCTTTTTGAAAACATAATTGATCTAATGAAAAATTAACTACTTGGAATTTTATTTTCCAATGAATAATCAAATAACTAATGAAACATTGAACAAGTTACTTTTCAAAGGAGGAAGAATAGGAAAGTTTACTAGTCTCTAAGAGCAATCAGACATCTGAGAATACAGAAAACAATTGGCTGAAACTGAAAGCAAAGACAAATTTGAATGGATTTTGGTTGGTTGAGGGGGCAACATATCCTCTAAGGGGAGACATTGTGTTGCAGAGCACCCCTGAATGGAACACAATGCACTATACCCTGACCAACAGTGTGTTGGGAACATCTAAGTTTGTGAAACAAGAAACTAAACACACTTCTGATGCCATTTGTTCATTCAAATGACTGATAAAAGAAAGTGGATGCTATTAATGATGGTAAACAGAGGTAGAAACACTGGGAATGATGGGATTATCCCCAGTGGAGTTGCCAATTTGTTATACGGAATTTTAATCTACGAATAAACTAAATTCCCTGAGTGTGGTATTCTTTCACTCAGAACAACAAAAGAAATACAACTACTATTTTCTATAAGACAAATAGATATACAGAAAGGTAAAGAAGCCTACTTTTTATTCTTTCGCTCTCTTTATCCTTTTGTCACTGTTGTTGTCACTCTCAATCCAACTCAAGTTGCTAGATCGATTCCTGCAATCAAATACATAACATCAAACAACATACAATATACAAGTATCTACTTATCTTAGTCAAATCAAACTGATTAGATATGAGAATACATACATCATCAAGAATACATTTCACAATATATAGACATATGTATTGATAAAATGAACAGATATCTTTATTAATAAAGTAGGAGGAGAAGATTACAACCAATAGATCGATTTGTCATCAACCTACTCCAACTTAATTCCAGCCTCATCACATCTAGCATCATCTCAGCAACATATCAGTACTTCCAATCACTTATCAAATGAGAATCCAACAGCATAACTTTGCACAAAATTCTTCCTCCTTAGCACTTATATGAGTGCTCAATTTATATGAAAAGTTATGTTAGTTTCTCATTGAATTGAACTAAATGGATTTCTAATAATAGGGGAGACATGTTTCCAAGTTCAGAGGTTGTGGATGGACACTTGTATTCGAATTATGACACATATGGACTCTTCTAGAAGGCACTAGCCAAGTGGAGATTCCTGGAAAAATGATGTTTTTGCTCCTAGGTAACCAATGCATCCTTGAGTGTCAGGAAGTGCACTGTAGTGCACCCTTGAATGGAGGTATTTTCACTGCAACATAGTTAGTCCCTTGCAGAAGAGTGTTGGTGAGTCAGTGGGTCATATAATATATACTTCAAACCTTGTAAATATCACAATTGAAGCCATTAATGGAATGTCTTCACTTAGGGCATGTAGAAACTGAAATATAAGGGGATGATATACCCTAATCATTGGTCTTGGGGGATGATACCTAGTTTGACCCGGTCTTGGGGAATAATGCCCAAATTGACCTATAACAGATAGCCATGTGGATCTTCATATGCTAACACTGTGATCATGCAACCCTCCTTAATATCCGATATTGGACCCCTGTAAAGGTCTTTCATGGCTTCACATTGTGCATGAGAACTTCTGGAACCAATATACATTTCTCTTTCCTCTGCCTGTGTAGAATTAATAATACCATGTGATTGTTTTTGTTAAACAATGTGTGTTTCCTCCTATTCATTTGACACATTTTTTGTCCAAATAAATGGAGTCTTCAAAAGCATATATTCATTTGCTGGTCTTGAAAGTATATCACTCCGATCATTGAAAAAGGACTCCCACTAAACTAAATCAACAACATCAAAATACTCATATATATATCTAATGGATTTTTTAATTTCTTTCAGGCATTAAGAATAATCTATATCTCTCTTCTACCTTTGTGCATTATGAAATTAACCAACTAATTTTAATAACAATATATTTGATGCAAATATTGGATGATCTGGAATGAACTTCAAAAATTCCAAACCTAATGATGGCGCCCATTCTATAGTAATTGAGTACTTCTTGCCCCATATAAGTATTTTCCCATCAATTTTTTTGATACAAAATTGATGTTGGAAGCTAATTTCATTAAGTTTTTCAATACATTTCTCTTCACCATGAAATCCTATAATAAACATTCGCATGTCAACAATTTCTTCTAACACATGAAATATAGGCTCTGGCATATATTATTTCTTAATACACTCAATTAATGATGACAGGCTCCCAACGTCTTTCCTCCTCAATGTTACAGAAAAAAAGACTAAACATCTGATCAATATGGTCGTGAGTGTTCCCAACAAGAAGGAAACCAACCTTTACCTTATGAAAATTTCTCAATTCAACAAGCATGTTTAGATATCCAAAAAAAATCTGATTTTTGTTTTCACAGCAGGTGTTGTCTAATTGTATATACAAAATTTGAAGAAGGTTACCACACCAATGAGAAAGCACCTCATGAATTATGGTTATTGTTAGATTTCCATAATTATGAATATTTGGAGCTGTGAAGTAAACTCTTGGCGACATTTTCCCATTAAATACCATACAACCGACCAAGTGAAACTGGATAAAATTTTCTCCTACAAATTTTTGGGTGTGTGAACAAAATTTGGTAGAAGTGTTTTCTTCTGGTCCATACCATCAATTATCAAACCCAAATATTTATTTGGATTATCATAACACTTATTTCGATGCTTGTACAAATTTTTCCTTTCACTTGTTTTTTGTTTGCGATGCTCTTGAAGTGCTTTGACAATGGAATATACACATAACATAAAATAAACCTATTAATAAATACATTTTCATAGTTGATGGCTATAAAATTTAAAAGAATAATTCTATGGAAGTTTACCTCTTTCTTCTCCTGGACATTTATCCCTTTTTTATTTTAGAGAAACACATGTACTACAAACCCCCATCCTTTTCTTCTTAGGAATATGAACATTGTTGAATTCTCTCCTCCATATCTACACTAAATATTGAGATGTAATAAAATGACCATTTCCTTCAACACATTTGGCATATTCCTTGTATAAGTTGTAGATTTCTCGTCTTGAGAAATTATCTGGAATATGTATTGTATCTCTATTTGGCAATAATTCTTCATGTTTTGAAAATAAGTCTTGCAGCCATGATATTGCAGTTTTTTCTAGTGGCATAAACTCTCGTTTATGATGAACTTCTGAATAATATGTAGGATCCTTTTCCAAATTATCTTGGATTATTGATAGACGAAAATTACCAATTGAATGAAACACTTTGAAAGAATTTCTATAGATCAATAAAGACCCAATATGATAATCTTAAACTGCCAGTGTAGATTGCATGCACCCCACTAAATATGAATTCTACATGCGTTTATTCATTGACAAATATTTCTTCCTTTTCTCCAATGAAAAATTGAAACCAATATGTTTCAATCAATCCTTTTTACAACAGTCACTTGAAATTACAACACTGATAGAAATTCTTCTCGTGAGATATTCTACTCTACCCCTTGTATAACTAGATCATCTTGGATTGATATGAAAAGTTCTAATCCTATTCCTAGATACAATATTTGTTGGCAACATCTCCATCATTTCATCATTCTCTGAAAAATAACTTCGATCATCCTTAGGAGGAATACTATTCTTACTATGATCACTTTCAATATTGTTAGGAAACTCACCACCATAATTGTTTGAAAAATATTCATTACCATCTTCGGCGGCATGAAAATTTTCAATACCATCATTTGTGGTATTGAAATACTGACTTGTAGGATATTATTCACCATCATTATCTTTCACTTCATCATTTTTTCTCTCATATTCCATAGGATTAGGACTATGTAGAAATTCTGACTCTTAATTTATTGGAGATTCTTCATCATGGCCTTTGTCATTGTTGCTCTCATATTCCATATGATTAGGACTAAGTGGAAATTGAGACTCTCGATTTATTGGAAAATATTCATCCTACCCTTCATCATTGTTTCTCACAAAGTCCATATGGTTAGGAATAAGTGGAAAATGTGACCCTTTATTTACTGAAATTTTTTCATCCTACCATTCATCAATATCTATCTCATATTCCTTAGGATTAGGACTAAGTGGAAAATGTGACTCTCTATTCACTAAAAATTATACATCCTGTCATTCATCACTATTTCTCTCATAGTCCTTAGGATTATGAGTAAGTGGAAAAAGTGACTATCTATCCACTGAAAATTCTACATCCTGCCACTCATCATTGTTGTTCTCATAGTCCTTACGATTAGGAGTAAGTGGCAAATGTGACTCTCTCTCCATTGGAAATTATACATCTTTCCATCCATCACTATTGCTATCATAGTCCTTAGGATTAGGAATAAGTGGAAAATGTGATTTTCTATTCACTAAAAATTCTTCATCGTGTCATTCATCACTATTGCTCTCAAATTCCTTAAGATTAAGACTAAGTGGAATTTTTTCGTCTCTTTTTTTTGGAAATTATTCATCTTGGCCTTCATCACTACTGGTCTCATAGTCCATAGGATTAGGACTAAGTGGAAAATTTGACTCTCTATTTATTTTAAATTCTTCATCATGCCCTTTGTCACTATTTCTCTTATTATATTCATCAATATTAATAGATTTGTTATGCGACGAAGATGTTGATGCTTCATTAAATGAAACTTCAGTATCATAGGAATCCATAACACTCAAATAAAATATGTTGAATGATGCAAATGATATCTCTGCCAATGATATTATATAGTTGAAATAATGAAAAATTCCCTCCAAAATTTCCCTCTAAAATTTTTCGCTGAAAATTTTCACCTGATGTCCCTCAAAATTTTATTTCTATGATTTATTTAAATATTTTGTACTAAAATATTATCTTGAATATTGTACGTAATTTCGATTTAAAATTCCTATAAATTTTTCTTTTAATAATTTTTTCCAAATTAAAATCATCTTAATTAATTGTATAACATTTACTTGATTATAAATTTTATTTTCTTAATATTTATCATATTTTTTATCCCACATTCACCCCGTGGAAAAGAAATTCTGTAATTTCTTCTTTATAAGAACTTTCATTGTCATTATTCCTCACATTACATCAATATTTCTCGAGGTTTATTTAAAAACTTGGCACGATTTTCTGGAGCAACAACATTGTCAATGGGAGATTCTCACTTTTGAAAGGTTAGTTCCCCTTCTACTTGGACCATTCAATGCATAATTTGATGAAAATTATTTGTAGATGCCAACAAATCATTTTTTTTTACATCCATATTACCATAAAAAAACTAACTAAAACAAATATACTATCTAAAATTAAAAAAAATATATATCCGCACAAACATGGTGGGTGGGCCCACATGCGGTGGCCACCTAGCCATTATGAGTCAGGTGGGCGCCTCATCGGGCCCCGGCAAGGTGGGTCCCACCGGACCTCGCTGTGTTCCATTTAGCTTGTGGAGCACCCACTGCCCGGTATAACAGGTTATGAGTCTGCCTAATCCCAAAGGTTTTTGTTGGGCTCGGACCAGCATCCACCCATGGGGGCATCTGCTTGCAGCACATTTGGTAGTGGGTCGTTGTACTGTGGGCGAGAAACCACCCGTAGCACGACGGTCACGGTCAGTCGTGTTGCGGGTGGATGTGCCCACGGGCGAGCGTTCGCCTGAGCCCAAGGGAGAATCAGCCCCCAACCAAGCAAGGGGGTAGAGAGCTTCGTTGGGCTCAGAAAGATGCCCGCCCATGGGCACATCTTCTTGCAACACAACTGGCCCATGTCTATTGTGCTGCGGGCAGACACTTCCACGGGCGAGCATCTGCCCTAGCCCAACGGCCTGGGATTCGATCCCCCTTCCTAGCAAGGGGTTGATTCTTAGAATTAGCCCTGATTCTCATAATCTGCCCTGATTCTCATAATCCGCCCCGATTCTCATAATCCGCCCCGATTCTCATAATCGGGGCAGGGGGCTGATTCTTAGAATCGGCTACTAAAAAATATATATATTCCTATAAGGCTGGGGAGAAAATGTAGAAAAAAAATAATTTTTTTTAAAGGAACTTGTTTTAAATTTAGGGGGGGTGATTTTGAGAATCGACCCCCAAAATAAAATAAAAATAAAAAAATTGTTTTCCAAGGAGGTTGGGGAGATGACCTATAAAAAAAATTAAATTTTGTTTTATAGTTTGGGTCAGGGAGAAAATTTAAAAATAAATAAATTAAGGAACTGGTTTTATATTTTGGTATTTTGGATGAATCTAAATGCACACTAAAATTGGAGGTGATTCACATGTTTCTGGTGTGTTTTATTTTTTTATTTTTTTCGTTTATTTTGTTTACGTAAGATATTTATTTTTAATGATTTACTAATTTAAATGTACATATATATATATATATATATATATATATATTTGTAGAAAAATGGCATCAAGGAAGGTTTCTGTCAATATTTCTGGACAAAAATTCAACCATTGCATCATCTAAAGTTGCAGGTGGGCCATCGAAAAATACTGCTGAACAAATTCCACCTTAGTTAATTACTGAAAAATGTAGGAGATGTCGCCAAAAAATAAAAGAAGTTGGTTTCATATTGGAATAAATCAAAAGAAGTGAATCATACAAAATATGCATGGTTTTTGAAAGACATGGAAGGCAAAACTCTACAATTATATCTATAGTATAGTAAGAATTTTGATGCTGAAAGTTATGAGCTGGTGGGAGAAGTACTAGACCTATATATTTTTTTGAATTCTGAAAATGTTTATATACTTTCAAAACCACTCAAATCACATGATAAGCTTAGATATCATTTTGCATTGGCGATGTATAACACAGGGGAAGTTTCTTCAAGGATATGCAAACAAATCGTACATAATACTACATAGAAGATTGTAGGTATTTTTATTTACACTTATGTGTTTTGTGTTACTCTAACTGTATCATTATATTTTTAATAACTTGGTTATTATTGACATATAATATTTTGTTTGATAGGATTTTTCTTAGATCATTTCAATTATGTTGGGGGGGATATATTATATAGCGCGAGATATTATGATTGTTGTCTCCATTTTCCATGAACGTGAAGAAGAAGATATGGGAAAGAAGCAAATAAAAATATTGCATGATACTGCAAGACTATATCAAAGGGATCAATCTAGTAAAGGTAGACATGTTACTTTTGAAAATGAGGAAGTTGAAGTTGAAGCTGAAGATAAAGAATGTGTTGTCATTACTAAGGATCAGATTAGAACTGATGTTAGAAAGGAGAAGAGCCATAAAAAAAACAAAACAAAAAATTCCCAAGAATGTCTCCCTTCTAGTTGATGATGATGAGATTGCTTCGGTTGAAGAAAATATCATAACCAATAGGAGGAAGAAACAAAAAATTACTCATTCTAAAAAAATCATGGACAACAGTGAAAGTCCTAGTGAAAACTCAAAAGAAAGCAAGGAAATCATTACACCAGGAGTTGATCTATAGGATAGTGTTGTTAAAACAAAACAAAATTACATTTGACATCATTTATCGAAGAAAAATTTAATTGAGGGTGGTCAGTCATTTCAACTTAATTTCATTCAGGTCTACAAGCCAGATGAAGGACAATTCAAATATCAAATTAGAAAGCCACACCACTTGCATGTTCACAATTTGAAAAAATTTATGAGGTACAAACCTTTTTCACATGTGGTTGGTTATGTTCTTCTTGTTGATACAATTTAGGCTCCTAACAAATAAGAATTTTACAATTCAAAATGTTTTGAATACAAACTTGGGGGCAACCATTCTGTAGAAGCTCAAAGGAAATTGATGGAGGAATATCCCTATAACCCGTGTTTTGAAACAATGAAATGTATCATTTATGTTGGTTTAACAGATACAGAAGCAAATTTATTGGCATGGGACCATAATTCAGATAATGACTTTCATCCAAAGGGTCAGCTTTATTCATAGTGAATTTGAATAAAAATGTGGTGGGGATAAGACAAAGGTTGATCATGCATTTCGGAAGGAATGTTGTATGGAAAAGGGTTATAAAATTGAAGAAAAAATAATTTCAAAAGGTGGCAAAGTCAACTTTGAAATATTCAAAGGTATGGATAACATTTTCCAGTTGGAATTTAGAACCAGAGAGATATGAGAATTCATTGATCAGATTTTTGAGTTGTGGGATAACGTTGGCATAAAAATTCAAAAGGTCAAAAAGTCTAAATCATTGATATATACTAGCAATAAATCAGGTCATGAAATGAAGCTACTTCCAGAAAATATGACTATCACACCTTGGAGATCAATGCAAGGAGTGAAGGATGAAAAACTTGTCAAAACAATATTATCTCATGTAAACTCAGGAGAATTATCAATGGAGGAAATGTCTAAGGAATTTCTAAATTAAGTTTGTTATTTTTACTTATTTCTGGATTATAAGTTTCTGTTAAATATAATATATTATTGTTGGTAGTATTTGTTATATATATCACTATATTAACATTTCTTACTTTATTTATTCAGTCACAAGGTTTATATGAGAATACAAGAACAAGAGGTTTAATTTTTGAATGAAGATAGTTGGGATGATGTTGTACACAACTACCCAGTCAAGTTCTACATTAGTGATAAGAGATTTTTATCTTGCATTTAAAAAGGTATGTTGATTTATACATTCATTTATATTCATATGGATATTATTTTTATTTTATAACTTATACGTATGTTTTTTTATTTCATTAAAGATGAAGAAGGATGCAAAAGGAATGTCGGATAATTTCAGGAACTTTATTGAAAAAATTAAAATGGAAAACATGAGAAAACAACATCTTAGTTATGTTGAACTTGATCGCAGTCTTAATCATTTCATTGGAATGGGCTCCACACTATCCAATATCAAATAATATCAGGTGATTGTGAAGACATTGCAAAAATCATACCTAAAAGGGATTATTCCCTGTTATTGCAGATATTCCTCATGGTTTCAATATCCAAAACATTGAATATGATAGTGACCCTTATACTTATCAAGTTTTTAGTAAAGTGGTTGGAGATTTGTAGAAGTCACAACATCACCATTTTGGAGATTTGTGACATTTCATTCAAACATGCAATTGGGGTTGTTATTATCAAGCTTCAAGGGAAAAGCAAAGTCAAGGGTACTTCTTACATGGTAAGATGTTGAAATTGTATGTGTGATTCATGTTAAAAAATCATTTATGTATAAGTTAATTGAACTTTTACTATTTCATGTTACAGGCAAAAGTCAAATCTTATTTGTTGCGGAAATCAGCCAATTATAAGTGATTGTGTGTTCATTCATGTTGAAAGTTGGACAAAGGATGATAGCTATAAGCCTACTCTTTTCAATCAAGTAGATAGGCCAAGTACTCGTCCATGATGTTGTTGTAAAAAAACTAACATATGAAGATAAAGAAGCAAAAGGAGAGATAGTTAACATATATCAAAAACCACATTCGTTGATTAACTATATTTTAGATTTATGTTCAAATGAAGGAGATTGGGTATTTTTATGTAAATTGGGTATTTACATGTGTATTTTTATGTATATTGTTAAAAAATCTTGTTTTTTTAGTGACAATTATTTCATCTGCAATGAAATGTTATTTAAAAATATATAATAGGATAGAAGATTAAAACTTTAAAATTTTGGCTTTTTTTTTAACACTGCAAAAAATAAAATATCTCATTACAAAAAAAAATGAAAAGAAAAACAAACAAACAAAAATACCTGAAAAACACTTTAAAAAAAATATGAAACTAAAGAGGAAGAATATGAGTACTTCCAAAATTGTTAAATTTAGAAAATAATTATTAGCATTTAATACATTAAAAAATTTAAGGTAAAAAATAAGTCTTTTAAAAAGGGGGATTAGCCTAGCATGAGCACTTTTTAAAATTAACATAAAAATCACTAAAATTTTAAAAATAATGTTTATACTTGGTACATAAGAAAATTTAATGTGTCAAAAACATGTTAAAAAAAAATAAGAGTATTTTGAATCAACACTTTTCAAAATCAGAGGATTTTTTCCTACCTAAAAAAAGCGGGTTGTCGTTTCCGTTCTCGTTTCAAAGTTACGTTGTTTTATCCTCAATGGAATATGGTAAGGAGGAACAATGATTATGCCAGTCCCATGACCCGTCATCTGAAATCATGATCTCCATGATGCTTTCATTGATATAGAATATGTGAGAGAAAGGATCAAAAGGCTTGCCATAATCCAGTAATTGATCTACCCAATTGATCAAAGAGAAGTTGTAAGTTGCACAAGCTGAAAAGATGGCTTCATAATCTAACTCAACAGGGCTAAGCGGCATTCAGTTTCCAAAACCTTGTATTTTGATTTCATCAGGCACAATCCATGGATTAGGTAGGATAGTAGATGATGATATCATTTTGATATAAGAAACCAAATACAAGTTGTCATGAAGGAGAGGAGGAGGGAGTGAAAAGGTTCCTATGAGTGCAAAATCCCTCAACAATCCCACTTCAACATACTGATAAGAGTGTAGAGTTTCCCATACAAGAGAGACAATTCCAGTAACATGAGAATTAGAGGCGAAAAAGGTAATTTTATATATGACTACAATCCCTCCTTTATGAGGGAAGGAGATCATATTAAAGTAGGTCAAAATGATGGTAGCCATGGCATAAACCCACGTACGTCCTAGTAGAAGATTATAAACGAGAGGTTTTTCAATACCTTCAAATTCTATAGAGAAGGTTTTGCACCCTAATTCTACTTGAAGGGAATTCAAAATCCCACAAGGTTGGTACATTCTCCCATCAAAATATTTCAATGTGGTGGTTGATTGACTCAGTTGAGTTGAACCAATCGCCTTGTAGTAAGACATGGACATAATGCAGGTCGAGGCTCCCTCGTCCACAATATAATGATGAATGTTCTTACCATGGAAAAAGACCTGCATTATAAAGGCTAATTGAGATGGAATCCGAGGGGTATATTTTTCATGAGAGAAAACCACTAGGTTGGAATCCGACGAATCCAGACATCCGATAGCTGACAACAATGCCTATTTTGGGCAGGGACGTTTTGCAACACCTCAAGAGTTGACATAGCTGATGGAGACTAAGGAAAGTCTTCAACTACGTTATAGTTTTGAGAAGATTTTGAATGAGAGTTGAAATCAGACTTATGAATAACACCCTTCGGAGGTTTGATATTCAATTCCACAGGAATCGGAGCTAGAGTAGAATCAGATGAAGGTGATGTCGAATTGTCAGGTTGATTGGTAGCCTGGCTATTCGGAGGATTCTCATTACCATAGTCCTTATTTCGAGTGGCCACCATAACATCGGATTTCACCTTTGAGGAGGAAAGCATCAAAACCGTGTTAGAGGAAGAAGGGTCCTAGGAAACAATGTGATTCTCCTAATTGGGAAACGGGTCGGTCAACACAATGGGAGAAGTGGAAGATTTAAGGAAATGATTCAATTCAACATGGTGCGGAAAAACACGTGTAAAGTGGTCCTATTGAAAATTAAGCAGGGATAACGAGGTTTTTTCTTCTCATCAGAAGATTTATTTGTTTGTTTATCCTGTAGTGAAGGATATTTATTCTTCTTACCTTTTCCTTTATTCTTGCTTCTAGGTTGTTGTGGAGACTTTCCTTTATCAGATGAAACAACATTTATCTCAGAAGCAGAAGCCACAGGGGGATGGGATTGAGGGTTTTGAGTAGATGCGGTAAGAGCAACAACATATGGTTTACTCACCAACTGTGAACTAGTAGAACCAATCACGCCATCAACAGCATGATATTCTTTACTAGGTGGAGGAGGAACAATATTCAAAGGTCTCAGAATGTTGTTATATTATCATAGAACGTGCCAAATTGGGTATAAACAACGTCCAAATATTGTGCATAAGAAATAACTTTCTGTTCAGTCATGACTCCACCTTTAACCACATCTTTTGTTATTGGTGACAAAAATTATTTGGTAAACCATTCCGCTAACAACTTATCGAGAACATAAGTCTTGATCAACTGACAATGATGCCTCCACTCATGAATGTGATCTGAGATGTGAGTAGAATATGATAGTTTTAAATTGGTCAATAGTTCTGTTCCAGTTTCCTATCTAATGAGAAACTGGAAAAGTGTGATGAAGGTGGTGGCTAAAGTGCTAAAATCATGGAACGAAACTCTAGGTAGCTCAATATACCATTTAGTTGCAGTACCTATAAGCCTTTATTGGAAAAGATGAAGTCGAATGGAATCATCGTTAAGGAATTTAAAATAACACCATAGATGTTATGTCATAATGTGTGTATGTTATGTCATAACGTGTGTCAACGGGTCTTCTCCTAGATTCCCATTGAATTTTTGGATATCAAAAGGAAATTTAGTGAGAATGATCAGCCACCATGGTGAATGAGCAATGGGGTCATTAGTGAGCTGATTTAAGTTTGTAAATTCGAGAGTAGCTACAAAATTCAATTGTCGATTAAATTCCAAAGGAGGATGGTATGGATTTGAAGGAATAGTCTGAGCGACATGCACTTGCATTCCCAGATAAGGAGGGTTTTGATAATAAGGAACCTGGGTATCATGATAAGGAGGGTTCTGATAACCAGTATATAAGTGACTTTGTGGTCCAGCCCTAGGATGATGATAAAGTTGTTGGAATGGTTTAGTTTGTATTTTTTAGCCTTGAAAAACTGCTTAAGGAATATCTTGATACGAACCATATCTTTGCCCGATGGGAATTTGCATTGTCCCATGATAAGGTGTGTTAGTTTGGGAATACCCCATACTATGAATAATTTTTCCTATTTAAAAGTGAGGAGTACCTTGTCCAAGTAGTTGATAATGTGAGGTACCTTGTGCTAACTAGGTAAGTGGGACTTGGGAAGTGCCAGATATCGATGGAACAGATTGTGATGCAATGACATCTTGTAAAGGTTGACTCACATGTATTTTAGCTTGTTGAGGTGTTGATGGATGGATAGGAATTTGAGATGAAGATGGTGCAGGTTGAGGATTCAACAATCAATACCAAAATTAACCAATTTGAACGAGAGAAGTAGGTTTCCAAACACTGGAAACCAATCCAGGATAAGGAGGACTATAATAAGGTTGATTACCAATTTGAGGTACACCAACAACAAGTTCCCACCATGCCAAAGGAGAAGGGGATGATGGAGGCAACTGCGATCCAGATGGAGGGTACCCAACATAAGGAGAGTTAGGATGTTGAAGGTGACCTTTCCCACTAACATAAGGGCCAACTTGCTGCTTAATTGTAGATGCAAATGGAGGAGGAGGGGGATCAAACTATGTGGCACTCATAATGGAATTACCATATGATATTATTGAATTGGATGACATGGGGGAGGGCCAAGGACTGGAAGTCGCATAAGAAAAGGTAACAGATAAATTCTGATAGCCAAGTGGGAGGGACAGGCCACCATATAAATGTGTTTCTGGTGATGTTGCAAACATATATGAGGAAGCAACATTTCATGTTTCAACCATAATGGTGGACACAAGCTAAAATATTGGATCACTTATGTTCATGGTTAAAAATCCTGATGAATATTGTCACAAGTGATCCACGGGTAAGTCCAAAGAATCAGGAAAAGGATTTTGTGTCAGGGTCTGAAGAGGAAGAGGATAATTCTAATAAAAATAGAGTCCTTCCCAATGCACATGAGTATAAGGATGAGGCTCTTCTTGCAGGATCTCTTCAATACTCACAAGTCTATATGGAAGAGTTTCACCATCGAGTCCAAGATATATAGGTTCTGTCTTAGACAAAGGAAGAGAAGAGGAAGGTCCTGAAGTAACGGGTAAATATGTCTAACGCTCTTTAGGTTCGATAACCTCAGGAATCAAAGTGTCTAACTTAGGAAAGTCAAGTTCAACAACCTCTGGCAACAATGTTTAAGGGACTTCTATTTTGATTGTGTCAGTGTCACCTTCAAGAGTAAATGTAATCTCGAACTCAGAACTCAAAGGGACAGATGATTCTGGTGGATCAATATCAAGAGGAGGGCCAGAAGTGGTTCCCAATGTTACCAATTCAGTAGTTTTCATCTTCTTATGCTTTTTATAACGAACAGGAGTAGCATCTAATGGAGAGGAGGATTATTTTTCATTCTACACGAATAAAGTGGTGGGATATTTTTTTTCTTCCACAATGGATAATAAATTTTATTAACACAAAAAAATAAAAAAGAGAGTAATCAAGGAATAAAGGATTACCAAGCAACCATGGACTGCAATATACACCTTGGTGAGCTAAGGAATTAACGAAAACCAATATCCCCGAATGATGTGTTCGGTGTATCATGATATATAAGGCAGCAGACTCAGTTACCTATGGATGGATAACAACCTGTAGAGGAATCCCAAAATATACTTGATGGTACGTGGGAGTGCAGTCATAGTAGGGTGAAAATGCGAAGATGGGTAACACTTTTGTGACAATTTGGGGCGGAAAATTTCTTTCCTCCATAGTTCGGCTGAACAATTCATGGGTTTGGCTGAACTATTGAATTTAGTTCGGCCGCACTTCGTTTGCCGTTTAAAGTGACAGCGTACTGATGGAAATGGCAAACATATTTTTCGCCTGAGTTTGGAAAACCAGCAATACAAGTTCGGCCGAACTTTTAGTTCAGCCTAACTATGATTTTTATAAATATATTGCCCACAACCATTTACAAGTTTCTGTTCACATTCTCACGCTCTTATCTGTCAGTCATTCTGTCGAGTGCTCTTATCTGTCGCATTCTCGCTCGCTCTTATCTGTCGCATTATCGCGCATGCTCAGTTATGTCGCATTCTCACGCGTGCTCTTATTTTTCGCATTCCCGCTCAAGGAGGTAAGATTTTTAATTTCTGTAATTTTTTTTTGTATTTGTTGTTTTTAATTTTGTTTTAATTTGTGTTGATTTTGTAATTTGGTTTTAATTTTTTTTTTTTTTTTTTTATTGATTTTTTTGTTGCAGAGGTCTTTAACGATGTCTTCAGTGTCCTTTGTTGTGACTTCAGCATCCTCTACAATGAGTTCAGCGTCTTCATCGTCTTCAGCATCTTCAGCGTTCAGGTACGTTTCAACGTCTTCTACGTCCAGTAGGTAATTTATGAATGAGAGAGGCTCTGTCTTTGTTTTTTTGGTTGTCTCTGTTTTTTTGGCACTGTCTCTATTTTTTTGGTTGTGACTTCAGGTTACATTCCTATCCACTAGGTTATGGGATTTTTACCATGTAGTTTCACAACAAAACATTAGAGGCCGGTGGCTGCTGAGGCACGGTGCTCCTCTTTTTTTTATAGATCAATGGCATTGTCAGCATAAATGTGGGGATATTTTTCAGAATATATGATAGCAGAGTTTCTTCATGTTGTTCCACAACACAACAATAGAGGCATGTGTCCTTGGCAACTCGTATTTTTTATATAACATCAACATTGCATCATAAATGCGGGAGAATCCCTGAACTATAGAACCAAAGTGTTTCATTATTTAGTTGCAGAGAAAACGAGTTTAGAAGCAAAGAAAACAATAGTTTGGAAATTAAAATCATTGTGATTCATTGAAGATTATATCGTTGAACAAGTAACGTTTAAGCGTGCAAGAATTTCGTTCTCTGAAAAAGTAAAATAAGTGTTTTTCATTAGAGATTAGAGGAGATCCTTAGATCCTTTTACAAGAAACATTTAAGTCTCCAAGAAAACAGTAAAATAGTTGTCATTGTGTGGCTAAATGTTCGGTTTTCCTTTTATTTATGAATGTATGAATGAAATAAATTTTAACTTCATGAGACTAAAATTAGCTTAAAATTAAAATAAGTGTTTTTCATTAGAGATTAGAGGAGATCCTTAGATCCTTTTACAAGAAACAGTTAAGTCTCCAAGAAAACAGTAAAACAGTTGTCATTGCGTGGCTGATTGTTTGGCTGTCCTTTTATTTATGAATGTATGAATGAAAGAAATTTTAACTTCATGAGACTAAAATTAGCTTAAAAATAAAATAAGTGTTTTTCATTAGAGATTAGAGGAGATCCTTAGATCCTTTTACAGGAAACAGTTAAGTCTCCAAGAAAATAGTAAAACAGTTGTCATTGCGTGGGATTCGGCTGTCCTTTTATTTATGAATGTATGAATGAAAGAAATTTTAACTTCTTTAGACTAAAATTAGCTTATAGAACTAATAGTTTCATATCCATGGTGTCAAACAATGAGAGAGAAAAAACCTTTTATATTCAACATGTAAAACACAAATTAGCCATAAAAATTTCCCATTGAAACCATAAGTTATTTGATACAAAACATAGGTTTTAACCTAAGAGTAAATGCCCCTACATATAGAAGTTTTTCATTTTCATATCCATGGTCTCAAACAATGAGAGAAAAAACATTTTATATTCAATGTACATGTAAAACACAAATTAGCCATATCTCTAGAATAGATCTAAATAGAAGTTTTTCATTTTCATATCCATGGTCTCAAAAAATGAGAGAGAAAAAAACCTTTTATATTCAACATGTAAAACACAAATTAGCCATAAAAGTTTCCCATTGAAACCATAAGTGATTTGATACAAAACATAGGTTTTAACCTAAGAGTAAATGCCCCTACATATAGAAGTTTTTCATTTTAATATCAATGGTCTCAAACAATGAGAGAAAAAACATTTTATATTCAATATATGTAAAACACAAATTAGCCATATCTCTAGAATAGATCTAAATAGAAGTTTTCAATTTTCATATCCATGGTCTCAAACAATGAGAGAGAAAAAAACCTTTTATATTCAACATGTAAAACACTTAAGAATTAGCCATAAAAGTTTTCCATTGAAACCATAAGTGATTTGATACAAAGCATAGGTTTAAATAACCTAAGAGTAAATGCCCCTACAATTTAATCAATCTCTTGAATAGTTTTAAATATAAGTTTTTCATTTTCATACCCATGGACTCAAACAATGAGATATAAAACCTTTTATATTCAATGTACATGTAAAACACAAATTAGCCATATCTCTAGAATAGATCTAAACAGAATTTTTTCATTTACATATCCATGGTCTCAAACAATGAGAGAGAAAAAAAAAATTATGTTCAACATGTAAAACACTTGAATTAGCCATAAAAGTTTCCCATTGAAACCATAAGCGATTTGATACAAAACATAGGTTTTAACCTAAGAGTAAATGCCCCTACAAGTCATTCAACATGTAAAACACTTGAATTAGCCATAAAAGTTTCCCATTGAAACCATAAGTGATTTGATACAAAACATGGTTTTAACCTAAGAGTAAATGTCCCTACAAGTCAATCAATCTCTTGAATAGTTTTAAATATAGAAGTTTTTCATTTTCATATCCATGGAATTGAAAACAATGAGAGAAAAAACCTTTTATATTCAATGTGCATATAACTTATTTAGAAACAAAAAATTAATTTAATACAAAACATAGGTTTTAACCAATTATGTAGTTTTTCATTTTCATATCCATGGTCTCAAACAATGAGAGAGAAAAAACTTTTTATATTCAACATGTAAAACAAAAATTAGCCATAAAAGTTTCCCATTGAAACCACAAGTGATTTAACACAAAACATAGGTTTTAACCTAAGAGTAAATGCCCCTACAAGTCAATCAATCTCTCGAATAGTTTTAAATATCTAGGAGTTTTTCATTTTCATATCCATGGTCTCAAAAAATGAGAGAAAAAACCTTTTATATTCACATGTATGTAAAACACAAATTAGCCATATCTTTAGAATAGATCTAAATAGAAGTTTTTCATTTTCATATCCATGGTCTCAAAAAATGAGAGAGAAAAAAACCTTTTATATTCAACATATAAGACACTTGAATTAGCCATAAAAGTTTCCCATTGAAACCATAAGTGATTTGATACAAAACATAGGTTTTAACCTAAGATTAAATGCCCCTAAAAGTCAATCAATCTCTCGAATAGTTTTAAATATCTTGAAGTTTTTCATTTTCATATCCATGATCCCAAACAATGAGAGAAAAACCCTTTTATATTCAATGTATGTAAAACACAAATTAGGCATATCTCTAGAATAGATCTAAATAGAAGTTTATCTTTTTCATATCGATGGTCTCAAACAATGAGAGAGAAAAAAACCTTTTATATTCAACATGCAAAACACTTGAATTAGCCATAAAAGTTTCCCATTGAAACCATAAGTGATATGATACAAAACATAGGTTTTAACCTAGAAGAGTAAATGCCCCTACAAGTCAATCAATCTCTCGAATAGTTTTAAATATCTAGAAGTTTTTCATTTTCATATCCATGGTCTCAAACAATGAGAGAAAAAACCTTTTATATTCAATGTATGTAAAACACAAATTAGCCACATCTCTAGAATAGATCTAAATAGAATTTTTTCATTTTCATATCCATGGTCTCAAACAATGAGAGAGAAAAAAACCTTTTATATTCAACATGTAAAACACAAATTAGCCATAAAAATTTCCCATTGAAACCACAAGTGATTTGATACAAAACATAGGTTTTAACCTAAGAGTAAATTCCCCTACAAGTCAATCAATCTCTCGAATAGTTTTAAATATCTAGAAGTTTTTCATTTTCATATCCATGGTCTCAAACAATGAGAGAAAAAACCTTTTATATTCAATGTATGTAAAACACAAATTAGCCATATCTCTAGAATAGATCTAAATAGAAGTTTTTCATTTTCATATCCATGGTCTCAAATAATGAGAGAGAAAAAAACCTTTTATATTCAACATGTAAAACACAAATTATCCATAAAAGTTTCCCATTGAAACCACAAGTGATTTGATACAAAACATAGGTTTTAACCTAAGAGTAAATGCCCCTACAAGTCAATCAATCTCTCAAATAGTTTTAAATATCTAGAAGATTTTCATTTTCATATCCATGGTCTCAAACAATGAGAGAAAAAACATTTTATATTAAATGTACATGTAAAACACAAATTAGCCATATCTCTAGAATATATCTAAATAGAAGTTTTTCATTCTCATATCCATGGTCTCAAACAATGAGAGAGAAAAAAACCTTTTATATTCAACATGTAAAACACTTTAATTAGCCATAAAATTTTCCCATTGAAACCATAAGTGATTTGATAAAAAACATACCTTTTAACATAGGTTTTAACCTAAGAGTCAATGTATGTAAAACACAAATTAGCCATAGCTCTAGAGAATAGATCTAAACAGAAGTTTTTCATTTTCATATCTATGGTCTCAAACAATGAGAGAGAAAAAAACCTTTTATATTCAATATGTATATATAACTTATTTAGAAACAAAAATTATTTTAATACAAAACATATAGGTTTTAACCAATTATATAGTTTTTCATTTTCATATCCATGGTCTCAAACAATGAGACAGAAAAATCTTTTTATATTCAAAATGTAAAAAAAAAAATTCCATAAAAGTTTCCCATTGAAACCAAAAGTGATTTGATACAAAACATATAGGTTTTAGAACCTAATCTAGTAAATGCCCCTACATTCAATCTTTAGAATAGATCTAATTAGAATTTTTTCATTTTAATATCCATGGTAGTTCTATATGCAGAGTCCGTAAAGGGCTAGGTAACCTCTGGATCTCATATTTTATGAAAGGTGACATATCTAGTAAATGCCCCTACAGTCAATCTCTGGAATAGATCTAAATGCCACTACAGTCAACATGTATATAGCATTTAGAAACAAAAAGTAATTTGATACAAAACATAGGTTTTACCAAGTATATAGTTTTTCATTTTCATATCCATGGTCTCAAACAATGAGACAGAAAAAACCTTTTATATTCAACATGTAAAACACAAATTAGCCATGAAAGTTTCCCATTGAAACCAAAAGTGATTTGATACAAAACATATAGGTTTTAAAACCTAATCTAGTAAATGCCCCTACATTCAATCTTTAGAATATCTATCTAATTAGAAGTTTTTCATTTTCATATCCATGGTAGTTCTATAGGCAGAGTCTATAAAGGGCTAGGTAGCCTCTGGATCTCATCTTTTATGAAAGGTGACATATCTAGTCAATTCCCATACAATCAATCTCTGGAATAGATCTAAATGCCCCTACAGTCAACATGTATATAGTATTTAGAAACAAAAAGTAATTTGATACAAAACATAGGTTTTAACCAAGTATATTGTTTTTCATTTTCATATACATGGTCTCAAACAATGAGACTGAAAAAACCTTTTATATTCAACATGTAAGACAAAAATTAGCCATAAAAGTTTCCCATTGAAACCAAAAGTGATTTGATACAGAATATATAGGTTTTAAAACCTAATCTAGTAAATGCCCCTACATTCAATCTTTATAATATCTATCTAATTAGAAGTTTTTAATTTTCATATCCATGGTAGTTCCATAGGTAGAGTCTTTAAAGGGCCAGGTAGCCTCTGGATCTCATCTTTTATGAAAGGTGACATATCTAGTAAATGCCCCTACAGTCAATCTCTGGAATAGATCTAAATTCCCCTAGAGTAAATGCCCCTACAGTAAACATGTATATAGTATTTAGAAGCAAAAAGTAATTTGATACAAAACATAGGTTTTAACCAAGTATATAGTTTTTAATTTTTATATCCATGGTCTCAAACAATGAGAGAGAAAAAACCTTTTATATTCAACATGTAAAACACAAATTAGCCATAAAAGTTTCCCATTGAAACCAAAAGTGATTTGATACGAAACATATAGGTTTTAAAACATAATCTAGTAAATGCCCCTACATTCAATCTTTAGAATATCTATCTAATTAGAAGTTTTTCATTTTCATATCCATGGTAGTTCTATAGGCAGAGTTTGTAAAGGGCCAGGTAGCCTCTAGATATCATCTTTTATGAAAGGTGACATATCTAGTAAATGCCTCTACAGTCAACATGTATATAGTATTTAGAAACAAAAAGTAATTTGATACAAAACATAGGTTTTAACCAAGTATATAGTTTTTCATTTTCATATCCATGGTCTCAAACAATGAGAGAGAAAAAACCTTTAGGGAAAAAACATTTGCAATAAATATCAATAAATAATATATATTTATTTATTTATTGAATTTTTTTTTTTAGGGATAAGAAAACCATTAAATATGGTTGAAAAATGGAAATTATGCATAGAAGTTTCTTGCTATCCCAATCTAGGGAATGCAGTGATTACATATGTGCTTTCCAATATTGCGACTAGCAAAGTCGTCCAGAGGAAAATGAAATAATAGCAAAGTCGTCCAATTAGTTTTAAGACGCTCTTCTTCAAAAATTCTTGAGATTCATCTCTTAAAGATGAATTAGTGTTGAGACCAGGGAAAATTTTAAGAACCCCCCTAAATTTATATATATAATAAATAGGCGAATCCCCATGATACATAGGAAAAATGGAAGGTGATTTTATTAATAATATAATATGTATATATAATTTTTTGGCGAATCTCTCACGAGATTATAATATCCTGTAAAATCATGGCGAATCACCAGTATAAATGGAAAATCACTACTACAAAATGGTGAATCGTTGCCTAGTGGAGTTCGTGGTGTTGGTTCCAATGAAGATATGGTAATTGAACTAGGAGTAGAAGGAAGAGAACCACCAAGACCAAGCATGGCACATGGTGACTCGTGAGGGAATTAGTTCTCGTGTAGTTTAGAAAACGCGTTCTTCTAGTTCTGCTAAGCGTAGTGTTGTTTCTCATGCTACTACTAGAACTGATATTGAAGTTGGAGAGGAGTTTGAGGAAGCATGGAAGGTAGCAGTGGTGGAGAATTACAAAGAGTACCCATGATGGGCTCCATCTTTCCCTTTGGTATTTGTGCCTGCAAGACCTTCTGTCCATTGAACCAACAATTAGTCGTTCAACCAACAATCAACTTGACTGAGTTGATTAGGTACGAGTCAACTTAGACTAATCTTAAAAACTATGCTTTGCACTATCCCATATTTATCACACTAATGCTACACAACATTGTGCATTTGCACCTAACTCTCAATAATTCTTTTCCAAGAAAAATATATAATAAGAAAAATATTTTACTATATTCTAAAAGGTGAAGATGTCCAAATCATGCCACAAAGTGAAATGAAATAAAATATCTTTCCTCAAACCACCAAATATATAAAGAAAACAATAATGATTATAATAATAGAACTAGATCTATTGATCTATGCATGATATGAGAACCATAAGCATTCAAGAGACTAATTTCAAACTCAACAAAATCCTCTAAACAAGCAACAAACAAACCACTAAAATTTTCAAAGATATCAAGGCTAGACATTAACATAATTTCATGTACTTGAATAAGCACATTGTTGCTTAGCGTTAGACTTCTTAAATTAGTTCTTTATCATTTAATACTAGGACACTATCTATGTGAAAAGAAATAGGTCCCAACTTCATCAAATCTGACTTCATTTCCAATCAAAGATCAAAACTAGCTTCGTTTCCAATACCAATATAAAATCACACATTTTCCAAATATCAATAATTATTTTCCAAGAAAATATAAAACTCGAAACTCAGAAAAATTCCCCAAACACAAGCAACATATATACCATTAAAATTTTCCAAGATGTCAAAGCTAGACATCAAGGTAGTTTCATGTACTTGAATGAGCCCATTGATGCTTTGCATTAGTCTTGTTAAATTAGTTATTTATCATTTAATACTAGTCAAACACTATCTATGTGAAAAGAAATAGGTCCCAAAATCATCAAATCCAGCTTCATTTCCTATCACAAATAAGAAACAAACAATGTAAGGATTAAATATGAAACATCAATCTTAAAATAACACACATGAAAGAAATGTAGCTACAATGTTACAATGAAAAATACAAAATATAGAACCCATTTTTACCTGAATTTGACATGTAGTAATCTTGCATAATCAACGGAACATGTATACCAAAATAAGAGTCCTAGGTATTTCAATTTCCCAGTTCTCATCTTGGTCATCATTTTCTACATTGTGAACATGATCTTCTCCAGATGTACTGTCATTATGAGCCTCCAAAACATTATGTTCTGTATCAAGTTCATTAGATAAATTTGTTATATTGTTTTCTCCCCTTCTATCACAATCTGATCGCCAAAGCCCTAGTGCTCTTTCATATGGAAAATTGTCAACGTCATACTTTGTTACATATAATATTAAACATGTATCCACATGTTTATCAAGCTTGTTCCTCAACTTTGACTTCAAAAATGATAGTGCACTAAACATTCTCTCATCCTCCACTGATCCCAAAATCATGGTTTGACACAAATCTGCTAATTTAAAATATTCTAATATGTTTTCTTGCAGGTATTGGCTAGCACTTAAAGTATTCCATAATCTTGTTATAGCACCGTTTTCATTAGGATTCTCCAAAAAATGATATTGCTTCCACATTTTTTCAGCAAAGTGTCCACCTTATTGATACAATTTTGATGAATCTAAAATACCTTCAATCTGTTCTCCATGTATCGAGACTTTCTTGCAAAAGTGGTCTACTAAACATTTTAATATCTTTTGAAAATCAGCTTTTAAATTTCTTGGACATTGACAATTGTTCCAATATTGAGGGTATACCACACACATGGCCTCCAACAATTCATCTCGAGGAAATCGTTCTCTTATCTCTGATGATAGTGATCTTGCAATTTCTATCAAATTTTGTCTCACTGAGATCACAATATTATCAAATTGGTATCTTGACACGGGGCAATCTTTGGTGATTCGTCCCATCTTACTAATATAATGAAAGGGGACCATATACCCACACACTATGATACATAGTATCCCTTTTTCATCAAACGTCAAAAAATTTTCAGTATTTTCTATATTGATGATCTTAGTCCAACTTGTAAACTCTGGACCAGTAAAAGAGTCCGACATCATATACAAATTATCCAATGCAAGGCATCTTAACTTTCTTGCATTTGTGTATTCGGCAATATACATTGTGTGATTCTGAGACATTTTCACGAGGACATTCATTTCACGTAGCATAGGAAGAATTCCAGCCAATGTCAATAATGTTTCTATATCAATTAGTCGAAAAAGAAGACCTTGAGCTTTGTCTACATTGTAGCGATTTTCATACATCAACCCTACCAAAGATTTGAACTCACTAAATAGTCTTTGAGCTAGTCCATTTAATGAGATCCATCTTGTATCAACATCTTTTAGTAGTTTTTTTCCATCTGTAACACCATTTGCAAATTTTTGAAACTCTAATATCGTTTGGGACTACGAGAAAAGTATGCATGAGTCTCACGTACAAGATCTTCAACTTTTGAAACTAATGGAAACTTGCTTACTATTTTAAATGCAAGATTCATCCTATGAGCCATACAATGAATATTAATCATATATGGCGAAGCTGATAGTTGTAGTCTAACACAAAGACCATTCCTTTGTCCTTGCATTACCGATGCTCCATCCGCTCCAACACATACCAACTTTTTTGCAATCATTAAATGATCCATACCACTTTCCTTCAAAGTATTAAGAACAAGTTCATAAATATTTTCAGCTGTAGAAGTCTCTCTCATCTTTTTAATCCCAAGTAGATAGGAATGCCTAATATGGTCATTAACCATATAAATGCTCATGCAGATCCATGAAGTATTATCAATAGTTGTAACCTCATCCAAAGACAATGCCAAAAACCTAGCATTTTCAATCTCCTGTTTCAAATCATCAATTTCTACTTGCGCTAGATATCTTGCCCATTCCCAACCACTAGTTATGGACCAATGAGAAGATGGAAAGTTTGGCACGTGAAGAAAAGATAGAAATTTCATCTGATCTAGATAATCTGTCATAGGACAACCTTTACATAAGATGTGAAATACAGTGCTCAATTGTATCGTCTTGGATAACAAACTTCTTTCCATCGTCTTTTCAAATTGAGATATGATGGTTCCTCCACTTGCCTCAAGTTTCTTCTTATTTATTAAATATTTTTTGTATTCTTCCACACATTGGCTATCTCGACATTCCTCCAAATATTTCCATCTGACAATAGATTTCTCTTTACCATTTACAATTTTATTTTCATAAACCTTTCCTGCATGCTTTTGTACTGTATCTAGCTTCATCTAAAATTTCACTACCTTGCAACTTTTCCAACTACATGCAAGACATTTAAATTCTCGTAAATCCTCATTTGTAGAAGGTATTTCTTCAATAAATGGAAAACTTGAGAGCCAATCATCTTGGAATTTTCTCCCTATGGTCCACTGGCCTTTTTTCCTTTTCCGTGAATGGTTTGTGTCACCTTCCAAGGAAATATCTTTAACATTTTCATCATTAATTTCTATTGAAACTGCATTTATCTCACCCTGATCACTTGAGGAACCTATTATTTCATCCATCATATGGATATCATATGCATTTTCACAAGAGTTAACATCTCTCTCAGTAACATATTGTTCAAAGGAGCTTGAAGCATGAAGAGAATGTGTATTCTTGGATTGAGACTTTTTAAAGTATGATAATACATCAATTTGCCTTTATAGTTTCTTCCCAGGATTAGATTTTGACATCTCACTGAATATTCCAGAAGTAAAATTTCAAATCAATCTAGAAACCTGCATCAATAGTTTCCAAGAGTTGAGAATTACTAGATTTGTAAGTAGCTTTCAAAGTAAAATAAGTGTAATGTTCACAAAAACCATTATGAAATTTTTTATTAAAATTTTGTGCCAAGGCCCAAGCCCAAAAGAAAAAAAAAATCATTATACACAAAACAATAACATCATGAGTCATCATCTATCAAACAAAGAACATCATTCAAATATAAAATATAAAAAAATTTCCACTAAATTAAATCATATCTCCAAATCACCTAATGAACACTTGAAAGCTTTAAACAAAACAACAAAATATTACAATAACTTTAATCATCCTTTCCAAAACACCTCTCACTTAAGTTGTAAAGAATTGGTTATAAGAAGTTGAAACATATCCTCTATCATTTTCCATGATAAAAGTGAGGAAGGAAACTAGTCAGTTACTAGTGATTCTTTTACTTATCAATGGAAAGAAATCCCTTAAGACATTGTCCTCCTGTTGACCATAGTTTCATTTCCATAGTGAAACACGTCCAGTATGGCCATGAAATAACCTAAAAAGACTCAAATGTTTTCCATGATTTTTAAACACATGGGTGCCATGTAAAGTTTCAGGCCCAAAAAAGCACATGTGGGATCCTATAAACCAAAATTAGTTATTGTATCAAACATTTAAAACTCCTAATTAGCACTTAGTGTTTGTTATTTAACCAAGTTCCATTGAAATAACAGTCATGGGATGTTACCAAAGAGTTAACCAATAGATAAATGCACACCACAAATCATACATTCATTGGAACTTCCCCTCCCATGAATGACCATCTAAGGGAAAGGGGCAAAAAAGAAGAAAAGAAGTCAGCGAACCACCACATTCAACCAATGATTCTTAGTGTCAAATCATTGGAAATTTCAAATCAAGTGAAAATTTAACCCATGCATCCATGGGTTGACAAAAAGAGTTTATAGCACCCACAAGCTAATCATTCTACGAGTCTACCCAAATCTGACACAAACTCCTAAAACTTGTTGATTAGAAATTCCCCAAGAAATTTCACTTGGTTCATGAGAGAATGAAAGACGAGTGCAAATAAACTTCCATGAAAGACGAGTGCAAATATCCTTCCATGAATGGGTATCACTCTCCAAAATCATTTTGGGCATATTCCAATATGTAGGAGCCAGGGAAACATGGTGCATAACAGCAGTCTATTGTGCCTGAATTTAAACCGCATTAAGGGAACATTTGCACTCTTCACACATTGAACATTGAAGAAAATTAATTAATGCCTGACATGACCATAGCAACAAAAGCATCAAGTAGAGGCTATAACAAGATTATGTGAAAGTGAGAAAGAACACCCATCATGAAGCATCAAGTAATATCATCCACAACATCAACATCACTGTTGGGCAGATTTTGATCGCCTTTGCCTACTAGAAGTAACTTCTGGTGGTAAAGGTGGCCACTGGTCTTAAAGCTAATCTATGCAAACGATGGGGGGTAGGATTATGTTCTTCCACGATTGCTGATTAATTTTAACCAAAAATAAATAAACAAAAAGAGGGTAATGCTAGGCAAAAGGGTTTACCAGTAAACTGTGAACTGCAGAATACCTCCTGGCAAGCCAAGAAGTACGGGCAGGCAATCTCCCTGAATGTTGTGTTTGGTGTATCACAATTTAAAGGCGGCCGACTCGGTTCACTATGGACGAATAGCACCTAAAATTTTTCCTCCCAAATATACCCGAAGGTACGTGGAGGCCCAAGTCCATATTAGCGTTGTCTAATGCGAAACCGCACAGTGAGAGCACCACCTATATACTTATCGTACTGTAACGCTGCCCCGAGGGACTTGCTACGATATACTTACGTACGTGGGGTGAGATATCACACTCGGAATGTATCGCAGACAAGTTAACGACAACTACTATGTTTTACGACGCCGGAACACGTCTCTAGCCTAGACCTTCTAAATGTTATTGTTATGGTTCCAATGCATTTTTAGATAAATTGAGATTAATTTTATGTTGATCTTGCTTAACAATTTTCCTTTCAATGGTACCGCGATGATGTATGTAGAAATTCCTAAATGCAAACTAAGAATGATAAGCAAAATTTTCACTTTTACTTTTTCAATGAAAGACCTAGCTACAAAGGGAAGAGAGCAAATAATTTTGTGAGCAAACAAATCAATGAACAAAAGAAAACATTGAGCACAAAACTAAATGCAGATTTCCTAATGTTCCTTTTTTGCAAAAAAAACACAATCCTACATGCAAATGCAATTTTTTCTCTTCAGTTCCTTTAATGTTATGAATGCAGAAAAGAAACTAAGTGCATCAAACAAATGCTTTTTACTTTTCGAGAAATGAAGAATATGAACGAAAATTGTATAACTGCCATCATTTCCAGAGTATACATGCCATTTACAAAATTTCAAGGAACTAGATTAAGAATAGATATCTCAAAGATCGAATTAAAAAGGAAAATAAAACAATCATCATGATACAAGAAACAAAAATATCAAGTGAAAGAGTTAAGGAAATAACATCTTCGTGTTGGAGGATATGTGAATATGTAGCCTTAGATGTTAGATGAAGTGTTAGATGGAAGTGTTTGGGGTTTGAAGTTATACACATAAAAATCCTGTTACAAAAAACATAAACTCTCATAGACCAATGGTCCCATTGCCTATATATCTTTGCTAGGGAAGAAATGATGCAAATACTAGTATAGATTCTCTGTAACTCTAGATCTATTAAGCAAAAAAAGGGATAAATATAAAATAACTTCTCAGGCTTAAAAAAATATAGGGTCAAGTGGATCTATGCTAGTTTATATATATTTGTAACATTAAAAATCGAATATGAAATACTTTCCATGTTATTTTATCAGTGTCCATGTCTATTACAATGATGTCTCTGCCACCCAAGCTTTAATGCACCTCACTTTCTATCGGTGCAACTAGAGATCTAAAATGTAGTTAGTTCTATTATAGCTACAGTTTCAGCTGGCCTTGAAATAGTTCAAAGCATTGCAGGCAAACATTCAGAGTGTTTAGAAGGTGAAAAGTATGAAAATGATCGATACTTAAGTGAACACAAGCCTTTTGTAGTGGATGGAGGAGTGCTTCAACGAGCATTGGATACTGAAAGGCTTAGAAGCCTTAAGTAGAAAAGAGGACATCTTAAGGAACAACTGAAAGCTTTTGAGAGAGATGGAAAGACACGGGAACTTGAGGAACAAAAGGTGCTTCTGAATTCAGTGAAGAATAAAGAAGAAACAGTGATCAATAGAACTGGACGTCTGTTGGATAAGCCAACAAGAGGGAAAAAGAATAATTTTTCATTGCAGGAGGATGATGAGTTTGATGTAGCAACGTCAAGGCTCATTGAAACTGTAATTTGCATTGCCCTTTAGTCTTGTATTAGTATCAGATGTCTTAAATGCAATACAAATACTTTTTAACTTTATTTTAAAAGAGTAAAATTCAGGGGCAGTAAGCAAAGTTCTATGTTTTCTGTGTTATATCATGCATCTTGAAGATAGTTTTGTACTATAGATAACATAATTTTGAATCTTTGAATGAGACACCTGGTGATTATTTGCTTTGGCAGGAATGTGATAAGCTTATCCGTAAAGGAGTGTTGACACCTTTTCACCAAGTCAAAGGTTTTGAACATTGTGTTCAAAGGTCTCGCCCAAGGAAAAAACTGTAGATTTGTATTCAAGAAGAAAGTTACCTTCTGAAGGTGCTCATAGCACTGATATCAAATAAAATATGATAAACAATCCAGCAGAGAAAATTCTTCTGCCTATATTATCTCTTGTACTGGGATAACACTACAAAACAAGAGATAACAGTCTTGTCATCTGGGTTAATGTCCTATATTTGTCTGGAAGATGTGCTTGAAGCGGTTGATCACCATGCTTTGCAAGTTCTTTGTTTCCTCCCTTATTGTGATTGGTGGCTCTGAGATATGACAGTTCTATGCAGTTATAGGGAATATTGCAATTTAAACTGTGAGTGAAACCTAGAACAAAATTATAAATATCAATATTCTTAGGATTGCCACTTTATCTTATTAAAGTTGAAAATATTTTGAAACTTTTTTGTCCTTTGAAAATCTATCTTTTCCTAACAGTTAATGGTTTTACTTTTTTGGTAGAAGACATCTTGCAAAAAAAGAATGATAGGAATAAACAGCAGGAAGGTTCAGATTTAGCAGACTATGATTGCAAAGTTGAGGGTTGTGAGGAAGATATGGATGATGTTGGCAGTATTGAGGAAGACAATGTAACTCTTGAAGGAGGATTCAAAATTCCTGCTAAAATCTTTGACAATAACTTTGATAACTTTTATTATTGATTGAATCTCCATATGTTTTGTAGAGTTTGGGTTTAAGTCTAGCTTTTCCCTCTTTGTATTGCCTTCAATTACTGGTTATGATTGTAAATTTTTAATTACCTTTCTTATTGATTAAATCTCCATATGTTTTTCTAGGGTTTGGGTTTTTTTCCGTAGGGAGATCCGCCAACATAAATCCATCCTATTAAGTTAGAGATGGAAATCTCTCTGTATTTTATCTCTCCTGTATTTAAGATATCAGTTTTAGGGAGGGTGATTTACTAGCATGGCCCATTTGGGGGGATGATCCACTATCTTGGATCCATCTTACTCTTCTATCTATTAAACCTTGAATTGCAAAATGCCATGTTTGTAATTTTACTGGATACACATTCCCAACTCATGGTATCTATTAAACCCTGAAATGAAAAACTCCATGTTTGTAATTATGGGTTATGATTGTAATTTTTCAATTAGCTTTCTTATTGGTTGATTCTCCATATGGTTTTGTAGGGTTTGTGACTGTTTTCTGCTTGGGGTGATCCACTGACATAAATCCTATCTTAAACCTTTACCTATTACATTAGATATAGGAATATAAGATATAAGTTTTTGGGTGGAGGATCCCCATCTTAAATCGTTACCTATTAAATTAGATACATAATCTCCTTGCATTTTATCTTTCCCTTATTTAAAATATCAGTTTTAGGGTGGGGGATCCACTAGCATAGATCCATGTTAATCGTGTATCTATTAAACCCTGGAATGAAAAACTACCAATTCCCTCTCATCTATGTTACTAGTTCATTTACTATTTGTTAACTATGCAGTGGGTTAGCTCATGAACAATTGGTAGAGTGCATAAATCGTTCATGTCCTCTTTAGGTTTTTTCATGTATGAATCTCTTTCTTCATATTAAATTTGGTATTCTCTCTCCATGTCAAATGAGTATTTATACTCCCTTAATGCAGAGTTAAGCTTTTCATTGATTTGTCAATATAAAAACCTTGTTATTTAAATATGCAATTCGTTTATTGCTATTTTTTAATATGTAATTTTTATTGTTTTCTTTTAAATACATGAAATACATATGATGTTTAACTTTTTACAATTTTAATTAGCTTATTTTTCAGTTTTATACTCATGGACACAGTTTTGAAGATCTACACTCCCAAAGCTATAGAGTACCTTGTTTCTCTTGGTGCAATCAACTCTTTGTTTGTGCAAGTAACAATGCATTGCATATAAATGATGGATTGTGTGCATTGAATGTAGATACTATTATAAAACCATGTAAACCTTGCTCTGATATCACCTTGATGTTGTAAAGTTGGAACTTGATATATGCAACCTTCAGCATTGCAAGCTCCATAACAAACCCATGTTTAGATGGGTCTGGGTTTGTACAAATTTTTATCATCTCAGTTGAATTGTATGCACTGTTAAAGAATTGAAACTCTCTCCCATCCTAGGCTGTAGGAGCATCTTGCTTCTCTCAGTGCAATCAACTCCTTTTTGTGTCTATGTAATACTAGTTTGAATCTAGATGGTGAATTGGGTTCATTGAATTCGAACACTTTCAAACCCAGCTAAACTCTTCTCTGATATGCATCTGGAGGTTGAGGTTGTGAAGTTAAAACTTAATATATTCAACTTCCAGCTTTGTAACCATGAGATTTAACCCAAGTTTAGATGGTTCAGGGTTACTTTAAATTTGTCTCTCAGATATTATGCACTGTTAATTAATATGTTGAGTATCCAGATCACTGAGAGAGCAATGAAGGGGTTTTTGTTACTGTTTTTGGTGAATGGGACGTTCCCCCATGGTGCAGGGCATTTTATTTCTCCTCTTCTTTTCTCCTGCACTTGTTCAATTTCTGTTCATTAGGGTAGCTATCCTAACCTTAATATTGTATAGAACCAATTTCAAGAATTGTCCTGCTCGAAGACAGGTTGATGGATTTTGAGGGCAGAGTACTACAGTATTCCTTTTTGAAAAATCTGGAGGGCACAAGGGCTTGACTAGAGGCTTTCATGCCTGGTTTTTACCATAGCATTGAGGAATGGATAAGGCCCATATTCTGGCCAAGGATAAGCATCCAAATTTATTCTAAATCTGTTCTATGTGTGCTATCCTGGGCAGGAACAGAGACCTGAAACTTAAGCTATTTTCTTTTCAGGTGAAAAGGCTCCTATCCTGACTGCATATCAGATATCCACATATATAACATGTGTATACATAGCTGACTAGTAGCTAGACCAACATGGATGCTTGCGAGTTGTCCAGCTTGTACAAGATTTGTCAATGAATATCCACCAAGCTTTCTTATCACCAGCACCCTTAGTGCATCTACAGGTCTACTGCAAGGGAGGCCTTAATGACACATAGGCTAAACCTAGGTAGTTTAGGTTGCATAAGACCTTCTAAACCACCATATAAAGGTTTAAGTTCTTTCAATATATTCGTACATCTAAAATCATTGTAAAGTTCTAAAGGAAAAGTCCCTAGTCATGAAACTTTTAACACCTATAGGAGAATTCCCTTCACTAGTCCACCATATCAACATCAACTCAAGAAATTCAAGGATTGAGCAAAGTAGTTTGCTACCATTGTATAAGGTGATATTTGAGTCAAGGTCTTTTAATGACACTAGGTTTCCAAGACTTGAAATTAACCTATTCACAATTAAAATCTACTACAAATTCAAATCCCAAGAGTCAGAAGAGATCTTACTCTCAATTTCATATTAAACTTGTTTATTTTCTTTAGATCCAGTAGCATACCTACTTCCATGATGTATGGCATGTGTTATGGGTTCTCTTTGATCTTCATTGTATCCCTTTAGCAATTTTATCAGTGTGGTGATCCCTCTCTTCCTAAGCCAAAACCCATTGGACTGGATCACAGAAAGATCACCTAATTACTCTCATATATGCGTAACAGTGTTCTCATTACCTGGAGACTCTATTTACTCAACCTGTTATATATACATGGAAGAGCACCTTTTATTTGTAGATCCTAACCTTATTTGTTTGGCCTTGACAGTGGTGAGGATAATTTGGTTGAAATATTTGGTTTCTAACATCATTGCAAGAGAGTGTGCCCACAGAGGTCTCATCTAATGCAGCAAAGCATACTATCAACAGTGTAAATGTTACTGTTTGAACCCAGCAGATTTTATCATCTAGTTTTGAACCCATCAATCTAATATATGAAGATCCATTATTAGCGATGCAACCATTCTTTCATACTCTCTTTGCATTTAAGGATCACGTCTCTTGTGAGAAACATATATAATATTTAAAATATCAGTTTTAGGGTGGGGGATCCACTAGCATAGATCCATGTTAATCGTGTATCTATTAAACCCTGAAATGAAAAACTACCAATTCCCTCTCATCTATGTTACTAGTTCATTTACTATTTGTTAACTATGCAGTGGGTTAGCTAATGAACAATTGGTAGAGTGCATAAATCTTTCATGTCCCCTTTAGGTTTTTTCGTGTATGAATCTCTTTCTTCATATTAAAGTTGGTATTCTCTCTCCATGTCAAATGAGAATTTATACTCCCTTAATGCAGAGTTAAGCTTTTCATTGATTTGTCAATATAAAATCCTTGTTATTTAAATATGCAATTCGTTTATTGCTATTTTTTAATATGTAATTTTTATTGTTTTCTTTTAAATATGTGAAATACATATGATGTTTAACTTTTTACAATTTTAATTAGCTTATTTTTCAGTTTTATACTCATGGACACAATTTTGGAGGTCTACACTCCCAAAGCTGTAGAGTACCTTGTTTCTCTTGGTGCAATCAACTCTTTGTTTGTGCAAGTAACAATGCATTGCATATAAATGATGGATTGTGTGCATTGAATGTAGATACTGTTATAAAACCATGTAAACCTTGCTCTGATATCACCTTGATGTGGTAAAGTTGGAGCTTGATATATGCAACCTTCAGCATTGCAAGCTCCATAACAAACCCAGGTTTAGATGGGTCTGGGTTTGTACAAATTTTTATCATCTCAGTTGAATTGTATGCACTGTTAAAGAATTAAAACTCTCTCCCATCCTAGGCTGTAGGAGCATCTTGCTTCTCTCAGTGCAATCAAATCTTTTTTGTGTCTATGTAATACTAGTTTGAATCTAGATGGTGAATTGGGTTCATTGAATTCGAACACTTTCAAACCCAGCTAAACTCTTCTCTGATATGCATCTGGAGGTTGAGGTTGTGAAGTTAAAACTTAATATATTCAGCTTCCAGCTTTGTAACCATGAGATTTAACCCAGGTTTAGATGGTTCAGGGTTACTTTAAATTTTTCTCTCAGATACTATGCACTGTTAATTAAGATGTTGATTATCCAGATCACTGGGAGAGCAATGAAGGGGTTTTTGTTACTGTTTTTGGTGAATGGGACGTTCCCCCATGGTGCAGTGTATTTTATTTCTCTTCTTATTTTCTCCTGCACTTGTTCAATTTCTGTTCATTGGGGTAGCTATCCTAACTGCATCTGTTATTGATCTTAGCCATTTTGGTTCTGTTTGGATCTTTGTCCGTTTTCTTTTTTTCCTATTATTTTTTGCTACTTGGATTTTGTTTGGTCATAATTGTTCCAAGGTGGATTGTATTTATTGTTGAGAGATCCAAAGGTTGGTACTCCAGGTATAGAAGAATTTATGTGGATTGAAATTTTTTATAATTGGCATCTGCAGATTGAATATTTTAATGTTTTTCAACAATGTGGGTTTGAATTTCAGGAGGGTTTATTACAGAGTCATCTAGAAAGGTTTCAGTTCAGTCTATTAGGTTTTCCATGAGTTTCTTTCTAACAAACCCGTAAATAATTGCATTTGTTGATTTATATTTCCTCATGGGGTTCCATCTGTGATTTAATCTCCTGGGGTTATTTGAATGTGCTATTAATTTAATTGTATAATTCCTTTTTTTCTTGCAGATGATCATAGATGCTATATCTTCATTGAAATAAAGGGCAGGATCAAGTCATTATGCAATCTGTAAATACTTGCAAGTTAAGTATTAGGATAAGTTGTCACCCAACTTTAAAAAGTTTCTCAACAAGAAATTGAAAATATGAGTGAGCAGGGTAAATTGACCAAGGTGAAGGCCTCGTTTAAGCTGTCGGATTAATTGAAGAACCAAAAGAAAGCAGAACTTATAAATACTAGTAAGAAAGTTTCTTCTGAAGAGGGTGCTAAGGCAGCTGAAGCTGAGACCCAAAAAACTAAAGCCAAAACGAACATAGAGAAAAAAGTCAAGCAGCAGGAACCTGCAGAAGAGGGAGACAAAGAAGAAAAGGTTGCAAAGGAAAAGAAGGAACGAAAACTAGCCAAGCCCAAAAAAGAATTCAATGAAGAAAATATAAATGAAAAATCCAAACCTGACAAAGGTGTGAAGAAAGCAAGCACAGAAAAGGATGCATCGAAGAAGAAGACCACCTCAAAGAAGGTAGAGAAGGATGCCCCAAAGAAGGCTGAAAAGGAAACTGAGAAGAAGGTTAAAAAGAATTCAAACAAAGAATCCCAACAGGCAAACAAGGACTCTACAGAAGAGAAACAAAAGGCTACTAAAACAGAGAAGAGAAAAGCTCCCAGCAAAGAAGAGAAGCCTTCAAAAGTGGCAAAAACTTCCAAAGAGAAATCTGTGAAAGATGCAATATGCAAAGCAGACAAGGATAAAGTGAAAGCAGAACCAAAAAAGAAGGCAACAAAAGCAACTAAAAAGACCTGACAAATATAGCAGATTACCTTCTTGTTGATTGATTTGCATTTTCTTAATTAACAACTGGATGAAATCGTAAGACTTTCAAGGACAAAGCAGGAATGGTCATCTCATTATTACGTTAAATCATTGTTTTACTGTTTTGCCAAGTTTGGATGCTTTTCAATGATGAGTGATCCTGGTTTTGAGATTTTGGAGTATCTATGCAATCCATTAAACCTGTGTTTTGATATACCTCTTATGTTGTGACAATGGATATTTTAAAGCTTATTCCGATCATGGAAACTCCTGTTCTTGAAGTCGATATATTTTGATGTTTATGTCTATATATTTTGATGTTTCGAATTGTGTCTAAATCCCCTATGGACAAGGGGATTTCACTGTCTTCTGTGCTTATTTGCATAGAATGGTATTCAATAATATGAATTACATTGAATAATGTTTCTGGCAAACATGGTTAGCTTTTCTATTTTTCTAGAGATGCAGATACAATGGTTGTGAGCCTGCCAATGACTCATTTTTCATGTTTTGTGAACTTGATGTATATGCTTGTGCTGTAAATCATTGGAAAGCCATTCAAAGTTGGGCTTATTTAAAATCTTCGTAGAACTGTGGATACCCTCTTTCACAAGTTTTTAATTTGCATTTCACTGTTAATGTGTTTTAGTACATTAATCATGATGTGAGACCAATACCCCCTATGGGATTAGATATTTGGAGTGTAATATCAGTTTTCCTCATGGTATTGAAATTTGAGGAGTTTCTTTCTGCTAAACCATCAATTTTGCTTTTACAAAACAACAATGGAGGCTCATATATACGTAACAGTGTTCTCATTACCTAGAGGCTCTATTTACTCAACCTGTTATATATACATGGCAGAGCACCTTTTATCTGTAGATCCTAACCTTATCTGTTTGGCCTTGACAGTGGTGAGGATAATTTGGTTGAAATCTTCGGTTTCTGACATCATTGCAAGAGAGTGTGCCCACAGAGGTCTCATCTAATGCATCAAAGCATACTATCAACAGTGTAAATGTTACTGTTTGAACCCAGCAGATTTTATCATCTAGTTTTGAACCCATCAATCTAATATATGAAGATCCAGTATTAGAGATGCAACCATTCTATCATACTCTCTTTGCATTTAAGGATCACATCTCTTGTGAGAAACATATATGTTTGGTCAATTTAGTGTGTCCTAAATTGCTGCATTTAATTTTTCAATCCGGGATTCGTAAGCTGATGAAGTGCGGCGCACTATATGTGCAAGATAACCTATTTCTTAACTTTTTGTCGTTTTTGGTTTTCTAAGATGAAATGGAAATTCTAAAAATGAAAACAAGTATGGTTATGTTTGTTCAAGGAAATGATATCCTCTATAATGATTTACCAACTTGAAACTTTAAAAAGGAATTTGAAACATACAATGACAAAACTTGAAAGGAAATGAAAATGTGCTGCTGAAATGAAAAGGTGCTGCTAGTCTAATAAATCAAAACAGTGAACTAGTGAGCATGAAACAAAACTATTCTTGCTGCTGTCTAAACACAAAAGAAACTATGCTGAAATAAATCCAAAAGTTGCAATAAAGTAAATCTAAATCAAATTACATCAACTTGTCTTCTGATCCCTCATCATTAGTCCAGCTATGATTTTCGGAAGTAACCATAAACAACTTGAGTAACTGATATCTAACTTGCAGAAAGTAAACTAATATCAAACCATGCATTCATAATTCAATCCCTCACCATCAGTCCAGCTGTGGCTTTCGGAGGCAACTGAAGATGTCATGCACAATTTAATATATCTAAATTTGCAGAAATGAAACTAATACCAAACTACACATTTCATAATACAATCCCTCACCATCAGTCCAGCTGTGGCTTTCGGAGGCAACTGAAGATGTTATGAGTAGTTTAATATATCTAAATTTGCAGAAAGGAAACTAATACCAAACTACACATTTCATAATACAATCCCTCACCATCAGTCCAGCTGTGGCTTTCGGAGGCAACTGAAGATGTTATGAGCAGTTTAATATATCTAAATTTGCATAAAGGAAACTAATACTAAACTACACATTTCATAATACAATCCCTCACCATCAGTCCAGCTGTGGCTTTCGGAGGCAACTGAAGATGCTATGAGCAGTTTAATATATCTAAATTTAACTACTGAAACAATTAAGCAAAACTGAGTTAAACAAAGCAATACTGAAATGAAACATAAACTAAGAAAAACACATTAGCAGTAGAACAATGTTAATTCCATGTCATTAGTCAAAAAGATATGAAAATGCCCGGGCTGCCTATCTATAACCTGAAACAAGAACACTGATCAGTGATTAACAACATAAAACATGAAAGACAGAAGTGAAATGGAAAGCAGGAAAGTTTATAAACATAAATGAAAAAAAATGAAATGTATAAACATGTGAATGGATTATGGCACAATGAGTTTTAAAGAAATGAAATAAGAACTATACACTAATGCACAAAACCTTAGCTGAGCAGGGGCCCTCTACACCAGCCTTGGCAACGATCTTCAAGTACGAATTAAGTTGGAAAACATAGTCTTCTTATATTAAAATGCAGTCATAACAGTAAGGTAGTATTACGACTCAAAGGCAGCGTAATTACATTACATAGCAGACTAATAAGAGATAACAGAGACCAACATCGACTAACTCTATATGCATATGCAAACGCGTTATATATAACAAAAGAAATATAACTATCTCCTAAAGTTTATGCTGGTGGAGAACACGTAGACCATTACGTCCACGGATCTAGGATCATGGCCGTGTTGGAAAATAAATCTATGAGAAGTGGATGCTTGAATTTGACTATGGACCCATGTACAGATGTTGACTTGTCCTCCGCAACTCAGAAACGGCCATATGAACCTTTACGTGACACGGAACAGAGTCCTGTTGTTGTAAGACTCTATGGTTGACTTCCATGTGGACGCCTTTGACCGCGGCTTCTTTAGATGAGTTTGCTCGAACCAATAGGACACGAACCATGTCCACATCATTCCTGACTTGCCCATGTGGCTCGTTTTTCCTGTAGACACCTGTAACATAGAGTTTCACAAAATAGCTGCGGAAAGTTGCAGCAGCTGCGAAAAGTGGCAGGATTCCGCAGCTAGATGAACAAAATCTAAATCAAATAGAAAACACAAAAATATAATTAAAAACCATGTTAGATGCCCTTTTGCAATTGATATACAATGATATTGACAGTTTGGGAGGTTTAGGTGAGTGAAAAAGGTATAGAGAAGTGTATGGAAAAGATGCAGAATTGAGACTCAACAATATATAATATTTTTGTACTTAAATATAAACTCGGAAATACTTACCAACACATCAAAATTGTGAAATATCTTTCGCTGAAAATTTCAGAAATACTTATCAATGTCATCTTGAAACAGATATCTTGAAATTGAGAAAGGGAAGGAAGGTGCATACCGCTGAACAAACTGGCGAAAAGCGAGGTGCCTCTGTGTTATTAGTCGGCGTTGGAGTCTGAAAGCGATTTTGTACATGCGCTTGAGGCCGAACACTGTTATCTCCCACAACACCATCTCTTTCGAAGTGTATCTCGATTCTCTGCTATATACAAACTATGGGAGGCCCTAATGGACCAGAGAGGGACGGACCAGAAAGAGTCGGCCTCGCTCAGCCAACAAGAACTTAGAAAATCGGTGTGCACAAAGCCCAGCCACCTCTCTGAACCACTGAAAACTGAAAAAATGGGGCGAATGCCATGGAAATCTAGAAAATAGGGGGTGAATGCCATGGAAACCTGGAAAATCAGGGGTGAATTTCATGTTTCCAGTTTTGTGCGCCCTTTTTTTGGTGGGCTAATGTTAAATAACTAATTATTTTTAAAATATTTTTCGGGCTAACTTTATTAAACTATAAAAAAATGGGTTTTATATAAAAAATTCGCCCTAATAAAATTTAAAATCCCTTAAAATTTGCCTTTGAGCTAAAATTCGCCCCTAAAATTTTCCCTGGTTGAGACGCTCTCCTTCAAAATTTATTCATCGACATAATTTGTTTACACTTTAAATTAAACATTAATTTTCTGAACTTTATCTTGAATTTAATTTAAATTACTTCTTTAAAAAATTAATTGTAAATGTCCACCGTAGATATATATATCATGGAGGATTAACGACGAAGATCAACAAAACCCATATCTCTACGAGAGGGGAGGATCAGGGATCGGGATCGAGAACTGTTCATGGTAAATTTAAATATAATCTTAAATCTCCATACATGTGTGTACATATGGAATTGATTTTTTATCAACTCTGTGAGTTAAATTAGTTGTTAAAATAAGTTTCATTTTTTATTTTTTAGGAGATAATAAGAAGAGAAGGGTCTCTAGTCCAGCCATGGATGCCCAGCGTTCACCCAGTCGTGGTATGGTTTGAACGCAATTTAATCAATGAATATGTACATGTGTATTTATATGTACATGAATGTATTTTTCAATTGATTATAAATTCGTATTTGTTTATGAATCTTCTCTCTCCTATCAAGAGGTTGGTGGTGGTTCAAATCCCCTTAGAAGGTCATCAATAAGTGGTAGCAGGTTGCGTGAAGGGGGTGATATTTATTCTCCCGGAAGCCAATCAACGGCTGGTGGTGCTAGTTCTCAGCAGGGTCATTCTGGACCTAGTTCTCAGCAAGGTCGTTCTGGGTCTCAACAGTTTCAAGGTGGAGAAGATGCTAACCAACCACGTCGAGGTTGCCATCAATTTCAATATTTTTTTCATTGAATTTTTACAAATTTTTTTACATGTGTTTTTTCTAATATACAAAATTTTATATATATTGATGCAAAGGCTGAAAATGTTCCAAATATTGGTCAACATAGATGTAGGGAAGAACGCTACATTCAAAAAGAAGGTTGTCTTCCCACCAGAACTTATCCGGGCGACATTTCTGATATACCATGGGAAAGAAACATGGCACAATGCACCTTAGAAAGGTGTCAACAACTTCATTCAAAATTGCGGAGAGATCTCGTGGCTTTGACTCTACCTGCTAAGAGTCGACAAAGCCTCGAAATAGTTACACATTCATTGGGCGAAATAGTAAATGTGTACAAAAATCTTGGGCCAACGATTGATACATTTGTAGAAGTCATGAGAAAGAGAAAGGAAATAGTAATGGGTCCCGATAAATGGGAGGATATAAAACAAAGAGCTACAAGAGATGTAGTGAAGTCAATGTTTAATTTCAAGGAAGGGCCAAAAGGAAAAATGCTGAAGGTGTAATATTTCAAACACCCAAATATAGCTCACTATTTGTATGATAGGCACCTTGCGGCCTATGGAATTCCCCCATGGAACAACGAGGTTCCTATTTATTTTGCACAATTGTTTTACGCAGAATTTGTTTCTAATATGAAACCCAACGACAATGACCTTCCGTCAGAATTTTTTGGTTCGGGAAAAGGTTGATTGTATGATTGTAAGGGTGCTAAGCGAGATGTGGATTTTCCTTGCCCTGAGCCACCATTGGTGAGTTGACCTTTTCGAGTCGAAACTCTACGGTTAGAGATGGATGTGACTTTTCAAATAAGTCGAGAAGCAAGGGATATCATAATCGACAATGTTTAGAGCAGATTGGGTGGAGTCAATGTTTGTCTAAATCGACAAACAGCACGTGAAAATGCACGTGCCAATTTTGTGTATTGTACAGATGAAGAGATTGACAACATGAATGTTGAAAATCTTCAAATATATGAAAATAATTGTCGTAAAGGTTTTCAAGACCTAATTCTTCATGAGGAAGAGGGCACGGGAACGGTATGTTAACATGACATTAGGGTTCAATTATTTTAACACATACATGTGTAAAATTTGTAATAAATACATGTGTATGTAATGCATACATTTATTTGTATTTACATTAATCTAACAAAAATGTATCATTGTATGTTAAAACACCATTTGCAGTTGTCACGCATGATGAATGATGAAAATTTTAATATCACATTCGAGACTTCTAGTTCAAACAATGCAGATGGGTCTCACCATCAAGATATGTTGGCAAATGTTAGTGTTTTTTAAGTGATATTTTTAAAATAAATAATTGTGCAGACATGTACATGTGTATGTATATAAAATGATAAAAAAAATTAACAAATTCTGATTCTGTCCTATGTTTTTGGGATGGCGGTACCTTCTTCTTCCTTTGGAGATGTGCCACATCCACAACAAGTATGGACAATTTTTCACTTTTAAAATTTATGTTTAAGTTAGTTATATATATATATATATATATATATATATATATATATATATATATTCCACCTCAAAAATTTCCATTAGAAATTGATATATATATATATATATCTTGAGTTATTTTAATTTTTTTGAATTTTAGGTTCTTGGAGATTTTCATTTGGAGCCTCTCTTAGGAGATGTCCCAAATTCACCTGCAGAAGTATTCAATTTTTCACTTTTAAATATATGTGTGTGTGTGTATGTTTTAAATTTAGTTATAATTTATAAATTGTTGTTTATTTAAGTTCTATTATAAATTGAGATCTTGATCCTAAGTTATTTTGTACTTTTAAAATTTTGAATTTTAGGTTCCTATAGAAGATTTCTTTAATCCATGGACTCGAGCGACGGAGATAGGAACATCCACACCATTTCAACCATTTGAACAAGTTGTCTAACCTTTTTTTTAATATTATTGAAAATAAGTTTATATATGTACACGTGCATTTTCATTTGAAATATTTTAATATATATATATATATATAATTGTACATGTATATTATACAATTTACCGTTGCAGATGTTCCCATGGGGGGGGGACTTGTAGCAGGTGAACAAATGGAGAGGGAACCTCATGAGGTATTGCATGATTTTTTTTTATATATTTTGTTTTTTACATGAAGTTCTATATATATTCTCACTCATTTTTAAAACATCAAATTTTAATGTTTGTACATGTGCATTGTGTACAGGTTTCCCAGGCTTCGCATAATAGTGCGCGGATTGAGACCCTAATAGGAAAGACGCTACATCCATCTCTATTTAATGGACATGATTTGTAGATTTGATTTCAAGATTTAGATAGTCTTAAATTTACTTTTGTATATATTATCTAGATGCACTTTCATATATATATATATATATAACTTGATACTTGATACTTGTGAGATCTACAATTTTTGGACATATTTTATTACAATGTTAATATAATTTGTTTTGTTCCAAAAAGTTAAGTTTTGGATGGTTTTAGTAATTTTGGCATGTGAATGTAAAGTAATGTTGTTATATAATTTGTTTGAATAATTGAACTACTAGTAATGTTGTCATCTATAAGTTAATGTTTTGCTTCTAAACTACATTTGGCATGTGAAGTAATGTTGTGATCTATAATTTTTTGTTAAATTAAAAGTTAAGTTTTGGATGGTTTCAATCTACATTTGACATGTGATATAATGTTAAATGTTTTTATTGGATAGTTGAACTATAATTGGCATGGCATGTGAAGTAATGTTACATGATATAATCAAAAAGTTTTTAAAACTCAAATTTTGGATGGTTTCAATCTACATTTGGCATGTGATATTTAATGTTTAATGTTTAATGTTTTTATTGGATAGTCAAGAACTACAATTGGCATGGCATGTGAAGTAATACATACACGTGAAGTAATGTTGTGATCTATAATTTTGGATGGTTTCAATCTACATTTGGCATGTGATATTTAATGTTTAATGTTTTTATTGGATAGTCAAGAACTACAATTGGCATGGCATGTGAAGTAATACGTGCACATGAAGTAATGTTGTGATCTATAATTTTGGATGGTTTCAATCTACATTTGGCATGTGATATAATTTTAAATGTTTTTATTGGATGGTTGAACTATAATTGGCATGGCATGTGAAGTAATGTTGCACAATGTAATCAAAAAGTTTTTAAAACTCAAGTTTTGGATGGTTTCAATCTACATTTGGCATGTGATATTTAATGTTAAATGTTTAATGTTTTTATTGGATAATCAAGAACTACAATTGACATGGCATGTGAAGTAATGTTGTGATCTATAATTTTGGATGGTTTCAATCTACATTTGGCATGTGATATAATGTTAATTTTTTTTATTGGATAGTTGAACTATAGTTGACATGGCATGTGAAGTAATTTTGCACAATATATAATCAAAAAAAATTTAAAACTTAAGTTTTGGATGGTTTCAATATACAGTTGGCATATGTGATATAATGTTAAATGTTTTTATTGGATAGTTGAACTACAATTTGATGGCATGTCAAGTAATGTTGTGATATAATCAAAAAGTTTGTGAAACCCAAGTTATGGATGGTTGAAGTACATTAATCATGTGAAGTAATGTTTTGATATAATCAAAAAGTTTTTAAAATTAATTTTTGGATACCATTTTAATCTACATTTGGCATGTGATATAATGTTAAATGGTTAATGTTTTTATGGGATAGTTGAACTACAATTGGCATGACATGTGAAGTAATTTGTTTTGATATAATCAAAAGGTTTTTAAAATTCAAGTTTTAGACATGGTTCAAGTACATTTGGTAAGTTTAAAAAAAAAAATTCACTCAAACAATAGTATGTAGTATGTAAATTTTTCATTGATGCACATAGAACATATTCGACCATTGGACAGAGAAATTGTGTACTAGATTTTCAATCAGGAATAGAGATGTGGGTCAAATCCCACCAAAAGTCGAATAAGTGTTCTGAGTCTCTTGTCTGAAAGGAATATTCGTACAAAATTATACTGGGGATAATTTATTTACATTGTAGATAATTTTTACCAAAAAAGCTCACAATAAAAACTGTGTGCATTGAGTTCGTGTATATATCCAGTACATGCAACATTTTTCATCAATGCACATAAAAAAACTACTTTCAGTTAATTGCATTCTAGAACATATATATTGAGTACGTGAAACATTTTTCATCAATGCACATAGTAAAACTACTTGAACAATTAATTGCATTCTAGAACATATACATATATATCCAATATATATGCAACATTTTTCATCAATGCATGTATAAAAAAACTACTTTCAGTTGATACTAGAGTGTGCATGTATCAAAAAAATTTGTACATGTGCAAACACTTGCATAGATAACATAACAAGGAAACTCAATTTTTAATTGAGTACTGGAAGTTCTAGAACATATAATCCAAAGAGAATAAATTGTTGGGTAGTTCAATCAAAAAAATTCCAATGGAATGCCATCTTCAATAATCCATTGATGATCGTATTTTGACATTTCCATTTCTTAATATTCGTTTTTTTCTTTGATTGAACCTCGATCAACTTTATGCGTGCTGCACACACCAAGTGACTATATTGGCAACTTGTGAAATCAGGTTCATAGTCTTCAAAGTAAACAAAATACCCACTTTGATTAGTTTGTCTGAAAAAATAACCTTTCAGTATAATAGATCCTCTTTCGTATGGAAATCCGTGATCATTATAGTCTTCTAATAATTTCATTTTCCGTTCAGTGCAACGCATCAAATAATAATTCACATTTTCATCATTGTCAGTAGGTGCAATTACAACAAAAACATCTCCTATACAATAAAACAAACTTGAAAAAATTATACATATATTCAAATTTATTTCTAGGTCTTTATCATTAGAAAGCAATTCAAATGTTACCTTCTCTAATAAGATCGGAAACTCGATCACCATCGGATGATATTGTAGTCTCCTCTGATTGCATTTCTTCAAACATTGCAACGGACATTTTTCCCTTTGTATATAGCTCTGTATATTTCCAATCTTTTACATACATTTTGTTTTCACAAACGTCATTAGATTTTGTGTTGTCTATGCAAACAGGACAAAAACAAGAATATTTTATTTTATCCAATGGAAACACATTTCTGGACGGCTTTGTTTTAATTGAATGAAATTTTCGAGTCCCTTTTATTGTTTCAACGTCATTTCCAACTGATCTATCTATGTCTTCAATCCCAATATGCCGAAAAAACCTTTATATGGAAAATTTAAAGAAGAATGTAAATATGATATCAAAATACAATAAAAAATAATCATTGTGATAAATGTACATTGTTTATTTAATTAGATATTCAATAAAAATTAAATTGAATGTACCTTCACACTTCTCTTGATCAGTTAGTCTCATGGCTTAGAGCAGCGATGCACCATTGAACAACTTCTTTCGCGTCCACAAGTCGGCTTGCAGAGGGGTTCATTTGATATCTTCGAAGTGCTCATTTTATGCATGCCCCTGCACCATCATTTTATCCTTATCCATGGATGGTCTCAAAGAAATTCCAACAATGTTTAATGCAGGTTTTCTTATGAAGACAACACAACCAAAATAATGATCGTGCAAATTTGAATTGTCTTGCGCATCTGTCTGACCATATCCAATGTTCATTGAATTTTATTTCATGATTTTTCAAGGAATCATAATTTTTTCCAAAACAATGTTGTACAAAATATGTATCATGCATACAATCGTCACTGATATAAAAGTGATATTCTTTAATAATATGTTGATTTTAATTGTTGCTTTCTATATGATCAACGTTTTGTTTAGCATGTCTATATAGAATATGGACGAGCATGGAGACTTGGTTAGAATGATAGTATTCACTCTGAATTTCTTTTTGTGGAACAAATGTGTAGTTTTCTACAAAATCAATTACTGACAAAATGGTCCCTAGTGGAAAAACTTCACGGTATTTTTTGAATTGCAAGTCTTTCCATCAAGCTCTATGGGAATGCTTGGTGTATTGTAAATTTCTGCCTCAAACTTTCTCAAAAAGTCTATCACAAAAATTTCTTCTTCTCATAATTCAATTCTTTTAACACTATTTGCACCTTGAATCGATGTATGGATATATTCATATCACTTCCATTTCACTTTCATGTTGGGAAATGATTGATAATTTATATTAGTATGATATTTGTTTTGAAATTTAGTCAGATTTCCACAATCATCGCATTTTTTACCACCAACACATTTCTTTTCGTAAAATAGTTCATCGTTTTCTCTTTCACATAGAATATGAGATATGAAATCACGGATAGTGGAAGGAAGAGGTGAATCCTTCCAAAATGTTCTGCAAAAATCAAGGAATGTGTCATAATATAACTCAAATTCCACATGATAACGGCAACGACAAGTGTCATGTACGGTGATAGGTTTTATATACAATGGTTTTTGTTGAACAAAAGCACTGAATGAAACATGAATTTCATGATTATCTTCTTTGAACTTGTTGAACAACTCTATCTGAGTGGTTTCCAAGAATTTTTTTTCTTGTTATTCATACTGATTTCATGTTATTCTTCTTCGCATTACATGCCTTGCAGTTGGCGAAACACACAAATTGTTCTTCCAATATTCATATATTATTATTTTAACATTTTCTACAACTCTATCTTTATATGGTTTCCTACAAATAGCTCTCCAACAAACAAGTTCATCATTTACATCTATTTGCAACCGAAATTTTTGATGTTTGTGCAAAAATTTTCGTGAGGTTCCTAATGCTCGTGCCATAGATTTTACCAAGCGATTCTCTTTAATACTTGATGAAACCACTGCCATATGTATTGCTCTACATACAACTGAAACATTTTTCTGTCTAGATCTTTTCATTGAATTTATTGCACTATTTATATTTTGTATCACATTTTCCTTCATTTTTTTTTTATCTTTGGTTGATTTTTGAGTACCCAATAAAGTCGTAGCTTCTTTTAATTTCCTTAATGATAGGAGACCTTTCAACATTTGGGCTTGAACTGTCACATTTTCCTTTATGAAATACTTCTCAAAAATGCAGTTAACACGATATCGTATATAATGGTCAGCTTTTTTATCTCCATATGTGTGAGTGTCAACATTTTCTAACATTTCGTCATCGACATTGATTTCATCTGCACATATTTGAATGAATAGTACATAATAAGTTTACATATTCAATAAATAACTAAATTAATAAATATATGTATAATTTAAATAATATGTGCATGTGTTCAACACACACACACACACATATATTGAAAATGATGAAAGAAAATCAAGTGAAGAAATTGAATCACAAGGTATGTATGTATATATATATATATACCTTGTGATCCAATTTCTTCACTTGATTTTCTTTCATCATTTTCACCATCTTCAATCATTGGTTCAATATCTCTTTCACTTTCTCTTTCAAAATTTTGTATCTCATCATTAATGTTTTGAGGAATATCTCTCTCTATTTACATTGCAAAATATTTTTCAAATTAGTTCATCAAATAAAAATTAAGCTTCACATTTTACACTAGGAAAATTTTAAATATATCAAAATCATAATATTTACATTTACATACCTGTTTCAAATTCTAGTTGAGGTTGTTTTTCCCCTTCAATATTTGAGAGTGCTTCTATCTTTCTTTTACAAGATTGTCTCATCTCTTCTCTACGTTCCTCAAGGTCTCTTTTCGATCATATTTTCTCGTACAATTTTTTCGATTTCCCATGATAATAGAGTATGAAGTTCAAAAAATTTCCTTCAAAAATTTAGACAAAAACTCAATTAAAAAAAACATCACAAAAGATTTAATTTAAAAAAAAATCATTTTAAATTTTTTAAAAAAAATACATACTCCAATCCAAAACACTTACTTTAAAAAATTCAAGAAAAAAATGTATTATAAAAATGAAACGAAGTTCAAAATATTTCCTTCCAAGCCCTTCAAAAAAATTTCATTTAAAAAGGTAAACAAAAACTCATTTAAAAAAAATCATTATAAAAGATTTACTTCAACCCAAAACCAAAAAATGTCCTTTCGAAATTAATTCCAAATCCATACTTTGAAAAAAAAAAAGCCCAAAAAACTGTATCACATACCTCCAAGAAATGTCTTTTGAATGTATCTCCAAGAAAAATCTTTAAACCCAAAAAAATTCCTTGCAAAATCAGATCAAATGTACAAAAATAATGTGTCTCAAAGAAAATTCCTTTGAATGTACTTCCAAGAAAATTCCTTAAACCCAAAACAATTCTTTACAAAATCAGATCAACACTTTTGTAAAATCAGACAAAAAGTGCAAAAATAATGAATGGTTTCGCTGCAATTTATATTGTCGTGAAATGTTTTTTTGGAGGGGCTTGGCGGTACTTTTCAGCCGATGGAAATTTAAGTAAAAGTTCGGCCGAACTACTTTGTCGTTTAATTTAACGTGTTGTCAGTGCAAAATATAGTTCGGCTGAACTTTGTTTACAAGTTCGGCCGAACTAACGCGTCATCAGTTACACAGAGCCAAGCCCTGAACACGTTTCTGCAATTTTTGTCTGACTAAACTCCATGAAACATTCTGAATTAAGTGCTGGAACCAAGACAAGCATTTTCAGAATTGAATCTACTTTTAGGAAATATAACTTTCATGGAATTTCATAAATATTTACTAATTTTAATTAATTTTGTAATAAAACAGATGCAAACAATTTCTGATGGTCATTGTGATTCAGTGAAATCAAAATTCTATATCTTCCAAAATACATTGTAAAAAAAATTGAAAAAATTATCGTACATTACATTAGTCTGTTGTCTCTAATGGATAGCTTTTAGATTTTTAATTTATAACTTATATGTTAAGAAATTTCTTGCGTCGCGAAACATATTCAAATATGCAGTTTTTCATATTGGACCAGTTCAAAAAAATCTAGTAATTATGATATGCATCTATTGGCTTTGTAAATAAGACGAAACCGAAGTAGACTATGTCTAGATTGTTGTAACACATTGTTTTCTCAAAAACACAAATTTTCAAAGAATACAACATTGCGTATTAACATGACTTCTTATGAATCTGTTGATTGTTAAAAAACACACACTCAAAGAAATGCTAAGTTGACATAACAAATGTGTATAAAAAATTTCCAAAAAAAAGTAATAGAAAGCTAACAAAATTTCTAACAACTTTTATTTTTATCGCAAAATGAAATTCTAAACAGAAAAAGGGAATAAAACAAAGAAAAATCAAAGCCAGATCTTACCAAAGGGAATAACACAGAAATGCAAGCTAAATGGAAGCTTTAGAGAGACCACGAGACGCTCAAGACTTAGGGAAGGTCATTTGGAAGTAGGTTGATCAACGAGACACTCAGAAACAAAGGCAAGTTTTCTACAAAAGAAGGGGCCAACAATGGTGCAGAAGAGGCATCAGTGTTTTGCAACACTGGTATAGAGTGGGCCCATGTGACATGCAATGCTCTGTCAGAGGCACTAGGGGAGCGTTGGTCCAGGGATAGAGGATTGCGACACAAAACTTACAAATGAGACTCGATGAAATCACTTCCTAGGTCTGTTCTTGGCTGATCAGAGCAACAAAGGTATGTCAAAGAGGTAATAAAACATAATGGACAAGAAAAACCACCAAGGGAATACATTATTCCCCATCGAAGTCACCAATTTGTTATACAGGATTTATGATTGCGGACAAAAGTATCTCCCCTAGGTTTGGTGGCCAACCTAGAACAACAGAGACACAAGGAACCCAATGCTTTCCTTAGAGTAAATAGATGACAGAATGAATCCTACCTAGAATCCATCACATGCTTCGCTCCTTGAATGCTTTAATTCCAGCTTTAATTACCCAAATTAGAACCTGGACAATCAGATAACATAAGCTAAGAAACTACGAGATCTATGTAGTATCATCTAAGTACTCTATTCAATAGATCAACATGGTATTGAAATATGTGAAATAACGACATCACATATAGGAAAACAAATATTTTTTTGCATTAATATAAATGGAAGGAGATTAGAACCATAAATATGTGTTGATCTAGTAGAAGAGCTCCTCTAAGTCGTCTTGTCCTTTTCTTGTCACAATGTGCACCTCCAATCACCCTAAATGCATGGAATGATACCTCTCACCACATCAGCATAAGGGTAGAATCACTCTTCAAAAGTCAACCTCTTGCATATGGAAGGCTATAAATATATAGAGGAGTGAGGTAAGTTGGGAGTTCTTATCCAATTACCAATCTGTGGATTTATATCCACCTTTGATGGGAGGATGGGATCAAAGGATAATGGATGGAAACTCCAAAGAAGGATAAAATAATATTCAAATTTTTTATTTAAGGTAAATGGTTGTAACAAATTCTGGAAGAAGAAGCTTCTAGAAAATCTCTCTTTTTCATGAATTTCTAGAACCAACGAAGGTGCAAAGGGGAGCAACCTATAGGTGATCAACGTAGGCCATAGTGGAGAAACATGTAGGTGAACACTGTCCAAAAGGAGGCTAGGGAGCATTGGTCCTAAAACAGGCTTAGATGATGCAGTTTCAGGCAGAAATTCTTGGAAATGAAGGAGGCAAACTTAGGGCTTTGTGCAATGATGTTGACAAGGGGGAATAGGATGTTAATTGATCACATTAGGAGACGTATTAATCAGATGTGGCAAAATGGCCTATAACAGCAAGGACATAGTATACAATAGTATACTACATAGTTTCAAAAGCATGTGATTTGGTGGAGGCAATGACAAGTTTTACAAGATTTCACTACAAAGTTTCAAAATAATGTGATTTAGTTAGGAATAAATCCTTGGAGCCCAAGCATGGTCATTAAGTACCTAAGTGGTCTTCACAATCACATAAGAAGAAATGTTATGTTATTTAAGCCCAAGACCATAATTGAGCCGTATGTATAGGTTGACTACATTGAATCTAATTGGAAAAGGGGCAACCAAATGGTTAGAAGTGAGCATATTGGGATGGAGCTTTTGATAGAGGAAAGAAGAACAAAAAAAATATGGAAAGAAAAATATAAGAAGAATGTTACCACTCCACGTGTGTGCAAGGACCCTAATAATCACTATGACCATAACAACATTGATGGTTGAATAGAGCAAAAATATTGTAAAGTAATCCAAAATTGAATTCTAAGAGTTGAAAGAAAGAAAGTTCCAAAAAGAAGAATCTTCTTGTGGAACTAAGACATGAGATGAAAAGTAGCTCAAATGTGAATGAAAAAATAGTTTGATAACCTACATCCCAAAGAAGGAAAGAGGACAATATATTTATTCAAAATCAATATTTAAACTTACAAACAATATAGATGCTCTATGGTTCGCAAGTATGCTTCATTACAAAACCCTTAAGAAGTAAACTTGTTCTCAAAAAGTATAATCACCCTCATCTAAATTCTACACTATTTAATTTAGATGAGCAAAAATATAATGTTAATATTAACACACAACTTAAATTTACTTATTAATAAAATATAAATAAATATAATAATTTTATAGCATCAAATTTAATAACTTATATATAAAAGTACTATTTTAAATAATATTTATTTAATAATCATAAATTTATCATGGAGACAAACCAAACAAAAAAAAAGAATAAACCTTACTCTCTTTTATAACACCACACCAAACTAAAAGATTAATTAAGAGTACTAAGAAGTATGTATTTGTTATCCTTCATAAATAAGTGTGTACTGAAAAGTGTTTTGTTTCTTATACTATGCTCCATCTTTGAAACTACCTTGTGGACACTTAGTAGTAGTACCTTTCACTCAACTCCCAACGTTACCGTTCCTCCATCGATTCCCACTTCCGCATTCATGAGCAGCGAAAGGTCATCGGAACGAGTCCCGTGGACACCAATTTGGGTATGCAAAAGAAAGAAGCGTTTGGGGGTTTGGAGGGACACCAATTTGGGCATGCAAAAAGAACAAGTGTTTCCAGGGCCTGGAATCTGCAATGTGTACATGAAATTCAGTTAGTTGATCATGAAAGCTGAGTTGGCCCCTGGAGAGGTCGAAATTAATATTTCGTGTTGGGCCGTGAACCGCTGGAGACAAATATCTGATTTAAATTATGTTGTGGTGGTGGTAATTTCTGATTTTTGTGACCAGGCTGAACGTTTAGGCTTTTATTTTGAGGCAAAGTTTGACCTAGGTTAATTATTATTATTATTATTATTTTTAGATTATTTGTTTTATAAAAAATCATAATTTATCCATCAATCTGAAAAAAATATTAGGTTTTAATTTACAAGGAAATTTAATTAAATATTTTTTTTAAACAGTTAATTAAATAATAGAAAGTTGGAAGTCTTTTTTATTATTGAGTTAGATTCAATTTGGGTAGGGACATCTTGAAAGAGTAGTCAAACATATGAACACATTAAAGTCTTGATGGACCATGTGATTGTTAAAATTATCTAATAAACATGTTAAAATTGATCTAATAACTTAGGTAATGAATTACACTTTTCAAAAACTAAAACTAAAATTTTATTTCAGGTGGAAACTTTATTTATTCAAAATAGATTTTTTTTCAATATTTATAAATTTTTAAAAATAAAAATTATATTTATATTTATATATGGTCATAAAAATAATGACTTATTTAAATGTAATTAATTGTAGTTTTTCAATGTTGTTGTTGTTGGACAAAACTTATTATTGGAAAAAAGAAGAACAATCAACCGAAAATGAGATGTGAGATGTTAGCATTGAGATTGTGCTAACCTCGATCAATGTTAAAATGATTAAAAAAAAAGAGTAAAGAAAATTTTTAATTAAATACTCCATCAAACATAATATAATAATTGAGTGTTGCATATTTATGTCATGGTGAGAATTTTGAGTATGATTTCGCATCGGAATTGGATTTACAGTAGTTATTTTTGTGTCAACGATTCAAGTCTATAACAAGACTCATCATCGGGACAAAAGCCGCAGAGAAGAGCAATAATAAATAAGGGATGGAAGGATATGAAATCAGAAAGAGCAGACCATCTAACCCTAAAAATTTTTGTATAATAAGGAGAGTTATCGTTATTATAGGAAAAAAATTTGATGAGGCTAATTAGCTCCTATATTGTGTTATCTCAAAAATATAATTATAATTTTTATTAATAAAGTTAATAATTATAGAATTTAAATTTTGTTAATATTATTAAAATAGATATGCTTATTAATGCTTCTTATTAATATTAATTAAAATGAAAAAAAGTTAATAATTATTATTAATATAATCCATACTATTATTATTATTACTAAGATTATATTAGGGTTTTATTAATAATATTATCAAGTGATATTATTTTTAATTTTGTGATGGGTTGTTTGTTATTAGTATTTGGTTAAATTGAATATATATGTTATAGCTATTCAATTGGTCTAGGTTTTATTAAGAATGGTATGGAAGGGATAAGGAGTATGGGAATGATGTGATTAGGATTATGAGGAGGTGAAGAATATGAGGGAGAGGGGAGGAAGGAGAGGTCTAATAGGGGATGAGGGGGGAGAGGGGGGCAATGTTGGGTGGTTTAGCCATGGTTGTAAGGTTTGGGGTCTTGAGTGAGTAAGGGGATCCAACTCCTACTTACTTCCATTCCCCCATCTTTATTTAGATTGTGAGGGTGTTTAATAATGTCTAGGGCTTCACAGACTTTTCGCTTATACCGATGCTTTTTTAGCAATTATTTTAGTGTCTTCAAGGCACACCTTGTGATATGTCTTTGGCTCTACAAGTGTTGAAGACCGAATTCTACCATATTTTATGTTGGTGCCATGTTCTTTGAGTCTGATTCTAAAGGATCTTCATGTCTCTCCAATGTAACATTCTCCACATGAACACATGACCTTGTAAACCCATTTTTGTTGGAGGTGATCCAAACTATATTTTATTGATCTCATCTTCTGTCTTATGGTTTTCAGGGGCTTAAATGAGGAATCTATGTATTTCTTTATGAGAATCTTGGCTATTTTATTTGTGACTCCTTGAATGTATGGTAGATAAGCCTTCATATTAGCTGATTAGGAGCTAGTCGAAGGGGGTCGTGATCCATTTATGGTTTTTTCTCTGTAGATGGTATTGATGATGTCCTTATTTTTATATCCAATATTATAAAATACTTTTTTAAATACTTTATTTCCTCCTCAATGTACTCCTTATCTAATATTCTTAATGCTCTTGTGAAGAGGGTTTTGAGTACTCCCATATTTTGTGTCAGTTGATGATGTGACTCAACGTGTAAATATTTAGCTGTGTGTGCTTTCTTTCTGAACACCTTGTGTCCAAGTTATCCATCCTCTTTTCTAAGGAGGAGAATGTATAGGAATGGGATGTTATTGGTTTCCTCTACTTCCATAGTGAACTTGATGTCTTTAGATATACTGTTAAGGTGGTCTAGAGATTTTCTTAACTCATTGTTCCCATATGGCCAATTTACACTAATGTCATCAACAAACCTAATCCAATATTTAAGTTTTAGTGGGTAGGTTTCCAGGGCTATCTTCTCAAATTTCTGCATAAAAGAGTTGGCTACTATAGGGGATAATAGGGACCCCAAAGCCACTCCAGATGTTTGTTCAAATAATTCACCTTAGAAGGTGAAGAATGTAGAATGTAGACATATTTTTGCAAGTCTCGCAGTCTAGGGGTCTGTGACTTATTTTGTTGAAGATTGCAACAAGAAACAGTGAAGGAGGCATCCTGAAACATCATTCCTGATCCTAGTTGGAAAGTGATCACCTAAACTAGGTGGGGCCCACACAGGTGATTTTTGTCGCAAAGTCTATTTTTAGACTATGTCTATTTTTAGACATATGGAGCATATTCTATAAGTTGCGGGATGCTATTTGTGGATGGTTGGTCAAGTTGGAAAAATAGATGGATTTCTATTTTTAGACATATTGGGCGGAATCTATTTTTAGATTGCCAGTCTAAAAATAGATATGTCGAATATTATTAGCTCTTGATAATATTTGGACTCTAAACATTATCTTATTCTCTTGGAGCACTTTAGTTAAGTGCACAGATGTGGCACAGGAGCTGACAGAAGGAATTATGCTATTCTTGAGGGTTATGTGGAGCTATTGCATGAATACTTCAGTTAGAACTCATGTGACAGAGTTTGGTGGAGTTGATTGAGGAGTTAATGGAGTTGTGTTCAGTTTAACTAATATAAACATAGTTGAGCTATTTGTATCTAGTTTTTGGGTGAAAATGTGAAGCTGGGTTACACTTTTTTCCCTTTTTCGAGATAAAATTTTCATTTTTTTCGGTTCTTCAACTTTCTGCAAACTATAACAATTTTTCTGTGTAGAATTTCATTTTGCGATAAAAGAAAATTTGTGAGAAATTTTGTTAGCTTTCTATTACTTATTTTTTGAAATTTGTTTATGCAGATTTGATATGTCAACTTAGCGTTTCTTTGAGTGTGTGTTTCTTAACAATCAAAGGATTCATAAGAAGTCATGTTATGACGCAATGTTGTATTCATTGAAAATTTGTGTTTTTGAGAAAAAAAAAAATGTGTTACAACAATCTAGACAGAGTCTACTTTGGTTTCATCATATTTACAAAGCCAATGGATGCATATCATAATTACTAGAATTTTTTGAACTGGTCCAATACGAAAAACTGTGTATTTTGGATATGTTTCGCGTCGCAAAAAATTTCTTAACATATAAGTTATAAACTAAAAATCTAAAAGCTACCCATTAGAGACGACGGACCAATGTAATGCCCCATAATTTTTTCAATTTTTTTTACAATGTATTTTGGTAGATACAAAATTTTGATTTCACTGAATCACAATGACCCTCAAAAATTGTTTGCACCTATTTTATTAGAAAAATAATTAAAATTAGTAAACGTTTATGAAATTCCATAAAGTTATATTTCCTGAAAGTAGATTCAACTCTGAAAATGTTTGTCTTGGTTCTGACAGTTAATTAACAACCTTTCATGGAATTTAACCAGTCCAAATTTGCAGAAGCGTATTCAGAGCCTGGTTTTTGCGTAATTAGTGACGCGTTAGTTCGGCCGAACTTTTAATCAAAGTTTGGCCGAACTATGTTTTCCGCCGACGGATCGTTAAATATAATGACTTAATAGTTCGGCCGAAATTTTAATCAAAAGTTCGGCCGAACTATGGTATAACTTTCCGTCGGTCGGAAAGTTTTGCGGAGCCCCTACTAAAACACATTTCGCAGCAATATAAATTGCCACGAAATCATTCACAATTTTCGCACATTTCATCTCATTTTACAAAGATCTTAGTTTGGGTTCAAAAACTTTTCTTCAAAGTTTGGATTTAAGAGCATTTCTTGGAAGCAAACTGAGTTTACAAAGAATTGTTTTGGGTTTAAAAAAAAAATTTGGAAGACATTTCTTGGAGGCGGCCTGATTTTGGCAAAAATTGTTTTGAACTTAAAAAAAATTCTTGGACATACATTCAAAAGACATTTATTGGAGGTATGTACGTGTTTTGAGTTGAAGTAAATCTTTTGAGCTTCGTTTCATTTTTATAAGACATTTTTCTCTCGAAATTTTTAAAGTAAGTGTTTTGGATTGGAGTAAGTATTTTTTGGAAAAATTTAAACTGAATTTTTTTAAATTAAATCTTTTGTGATATTTTTTGTAATTGAGTTATTGTCTAATTTTTTGAAGGAAATTTTTTGAACTTCATACCCTACTATCATGGGAAATCGAAGAACTTGTGCGAGAAAATATGATCGGAAAAGAGACCTTGAGGAACGCAGAGAAGAGACGAGACAATCTCGCAAAATAGAGTTAGAATCCCTCTCAAATATTGAAGAGGAAAATCAACCTCAAGCAGAAATTGAAGCAGGTATGTAAATGTAAATATTATGATCTATTGATATATTTAAAATTTACCTAATGTAAAATGTGAAGCTTAATTTTTATTTGATGAACTAATTTGAAAAATATTTTGTTTAATGTAAACAGACAGAGATATTCCTAAAAATATTGAAGAAGAAAATCAACCTCAAGCAGAAATTGAAGCAGGTATGTAAATGTAAATATTATGATCTATTGATATATTTAAAATTTTCCTAATGTAAAATGTGAAGCTTAATTTTTACTTGATGAACTAGTTTGAAAAATATTTTGTTTAATGTAAACAGACAGAGATATTCCTCAAAATATTGAAGAAGAAAATCAACCTCAAGCAGAAATTGAAGCAGGTATGTAAATGTAAATATTATGATCTATTGATATATTTAAAATTTCCCTAATGTAAAATGTGAAGCTTAATTTTTATCTGATGAACTAATTTGAAAAATATTTTGTTTAATGTAAACAGACAGAGATATTCCTCAAAATATTGAAGAAGAAAATCAACCTCAAGCAAAAATTGAAGTAGGTATGTAAATGTAAATATTATGATCTATTGATATATTTAAAATTTTCCTAATGTAAAATGTGAAGCTTAATTTTTATTTAATGAACTAATTTGAAAAATATTTGAAATTTTAGATATATTTATTAATTTAGTTATTTATTGAATATGTACTATTTTTTCGAATATGTACAGATGAAATCACTATCGATAATGAGATGTTAGAAAATGTTGACACTCACACATATGGAGATAAAAAAACCTGACCATGTTATACGATATCGTGTTAACTGCATTTTTGAAAAGTATTTCTTAAATGAGCGGGTGACAGTTCAGGCTCAAATGTTGAAAGGTCTCTTATCATTAAGGAAATTAAAAGAAGCTATGACACTATTGGGTATTCGAAAATCAACCAAAGATAAAAAAATGAAGGAAGAGGTGATAAAAAATATGAATAGTGCTATAAAGTCAATTAAGAGATCTAGAGAAAAAGATGTTTCAATTGTATGTAGAGGAATACAGATGGTAATGGTTTCCTCAAGTACTCAAGAGAATCGTTTGGTAACATCTATGGCACAAGCACTGGGAACCTCGCGAAATTTTTTTCACAAACATCAGAAATTTCGGTTGCAAATAGATGTAAATGATGAACTCGCTTGTTGGAGAGCTATTTGTAGGCAACCATACAAAGATAGACTTGGAGAAAATGTTAAGAAAATAATATATGAATATTGGAAGAACAATTCGCGTGTTTCACCAACTGCAAGGCATGTGATGCAAAGAAGAATAGCACGAAATCAGTACGAAGAACATGAAAAACATCTCTTGGAAACCACTCAGATAGAGTTATTCAACAAGCTCAAAGAAGAGAATCGTCAAATTCATGTTTCTCTCAGTGCTTTTGTTCAACAAAAACCATGGTATGTAAAACCTATCACCGTACGCGACACTTTTTGTTGCCGTTATCATGTGGAATTTGAGTTATATTATGACACATTCATTGATTTCGGTAGAACATTATGGAAGGATTCACCTCCTCCTTCCACTATCCGTGATTTCATATCTCAAATTCTATGTGAAAGAGAAAGCGATGAACTATTTTACAAAAAGAAATGTGTTGGTGGTAAAAAATACGATGATTGTGGAAATTTGACTAAATTTCAAAACAAATATCGTATTGATATAAATGATCAATCATTGTCCAACATGAAAGTGAAATGGAAGAGATATGAATATATCGGTACATCGATTCAAGGTGCATATAGTGTTAAAAGAATCGAATTACGAGAAGACGAAATTTTTTTGATAGACTTTTTGAGAAAGTTTGAGGCAGAAATTTACAAATACACCAAGCATTCCCATAGAGCTCGATGGCAAGACTTGCAATTCAAAAAATCTCGTGAATTTTTTCCACTAGGGACCATTTTGTCAGTGATTGATTTTGCAGAAAACTACACATTTGTTCCACAAAAAGAAATTCAGAGTGAATACTATCACTCTGACCAAGTCTCCATGGTCGTCCATATTCTATATAGACATGTTGAACAAAATGTCGATCATATAGAAAGCACGAGTGAAAATCGACATATCATTAAAGAATATCACTTTTATATCAGTGACGATCGTACACATGATACATGTTTTGTCCAACATTGTTTTGGAAAAATTTATGATTCATTGAAAAATCGTGGAATAACATTCAATGAACATTGGATATGGTCAGACGGATGCGCAGGTCAATTCAAATCTACACAATCATTCTTTTGGTTGTGTTCTCTTCATAAGAAAACGTGCATTAAACATTGTTGGAATTTCTTTGAGACTGGCCATGAAAAAATAGAACATGACGGTGCAGGAGCATGCATAAAATGAGTACTTCAAAGATATCAAATGAACCACTCTGCAAGTCGACTTGTGAACGCTGAAGAAGTTGTTCAATGGTGCATCGCTGCTCTAAGCCATGAGAGAAACCCATCAAGAGAAGTGCGAAGGTACATTCAATTTAATTTATATTGGAAATCTAATTTTAAAAATTGTACATTTATCATGCAATGATTATCTTTGATTGTGTTTTGATTTCATATTTACAAATTCTTCTACTAATTTTCCATATAAAGGTTTTTCTGGCATATTGGAATCGAAGACGTAGATAGATCAATTGGAAATGATGTTGAAACAATAAAAGGGACTCGAAAATTGCATTCAATTCAAACAAAGTTGTCCAAAAATGTGTTTGCATTGGATAAAAGAAAATATTCTTGTTTTGTGATGTTTGCATAGACAACACAAAATACAATGACGTTTGTGAAAACAAAATGTATGTGAACGATTGGAAACATACAGAGCTAAATACAAAGGGAAAAATGTCTGTTGCAATGTTTGAAGAAATGCAATCAGAGAAAACTACAATATCATCCGATGGTGATCGAGTTTCTGATCTTGTTAGAGAAGGTAACATTTGAATTACTTTCTAATGATTTAAAGATCTAGAAATAAATTTAAATATGCATAATTTTGTTAAATTTATTTTATTGTGCAGGAGATGTTTTTGCTGTAATTGCACCTATTGACAACGATGAAAATTTGAAGTATTATTTGATGCATTGCACTGAACGAAAAATGAAATTATTACAAAACTATAATGATCACGGATTTCAATATGACAGAGGGTCTATTATACTGAAAGGTTATTTTTTCAAACAAACTCATCAAAGTGGAGACTTTGTTTACTTTGAAGACTATGAACCTGATTCCATAAGTTTTCAATATAGTCACTTGGTGTGTGCAGCACGCATAAAGTTGATAAAAGTTCAATCAAAGAAAAAATCGAAAATTAAGAAATGGAAAATGTCAAAATCCGATCATGAACGGATTATTGAAGATGGAATTCCATTAGAATTTTTTTAAGTGAAGTGTCCAACAATTTATTATCTTTGGATTAAATATGTTTTAGAACTTCCGGTACTCAACTAAAATAATTAAAGAAACACGTATTTTGATTTGTGCGAGTGTTTGCACATGTATGAAGATATTTAATTAATACACGTTATAAATACATGAAATTAGTTTTTCTATACATATGCATTGATGAAAAAAATATTTATATATATATATATATATATATATATATATATATATATATATATATATGTTCTAGAATGAAATTAATCGTTCTAGTTTTACTATGTGCATTGATGAAAAACAAGTTGGATTTTCTGGTAAAGAGTATGGACACAATGTAAATAAATCATATGCATTATAGTTTTGTACGAAAATTCCTTTCAGACAAGAGAGACTCGGAGCACTTCTCCGACTTTTGGTGGGATTTGACCCACATCTCTAATCCTGATTGAAAATCTAGTACAAAATTTGCTTTTCCAATGGTTGGATATGTTCAATGTGCATTGATGAAAAATGTTACTTGTCTTGGATAGATATGTTCTAGAATGCACAATTATTTGTTCCAAGTAGTTTGTCTATGTGCATTGATGAAAAACTTGTTGGATTTTTTGGCAAAAAGTTTCAACAATGTAAATAAATCGACAAGGCTACCTATTTGAGTGCATTAACGACATTGACCCAAATTCAACAAACATATATATGTACTAGACTTATATTTCCAATCAAAATTAAATGGATAATTTGTACATATATCTACTTATTTAAACTCTTTTTTCAATTAGAGCTCAATTGATACATGGTTAGTTGCATTGAAAATCTATGTTCTTCCTATTGAAAATTTTTTCATTCAAACAAAACTACATGGAGAGATCAAAAGCAATCTTAAAATTCCAAATGTACTTCAACCATCCAAAAGGGATTTGTGCAACATTACTTGACATGCCATGCCAATTATAGTGAACAACTATCCAATAGAAACATTTAACATTATATACCACATGTGCCAAATGTAGATTGAAACCATCTAAAACTTTAAAATTTAAAAACTTTTGATAATATATTGTGCAACATTAAAACATTAAACATCACATGCGAAATGTAGATTGAAGCTGTTCAAAACTTGAGTTTAAAAAAAAAAAATTATATATAGATCGTTACTTCACATGCCATGCCAATTATAGTTCAACTAGATCCAATAGAAACATTTAACATTATATACCACATGTGCAAATGTAGATTGAAACCATCCAAAACTTTAAGTTTTAAAAACCTTTTGATTATATATTGTGCAACATTAAACATTAAACATTTAAAGTTCATTAAATATCACATGCAAAATGTAGATTGAAACCATCCAAAACTTTAAAATTTTAAAAACTTTTGATAATATATCGTGCAACATTAAAACATTAAACATCACATACGAAATGTAGATTGAAACCGTTCAAAACTTGAGTTTAAAAAACTTTAAATTATATATAGGTCGTTACTTTACATGCCATGCCAATTATAGCTCAACTAGATCCAATAGAAACATTTAACATTATATACCACATGTGCAAATGTAGATTGAAACCATCCAAAACTTTAAGTTTTAAAAATCTTTTGATTATATATTGTGCAACATTAAAACATTAAACATTTAAAGTTCATTAAATATCACATGCAAAATGTAGATTGAAACCATCCAAAACTTGAGTTTTAAAAACTTCACATGCCATGCCAATTATAATTCAACTATCCAAAAAAAAAAATTTAACATTAAATATCACATGCCAAATGTAGATTGAAACCATCCAAAACTTTTAACTTTTAATTTAACAAAAAAATATAGATCGGAACATTAATTCACATGCCAAATGTACTCCAAGCATCCAAAACTTAAATTCTAAAAACAAAACAAATTATAACACATGTAATTACATAACATGCCAAATGTAGTTCAGATGACAACATTAATTTATAGATGACAAAATTATTTCACATTCACATGCCAAAAGTACTAAAACCATCCAAAAATTAAATAAAACAAATTATATAATAACAATGTAATAAAATATGTCTAGAAATTGTAAATCTCACAAGTATCAAACTGTATCAAGTTTAAAAATTGTTAAAACCATCTAAATTTTGAAATCAAATCTATTGTAAATCATGTCCATCAAATGGAGACGGATCTAGCGTCTTCCCTACTAGGGTCTCATTCCGCACCTTATCATGTGAATGGGGCACCTACATACACAATGCACATGTACTTGAACATTAAAATTTGATGTTTTAAAAATGAATGAGAATATATATATCTAGAACTTCGTGTAAAAAATAGAATATAACAAAAAAATCATGCAATACCTCATAATGTTCCCTCTCCATTTGATGAACAAGTTTTCCCATAGGAACATCTGCAGCGGTAAACTGTACAATATACATGTACAGTTAAATATATATATATATATATATATATTAAAAAATTTCAAATGAAAATGCAAGTGTACATATATAAACTTATTTTCAATAATATTAAATAAAGGAACTATAGACAACTTGTTCAAATGCTGTGGATGTTCCTATCTCCGTTGCTAGAGTCCACGGACTAAAGAAATATTCTATAGGAACCTAAATTCAAAAAAATTTAAATAACTCAAAATATAGATCTCTCTCTCTCTCTCTCTCTCTCTCTCTCTCTCTCTATATATATATATATATATATATCTCAATTTTTAATGGAACTTTTTGAGGTAGAATATATATATATATATATATATAACTTTTAAACATAAATTTTAAACTTGTGAAAAATTGTCCATACTTGTGGCACATCTCCCAATGAAGTAGAAGGTATATCTCCTAAGGAAGAAGAAGGTACCGCCATCCCAAAAACATTAGACGGAATCGGTACCTGTTAAAACATTTTATCAAATTATATATATACATACATGTACATGTGTGGCAACAATTATTTATTTTAGAGTCACTTAAAAAACACTAACATTTGCCAACATATAATGATGGTTAGAGCCATCTGCATTGTTTGAACCAAAGGTCCCGAACGTGATATTAACATTTTCGTCACGCATCATGCCTGAGAACTGCAAATGGTGTTTTAACATATAATCATACATTTTTGTTAAATTAATGTACACATACAAATAAATGTATACATGTACATACACATGTATATGTAAAAATAATTTCAAACCCTAAGGTCACTAACACATACCGTTCCGGTGCCCTCTTCCTCATGAAAAATTAGGTCTTGCAAACCATTGCGACAATTTATTGCATATGTTTGGAGATCTTCAACATTCATGTTGTAAATCTCCTCATCTGTACAATAAACAAAATTGGCACGTGCATTTTCACGTGCTCTTTGTCGATTTAAACAAAGATCGACTCCACTCAATCTGCTATGAACATTGTCGATCATAACCTCCCTTGCTTCTCGACTTATTTGAGAAGTCGCATCCATCTCTAATCGCAGAGTTTCGACTCGAAACGGTCGACTCACCAATGGCGGCTCAGGGTGAGGCAACTCCACATCTCGCTTAGTGCCCTTACTGTCATATAATCGACCTTTCCCCGGGCCAAAAAATTTTGAAGGAAGGTCATTGTAGTTGGGTTTCATACCCAAAAAAAATTTTGCATAAAAAATTTGTGCAAAATAAACAAGAACCTCATCGTTCCATGGAAGCCTTCCATAGGCTGCAAGATGTCTATCATACAAATAACGAGCTTTGTCTGGGTGCTTGAAATACTGCACCTTCAACATTTTTCTTTTTGGCCCTTCCTTATAATTAAACATTAACTTGGCCACTTCTTTTGTAACTTTTTGTTTTACGTCCTCCCATTTATCGGGACCCATCACTGTTTCTTTTCTCTTTCTCATCATTTCTACAAATGAATTAGTCATTGGCCCAAGATTTCTGTACACATTTACCGTTTCACCCAATGAATGTGTAACTATTTCAAGGCTTTGTCGACTCTCAGTAGGTAGAGACAAAGCCACGAAATCTCTTTGCAATTGTGCATGAAGTCTTTCACACCTTTGTAAGGTAAATTCCGCCATGTTGGTTTCGCATGGTATATCAGTAATCTCGGCCAGATAAGTTGTGCTGGGTTGAAAACCTTCTTCTTGAATGTAGCAGGCTGCCCTGTGTCTATTTTGACCACTAGTTCGAACATTTTCGGCCTCTGCATCAATATATATAAAATTTCGTATATTAGAAAAAACGCGTGTAAAAAAATTTGTACAAATTTAATGAAAAAATATTGAAATTGATGGCAACCTTGATGTTGTTGGTTAACATCTTCTCCAACATGACCCTGCTGAGAACCAGAGCCAGAATGACGCTGCTGAGAACCAGACCCAAAATGACCCTATTGAGAACCAACAGCCGTTGATTGGCCTTCGGGGGAATAAATATCACCACCTTCACGCAACCTACTACCACTCATACCTCGATCGGTTGAACCATGGCCACGCTCCATGGATGGAATAGAAACCCTTCTCCTCTTACCTCCTAAAAATTAAAATATTAAACTTATTAACAGCTAATTTAACTCACAAAGTTAATAAAAAATCAATTCCATATGTACACACATGTATGGATATTTAATATTATATTTAAATACCGTGAACATCCCCCGATCCCTGAACCTCCATATGGGATTTGGCTGATCTTCGTCGTTCATCCTCCATGATATATATCTATTGGTCGACATTTACACAAAATAGATTTCAAAAAATCAATTTGTAATTTAGTGTACACAAATTATGTAGAACACAACTTTCAAAGCAATAATTGATCATGTGTGAAACTAAATTTAATCAAAAAAGAAATTATAAAAATGATAAGTTCACCAAATTGCGCTTTACATGGTGGGAGCACACTTGGTATAAAATTTACCACTTATACACTTTAGTTTGTTGGAGAAATGACACATGTACATAGTTTACCTTAAAGTTGTTGTGTTTATGGATATTAAAATGAAGAACTTCTATTTAGATCCATTCCAGAGATTGACTGTAGGGGCATTTACTAGATATGTCACCTTTCATAAAAGATGAGATCCAGAGGCTACCTGGCCCTTTACAGACTCTGCCTATAGAACTTGTAGAAGTAAACACTAGAGGCATTAACAATATCAAAGAACATTTTCATGCTCAAACATGGGAATGTGTCTCTTTCCCTACGCAAAAAAATAGTTCAAGGTAGTTAATCTTCATAGACACGTCATCAAGCAGGTCAATGTGATCATCCCGAACTTAATTTTCATGAAATTAGGCTTGGAATCCAATACAACTTGGTGGATGGAGTTGAATGGGAACTAGGTCAAGGCCTTTACAAAATGCATGCTAGTGAATAACACTTAATAGGTTGTGCCAACAAATAAAGTGGGAGAAATGTTTTCTCCTCGAGGTTTTCCAATTGGGTGTGTAATACCAACTTCACCCATTTAATAACAAGTTTCTCTCTTAGGTTACAAATGTCTTCCACCTTATTAGTTATATATTTTTCAATTTCCCGTGGATTCCTTGAATTTTTTCTCCTACCATCTCCCTCTCTCACTCCCCAAATTATTGTCATCAAACATGCCCCATTGAGAATCTGGAGAAATGTTTGCACCATACTTAGAACTGTCATTGCTGCTAATTGAAATTGGAGTCATGTATACTAGATTGCTTGCTTAAGTGGCTCTTACTTGGACAATATCTTGAGATGAGTTTGACATGATGGTCATATGAGGTTGGAAGCTACTTGGTGTAATTTTCCTTAAATCTTCAAAAAAACAAAGCAAAAATGTCATTTTCGATCATTTTTTATTAGCTTCTGCATACAGCAAATGTTATCACAATTGCAACACAATCATGTTCCATGAGCATGAATTATGAATGTCACAAGCCCAATGGAAAGGAAATTTGCATTCATTTAGGAAAAAGAAGGCTATGACATTAAGGTCCATGCTAGAAAAAATTATGCAAATAAAGTTGCTAAGTCTTGATACTTACCATGTGTTTCAAAGCCATAAGGAAGGTTGGCTTTGAGAGTGTCCTCTCAAAGCCTTGTCTTGAGATGAAATTTAATTCAATGTCTCTTAGAGTTGCAAGGTGGAATTGATAGAACTATTTGATTTCTTTACCATAGATGGATATCTCCTTTCATCTAAATACCTTTCTCTACCATCTTATTTCCAAGTGAAATGGGAATTTTCACATTTTGAATGCCATTACCATGTAATTTGGTAGCCTGCTAGCTAGACCTATCACAAGTAAGGTTGTCATACCAAACTATTTCTCTTGCTCAACTCAGTGACCATGACTCTCTTCTCACACTGCTTACCATATAAGATCTTCAATTGTACATGTCATGCAAAGTTGAGGGTTCTAGGTCTACACCTATTAGGTAAAGTTACATATTTTATGGCATTGTGGTCCTTAAATTTGGAGGTGTTCCACTTGAAAAAGTAGGCATTAAATATGGATGAAAAGGATTTTTTTTAACTTTTATAGAATTTCCTCGTGGAATTACTGAATTTCTCGGCGACATCATGCTAGCTTTGCTTAGAGAAGAAGGTTTTGGAGGAGAAATTGAATTCTTTCGACTTATTTTTGGCATTGAAGTTTGAAATAGTAGTTTTGATGACTCCATTGATGACCTTGCTGAGGAATTTTATGCACACAATATTGACTTTGAAGATGGTCTAGAAGATGTTGAAGAAGTTGTAGATTTTGGTGTTGTCACTGAATGTTTCTTTGTTGTTGGACTTGATCAAGACACAATTTAACTTTACGAGCAGATTGAAGACCTTGAAGAGGTTTTAGATTCTGTTGTTCTCACTGAAGGTTTTTGTCTAGTTTTGTTTCTTAAACCATCATTTCCATAGGATATTTTTGGTGAATAGATTCTTGACCTTGATGAGAGGATATGATACCTTGAAGAGGCTACATCTTTTGGTGACGTCACTAATTGTTTCTCTATTATTATGTTTGTTAAACATCTCGCTTAGGGCGAGGAAACTCCACATATATTGTATAGTTTATGGGACATAAATAAATATGTAGAAATATTCACTTGGTTTTTATAATTGGATAGAAGAATGACTTAAAATTAACTTGTATGTCTTCTCATTTTAGAGCTCAAATTTTTAGGAAGGATTTAAGTATCCACCTTTCAAGAATCACTAGAAGAGGTTGATAAAGAATATAGGAAGACAAAAAACGAACCAGTGATGTAATAAATGGATTTCTTGGGAGGTAGATTGGCATATGGACTTTTGGTAGCTATAACTTTTCCAAATAAGTGAATGTATTTGAAAACCAAACCTCTAGTTTATTTTGGTTTAGACAAGTTCTAGAATTTGAAAAGTGAATTCCCTCTTTCTTCCTCTTACATACATTCCAATCATCGAAATCTGAATTGAGGGAAAAAAATTTCCTAAATAAAAATTTTGCATTTTATTTGTTGTACACATGATTTTTTAAAAGCTAATTAAATCATAAATTTCTCACAAAATACACTTAAAGCTTGACACATAAACCCCTTCCCAATTGGCTAACTTTAGACGATCCTAAACACATTTTTATTTAACTAATGAGGGAGATAGCCCAATAAAACTAGTTTTTCCATATTCAAATCAAGTTGGTATCAAAGTACAATTTAGCTCATTTTAGTCAAGGTTAGTTAGAAGAATTAGCTATTGGTTTATTTCTTCAATTTCCTCTCAAAATGAATGTGTACGTGCTTTTGAGAGACACACTAGAGGAATAAGGTCCAAATTTTTGATGAAAATGTGCTATGAAAGTAAATGGTTAAAGGCAAACATGTACAACGCATAGTTGAGCCAAATGTTGTTGAGGAAGGGCCTAATTATTTTGGTCTTGGTTATGGAAAACATGATGGACAATGCTCCAAAGCCAAGGAGGCACATGAAGTTGTTCCAAGAAGGAATTTTATTTCGTGTTCATTACCTCAAGCTTGTGAAGTTTGTGTTCATGATGAATGGAAAAGTTTGACACCCACTTTGCAAGAAGATGTTAATAAACATGCAGCTAATGAGAATGTAAAAGAAGAGGATGTTGAAAGCTCCATCTAGTCATTGAATTCATTGCTAGTATTCAGAGGAGAGCCACTACCTCATCAAATTCACCTCCTCAAGAAGGTGACAATGGTGAATGTTCAAGGTATAAATTTTCCTTTAATCAAATTTCTTTTGATTATGATAAACATGGTAAATATTCACATAAGATATAGAAAAGAACATGCACATGTTCCTTTTGTGGTTTGAATAATCATAATGTTTATAGATGTTGGAAGAAGATATCCATGCACATTGAAACTTTCTAAATAAATGAGGCAAAAATTCAAAGGCCCATTGGACAAGGAAAATGATGTTGAAAATAAGATGCAATTGTTTATTACTCATTGCCATAAGAAAGGTCACCTTGTAGACAAGTGTTGGACTTTGTATCCAACAAGTCATCCACAACATTTGAAGAAGGTGGAAAGAGATAATGACAAGAATAGAAAAGAGGATTCCATAATCGATGAGGGTCAAGATGATTCACATGATGAAGTGCAGCTAAAAGAAGCGCCATTGAAATGGTTTGCTAACAGATGGTTAGATTTCTTATCAAATTAAGGCCTTGCATGTATTTTGATGTTTCATGAATTTCTTTGCAAATTCAAAGTATGGTGCATGTTGCATGAAGCAAGATGTTGAAAGTAGAGTTATGTTGACACACTTAAATGCAACAAATATGGAAATTTTTTTATGAGCTCTATTATTTGACTTGAGAGTCAGTTGTTTGAAGAGGCATGTTTTGTCGACTTGTGTTTGGTTGATGGTTTTGTACACCAATATCTAAGAGTACATGGAGATATTCACATGATGTGAATTTTTTTTTCTTTGAAGGAGAAAAATGATATGTCAGTGAGCTATGTTTCTTGCATGATGTGTTTTTCAGTTTGATGGTTTTGTTTGTGACAAGACGTCACAAGATTTTGGGAAGGTCCACTCTTGAGCGAGAGCCTCATGATTACAGCCTAATCATGAGAATCAAATGGGAGTGCATCCTTATTTTGAAAACAAATAGGATTCTAAGCTACCTAGGACTCAAACCATTATTTTTAAATTTGAAATATCATGGTGTGTTGTTTCAATGCCTGAATCCACAACCATAACATAAATTGTTTTATTATTTTTTTGCAGGATTTAGTTGGTTATATTAAAATTCAGTGGAATTTAAAATTCTTGGCTTAATGGCATGAACCAAACATATTGTACATATTAAATGAGGAATTTCGCTCTCCCAATCATTTCTAAATCACCCATATCACCAAGAAAACATGTTTTAAAAGAACATACTTTGGTATGGGAAAGACCTTAGGTTTCAAATATTATAAGAAGGTTTTTAATATGGTTGAGAGAATGTGGAAAATAGAATCCATAAACAAATTATTTTTCAAAACATATTACTTTCAAAGTATCAACAAGGAATGTACAAGGGTGTTCAATGAATTAACGTTATTTATTTAAATTCCATGATGTATATCTTACTCATAATTTTAACAAATTATTAAATAATGATCTAGATTGGATAATTATATTATTTTTCATATATTTTGATGCTCATAGAGTGAAAAAACTGAAAGAATCAACTTGTAGGGTCATTTTAATGGTGGGTGGAGAATTGGGGTCTAAAACCTTTTGGAGTCATTTTGAGGTATTAAATGACATTTCTGGGGGTCAAACAATTATCCCTTGTGCCGAAATCTTGACCATTATTCTACACTTAAAGACATATCCAATGGTGCAAGAAAAACATAAAATGAATTTCATTCAAAATTTATGCCTTTAGTAAGTTGACCTATCATGTTGACCACCATGGTACGAGAGAAAGACATTTTAGCCCCATTACTCATGCATGGCAAGCTAGCTACATGTGGAATTTTAACAAGACTCTAAAAGGTCTAAAATCACAAGCCTCGTTAATGGTTGACGGAGTCAAATCTTACACCTAGTTGGATATCACACTATGTTAAATACTTGGCCACTAGGAGGAATAAGAGTTCCATTTTGTGTTATTGTATTTTGTTCCATAGTTTAAAATACAACTAGGAGTGTGAAGTTAGAGAAAAAAATGTATGAAGCTAAGTTTTTATACCAACCTTACACGCTAAAAGTCTTAGCTAACTCTAGAGAGATTACCTCTTTCTTTGTACTCACATATTTTCCATACCAGAAAAGAGAAAGTAGAGCATGTTTAAACTTTAGTGTTGTTTTTCTCCCATAAGGATTTCCTAGGGAAAAAGGAGTCTAGAGCATCATTACTTTTTAGGGTTGCTTGTCTCCCATAAGGATTTCCTAGGAAAATAATTGTGTTGATTGTCTAAAGATATGTATGTGTGTGTTTCATTATGTTCTCTATTTCTTACGTTGTGTTTCATTATGTTTTATATTTCTTACATTTCTGCACTCCTATTTTTCTTTCCAATCAAGGTTTATAAAATAACATGAGAAGCAACATGAGACTTGGAACAATCATTTTCATTATCTATATGGAAGGCAAAAAGGATTATATCCCCTTAAGCTTAAGCTTATGTAGTTTGTCAATTTTTATCATATAATGTTTTTTAACTATAGTACAAGTCATGGGTTCCCCAGTTTTACCTTATGTAAAGCATGATTCTAGGATTACTACAATTTGTACTTGGTTTTTTATTGTGATGATGCCCTGTTTCAATCACTTGGCCATCTCTCGATGGGTAGTTAAATCTTTATAACAATACTTAAGTAATATTTATCTATTTGTATTATGTGAAATTATGTAAAAAATGGTATACTATTTTTCATAAAATTGGGTTGAGTTTATCATATATTTCAATGAAATTTGATTAAATATGTTTTCTTTAAAAGGATCTAACAATTTTGTTAAGGTATGAATTTGCAATTTTGTATGGCTCTCTATCAACCTTCACTTCCTCATTTCTAGAAAAAATCTACTTGCTCATTCATATACCCATTTTCTATTCAAATGTATGAGTTTTGAACTCTTGGTAACTATATTTTTCCACGCAGGAAAATTATATGTCACATTTTATACTAACTCTAAATATTATTTTGAAGTTTGGATTACTGTTATTCTTTTATACAATTTAACATTAGATATAAGTTTAAATTGAAAGCTAGTTAGATGAAATATAGCTTAGATATGGAATTTGCAAATTATTATCTATTTATTGAACTAAAGGACATAATTATTACACATGTTTAATTTACATTCAAATGCTTCTTTGATTTATCTCCTATAGCTTAATGTAATGCTAGATATATAATTTAAGTTGAAGGCCCATCAGATAAATATGACTTCTATGTGACATTTGTATTGAATCATCTATTTGTTGTGTTATATGAACATAATTGGTACGCATATCTAATTTGCATTACTAATATGTCATGCTTATTTAATTTATCTTTTATAGATGACCAGAGCATCCCTTTTTAATCTATCCCTTTTGACTTTGGATATGTGGGCAATACTCATCCGCATATTTTTCTATCATAAAGTAGTGAGTAAAATTGTATTCCATTTGTGTCAATGTTAAGGTTAAGCACATGGATTAAAGTTTTATATAAGATACATTGCCATGGTGTACATTTATATCTAAAGATTCCAAAACCTCATTCAAGACCATATGTTTTGTTGATGTAGTTTGATTGGTTATATTGCATTGCTTTTGAAGTTGTTGTTATGGGCCTCACCATCTAGTGATTTTAGGTAAAAAATTATTTACATGGAATTTTGAAGTATCCTAGAATGTTTATTATTTATCACTACTAGCCTTGGTGATTTAGTTGTTTGTTTTGATGCTGCTTGGTTACCCATATTTAATAGTTGTTCATGTTTAATTCGTTGTTAAGGCTTTTTATTGGCCTATCAGGATGTATTTTTCTCAAATCCATAATGGCTAAAAGAATGAAATTTATCTATGAAAAAGAGAGGTCATATGGAAAAAAAATTGTTTGCAAGTGTTCTTTTGAGCCCATAGAACTTGCAACCCCAATATGGATACAATACTAAGTAATACATAGCCTCCTCATCTAACTTAGCCAGGGATTTGCAATACTATATTTGAGTTGGCTAGCTGCATTTCAAGATATTATAATGTTAGATTATTATTTCTATAGATTTTGATTATGGTAGTAAAATGTTACAAAAAACCGGAAACTACAAATAATATTATTCTAGATATATGTAAAAAGGACATGGTAGAGAAAATCAAACAATATTAAACTTTTCATAAATAGTTTAGATAAAAATACATTTTCTAATTTTGATTGTAAATTCCAAGGGTTAAAGAAATAATTTTTCTAATAATTTTTTTTTAATTAATAAATAAAAAAGAAGCATTTTCAATCAAAATCACATCCAACATATAATAAAAATAATAAAAACAATTTAAAACTTCATACACTATGACATTACTATGGCAAAGAGCATAAAAATATACAAGCAAAAAATCCTTTTCTATAATAATGGAGAGCTTCAAATATACAAGAAAAAAAATCTTTTAGCCTCCTTGTATCCCAGAACCTCACTATTACTGATTCACCCCCCTCTTGTAATTCCTTATTCCAACAATTAGCAGGAGGATTGAAAAGCCAACAAGGTGCAATCAGATACTCAAGAGATATTTGTAGAGCCAATTGTTAGATGAAACCAGATACTCGGGAGATAGGTGCATATCTAGTTGCAATGACATAGTAGCTCAAGAGAGATCAAATTTCTAGTTGCAAATGAGAATTACAAGAAATTAATGTGAATAGGGTGCTAGTGTGAATTGGCTAGTTGCAGAGTGTAGGTGCAGTTCTAGCTAGAGAGAGACTCCAAGAAGGGGTTTCAAGACAGAGCAGGTTTCCAACATTCCAGTCAAGAAGGGAGGCAAATATTTCCAACAAAAGAGGCAAGAACAAGTTCCCTAGTGGTAGTGCTATGCAACCCAGTTAGTCAGTGCATGTTGTAGGCAAGAGTGCGAGTAGCTGGGAGTCTCCAAACTGAGTTTCTAGAGGTAAAACGAGTTTCCCAAAAGCAGTACTACACATTTTATTAGGTAGGACTGCATCTAGCATGGAGGAGGCCAAGTTGATTTGCTAGTCTAGGAGATTTCCCTGTTCTTATTATGAGGGAGATCGAGACTCAGTAGTGTAGTGATAGAATCCAAGAAGAGGCAGCGCATGGGAATCAACAATGCGAGATCAAAGTAGCGCAGTGGAAGTGCATATTGGTTCATCTACAACGTTAGCAGATGAATCAAAGTAGCAAATCGACGTGGTGGACAACGATTGCCAAAGTACCTTCTTCACATAGATTTCTAGTTCTCAGTGCCATAGGGAGATCTGTTTGTAGATGGGTGATGTAGTCTCTCCAAGAGTGTGAGTTGAATGAGGCAAAGGGAGTTGTTGAGGCAACGAGGTACTTTACTAGTCAGATTGATTTGCAAAAGTGAAGCAATTCCTACTTTGATATGTAAAATAATACATTATATTCCAGTTCCTTCAGAAACAAATCCGAAAATCAAACCTATATGATATGTATATAGACAATTCAGAAAAATAATATTCGGTAGCGAAAGAATCTAAACCTCAACTGATGCAGGGCCAACCTTGCAAATCCTAAAATCTCTCCCAATCATGCATATAAAAAAATGCAATTCCAAATCCATGCCAAATAATTCCATTCATTGGCAATTTCATAAACTTTTGCAGAAGCTCAAAAATTAATCTTTGAATAGATTACTCTTCCCTTGAAGAAATTCCATAATTATTAACTTCATTGTATGGAATTACCAATCCATCATTTAACTAACACCCATTGGTCTCATTTCTAAAACTCAAACTTAATAATCAAATCAAGATTCGAATGCTCTAATCAACAAAGGACTTGGACTTCATCCTCACCTCAATGTGCTCAATCCACATTTGGAGATTATACGCCACGCTTCCTCACATCGACCATATGTTAACATTACCACAAGTTTCAATTATCTATGCGCCCATCACTGTATAACTCACCAGCTCATGGAAATCCATATCAAAGTTAGATATATGCGCCCTTCACTGTATGACTTACCAACTCACGACAATGCAATCCATATTAAGCTTAGATTTTAACTAGAAATCAAAGGTCACATTGCATACCTGTCTATCTAGCGATGGATACTCATTGTGCTCTTTAGCGATTTGGCAATATAGCATCTCAAAAAAACCCACGACTTCTGAACGCACTGGAGCTAGTTCAATAAAATTCTGAGTCAATTCAATCAGAATCAATCGCCTCAATCAATTTCGTCTTAACCAGATTTAATTTTATAAAGCGGCCTTGAAATTAATTTCTTCATAAACGTAGATTAAAATACCAATGATTAGTTGCTGTAATAATACCTTCACCCTTCATTTAAAAACACTCGATCGATTCTTATCGAAATTGCTCATCGATTCTTAATGGAATCTTCACGCAATTCCTTCACGCTACAATTCAACAACTTGATGGACTATACTTCTACAATTCTCCAGCACTTAGTAGTCAACGACCTTGCCAGGAAATTTCAGATGTCAATTTACTGTAGAATGGCTCATATACAAAAATCGAACCATTAAAATCCTGTCTCCTCCGTCCTAGATTGTTATGAATTGATTACACAGATAAACAAATCAACGTATATTTAACAAATTGATACCAATTCTGAATTTCTTCATCGAAAGACTGAACTTCGTTAACGCCTATTGAAACCTTTGCACATGACTGTAACGCATTCAACATTCAACTCAATGTTATGGATTGGATCTTTAATATGAAAGTTGACATGGATTATTAAAATTGAACCTTTCCCGATTTCACACAACAATTTTTAATTTAGATTTGTATTAATAGAAAATGGGATTCTAAAGATTAAAACCTCATTCACTCAGAACTCATTTCGACTATACGCAGAGACTATAAGTTCAAATATGTTTTGAAAGCATAAATTTATCCAATTCGTATGCGCATAATTCAACTCTCAATTACAGAATCTAACATGTGATTTCTTAATCAACCAATATATATAATCTAAAATTATACATCCATATAAACAAAACAAAATTACTTACAGACTCTTGGTTTGGCCAGATATTCGAGATCTATGGCCCTTTACAATTGCCCGCAGGCTTACAAGCAAAAGCCTTGCTAATACTCACACTCTGTCTCTCTAATCTCAATGCCCTTTGAGGCTTGATAATTTATACAAATTTAATAGAACCAATTTTGGTTCTCATCCCTTTAATCACTCAACAAACCCCCAAATATCTCAACAAATCCTAAAATCACTCTTGAATCCCTAAGGATCCTCTCTCACCCATAATTAATGAAACTAATTTCTAAATTAATCTTTAGAAAAATCTCTCAATCCCTCAACTGACCAAATTCTCTCATATTCTCAATTTATTTACAATATTTAATTAAAAATACTTTAAAACCCACTCAAATCGTTCATAAAAATCTAGCTCTTCTAAAACTTAAAAACTCCTAAGTTTTAATTATTACAAAGTATTTTCCTCTTCGTCTAATGCTCCTGCATCAGACTTCCAAGGTTGAAAATGATCATGATATCCTGATCATGGGTATTAAATCTTTGTCCTTGCCTTCCCAGGTCCCATACTTTGTTCTGCAAGTCATCATCTGTTGTTGCTCGTTTCTTTTCTCCAAGTTTCCATATCTTGTTCTGCATTCTGCCTCCAGCTATGCTTTCATACTCTGCTTTCGTCTTTCCCTTGCTTAAATTCTTATGATTTCTTGCTATTGTCTGCTGCCTCTGAGACACCTTCATCATCAGTTTTCTGATGTTTTCAATCTCTATGTCCAGCCTTCCCTCTGTCTGGAAATTTATTTTCCTACTGCTGCTGCCTCCAAATTCTGTTGTTTCAGCTGATGTAGCTGCTTCTGCTGTTACTGCTCTTCTTGTTTCCAACATTGATGTTGCTGCTGTCAATGTTGCCTCAGCTGCCTCAGGTTTTACTCCTGCAGATGTCACCCCACATGTTGCTGCCTCCCAAACTTCCTGTCCCTCTGCAACATTCTTTTGCTCATCACCTGCAAACTTATCTTCAGAAAATAAATTTTCATTTAATTCTCTTCCTGCAATAACATATCCATTTATCTCTGTTTGTATACTAGTAATCAAAATCAATTTTAACAAACTAGTATCTGCTCCTTTCACAACTTCAAGCAAATTTACTTCAGTGCCTGCAACTTCTTTCTCTAGTTCAAATTTCTCCACCAAACATTTCATCCATTTCTTCTCAAGCATTTCATCGACATGCTGCAAATTAGTTCCAGCATAACCTTCGCCTTCCCCTTCGACAATCTTCAGTAATTTCCCGTCATCATCTTGATTGATTCTGGCAATCAAATCAAGTTCTTCAAACATTGTAGCCTCATCCTCTAACACTATGATAGTTCCAAATTTTTTTCCTACAGTTCTCTCTTGGCTATACAGACAAGCCAACTCTTTCTTGTCACCCATGGTAACAAGCCTCTGCATATGAGACATGACTGTCTCATCTTCTTTCTGCAACAGTTCTTCTTCTTCCAAGACAATTCGAAGTGATGGATTTTCTTCTATATCACCTGTAAACACAATCAAATTGTCAGCATCAAAATCACAAGACCCAATGGTCTCACTTGTTGATTCCATCATCAAGTTTTCTCTCTGCAGTTCCAAGCCTTCTTCAGGACTCAGAAAATCTTTACTGACTTTCTCCTCAGCTTCCTCTGGTAACACTTTAGTATGTTGCTCTGAGTTCCTTTCCAACTTCTTTGTCAGCACATCAGTATGCTAATTTGCATTCATCGTGAGACTGTCAGCTAGTCTCTCCTTCTTTCCATCCTTTGCTTCATGACTGTCATTCATGAAAACTTTCTTATCTTGCTTCTTCAACAAATTATCCTGTGTGTAAGTCCTCTATCTCTCCAATTCTCTTCTCTGAAGATCTAATTTCCTATACAATTCAACAATTTCATTAGGAGTGGAACTTGGAAACTTCACACAATTTTCTATACCTTCACCAGTTCTTGACCAATCACCAACTGGTCCTTCTCTCTCTGCACCAATATTCTGATTAGACTCCTTTTCTTCATTTCCTCCTGAGATCTTTCTATCTCAGCATCGATCTGAATAGACTTCAGAGTCAACTCTTCTTGAAAAAACTCTAAAGCTTGCTCATCTCCCTGTACTGTACCTGCAAACATACTCAACTTATTAGTTTTAAACCCACAAGAATTTTCAATCTTGACTGCTTCCTCCAACACTTCCTTCTGAACAGATCTGCATGTGGAATCTTCAAATTCCATCTCTGGCTCAAGAACTCTAAGTTCCTTCTTCAACAAGGCAATCAAACTTTGTCTCAACTTCATCTGCAATGGTTTCCAAATCACTCTCTTTCCCTTCAGTGGAAAGATTCATCCTCCTTTCTGATTTTCCTGCTCTTGCAGCCATTCCTGTAGTACCTGCAATTGTACCTTCATTACTGCAATTTCTCTTTCTCGGACTTCTTCAGTCATCTTACCTCTATGGCATTCCTCTGAACCTCTTCTCTAATCCTCCATGATCATCTTCTTCATGAGTTTCTCACTCACCATGAGTTGCACTAGCCTCTACAACAGCAAGCTCTCCTGCTACCACTTACCTCACCAATCCGCTTCACTGGACCTGGTCTTTTGGTAAGTACTGGTTCACTGCCTCTGGAACCTCTTGAGCACTCTCTTCTGCTCTTTCTAGGTTATCTCTTCAACACACCTTCTCTTCAGAAAATTGTAATTGTCCTCCCTATCCAGCCTTTAGCTGAATGCCAGGTTCACTGCCATCATCTTCTCTGCAACCATAAACCTTAATCACAAATTTCAAGTCAGAAAATTATCTCACCTTTAAGATCCTACATGATCTTATCCTCCATCCATTTCTGCAATCCTATTCACTGCAATTGTGTACCTTTGCATATCAGATTTAGAATCTGATCTTCCTTTCAGTCCTCCTCACACATTCAAATAAAACACACTTCAGTTTTCAACAGAACAAACATCTTCAATTTCAACAGAGGCTACCTGCTTTGATACCAAAATGATGCAGGGCCAACCCTGCAAATCCCAGAATCTCTCCCAATCATGCATATAAAAAAATGCAATTCCAAATCCATGCCAACTAATTCCATTCATTGGCAATTTCATAAACTTTTGCGGAAGCTCAAAAATTAATCTTTGAATAGATTACTCTTCCCTTGAAGAAATTCCATAATTATTAACTTCATTGTATGGAATTACCAATCCAACATTTAATAAACAAAGGACTTGGACTTCGTCCTCACCTCAATGTGCTCAATCCACATTTGGAGATTATACACCACGCTTCCTCACATCGACCATATGTTAAAACATTACCACAAGTTTCAATTATCTATGCGCCCATCACTGTATAACTCACCAGCTCATGGAAATCCATATCAAAGTTAGATATATGCGCCCTTCACTGTATGACTTACCAATTCACGACAATGCAATCCATATTAAGCTTAGATTTTAACTAGAAATCAAAGGTCACATTGCATACCTGTCCATCTAGCGATGGATACTCATTGTGCTCTTTAGCGATTTGGAAATATAGCATCTCAAAAAAACCCACGACTTCTGAACGCACTGGAGCTGGTTTAATAAACTTCTGAGTCGATTCAATCAGAGTCAATTGCCTCAATCAATTTCGTCTTAACCATATTTCATTTTATAAAGCGACCTTGAAATTAATTGCTTCATAAACGTAGATTAAAATACCAATGATCAGTTGCTGTAATAATACCTGCGCCCTTCATTTAAAAACACTCAATCGATTCTTATTGAAATTTCTCATCGATTCTTAATGGAATCTTCACGCAATTCCTTCATGTTGCAATTCAACAACTTGCCGGACTATACTTCTACAATTCTCCAGCGCTTACTAGTCAACGACCTTGCCAGGCAATTTCAGATGTCAATTTACTATAGAATGGCTCATATACATAAATAGAACCATTAAAATCCTGTATCCTCCGTCCTAGATTGTTATGAATCGATTACACAGATAAACAGATCAACGTATATTTAACAAATTGATACCAATTCTGCATTTCTTCATCGAAAGACTGAACTTCGTTAACACCTATTGAAACCTTTGCACATGACAGTAACGCATTCAAAATTCAACTCAATGTTCTGGATTAGATCTTTAATATGAAAGTTGACATGGATTATTAAAATCGAACCTTTCCCGATTTCACACAACGATTCCGAATTTAGATTTGTATTAATAGCAAATGGGATTCTAAATATTAAAACCTCATTCACTCAGAACTCATTTCCACTATACGCAGAGACTATAAGTTCAAATATGTTTTGAAAGCATAAATTTATTCAATTCGTATGCGCATAATTCAACTCTCAATTATAGAATCTAACATGTGATTTCTTAATCAACCAATATATATAATTTGAAATGATACCTCCATATAAACAAAACAAAATTACTTACAAACTCTCGGTTTGGCCAGATATTTGAGATCTATGGCCCTTTACAATTGCCCGCAAGCTTACAAGCAAAAGCCTTGCTTCTACTCACACTCTCTCTCTCTAATCTCAATGCCCTTTGAGGCTTGATAATTTATACAAATTTAATAGAACCAATTTTGGTTCTCATCCCTTTAATCACTCAACAAACCCCCAAATATCTCAACAAATCCTAAAATCACTCTTGAATCCCTAAGGATCCTCTCTCACCCATAATTAATGAAACTAATTTCTAAATTAATCTTTATAAAAATCTCTCAATCCCTCAACTGACCAAATTCTCTCATATTCTCAATTTATTTACAATATTTAATTAAAAATACTTTAAAACCCACTCAAATCATTCATAAAAATATAGCTCTTCTAAAACTTAAAAACTCCTAAGTTTTAATTATTACAAAGTATTTTCCTCTTCGTCTAATGCTCCTGCATCATCAACCAAAACCAACAAAAACATCTCCAGAGACTTTAGAAAGACAGCCCATCAAAAAGACATTTTTTAATACATAGCACAAAAATTTTACAAAGACTTTACAAAGAATTTACAAAAACATCTCCAGAGCCCGGCGTTTTTTTAATACACAGCACAAATTTTTTTTGATACATAGCACAAATTTTTTTAATACACAGCACAAATTTTTTTTAATACACAGCACCAAAAAAAATTTAATACACAGCACAATTTTTTTTTAATACACAGCACAAAATTTTTTTAATACACAGCACAAAATTTTTTTAATACACAGCACAAATATTTTTTTAATACACAACACAAAAAATTTTTAATACACAGCACAAAAATTTTTTGAGCGTGGATGGAGAGTCGAACTTACCCGACGAAGTCGAAGAGCATGGACGAGAGGAGCACCAGCGACAGGGACAGAAAACGCGCAGGGACAGGGACAGGGACAGGGACAGAAAACACGCAAACAATGAACCCGGTAAACCACAAAACTTCGCGGGTGATTTATTTATAGAAAATAGTTTGGCCGAACTATTTTAAAATTAAAAGTTTGGCCGAACTTTTGTTGCCAGTTTTCCAATCTCCGGCAAAAATTCTGTTTGCCCACACTGTCAGTGTGTCGTCAATCTAAACGGAATCACGAGTTCGGATGAAATTTATAAAAGAGTTTCGCCGAACTATTACATAGTTCGACCGAACTTTATAGAATGTTCGGCCGAACTATTGCCGAAAAAAAATTTCAGCCCCCGATTCTCACAAAAGTGTAACCCAGCTTCACATTTCCGCCCTTAACTGATTGATACAATTAGTGAGAGTGGTGTGAATTAATTATTAATTAATTCACTAATTATAAACTCATTAATCAACTAAAGAATACATCAGTTAACTTCAATGCATGGACAGTTTCAGTGGAGACCAGTGCAAAGATAGGTGAAAGGGCAAGTGTGACTATCAGTTGTGACTATAAGTGATGCATGGTTTGCATCCAACACTCAGTAGAGATGCCTATAAATACTGCGTGAGAAAGTCTGGGGTAATTCAATTCTCATCAAGAGGCATTCTTCAGCAGGGATTGCGCAGTAGAGGCAGGATAAAGGCTGGCAAAGATCGATGCATGGGATTTTCAAGATCGGGCCTGATTAGTGTGTAGCAAGTGGATATTATACTGAGAGCTTGTGAGGAGTTTTGTATAATGATTGTTACATGATCTCTATGACATTTATAATATACAGATAGTTGGGTTTTTAGCTTTAAGCTTTCCCATTACATATTGTGTTCATATGTGTGAATTTTTATGGCTTTAATGTGTGCATGCAATTGATTTTATTTCCGCATGTAATGATCAATGGTAGAAGAGATTCGGTATTGTGCATGAAGTCAAATAGTGTGTGATTAGGAGAATCTTGGTGAATAATATATCAGTTATTCAAAATTTCTACATATTTTACCACTTGTACCGCTTCATCTAATTGGATTTTTGTGAAAATTTTTAAAACATCAAAACTAACAATCTTATCCCTAGGATCTAACTTTTCTTTCTTTATAAGATCCACATAATGATTGGAGTCTTTAATGTAAGAACTTTTTTTACCAACTAGGGGAGGCAAGGTGCTTGCAACATATTTGGCTAATTCGTATGTGGGTGCCCGAATAATGTTGATAATGGGTCTAAGGGGTGCACCTACTTTATGAATTTTTGTGGCTCCGTAAATTCGTGGGGTAATTTCACTTTCTATTGAAAGGCACTTCTTAAATTTATCATCGAGGTTAGAATCTTTGATGGCATTCCTAACCACCTTGGTAATCTTAGATATGGGGTTGTCCTTGAGCCTCTTGTAGCTACCACTATTATACAGGTGGTCCCTCAATTTAGAGACATATTCTGCTTTGTCCATTACTACTATCCCCCCCTTCCCCCCTCTTCCCCCCCCCCCACCCCTTTGTTCGCTTTCAAGATAACAATGTTATCATTGTTTCTCAAGTTTTTTAGGGCTATTCGTTGACCATGGTTCAAATCTATCTTTGGTGGTTTTTCCTTTCTTAAGATGATTGCACAATCCTACCTGATTTTCTCCTTATCCTCTTCCCTTAGATTTTGAATCCCATCCTCTAGGCTACATATAATTTCATCCCCCAGAATATGTTTGGGGGTTATGAAAAATTTTAGCCCTTTATTCAAGACCTCAGTTTTATCTCTACTTAGCTTGTAAGAAGTTGCATAGCATCGAAACTAATAATCTTATCCCTAAGATCTAACTTTTCTTTCTTTATAATATCCACATAATGATTGGCTTCTTTAATGTAAGAACTTGTTTTACCAACCATCGGAGCCAAGGTGCTTGCAACATATTTGGATAATTTTTATGTGGGTTCCCCAATAATGTTGAAAATGGGTCTAAGGGGTGCACCTACTTTATGAATTTTTGGAGCTCCATAAATTTGCATGGTAATTTCACTATCTAGAGAAAGGTATTTCTTTAATCTATCATCGAGGTTAGAAAATTTTATGGCCTTCCTCACCACCTTCATAATCTTAGATATAGGGTTTTCCTTAAGCCTCTTGTGGACACCACTATTATACATGTGGTCCCTCATTTTGGAGACATTTTATTCTTTGTTCATTACTATTGTTTCCCCTCCTTTGTCCGTTATCAAGATAACAATGCTATCATTGTTTCTCAAGTTTTTTAGGGCTATTTTTTTACCACGGTTCAAATTTATCTTTGGTGGTTTTTCCTTTCTTAATATGATTGCACAATATTGACTTATTTGCTCCTTATCCTCTTCCCTTATATTTTGAGTCCTGTCCTCTAGGCTGCATATAATTTCTTCCACCGAAATATGGTTGGGGGCTATGGAAAAGTTTAGACATATATTCAAGACCTCAGTTTCATCCTTACTTAGCTCGTAAAAAATTGTACAACATCGAAACTAACAATCTTATCCTTGGGATCTAACTTTTATTTATTTATAAGATCCACATAATGATTGGAGTCTTTAATGTAAGAATTGGTTTTACCAACCAATGGAGCCAAGGTGCTTGCAACATATTTGGCTAATTCATATATGGGTACCCCACTAGTGTTGACAATGGGTCTAAGGGGTGCACATATTTTATGAATTTTTTGGGCTCCATAAATTCACGGGGTAAATTTCATTGTCTGGAGAAAGGTGCTTCTTCAATATATCATCTAGGTTAGAATATTTCATGGCCTTCCTAACCAACTTGGTAATATTATATATAGGATTTTCCTTGAGCATCTTGTAGCTACCACTATTATACATGTGGTCCCCCATTTTGGAGACATATTCTTCTTTCTCTATTAGTATTATCGCCCCCCTTTGTCTTCTTTAAAGATAACAATGCTATCATTGTTTCTCAAGTTTTTTAGGGCTATTCCTTGACCACGTTTCAAAAAATTCTCTTTGGTGGTTTTGCCTTTCTTAAGATGATTGCACAATCCTGTCTGACTTTCTCTTTATCCTCTTCCCTTATTATTTGAATCCCATCCTCTAGGATGCATATAATTTATTCTCCTAGAATATGGTTTGGGGCTATAACAAATTTAAGCCCTTTATTCAAGACCTCAGTTTAATCCCTACTTAGCTTGTAAGAAGTTTTAAAACATCGAAACTATCAATACATTCCCCATGATCTAACTTTTATTTCTTTATAAGATCCACATAATGATTGGAGTCTTTAATGTAAGAACTGGTTTTACCAGCTATCAGAGTTAAGGTGCTTGCAACATATTTGATTAATTCATATGTGGGTTCCCCAATATTGTTGACAATGGGTCTAAGGGGGTCACCTACGCTATGAATTTTTGGGGCTCCGTAAATTCACGGGGTAATTTCACTTTTTGGAGAAGGTGCTTGTTCAATCTATCATCGAGGTTAGAATCTTTGATGGCCTTCCTAACCACCTTGGTAATCTTCTATATAGAGTTGTCTTTGAGCCTCTTGTAGCTACCACTATTATATAGGTCATTCCTCATTTTGGATACATATTCTTCTTTTTCCATTACTATTGTTTCCCCCCCTTTGTCCACTTTCAAGATAACAATGCTATCACTATTTCTCAAATTAGTTAGGGTTATTCATTGACCATGGTTAAAATTGCTTTTTGGTGGTTTTTCCTTTCTTAAGATGATTGCACAATCCTACCTAATTTTCTCCTTATATGTAAAAGAAAGAAGCGTTTGGGGCATCCATATCAAGAGGGTTCTGAGGGCCTCAAGGCTGGAATCTGCAATGTGTACATGAAATTCTAGATACTCCAAATCCTGGACGAATATTCAGTTAGTTGATCATGAAAGCTAAGTTGGTCTGTTATGAATAAAAATTATATAAAAGTAATAAAAATAATAATGTAAATAATAATAATAATCGTAATTAATGATTAACTAATAGTTAGTATTGAAGAGACACGTTCTGAGGACATGTTCGTTAATAAAGGGGTACCTTCCTAGGGTATATAAGCATACCCTTATTCTCATTTGTAATCATCCTACATCAATTCAATATACAATAATAAATATACAACTACATGTCTTACAATATACATTTATGTCTTTGGAGTATTCTAAATATTTCCGCTACATATATGAATTTTGGTCGTTACAATGGTGTTAGAGCCAGGTTGGTTGATCACCAGGCCCTCACCCATCAATCTTTTGTCAACTTTGTTGTTATTGTAATTAAAGCGTTTCGCTACATATTTTGGAGATTCTCCATTTTCCTCAATTGGCCTTGGCCAAAATAATAATAATAAAATCAACTTATATATTTAAAAAAAAAGAGAGAGATTGAAAAAAGAGAATATATATATATATATATATATATATATATATATATATATATATATATATATATATATATATATATATGTATGTATGTATGTATGTATGTATGTATGTATGTATGTATGTATGTATGTATGTATGTATGTATGTATGTATGTATGTATGTATGTATGTATGTATGTATGTATGTATGTTATTGATAAAATATGCATGATAAAGTCAAAAGGGAATCTTTCCAAATATCTTTAAAAATATACGTAAGAGAAGGAAGAGCATATAAGATTATCTTAATTCTTCATTAAGTGGTTTACAAGCTTGTGGTTTTAGCAACCCATGTAATTTCTCATGGTATTTTCAAGGTAAAAGAAGAACAAAAAGAATACAAAATATCTTTATGTGAATGGTAAGTTTTACTTTTTACATGGAGAAAATTAATCGAGTCATAGACACGTAAGTGGACATATATTTTATATCATATCCCAAAGATGTGAATAGTCATGTTTCACTAGGGTTGTAAATTTTCAAAAAGAAAAAGAAAAAAAAAAGATTATAAATATATATAGATAAAAATAAGTTAAAAATAAAAAAATAAAACAAAATAAAGTTAAAAAAAATAAATAAATTAAAAATTAAAAAAAAATTAGGAGATTAAGGGGGAAAAAATTAAAATTTGTTGTGAATATATATATATATATATATATATATAATAAAAAAATTAAAGGAAGAAATCACAAAACTTTAACAAAGGAACAAAAATAAATATAAAGATTTCGAAGAACGGTTTCATGAAAAATGAACAGAAAGTAGTAAGGATATTATGTGCTAATGAGACCTAATTAAAAATTACTTGAACATATCAAGAATTTCAAGGTTAAGAAGCAAAAATTAAAGCAAGAAAATGAAATTTCTAAGAAGGAAGTTAACAAGAATTTATTGAATAAGGAAGAATTTAAAAGACTTGAATCAAATGCTATTAGAACAAGTCAAAAGTATAAAAGATAAAGAGAAGGATACTAAGGAAAAATTCAACAATTTAGAAAATGATGAGCTTTTACGTCTAAGGAATCACAACCAAAACCTTCTTACGCAAATAAAGAATCTTAAAAGTGACAAGAAGTCACTGAATGACAAGTTAGAACAACTTACTCAAGAAGAAGTATTAAAGTCTCCAGTTGTAACAGTCCAAGTTGAAGATAAGGGAACTAATTTTGATCCATTCAATATCAAAATTAAAGAAGCGGATAAACCTACTGAAGTGAATATGTACTTAGAAGTTGTAGTTAAAATGTTGGAGATTTCAAGTGAATATTCTATAAGCAACTCAACAACAACAATACCTGAAGTAAATCAGGAAAATTCCACACACATGATTAGGGGAAATCCAACCAGAAAAAATCATTGTCAACATCCGAACCATAAGAGCATAATTTTTAATTAATCTACATACCAGTATCACTCGGAACATAAACAACAGATTTATGTTCCAAGGAATATTGAAGTTTGGAGAATCCATTCCGATGATAACAATTCATTGTAAATTTCTAGTGACTGGAATATTTCATGGAGGATTAATCTAATATGTTCACATCTGTTTTCGATTGGGCAATTTATTTATTGCTCCAAGGATCATATCATCTTGTAGCAATAAAGATGACAGTTCTGTGACAGGCTGAAAAATAGATCAAGTCTTTTCATTAGTAAGATTTGAGGGCAAAGCTTTTTGAAGACAAAGACAATGTTGTGAATAAAAATAATAAAAAAATAATGCAAATAATAATAATCGTAATTAATGATTAACTAACTAATAGTTAGTATTGAAGAGACATTCTAAGGGCATGCTCGTTAGTGAATGGGTACCTGCCTAGGGTATATAAGCAGACCCTCATTATCATTTGTAATCATCTTACATCAATTCAATATACAATAATCAATATCCAGTTGCATGTATTACAATAGACATTTACATCTTTGGTGTATTCTAAATATTTTTGTTGCATATACAACTTTTGGTCATTACATTGCCCCTGGAGAGGTCAAAATTAATCTTTCGTGTTGGGTTGTGAACCGCTGGAGAAAAATATTTGATTTAAATTATTTTGTGGTGGTGGTAGTTTCTGAATTTGTGACAAGGCTGAAAGGTTAGGATTTTATTTTGAAGCAAATTTTGACTTGGTTAATAATAATAATAATAATTATTATTATTATTATTATTATTATTTTGTGGATTATTTGTTTTATAAAAAATCATAATTTATGGACGTCTCAATTGTTAAAATTATCTATCACTAAAATTAAAATTTGGTTGAAAACTTTGATTTAGGAAAAATCTGATTTTTATGTTTTATATATATTTTTTTATTTTAGAAAATTTCAAATTTTTTTTTTTTTAATTTACAGGAAAATTTAATTTAAAAAAAATTGTTCAAAACAGTTGATCAAATAATAGAAAGTTGGATTTTTTTTTTTACTATTAGGAAAGGTTCGCCATTTGGGAACAATGTTGGAAGTACCATATTGAATAATCTGACAATGTTATACTCATTGATTAGAGATGAGCCCATGTTAATTGAACTAACCACTCCTTTTACATTCGGGTTATGTTCCTCTACATTAAGGTTATTTTTCCAATCTCGAATAATATCCATCTCTCATCGTGCATTTGGAGTCTTTACTATAAAAGAAGTTTTTTGTAAGCCATCTAATGTATCGTCAATATTTTGAACCCCTTCCAACATTGCAAATTCAGTGTCATTGCCTATCTCTAGTAATGTAACATATTTAATATATGTTGTAGTTTCATGTAATTCTTTAAGTGAATTTTCATCAACTTAAACTCCATGGTAATATGGATCATTCTTAATCTTATTATTTAGTGCACACAATACTTTATATTTTCTGATAGTAAAATCATAACTTGATCATTTTCCATCTTTTTCCCACACAATAATCATCAAACCCAAGACTAGAATATGTCAAGGTAACATCTGGCAAGATTGTTAACCTCTTCTTGAAAATTAATGGTGTGTCCTCTATATTGTATTGTTCACCTACTGAATTCATAACTTGCAAAATTAGATGTGTTTTTGCTATCAACATCTCCTCAACTTGTATGAGATTTTCAAGACCTTTAGGTGGTTTTCATAGTTTCATGTGCTTAAAAGATGAAAATTTGTGACAGGTTCCTTTGATTTTACATTTCATTCATATTGGACTTGTATTTGTGTTAAATATATAAATTCTAGCATATGAATCCTCACACACATAACACATTTTAAATTTAGCTAATCAATCATTCCTATCACAAAATTTTCGATCTACAATATCCACATGAGTGAGAATATGAGGCTTAATTTGGACATAGATATTGGTTAAACACCTTTTTTTCATATGACTTTGTTCTACAACCTTTAAACTCTCTTTTTTCATATAAATGTCTTCTACACCCTTTAAACACCTTATTTTTTATAGGATTTTCTTCTACATTTTCTTACATTCTTTGCTCTTCACGCTCTTTATATGTCACTTGTCATGTCATCCTCTATTGATATGCTCTTTTAATTTCTATTTGATGTGCTCTTTATAGTTCAATTTGTTCTTTTGTCTCTTCTTGTTGTTGTTCCGTATGGTCCTTTATTTCACCTTTATTTCTCGATGTTTTACTCATATTTCTCTTTTATGTGCTCTTTGTCACTCAATTTTTCATTTCTTCTTTTCTTGTTGTTGTTCTATTGTCATTTTTTGGACCTTTAAGTTTCTTGATATGTTCCTTGAATTTATCTTTGATGTGCTCTTTTTCATTCAATTTGTCCTTTCATCTCTTCTTGTTGCTGTTCCATTGTCGTTTATTGTGCCTTTATTTCTTGATATGTTCTTTAAATTTCTCTTTGATGTGCTCCTTGTCTTTCAATTTGCTCTTTCCTATCTTCTTCTTCTTCTTGTTTAATTTTCATTTGTTGCACCTTTACTTCTCAATATGTTCTTGAATTTCTCTTTGATGTGTTATTTTTCGTTCTATTTGTTCTTTCATCTCTTCTTATTGTTGTTATGTTTTCATTCATTTTATCTTTCCTTCTCGATATATTATTTGAATTTCTCTTTGATGTGCTCTTTGACCTTTAATTTGTTTTTTAATCTCTTGTTTTTGTTGTTCCATGGTCATTTTTTGCATCATTATTTCTCGATATGTTCTTTGAATTTCTCTTTGATGTGCTCTTTGTCATTCATTTTTTTCTTTCATCTCTTCTTCTTCTTGTTTTGATTTCACTTGTTGCGTATTTCTTTCTTGCTATGTTCTTTGAATTTATCTTTAATGTTTTTCATTCAACCTATTCTTTCATATCTTGTTGTTGTTGTTGTTGTTGTTGTCATTTGTTGTTCCTTTCTTTCTCAACGTTATCTCTAAATTTCTCTTTGATGTGCTCTTTGTCATTCATTTTATTCTTTCATCTCTTCTTGTTGTTTTATTGTTGTAATTTGTTGTTCCTTTTTTTTATCGATATGCTATTTGATTTTATCTTTGACATGCTCTTTGTCACTCACTTTATTCTTTCATCTCTTGTTGTTAGTATTTCATTGTTTTTTGTTGCATATTTCTTTGTTTATATGCTCTTTGATATGCTCTTTGTCATTCAGTTTGGTCTTTCATCTCTTCTTGATGTTGTTCTATTGTTATTTGTTGTGGTTTTCTTTGTTAATGTGCTATATGCATTCCCCTTTTTTGTTGATAATCCTAAGTTGAAATTTCTTTTGTGTTTCTCTATGGATTATTTATTTGTTCATTTCTATTCATTTTCTATTCTTCAAGATCATCAACTTCTACATCACCGATATTTTAATTAATGTAGCACAAAGTTCATTACACATCAGCAAAAATTAACATATACACTGAAATGAATGTATTTAATGTAAATATTAAAATATTAACTGATATTACTAAGAATTTTTCCATAAGCCATCTCTATCCAGAGATATTTACTAGTATTAATTAATATTCAAAATTAATATTAATAAATATTAATTCAACTAGATGTTATAACATTTAGTTTAATTTCTAAAGTTTAATTAAACTGTATAGAATTAATTATGTTATTATTGAAACTAATAATTAAAAAAAAAAATTGAAAGTGAAATAAACTACATGTTTTAACCTACACAAATATAAGCTACATGTTAAAGTTAAATTAAACAACAATAATTAATGCTAAAAAACAATTATAAATTTCATGATTTATAAAATTGATCTACAAAGAATTGTAAAATTCAAATATTTACAAAATATATTTATAAAGAACCATGACATTACAGACAATTAAGTCATTGAGAAAAAAAAATTAAATTCCTAAATAAAAAAGACATTCCAATAATTTAACACAAATGCACATGGTTAATCCTCATCACCAAAATTACACATTAACAAATGTCGTAGTCTAACCAACCTACTTTTTCCCCCTGAAAATCATGGAAATTCAGGCAAAATTTTAATAAAATACGGCATGGGTTTTTGTAAATCTAGCTTATAGCTATCAAACTTCAAGATTTTGGCGCTCTTGAGGTTTTTCATGGTTATAAATCCCTTTACACCATCAAAAACATGATTTGAACATTGCTACTATAAGATTTCTTAAAAATAGTTTTCCCAAATTCCGACCACTTTTGGTTGTTTGGGCAACTCCTCCGCCTCCTTAGACAAATCCTTAACATTTATTTGATGGTAAAATCTAGCAAGATTTGGTGTAGAAGAATTAAATTATCCTATAAAGGAGATTATGAACAAGAAATAACATGGATACATGGGATCAAAATAGTCATTAAAGAAATATAAAACTTGAAGTATTAATTTGGTGAGTTAATGTATCTATTTAATTCAATAAGTAGATATTATTTGGAAAAAAGTTTACATAAGTAAGAGAACTAAATTCCATGGATTAATCATGAAAGGCACATGGTTAGGTTAAATATCTAGAATATCTTTACACATAATTGCTTGGAAAGGCTTGAGAAAGGATTAAATGCAAAAAATTTATGCTTCTCATACTCACATTTTGAGTTTCATTTTTTTTTCTAAGTAAATTTGATCTATTAACAAGTGGGTATAATTACATCGAGTCCGAAGTCAGTAACTGCTGCCTTGGAGGAAGAAAATTCAGGAAAAAACAGTGTTGTAGACTGTCGAGACCCACGCAGGGGTGCAGAACCATAGTTTTCCAAGAGATACTGTGACCCAGAAGATACAAAAGAGGGCCAGAAAACATCAAAGCTTTCATAACAGAAAAAAACCCAGAAGTTTGGGTGACAGAGACAGAAAAAAGACCAAGCAACGAACCCATTAGTCTTCCGGAGGCTCCTCCTCAATCCTGCACCAGCCGGTGGCGTGCATGTCAGAAGCAGGCTCGTCATGAGAAGCCGGGGCAACATGATCAGTAGAGAGCATATCTTCATCCAGAACCGGTTCTGCAGGGCGAGACTGAGGCTGTGCTGGGAAATTGCCACCACCCAGATTGAAAGCCGAGAATTGGGTGTCAAGAGCTGTAACATTTGCCACAGGAGCTGCCGGATGAGAGCCGACCTCCCCCTGAACGATGTCTTCCAGGAAAACCACCGAGAGAATGGCAGTTATCCGAGGGCGATTGAGACTACTGTTGAAGGTAAACCGAGCTGAGCCTGTAGTTGGAGCAGAGGAGGCAGGAGGAGGGTGCAAATGAGGACCCCAAAAAAGGCGATAATCATGCGAGCGCCCCCGACCAGAACGAGTTCTGGGATAGTGGCTCGAGCCTTCCCCAAAGGAGGAGTCCGGTGAAGGGCTAGAGAGTGCATGGGGAGGAAGGCTCCACGTGCTTCCCCTTCTGTTCCTTAAGTGATGTCGTAACCTCGGCATGGTGCGAAGGAGCGGGTACCAGAAAGCGCCCAGGACCACAATGAAAGCCGAAAGGGAACTCAACAGCGGGTTCCAGAAAGCGCCCAAGACCAGAATGAAAGTCGAATGATAAACCGAAAGGGTACTCAACAGCTGCTTGACAATCCCAGGAGAATGAGCGTCCCTCCTCATAAAACGCACCATACACTGGTCGACTCTCTCCCACCTGTAGACACAGTGATTAAAGACTCCAGAACAATTCTGGAGGTAAGCCATGAGCCGGTGATAAATAACTTGTTGCGAGCGATACCCACCCACATCGCGCCAAGCCTCAACATAAGCCCAGTCCGTCCTTTCCATACCCAGTCGATCAATAATCTTAACTGCTTCCATGGTGAGAATCCCGCCGAAGCATGCGGAGGGAAGGTTTGTGACAGTCAAATTCGCGCGAGAGCAGAAGTGTGCAGTGTCCATAGCGTTGGAAGGAGGGGAGGATAAATGGAGCCAGCCGTTGTGCAGCTGTCCATTTAACTCCTCGTACCCATAGGCCAGATGGTGGCAGAGCTCTGAAGCCCTCCATCCCATCCCATTAAATCAACATTGAATCACCCGCATCCGGGGACATTTTGAGTTTTATTAAAGCTTAGACAATAATTAAATTATTATATATAAAGAGAGTGAGGTCCATGATCTTTTTACAACATTCTCGGTTCATGCTCCATAGGTTCTTCATCATTCACAACAACACAAACATCCATTATATCTATGAAATTCATTTTCATCCTTCACATTCTATTTATTCAATGTTGGAGCTCTAACCTTACAGATGGCTAGAATTGGGATAAAGAAAACCGAGAGGAATAAAAAAGAAGAAGTACAAAATTCAATTTCTACCTCCAAATAATATAAGAATAAAATCCATACACTTAGCATATAAGAGATAAGGAGAGCATCCCTTGTTCTTCCAAAATCATAGTGTTTTCAATTAATCCTTGTCCTTTATTTAGAGTGTTTGTTGAATATATATTGAGTTTCTTATAGATATGAAAGAAAATATGTGATCAATTTTTTTTATACGTCTAACAATTGTTTTGTTATGGGCCTAAGATAATGAAGCTAAATTTCAAAAATCCTTTGCATTGAGTTAATAATCAAAGAATAATTCTAACCTTTTCACACTCGAGAGTAAAATTTCAAAACTATAAAATAAAATGAACAATTAATCAAGATCATCAGTTTCATATGATTATTTTAAATGAGAAATTACACGTAGATATTCCTTATCCAACACTATAAAGAAACCCAAACTTGTAATTTCCAATAGCCAACTCCACATTATCAAAGAAGCCCAAATTGGTATTTTTTTCAAAACCAAGTCTCTTATCTATGGTGACTTTTTCAGATACTTTTTGATGCCTAGAATTAAAAACTATTACTATAGTGGCATATCCCCCTTTGGTCATTGCATGCAGGAGATCCCAACAATATTTAAAACAATAAACATACACTTTAATAATAAAATAAATGGAAATTCATGATACAAGTCATTAGCAGAGCTCGACGTCCCAAAAACATGTGCACATGCACCACAAGGTTCTTTTATTGTATTTCATTCAAATAATATATTTTAGGTATGTATTCATCATTATTTTAGGGTTCTCATGAAGAAACCCCACAATAACAGACAAAAATCCTGAGATATAGACATGGTAAAATCTGGAGAAAATTAGAAATCCCAAAAAATCAAATTACTGCATATAGGTATCATAATTTTTCGGAGGGGTGGTTTCCCATAACATTAGTGTTTATGGTTTTTTCTTGAAGGATTTTGGGTTTATAATATGTTCAATGACTCAAATATAGTTGGTATTTGTAGTGCTAGGATTTTCTAAGTTCTAGCCATTGGAAGAAAAAACTATGGATTACCCAACTAGAAAGATTTTGTGCAGGTACGTTATCTCCAGGACAAGCCAATATCCAGTCCTTCCCATGCATTAGTTTCGATCATCATTTTTTTTCCTTTTTTCAAGTGTTGAGGCGTAAGGGTGGGGTTCAATTTTTTTTTCCATTGCATTGAATCATATACAATCTATTCATTTTAATTTTTTCCCTATTATTCACCCTTCCCTATGTTTGGCCACCATTATATTTATAAACAATTGAAATTTTATCTATTTGAGAAGCATTAGTGGTCATGCCCTAGCAAGCACTGCCTTTTTTTTAATAGATTATACTTTCCATTTATCAAAATATTGAGTTTCAACTCAACCAATTTAGTTGCATGAGATATTCTCATGTTCCTTTCAATGTTAAGTACCATAGATTGGGTTTAGGTTTATTGCTTACAATTTCCCCCTCCTCGAGGTTATTAAACAAACACAATGTAGGATGGAACTCAGTTTTTGTTTCTCTTTTTACCACCGTCGGCGATGCTCTCAATTGTTCAAGTGTTTTAGGGTCATTTTCTTTATTGTGTGCATTGGTCTAATTTGTGACGGCCAACTTTAGTATGAAACTTGGAACCGTTGGTTCTAAAATATTTTTTTATCCTTTCAAGTAATTTAATAAAATTCTTAGTTTACCTATTAAAATAAACATACATGCTTCCTTAGTTCTAAATATTTTTTCCATTCCTCTTCACACTAAAGTGTAAAATTTCAAAAATATAAAATAAAATGAATAACATACAACATAGGTAACAACTTAAAAAAACCTCATTTTGAAGGCTATGTAACAAGGTGAGAAGGGTTGTTCTTCAAAAAATTTACTTGGAACACATGCATCCTCAGAGCTAAAAAGTATTTTTGTCATGTGATTTAATGAGTAGTTTTGTTTTCCCAATCAAATATGAAAATTGTACGGGGTTTTGATATTTGTGGCAGAAACTAGGGTTTACTTTGATCTAGAAATGTGGTCCAATACGCCGCACATCATATTCTGATTTTTAGATTGTAAGATATTTTTGCAACGAATGTCTCACATTAAAGAAGAATAATTTTAATTAGGACACATTACAAAATAATATCACTAGTAAAACCATGGGTTGTAAAAAATTGGAGCCCAAAAATTTCTAATGGTAAATTGACTATTTTACCGCACTTTTATTTTAGTTTATTTTTTTTTAATGTAATTTGACCAAGTTGAATTGTTTACATAACATAACATAACATTACATAAGATATGATTTTTGAAAATGAGAAATAGGAATTGGGTAAAGGAGTAGTCTACGGCAAAAATGGTGGTTCTTAGGGTTTCATTATTCCTGACTTTTTTCTTCTCCTCTCTAGTGGATAGTTAATATCTTAAGGTTTTTTCTACTTTATCTATAACAAGGGTCTCTTATGAAACCTCCTTCCTTCACGAGCATGGTTTATTCACTCTTTTGGATGTTTGGTATGCGCGCTTGATAGTTGGTACATTGTGTCATGGGTTGTGTTTCGTTTTTGGTAAATACATGTTTTTATATTTGTATATATGGATTAGGAGGAGCTCGTTGATTACAAGCCTGAACTATCGCCTAAAACCAAAAAAAAAAAAAAAAAAAAATTCCTTTGGACACTTGGATTTCTCTCCATTTCGCTCTAGGTCCCCTATGCTCCCCACTCCTATTTGCTCTCCAATTTACCTGGTTAATTCTATGGATTGTGATTCCCCTCCTATTCCCAAGCTGCCCTTTAGTCCCCATTTAGGTGGGTCTCTAGTCAAGTTTAGGGCAACCATCATGGGTCTCAGGGTTAGCTTCTTGATTTGATTGGCCCATTATGGAGTTCAAGTCCTTCTAGGCCTATATCCATCATGGGCTTTATAAAAAACAACCAAATGATTATGAGTCTAAACTCCTAAGGTTCGGGTGGTGAGGGTTCTGACATTGGTTTCAATGGGGGCCTTTCGCTAGTTTTCTCGAGTTGAGCCAGTATTTGATGTCGAACAATAATTATCTTTGGACTTCTTACCCATATGATCCAAGTCACTCCTAATTTAATTCTATTACTGTTGAAATTTCTTGAGGGTACCCCATGAAGAACTGTTATACTACATGACCTAGCAAAATCTTCAATTTCGTCAACCTTTCGATAAAAAATATTTGGTGCATTCGATATAAAATTCACCCTCACTTGGCTCTGGTTTTGGGAGGAGATATTTGAATGGAGAGGGTTATGGTTTTGGAATCATATTCATTGGTGGGTCATGTTCAAGGCCTAATATTTTCTATACAAACATTTCGTGTGTGGGTGTCTCAGGATGTAGCTCCATATGTTCAATCTCCACCCGAGGTGGAATTCTTCACAAGGGGTGGATTCATTTGAATTTTACCAATGTGGAGGATGCATGTTCTATGGCAGGATAATTATGGCACATCGACTCCTCATCGATTATTTTTCTAGTCTCCCTTATTTGATTCCAAGAAGGAGCATTCAGATGTTTTGCTGATTTATGTCAGGTTTCTGGGACTCCCTTTGGACTAATGGGTGGATGAGTTCTTCCAAGATTTGGGAAATTGTCTAGGTTTATACTTAACTCATGATTCCTCATATCTCACCTCTGGTATTTTGTCGATGGCTTATGTTTTGGTGTTTGTGGATCTTAGGGAGGGTTTCCTAGAGGAAATAGAATTGGGGAATGACGAGTCAAATATATAGGAATTGGATTATGAAGGGGTTCCTTTTCGCTGCCATCATTGTCACAGGTATGGAAATTTGGTTAAGAATTTCCCTATATATCAATCTATTTCAGTGGATGAGGAAAACATGTTCTAGGAGGAAGCATGTCTCTCCATTGGACCCCCTTTTACAAGTGTATCCTTGATTTTTTCTATTTTTCACTCTGAAGATCTAGTTTCTACGACTTTAGTGCTTATTCTAGACCCCATGGATATGGATGACACAAAAATGACCTCTCGGGATCTCCATGTTCCTGGTATCTCTTCTTCTCCTTCCTGTTTTATTTCTAATGTTAGCAATATTGACTCTATTATACATCATAATGATGGTCATGATTCTGATATCTCGTGCCCACCCCATTCTACCTCTCTCCTAACTCAAGCCATCTATAATTTGGAGATATTTCCTTATGACCTAGATTTTCGTACTATCTCCCCAACCTAATCCCTTTCCTATCTATCAGGGGAGGAATCCTCTTCCTATAACCTTCGACCTATATCAAATGGTCACTTTCAAAAACCTCCTGACCTGGGATTAGGGAAAATTCAATCTTCTTGTTTGGAGTCACAGGGTAGGGGGTGAAAATTCCACATTACCTTGGCAAAGGAGCGAGCTAAGGTCGATATAGCGGCAAGTCACCAAGATTTAATCTCTAGGGTTATTAGAGCAATTACAAACCATTCAATTGTAGAAGTCTAGCGAGTCTCCCTAAAATAATTGTGTTGAAAAAAATTATTGATTATGATTCTCAAGACATTATTTTTATTCAAGATATTCTTTGTTTGGGAAAAAATGGTGTTCGCAGTTTGGGCATACTATTACAGGGTTGTAATTTCTAGTTTAGATATGCCATTGGTCGGTTGGGCTACTTGGTGGTGGTTTGGTTCAGTCATTCTTTTAATCTTATAAACTCTTCGAGTACTCTAGCGAGGCTTGTTTAGGAACTGTTCTTTGAAGAATTGTCACAATATGTTTCTCTACTCAACATATATGGTCTCTCTCTTAATCAACGTTCTTTTTGGGAGTCTTTTTTCAACAACTCCCTAGTCAATTTTCCTCATCTTATAATAGGTGGATACTTTGATGTCTATTAGGTTGTTGAAGAATCATGGGGTGAACAAGTTATCTACGACCCCCTACAAGATTTTTTTCATAATTATATGATATCTCTCATGCCTTGATTGATATAGAACCTTTACAATACAAGCCTACTTGGAAAAAAAAGAGGATGATATTAACACGCATAGCCAAATCTTTATACTGATTTCTTATCTTAAAGGGGTTTATGGGGCACATTCAAAATATCAAATAATGGATTGGATCTGCTAGTATTTATGATCATTCTACTATATTTTTTTAATTAAAAGGTGATTCTCACAAGCCTTTAGATCCTTTCGAATTAAATTCCTTTTGGCTGAAGGATGACACTTTCATTGATATGGTTAAGTAGTGGAATCACTTTTCTCCTTTGGTTGGTTGTTCTGCAAGGAAAAAATGTGTGGGGAACCTCAAGCACATCAAGAAAAAAAATAAAAGGATGGGATTTCGCAAAGGAATATGAAGCAGTAGACCTTTAAAACATTAAAGATCAAAAATGGACTTTTTTCTCATCTGAGGATGAGCATTTTTCTAATGATTCATCTAGGTACCATATTTTCCAATTGGAAAAAAACAAGAAGCACATTTTGGATATTAGAGAGGTTAAGTGGTGTTTAAATAGTAGGGAAGTCTGGCTAGAATGTGGAGATAACAATACCAGTTTTCATGATTTTTCTAAGCGTTGAAAGATGGAGTAATATTTTATCTTTGGACGATTATATTGGGAGAGATGTCTCCTCTTTATCGACCTTGGAATCAATGTGGGTCAACCATTTCAAATATCTATTGCGAGCCCATTATGTGGCATCTGTTGCTAAGATCATACAAATTTTACTCCCATTTCCCTGTTTCCTAAAGGAGGAATACAATATGGATCTATTGGCTAAAGTTTCTAAGGAAGAGCTCAAAATTTTCCTTCAAATCTTCCAAAAGGACAAAATCCCTAGGTGAGATTATTGGGGTGTCAAATGTTTCTTGGATATTTATGAAAAATTCAGGAAAGATTTTTTGGAAGTGATGGATGGATCATGAAGGTTACAATTTATTCTTCTAACTTTAAATTGTACCTTTATAGCCTTGATCCCTAAGGTGGACGCCCCTAACTCCTATGACAATTTCAGGTCGATATTGTTTTGTAATGTGGTTGAAAAGTGGTTTACAAAGTGATTTCTCTTTGTATCAATCCTATTTTATTAGTGTGCATTTCAAAGAAACAAGTTGGGTTCCTAGAGGGTCATCAGATCCACGAAGCCATTTGGGTGTCTTAGGAAAGCCTTCATAGTCTTAAGATGATGCATATAAAGGGTTCCATTTTCAAGCTTGAATTATCAAAGGTTTATGATAGGGTCAGCTAGACTCATCTTTGTTTTTTATTAACTCATGTGGGTTTTTTCCTTGAGTTCATTAACTAGATTATGAGTTGTATTCAAACTACCTCTTTTGAATTTATTATTAATGGAGTCACGTCTCCTTTATTTTATGCAAAAGGGGGCCTTCAAAAGGGATTCCCATTATCACCTATTTTATTTATTTGTTTGTGGAAGGCCTCAATCATCTTCTGGAATAGGAAAAATCAAATGGATCTTTCCATGGATGCTTTGTTTTTTAATCTCTAACCATCTCTCATATGTTATTTGTGGATGACATCCTCATATTCTGTAATGGTGATCCTAATGAGGTGGGGGTTCTAAAAAATACCCTCAATCTATTTGGGAAGGCTTCTAGGATGGTAATCGATTATAAAAAATCCTCACCTCTAGTTGCAAATATGGATTCCATCACTGTTCAATATATAATTAATATTATTCCAATGGAATTCTCGCATCTTGATGATGGTTTAAAATATTTGGGTTATATGTTTAAACCTAATTCTTATAGAAGAGAGGACTGGAAATGGTTATCGACAAAGGTGGAAAAGTGAATCAATTTATGGAGTCACTGATGGATTTCTTGAGTAGGTTGTATTGTGCTTATAAAATATGTTTCTTGAGGAAATCCCAACCTATTGGGTGTCCTTGATGTTAGAACCCTGTAATTTACAGTATCACAAGGTGACTGTGTACTTCCTCTTTGAAAATTTTTCATATTGTACATATATTTCAATATTCAAAATCTTTTCCAAAGCAAGAATCAAAGGAAACAAAGGCAACAGAGAGGCAAGGAGCAGCATTAGACCATTAAAAAAGACAAAGGAAGTAGAGAAGCATTTAAGGCAGAACAAACAACAAGGGAAAAGTCGTGAAAATGTTTGGTTCAAGTCGTGCACATGTTCGGTTCGAGTCATGAATACGGGGCAAGTATTCTATGAACAACTAAGAAATGAGTAGGCGCAACCAAAAGCGGAAAACCATGGCAAGGGAGCAGTGAGGATCATTGATCCGAGCATCGGTCAACGATGGAGATTAAAATTGCAATTTCATATCGCAAGTGTTGCAAGATAGGTGCAAAGGGTAAAAGTTAAAGATGCTGAAGTGCGGTGTGTGATGGCAGTGGGACCCAACCACCCACCACACTTCCTTTCATTCCATTTCCTTTGAAAATCACTAAAACCTTACCTTTTCTGCCTCTCCGCTTCATTTCTCTACTTTACCTTTTTTCATCGCTATATCATTATTTCTCCTCTGCCTTTCCCATCTCCCCGATTGTGATTAATGCAGTTTGATCCCACCTTCCCTCCATGCCACCACCTTTTCCACGTGCTTCGCACTTCACATCTTTTAGAGTTTACCTCTGCACTTATAACTAAACCTTAAGATTTGCGATCTGTAGGCTACGGTCTCGTCCCACCTTACCTGCCACGTCTCCTCTGTAATTATCATCGCATTTCTGATTCCATTTCTTATAACTTAAACTCTAAAACATGTGATGTGCAATTTTCTATGGATGCTTTAAGGTTCAAAACTAAAATATAAACATTTTCAAGTCCGGATATATCGATTTTTTATGATGTTTTGTTTAAAAAGGGTCAACGCAGGCATATGAGGTTTGAACATCATTTTATGAAGAAATAAGGTTAAACATTGCATGAAGGACCTATGGTAGAATAAGTGTGCCATGTATTCACCCTCCTATTTTCCTCCATCTCCACTCACCCCTCCTCATCTAACGGTCCTTGTTTCATTTTGCACTCCCTGTAGCTTTAGAACTTTAACCATGGGGGGGCGGCGGCGGCGGGTCCAAAATGGGTGGTATCCCTTACCACCATCCCCGTGATGTGTCACCCTTTCGTTATTTCGCACCCCCCTCTCCGTTACCACTTACCACGTGAGGCCCCCTCCGAAAAGTTGTTTCCATAGTCCTCCCAAACCACTGTCGCCTTGTGACCGTTGCCAATGCTGCCACGCCACGCCCTCCATCATCCATCCCTGTCTACCAACCACCATCCCTCCATGATAGGGCATATAAGATCTATGCACCATTTATGAGGAAATATACTACACACGACAAAAAGACTCGAGTCAGACCCAACAAGGGGCAAAAGGCAAGGCGAGGCTGAACATCACAAGGAAAAAGATAGAAAGGGTTGAGTTAGGCATTGATGCAAAGATATAACAGTAGAGACTGAAGGGGCGGAAAATCACATCAGAACCAACATCAATAAATGAAAGTAGACAGCGCTACACTAGACTTAATTACCCAACGTCGATCTTTTGAAAATAAGGAACATATGTCAGATCCATCAAAGCATTTAGATTCATAAAGAGCTTATCAAATTTAATTTTATAGGTGATATGTTGTCAGAGATATTTTGCTCAAGCCTTGTGTGGCCATGCCTGTTTAATTTCATTTTTTTTGAAATAAATGAATTTTTACCCAAGTATATTAGGACAATCGACTCAATTTTTAGTTAAATACTGCTCAAACTTTCATTATCAAAGGTTGGAACCTTGTTAGACTCTGTGTTGTAAAAGATCATTGTATTGGAGCACTGTAACTGTTTTGAGATGGGCATCAATAAAAAAGAGACCGTTCATAGGATTCATGAGCTATGTTAATGGTGATGCTCTTTCCTTTGTGTTAATGTTTTCCTCTATCTTTTTATGTTGTGTATCAGTTTCTCTGATTATGAAACAAAAGTTTTAGATTAATATTTGCTGAGAGAGCACCTTAATTTTGTATTTTTTTGTTATCTTAATGCTTTCCTCTGAAGTATAGCTAAATAATTCTTAACTTCTCTTTAGCTATCACTGAACTCACTGCTTTATTTCATCTCATATTCACACTGCTAGTAAGATCTAGTCTACATAGTTAGCTTGCGCTGTGAATTCCCCCTTGAAAAAATTGATGCACAATTCAGCCTCTTATGACTCCATAGCCAAATGGATTAAACTTCACAACTCTGTCTATCAAACCACCCAACCAATCAAAACCAACAGTTCTCATAATCTCTATAACTAGCCTAATATCAGCAATTATAATCATCAAGCTAAATCAGAAATCATAATATCATAAATTATATTAGGATATTAGGCAAGCCCAACCTTCCTTCAACCTTCCTTCAACCTTCCTTCAACCTTGAACCTTCCTTGAACCTTCAACCTTCCTTGACTTGAAGCATTCAATGGTTGCATCATAAATAAACGCCATAGGGTGGCACATGGAGCGTAGGGTCCTACATGGTGCGTAGGGTGGCACATGGAGGGTGGACATAGTTGAACAGCCTTGGTGTAAGCGCACAAAGTATGGTGGCACATGGAGGGTGGACGTAGTTGAATGGCCTTGGTGTAAGCGCACAAAGTGTATAAACACTTGTAGTGGTTTCATCATTGAGGCATCACAACTTGGGCCTACACCTTGACTGGATGTGACCAGTGCAAGTCATAAGGGTATTCGGATAAGCCCTTATCCTTAACATACCCTTTTTAAAGGTGTTTCGTACTATTATTCGAACCTGTTGCCTTATGCGCTCATTATTTCTCGTGGCTCAGTATTATGTTGCATGAGTTGGCCACGTACAAGTATAGACAATTTCATCCTTGATATGGCGTCAAACGCAGGGACACCATGACTTGATAAGGCATAGACACTGTGAAAGAAATTTAATTCCCCAAAAGGTGTACCTTTACTGTGATTTTATCAGTGTACCAAAGGGTCGGGGCTAACCTCCTAAGGGTTGGGAAGTTAAACCAGTGACCTAATTTGAGGGCATGCGACGATGGTGACCTCCTGAGGGGCATCTCATACTTGAGAGTTGACCTGACTTGAGGGGCACCTGACTTTTACTAGACACCCTGGGCACCCAGGCCATACCTTACCTCCTGAGGGTTGGGGTCAAATGACCAGTGACCTAACTTGAGGGCATTGCCGAGCAGAGGTCAAGATGCTCAATGATGGTGACCTTCCTGAGGGGCATCTCTGACTTGAGAGCTGACCTAACTTGTATGGGGGTATGGCTAGTATAATACCCTAAAGGCTACCTTCTTGCCTGGTGTACTTTTTTGAGCCCTCTCTGAGTCTAGGAAGGCTAGGTCCTAGACTCCAAAGTGGTTTGATGTTTTCCTCTATCATTTTTTCTTTCCAATCATACAAATTACGGAGAGCTAAAACCTGACATGGATCTCAAAATGCACCTTAGAATGTGTTCGAAGGATTTTATTCAAATTTTTATGGTCTGGTTCTGGTTTTGATTCCACTCTTGCATGTGTTGGATGGGAGAAAATTGAAAACCTAAAGGTTTGGGTGGCTAGGGATTGAAGAATATTTCCTATTTTTCTCATGCTCTAGCGAAAAAGGGGAGATGGTGATTTTTGTTGACTCTAAGCTTGTGAACTAAGGTTGTCATTTCTGAATTTATCTCGACTCTCTTGGTGGAAGATTGGATTAAGTTGGTAGAAAAACCTCATCAAAACATTTACATCACCTGGCAGGCTTTTTTAAATACCTTCAAAATAGTTTGAAGTGGATTGGTTTGGAGTGTGGGGTCAGGCTCTTATGTTTGTTTGGCTATGGATCTATGGCCTAGGTGTCAACATGATCATCTTCATCCTACTCAAATAATAGACTCCTTAAGGGAATGGGGGATCTGTAAACTTCCCCATATTTTGGATCTCGCTACTACTTCTATTTGGTTTCAAGGATGGAAATATGTGACTGATTTGGACATTCTTAGAAATTATTTTAGACATTGGCACTTCTATATAAATTCTCTACACTCGGGGAACATCAAAATTTCTGACAGAAAGGAAGAGATGATTCGGTCAGGGCCTAAGTGCAGGTTTTATTCTCCAAAGGCAGGGTATATATATATATATATATATATATATATATATATATATATATATATATATATATATATACATACATACATACATACATACATACATATATATATATATATATATTCTATGGAAAAATCTAATTAGTGATGGTCTCAGATGTGGAAATTAAAATGTCCACCTAAGGAAAAAATCCTCATGTGGTTCATTCTAAGTGGAAAGGTTTCGACCTGGGATAATTATAGAAAAGGTTTGTTATTTTCCCTGGGTAGTGGTTCCTTAGTCGGAATTAAGGGGAATTGATTGATCATATATTTTTTCATTTCACTTTTAGTCAATCTTTATGGGATAAATACCGAGTTATTAAATCTAAGGTAAGTGGTTTGTGGGGACCAACTCTGGATTCTTCCTAGAAACTATGGTTTTCTCTATTGCCCTCTTGAAATTTCTTGTCCCTCCCTCTTATTATATTTTGGGGCATATGGATTGCATGCAATCAGAAAATATTCTAGGACCACTCCCCCATGCCCAACCTTCTTACAACTAAGGTGATGGCCATCATATGTCACTTACCTCATGATCTTGAACCATGATGTTCGTTTGTTCTCGCTAAAGTATGTCTGGATAAATATTATTCGTGGGATTTTTTTGACGATGCCTCCTCGGATTTGGGTGGGTGCAATGATTACGGTTTCATTCTCCATCTATCCACTAGATCATGTTTTCACATTTCCATTGGATTGGGATCAAACTCTTACAACTTTGCAGAAACTATTACATGTCGATTCCTTCTCTCCTATGCCATTGACCAAGGAGTGACTCATCTTCAAATATTTGGGGACTCAAAACTCGTGCTAAATTGGATGAATGACTCACAAATATGCAGGAATTCTAATTTGCAACCTATTTTGATTGATTCTATGCATTAAAAAAAATTTCTTTCACAGTGTTCAAGTCAACACATACATAGAGAATTTAATCAAGATGTTGGTAATCTTTCAAAGGTGGCTCTCACTTTGGAAAAATATTTTTGGTGGGTCATAGAGGTGAACAACGGGTTTTCATCAACTTCATCATTTAGTAATGCTTTGAATCATCCTCTCTAGGTTGATGGGGTGTCTTAATATATATATCAGTTGGATAATATATACATATTATTATTATATGTTTTTAATAGTTATATTTTGAATTGATGGAGTGACAGACTGATTTACATACACTCTTGATAAAATAATTTTCATGTTTTGTATGTATGACAAAAATGAATTGGTTTTTGGATAATATGGGAACTCTTTAAAATATCTCCCAGAATGGATTTTATTTTTATCTCTAAAGGATATGATGGACCGACTAAACTTCATAAAAAATATTAAATGTTTATAGAATGTATTTTTTGTTTTCCATAATAAAAAGTACATATTTTTTCTTGGGATAAAAAAAATTACATAAGATAACATAGCATTACAACATCACTTCCATACTCTGATGGAGAGTGCCTCTCAATGCAATAAGGAAATGCAATATTATGTGTATGTATGATTAAAAGCTATTTTATTTTTAGTTTCATTGAGTAATAAAATGGAAATCTTATAGTTTCCAAAGTTTCGTATTGTATATCCAAAATTTCATATATCTTATCTTTTTGTGCCTTTTTTATGTTTAATACAAAATTTTAACATGCAATTACAGTTTTTTGAACCTACACACATCAATTAAAAATTAATTACTTACTTTTATATTTAATTGATTACTTTTATATTTTCTAGTTTTATATTGGATAAAAAAATTTTAACATTTACATTTTAAGTTGTTTAATTTGCAAAGATTGAGTGCTTTGAGGGGTTTTCAGGCTGTTGAACTAATTTATGCATTTAGAACTATATTTTAAACAATAAGAAATCACAACTGGTTAAAAATGGTATGACGAGATTCCGACCAAAAAGCCAGTTTGTCTAGACTATGCCAACATTAAATGGTTGATAAGGCTCGAGATCAAAACACTTACCTCATGGTGCACTCATTTTATTTATAAAAAAACGAAAAGCTAAAAAATAGTCATAAAATTTAATTAAATTATAACTTTAATTTAAATTATTATTGTTATTATTCATTATAAAACTAATTAATATATGAGTTAAACATATATGCATTTAAAAAAAAACATGTAGCAAGATTCTTAACCATGAAGATTCCCTCTCACTTTAGCTTTTTACCATGCAAGTTTTCTTAAAATACCATGGGCCAATACCATGGCTTGCTCATACCACATCTATAAAAAACCATAACTCATCTTCACATGATTTTTATTTAGTTAATCAATTTAATTAAAATGGTAGAAAGAACATAAATACTTTTGAAATAAATCTCAACCTTTAATTTGTGGCTACTACTCAAAATATTTTAGAATATTCCATGGAGGTTAAATCCCTACCTTCAACTTTATAGTTTTTGATAATTAAATTAAAGTTTTGAAAGTCCCATTCTAAAATAAACATGCCTATCAACATAATTGATTGTTCTAATATCAAGATAGCTCTAAAATATCCACTTCCCTTCATAACTTTTGGCTATCCATTTCCTTCGAGAGTGCCAAACTTCTAACCATAAACATAGTACATAACTTAAAACTAACTTTATCCATCTCCTTTTTCGATCCATCCTATTATAATGGGTTCATGTTCAACTTGATTCTAGCTTCGATGTATGGTCCAGTCTTTTCTGTCCATCTTGTTACCATAATGGGTGCATGTTCAACCTAATTTTGGCTTTTGATGTATGGTCCAAAATTTGGTATTGGAGTTATTCCATCCTCTACCATTCTGTTGGATATGTGTTATATTATTTACATGACTAGCTCCATGTGTTGTTATGTTGTTCTAGGCATAAATGGGGGGGTCATAGGGGGGCGGTATCCCCCCTGCATAGGGTCCAGGGAAGCCCCTCTGAGATTTTTTTTTAGTGCGAACCAATTAATGGTTGGGTGAACCCAAGGATGGGGGGTAGACCCAAGGATGGTGGGCATACCTACCCATGGTTTTGCGCATGATTTTGGGCATAATGGTTTTTTCCCATGGTATTTTCTAGATCCAATCAAGGGAACTACAATTATAATCTAATCCAAGGTTAATGGATTTGGGTTTATGAATGCTTCGACATGTATATAATATATTGTTACATTGAAAGGAATATGACGAAAAAACAATCTGGTTTTCCTGGTTTTGGATTCCAAGAGAAAATATGTATGTGTTTATATATATATACATATGTTCTCACCATTGTATATTTTTTTTGTTTTCAAGAATTTGTTTGTAGGTAATTTATGTGCAGGGTTAAAACCTACACATTGGTTGCTTGTAGATCACTATTGATTCTATATAACTAATCACATGAATCATATCTTACCTTTTTTTCTACAAGAGCATTGTTTGACCCTAATATCATTGTTGGGAGATCCAATGTCATTCATAACAACAAGCCCCTCAAAACCACAAGAAAATCCAGGAGAAAGCTAAGTTGAAAATGGAATTGGAAAACACATAGCAAATGGAGTCAATTTAATTTTTTTCTACTTTAAAAGGAATTTTTTGTGTGTGCTCATTTTAGATGAAACAAATTGTAAACGAAAGCATTAGCTTCAGACTCATTGCATTATCCAAACTTGGTATAAAGTATGAATATTTTAATACATGTTATAGAAAAATATAACAATATTAGGGTGGAAAGAAAATTACTCACCAAATTTAGGACAAGGTTGTAGAAATATGGTGATAGAAGTGCAGCTGCTCAATAAATTTAATCTAAATCAAGAGACACAATTCTACTCTACTACTCTACAGAAATTAATTCACAATTTAGAACAACATTCGCAAACATACATCATCAAATACACAGGTACACAAATGGTTCTTGGGGAAAGAAACTACTAAAAACCCCTTAAGCATGTTTGCATTAATCAAGTGAATTGAGAAATAATTACAATTTTGATCTCTCCTTCTAAGGACAAACTGCAAGAGTAAACGTGTTCTCACTCTGCCTACACTTGCACTTCCTGCACTCACGTTGCGCACACTCGCATTACCTACACTCGGTCCTATTTACCTGCACAATTCCTGAGGAAATAGACCCATATTATTTAGGAATTTCCTCCAAATTGATTATGCAATTCCTAAGCATTGATCAGCAGAACAATACCCTAAATTGTACACTAAATCTAGTATATAATTAATCGCACATTTCCTTTGAATATCCACCACAATGGGGAACTTGAATTATCTGCATGCACTAGCTATTTTGGGTTGATTGATTAGTTAACTGGATGATCATTGAGTTAGACTATTGTCCCACTGCACAAATGACCTTCTACTAGTTCCATCAACTCTTAGAACTATTTTAATTGAAAAAAACTTGGAATAACTGGCATTGATTGCTACAAATTAAAAATCACACGTGCTTAATTGAACTCCAAACCCTCTAACTCAAATTTACTGAGCTAAATCAATGAAAATAGCCATGTCACCTCAGTTAACTACTTCCAATTTATATGTTTATGTGGAAATTCGAATATTCTCTATTTGACCAAGGAAAAGTAAAATTCAGACTTTCTTTCTACACTTCTCAACACTCCCTCTTAACAAGTAAGATATTACCAACCACCCCTATTATGCACTTGTGGAATGTATTGTAGAACTACCTCTCATGGTTTTTGCCGCTACTAAAATAACTACAACTGAGAAGCATAAAAAAAAAACTGAATCAACTATGTCTACAACTTTCAACTGGGAAAATTGTGTTGTTGTTGACTCTAATATTGAGCCTCTTGTTCTATTGTCAACACTTCTCTGCACTCCTGAGTATCTAACTGACACTGATCCTCCTGCTACCGAATAATGTGGGCCCTTCTAACAAGTTAATGATCCATGAGGAGAACACATCAATGGACTCTGCCCAAATTTTTGCAATTATGGGGCTAGGGAACTACATCGCCCAACCTTAGTCCTAGAGGTATAGTTGCATGCATGGAAAAATTTGATCTACTCATATTGTTTCTACTTATTTTTTGCTTCTTCCACACTGCTACTACAACTATTACAATAATGAGTATGATCTCTCCAAATATTGAAGTGATAGATTCCATAGGGTTCATCCCTATGAAACTAGATTTCCTCTGAGTATCAATCCCCCTGTGGGAAATCTCATTGCTCCTTAATCTACCAATATCAATGATCACAAATCCTTTTTGTGTCACTAAACATTGGTTTGATGATATTCCCACTAGCAACCTTCTAGCTCCATTAAGAAGTATGCACATAGGGTCTTCTAGATCTACCTTGAACTATGGCTCCATCAATATACCTCATAATATTACATGGCTCCTTTCATGCGTACTCTACTTGAGGTCTTCAAGTCTTTTCATACTCAATATGAAAGTAATTGTTCACAACTACGTTTTTGAATAGTGCTCAACCTTCTAGATATTCCATATCTCTTTGACATATCAACTGTTACGGTCACTCTTCTTAAGGATTTCAAATCTATCCACATACGGTCACTCCTTGACTGATCTACAAATTTTTCAATGAGCCCTCTTATCTCTGATTTGTCAAACATCAAACTAGTGAACTAGGAAAAAACAACCAACCCACTTGACTCCTTTTTCCTGCTCCAAAAGTTAATCCTTAGGGCATCAAAATACAATGCACTTGTTCTAACAAGTCTGCCACTTTTCCACCACACTTAGGGCAACTAGACAACCACTAATAGGCATCCAACACAAAAAAAATAGGTTGAATACTTGTTCTAATGTGAATATTTCTTAGATATTATGTATAAATATGGTGATATAATTGCAACTTCTCAAGAAATTTAATTGAAATCAAGAGACACAATTCTACTCTATTGCTTTGCAGAAATTAATTCACAATTTAGAAAAATATTCGCAAACATGCATCATCAATTACATAGGTACACAAATGTTTCTAGGGGAAAGAAACTACTAAAAAACTCGTAAGCCTATTTTCATTAATCAAGTTAATTGAAAAAACATTGAAATTGAAATCTCTCGTTCTGAGGACAAATTGCAAGAGTAAAATTGTTGTCACTTTGCCTGCACTCGCACTTCCCACACTCATGTCGCCTCCACTCATGCTGCTCGCACTCGCACTACATGCACTCGCTCCTATTTCCTTGTACAATTCCTGAGGAAATATACCCCCAATTATTTAGGAATTTCCTCCAAATTTATTTCGCAATTCCAAAAGATTGATCACTTGACCAATAATTTAAACAATACACTCAGTCTAGTATATAATTAATTGTACACTTCCTTGGAATTTCCACCACAAATGTGTAACTCGAATTCTATACATGCACTAGCTATTTTGGGTTGATTGACAAGTAAACTGGATGATCACTGAGTTAGACTATTGTCCCACTACACACTTGACCTTCTACTAATTCCATCAACTGTTAGAACTAGTTTAACTGAAAACAACTTGAAATAACTGACCTTGATTGCTACAAATTAGCAATCACACATGCTTAACTAAAATCCAAGCCCTCTAAATCAAATATACTGAGCTAACTGAGTGACAAGAGCCATGTCACCTTATTTAATTGCCTCCAAGTTGTCTACTGATGTGGAAATTCGAATTTTATCAATTTTACCAAGGCAAAGTCAAATTGAGACTTTCTTGCTACACCTCTCAACAAAGGTCAATGATTTTATCTTCAAATGATGATTAAATAAGGGTTATCTATATAACAGGGAATCTATGTGTAGTAGACATGTCATAATTTTTCATACATACTGGAATTTTGAACATGGATACTATGCTAAAAGAAATATTTATCACTTAAGTTGATGGAATCTCTATATAGTAGATATTTCATGATTTTTCACACTTTCTAAACTTTTCAATATGGATACTGTACTAAAAACGTCTTTATCACTTAAGTTGATGAAATTCATGCCTACCAGTCAAATAAGATAATCCTTAAGGATAGAAGATGCAATTTAAGGGAAGAGTGCAAGCCACTTATCTTTAATATTGACAGAGGAAAATAGCTAGGTTGAAAAGAAGAAAAATAAGCAATTTCAAGAGTATGTGTCTTTCCTAGCAACTATTCTCAAAACTTGATTTTGCATAATAACTTAAGGAATACTTAGTCAAATATCTCTTTTAGGTTGAAATATTTTAATGTAGGCTAATGGCTATGTTTATAGCCTTTAAATAAATATTGATGTGTTACCTTAATGTTCCTATGTAGGAAACAATACTTATGCCCACTTCAAAATCCACTTGAAAATATGGAATAAGGAGGAGAAGAAATTATAGTCTTGGTAGGAATCTATGAAAAAATCACTCCAATACCTTTGAAATTGTAGACACTGAGCATGGAATAATTTCTCGGCTTTTGAGTTCTGGCTTGGAAACATTGAACAAACTTTCCCTTTACTAAAGTGGAATTTAGGCCTCCTTCCTCGCAAGTCTTGTAGTTGAATCCTTGCTTTGAGAAATAGGAACTTGTAAGTGTCAGATAATGAAAAACTAGAGAAAATATAACTTTAAAGTAATACCTTGTGAGAAAATACATATTTATATGGAAGCAACTGCATTCGTAGAGGCAATATGTTCTAGATACAAAAGCCTATAGAAATCCACACCATGCAATGACATAGAAGTAACCTCACTTATCCATCAAGCAGGTAGGAGAAATATCTTGAAATGAGGGCTAAAATTTTGGAAAAATTATCCATTTCATCATTCTTGTGAACCAACCCAACTAAGAATAGGATTTATTGGCCTATTTTAAATGTGTATGATGCCTTCATCTCCTTGACTGATAGGGGGATTTTCCTACATCACTTAGTAGCAGGGTCTGCAATATTAATATAATGTGATAGGAAGCATTGGTGGTAAGTATACATACCTACCTATGACCTAATAAACAGACCCATGTCCTTAGATGTTTTGTGTGTAGATGAGGGTCATCAGGTTTTTCCTATACATCATTGATATATGGGTAACATACATGTATTGTGTAGTGAAAACAAACCATTTGCCTAACCTAGGAATGCTTGAACTTGAACAAAATAGATCAATAGTTTATGCTTCCCATGTGAAAACTAGCCATTCGAATCATATTTTTTCACATTTGTGGCACTTGACGTTTTTGGACTGTTTTCCATGTATCTTGCTAAATTCTTGAAATGTCCATTGTCACATATTGGAATGTTAACCTCTATTGATACTTGAGTAGTTGGGGAATAGATACTCATACAAATGATCACAGAGACTCAATTTTTGACTCTTTCCATGGTTCAAAAAAGTGGTGTAAGGTATCAAATGGGCATTTTTGGGAGCTACTTGAATTTAGGCTTTGTCTCTAGAAAAGAGGCTTTAGTGAGTTCCTATTGTGTCTCTTCAACCTTCATTTTAATTTTAGGAATATGGTGCCATGTTTATAAAAAACAATTCTCCTCAATTCAACTAATTCCCACATAAACCAGGGGGTGAGGAAAATTCCATTTGAAACAGAGGAACTATGCATGGTATCCTCCTTGGATCCTGTTGAAGGAGACATATTCACTAGTTGGAAAGGTATTAAGTGGAGAGACATAGAGCTCTATATGAAATTTGTGAAGAGGTTTGTCTTCCCCTTACTTTTCTTGGTTTTTCCTTCCCCTCAATTTCCAATGTCCTTACCTTAAGAAAGGAAGATTTTCTTTTTTGATGTGTCATGTTGGAGGTTTCTCACATCAAAGTGTTCAAGCATGAGCTTTAAATCGTTACAACTCTAAGAAAATACATTTGAAATTTAGACAACATTTTGATTCCATTAATAATGAATGTGAAATTTTCAACCATCACACTTTGTAGGATATTGGTTAAAGTGTAACTTGTTAGCCCATAAGTGTGTGTGGAGAATCTGATGAAAGCGTACATTGTGGATTTAGTGCTAGGTACATATGTAGATGTGGAACCCATAAACGAAGTATAAGCAAAGGCATGGATGAAAACAGAGGTACAAGAGGTAATTACACATTATCTCCCACTGACAATCATTTCACACTCAAACCACCAACCTAAGAAATATAACATCATTATGAAATCATGTCATGCTACCTCTGCCTCTATTGTTGTCCTTTTTTTATTTGTGAAACGCCATGGATAGTCCACTGGACAATTCATCACAAAATATCTGATAAAAATAAAAAAATGAAATCTACACTATTCATCTGTAGATTATTGTTGATTACATATGCATGTAAATTAAAATTATGCAAAAAATACAGAAAAATGAAATAAAACTCACAACCCATGATTTGACACAAAATATGACCTGGGAAACCCTTTCGGAGAAACCCAGCTATAAGATGTGACAACTCTGCTCTTTTTCTTTGAATATAAAATGGTTGCAAGTACAATGAAGTATGGCATGTGATTTGTGGGCTACTACAATGCACAAATCCTCTTTGTGTGCTATATCTCCTATCCATTTGGGCTATTTTTTCTCATTTATAGAACAAATGCATTAAAAAAGAATCGACCCCATTTTTCTCCTAATGGCATGTGTATAAGTATCTAAATAGATTCAACTAATATTTTAATTTACTAAAACAAAATATTGAATCAATTTTACAAATTGCGGCAACCAATTACGATCGCATATTCACATAAATAAGTAAGAGAGAGAATATCAATCACACAACACAAATATTTATCTAGGGAAAGCCTCAGATAAAAACCCCACTATATATATATATATTGCATAAAGTCAAGAATATGAAACAATATAATACTATTTCTCTTCCTAAGAAACCTCCGCACTCTGTTGACTGTCTCACTTTGATCTAAGCAAGTTTGGTCCAATATTTAACCACTTCATTGCCTTTTCATGACTAGCCTTGCTCATGCATTCTTGGGCTAATTGAGACCCAATTAATTAGGAAATTCCCATCAATATATTTCACAATACATCTAAGGCACCCTAATGACCTCATGCATGACTTGTACTATTTTCTAATTATACAATTGATAGATCTCTTCCCTTTAACTTCAATCTCAACTGGGTCTTCCTTAAAATTGACATGCAACAACTATTTATAGTGAATTATCAGTTATCTTATTGATCCTTGCATGTGAATTAAATCATATTTAATTCATAGGAACTATCACTAGCTCGTCTCTTAGTTTGAACTAGTTAAACTAATTTTAACTCAAATAATTGAGTTAACTAATTACAACTCAAAATAAACTGTAATTTGACCCTCTAAAACTTAGAGTGACCTCTACATGCCTCTAGTTTGAACCTCAATTCAAATTGACTAAGATAACTAAGTCTTATTGACTCAGTTAACACTTACAAGTTGTCATGTGATGTGGACTTACAATTTAGTTCTAATTTAATTAAGGGGAAATTAAACTAGAAGCCCCCTTGGGGTGCCATTCTTGTTGCCAACTTCAACAACATGGTTATAACACAACCCAATAGCATGCTAGTGGTTAGGTTTGACTAACTCAACTCTTAACAATATTTACAATATGGAATCTTTTAGATTCTTCTTCATCATAATCACATGGCTAGCCCCTTTTCCATGAATAATGGGGGTAGACGTGACATCCTCTCAAATTATGGTGGTGAAAATAAGGAGGTCAACTCTTGAGTGGCATGATTTTTTCATACAAACTCTGATTGAGGCGACTCTTACACCGTTGGAAAGATCCATGTGTGTAGAATATGAAGAAAATATGTTGCACTAAATAGAAAAAAATTATTGCCAAAAAATGTCATTTGATGCCTCAAAATTCTCCTAGAACATTTTAGACCCAAATTTTCCAAAATGGATGCCATTGGTAAAATGGGTCATGTGAGTTTATTCCTCCACTTTTTCCACTTTAAAATAATTGAAATGGATGAAAAACGATATAATGAACCAATCTAGATCATTGTTGGCCCAAAGCATCATCCTTCTTGTCCTATGCGAGCAACGCTAAGAAACACCAAAGAAATATGCATGTTTAATCTTTGGTATCGACTTGGCTCATAATCCCTTCTATGTCTTCTATTATGGTGACACCACCATTAGTTTGGGGGTCTCTGCATCAATAAAGCAATGCTTTAAAGCAAAGCACGACGCTAAGAGAGTGATATTATCCTTGGCTTTTATATTTATGATATTACTCGTGCTTTATTAACATTTATAACTCTGGTTATATATATATATATATACCATTTTTTCACATTATAATAAATTTTATAAACTTAAAAACTAAAGTAAATTTTATAATAAACCAGATTATTTAAATAATACACCACCTTATATTATATACATTAAATGTGATTTTTTTATGTGGTTTACGAATTCCGAAGATAGGTGAGTGTTATGTCCATGATATATTTGTACTAGGTTGATCCATCTGGGATCATTCCTAGAACCTGACTCTATGAGCATCTATGGACATCGAGATAATTAAACGTATGGCCTTTCAATAGCAAATATGATTTAACTATGGGGATTAAGTAATTGAACTAACCCTAAGACTAATAATAATTTTAATGATATATAATAATATAATTTTAATGTAGTATTATAATTATTATAATATAAATGATATATGAAACCATTTATTTATATGTTGTATTATATTTATTTATTTATTTTTATTTTAATTTATAATATATATAATCTTATTAGATCTAAGACTTTTGTGATCCATAATGTAGATGAATGTCTTTTGGATTAATCACATCATTTAGGATATGGTCAACGTCTCGAACCAACTAATATGGTTCATCCTCGGGACAAGGTGAGAAGGCCAATCAATCTTCAGGAACAAATTGTAGGGATGCATCATTGCCCAGGGAAAGCTGATGAAAACTAATCATTATTGAATTAGTTATTAAGGTAAATTATAGTAAAAAATTGGTTTAAATAATAATTAAATTAACCCTAAATTACCAAAGGTTTAATAATTGGTTACAAAAATAAAATTATCTATTTTATAATAAAATATAGAGTTATAGGTTGTAAAATAATTATTTATTTATTATAAATATATAATGTAAAAAGAACCAGATCGAAGTTAGTTAAATAAAAATTATTAATATATAAAGTAGTTATATATAGCCAAAGTCAAAGGGACCAAAGAAATAGTAAATAAATATGGAATTTATTAATTAATATAAAATATTGCAAAAATATTATTAATCCTAAAGATATATGTTAAGGAAGGGATAAGAAATGAAATAGCTAGGGGATTATTAAAAAGTGAAGAAACATAGGAACAAAATAGAATAAAACAAAATAACATATAAATAAAATAAGAAAAGGAACATGAGGACTAAATCCAAACCCGACAAGAGGGAGGAATCAACGCAAAAGGGTCGGAACCAACTCTTACTCAAATTTCAGCGGTCATCCTTGTTGAGATTCCTGTCATGTCTCTCAATCTCAATAGCCTCTCTAAGCTTCCTATGGTGGAAGTGATCAACCCTAGATTACTATGGAGTCCTCAATATAGACATGGTGACAGGATTTCTCCACATGCTCAGCAAGAGCCAAGGTGCATGAACGATTGTGCCTAATGTCTACAGCATGCTCATAGATTCTTTGATTAATGGACCGACCCATTTCCCCAATATAGGGAATACCACAAGAACATGGAATCAGGTAAACCCATTTCATGTCCTCAGGGTCAATCGGGTCTTTAACAGAACCAAGAGAATTTTGTATATATCTTTAGGATTAATAATGTTTTTGCAATATTTTATATTAATAGATAAATTCCTTATTTCTTTAACAATTCTTTGGTCCCTTGACTTTGGATATATATAACTACTTTATATATTAATAATATTTATTTAAATAACTTCGGTCCTATTCTTTCTACATTATATATATTTATAATAAATAAATAACTATTTTACAATCTATAACTATATATTTTATTATAAAATAGATAATTTTATTTTTGTAACCAATTCTTAAACGTTTGGTAATTTAGGGTTAATTTAATTATTATTTAAACCAACCTTTGACTATAATTTAACTTAATAACTAATTCAATAACATCTAGTTTTCATTAGCTTTCCCTGGGTAATGATGTTGTTATGAAACCAGCTCACAAAATAGAAGAAAAGAGAGATCAATGGCTTAGAAATAAGCCACTTCGAGGGGGAAACCTCCTTTACATTACATAAATGAATAATTCTTGGATGACACAAATGAAAAAACCTTCTTTCTATATATTGGAGTCCATGGGGTCACAATATAATCCTAGCCGACCTAACAATAATAATGTAAGTGCACAACAATAATAATAGTGGGCTATCATGGGGCACAATAATAACAATATGGGGACTACATGGGTAAAACAATAACAATAAGGGGGCTACACTAACAACAATAAGGGAATACACAAGTAATATAGGGCCCTAGCATGCCCCTCTCCTTCAAAAAAGTGTTGTCCTCACCGCTTGAGTATTTTTGGATGTTTTTTTATAAAATTCTCATCCTCCCTTGTGAAATCTTCAGTGGGTAAGTTCTTTCACTCGATGAGATACTCTGAAATTGATATATTTCGTAGTTGTTGAGTTCTTGTTTCCATGACTGCTTCAGGTTCCAATCTGATTTTTACTTCCTCATCAATTTCTGGCAATATTGTTTGAACTGGAATTATGTCACCTATAATCTTCTTTAAGCATGAAACATGGAAAAATGGGTGTACTCAGGAAGATACATGAAGCTCCAATTTGTATGCCATAGTACTAATCTTTTGCAACACCTTGTAAGTACCATAGTACTTTTGCGATAATTTATTATCCTTCGTATCTTGCTTGAGGGACATTTGTTTGTATGGTTGTAGCCGTAAAAATACCCAGTCACCTACATCAAAATTCTCTCGATGTGATGTTGATTTTCCTGTTATTTCATCCGATTTTGTGCCAAATTTAGGTTATCCTTTAAGAGTTGGAGAACTTGTTGTTGATGCTCGATGTGATCTTCCACTTCTTGAACCTTAGAATTTTATCTTAAATATGATGTGATGGACGAAAAATGATATCCATAAAGTGCCATAAGTGGGGTCATTTTTGCTGCAGTGTGGAAGAAAGTGTTATTCCACCATCCATCCAGAGGTAACCAGTTGACCCATTGTGTTTTTTTTTATCAGATACAAAGCAACGAATATATCCTTCAAAACATTTGTTCACTATCTTAGTTTTTCCATCAGATTAAGAATGATAAGATGAGCTATGAACTAGTTGAGTATCCAAAGAAGAAAATAATTTCGTCTAAAAATTTCCAGTGAAAATGGGATCTTTATCACTTAAAATAATCTTTGGGTTTCCATGTAGCTTTTGAATTTTTTCCATAAATGCAGTAGCAACTATACTCACTTTAAATGGATGAGATAATTCACAAAAGTGTGCATACTTGTTAAGTCTATCAACTACCACCATGATGACACTCTTCCCTTCAAACTTAGGTAAACCTGATAAAATCCATTGAAACCTCCTCCCAACGTTGATTTGGAATGAATAAAGGTTGTAGCAGACCCAGGGTCTTAATTGTCTCAACTTTATTTTCTGGAAAACCCAACATTCTGCCGCAAACTTTTGAATATTAGATTTAAGACCATCCCAAAAAAATTGTTTCTTCACCCTGTGGTAATTTTTTAAAACTCTCGAGTGTCCTCTTAAGGGAGAGGTGTGCAATTCCAAAAGAATCTTTTGTTTTAGTTGGGAATTCTTACAAATATATAAGCAATCTTTGTACCATAAGGAATCTTTTTTCCAACTAAATGTATCAGATGTACTCGAATCTTGCTGCAACTGGTGTAACTCTGTAATTTCGGATTTATCCCTTGGGTTTATTAATAGTCCCTATGGTTTATTAATCTCTTACGTTTTTTAATTCGTTATATTTATTAATCCCTTCAGTTTTCTTATCCCTTAGGTTTATGAAATTTATCCCTTTGGTTTACTAATTCGTACGGTCTATAATTTAATCATTGGGTTTATAATTTAATCCCCTGGGTTTGTTGATTCCTTAGGTTTATGATATTTATATCGCAGGTTTACTAATTCTTTGGGTTTATAATTTAATACCTTGGGAATAATTGCTTCGGTTTATAATTTAATCCCTCGGGTTTATTAATAATTCATAGGGTTTATTAATACTTTTGGTTTTTTATATTGGTCCTTGGGTTTCTTGATTCCTTGAGTTTATATTATTTATCCCTTTGGTTTACTAATTTGTTGGGTTTATAATATAAATAATCCTAAGGGTTTATCAATCCCTTGGGTTTAAAATGATAATTTCTAGGGTTTATTAATCCCATCTGTTTTTAATATTGATTCCTTGGTTTTGTTAATCCTTTATGTTTATAATATTTATCCTTTGGATTTACTAACTGATTAGATTTATAATATTAAACTCATGGATTTATTCCTAGTTTTAGCTTATAATATTAATAATCACCTATGTTAACTTGATATTTTTAATTTATTTTAAATAAATATATGAAAATTATAAAGTGTTATATTAATAAATATATAAAAATTATTAACAATATTGGTAAGAGATGTATATTTATTATAAATAATAATATAATACTATTATTATGTTACATGTCACTTATATTATAGTTTGAGTTGTAATTATTTATATATTAACACAATTTAATAATATATTATTATTACTTATTTTGTTATTAAATTATATATATATATATATATATATATATATATATATAGAGAGAGAGAGAGAGAGAGAGAGAGAGAGAGCGGGGGGAGGGGGGGTATAGGGAGTTGAGGGGTAAAAGGAAACTAAGATACCTCACTCTTGATAATCATAATTATCTCTCTATTTGACCATCACTAAGAAAAAAATGAACATCACTAGGATAAGAACTAATTCTCATGAGCTTCAGAGTGAGACCGGGCAGTGGTTTATTCCCAAGACTCCCTGGAACGATAGAATTTGTGAGATTTGCGACACTAAGCAAGTGGAAGATGAAAAACGCTTCCTTTTAGACTGCTCGACTCTGACTCACGTCCCCTCTCAATTCCCTAACATCTACCACACTTCCAATCTTCCTGACCTATTAAGTTAGCCCACCTATAGCGATGTTGGAGTGCTTCTTTCACTTCCCTTTGACCATAGAAACAAGATTTTGAAGAATCAAAATTTGATTCTTTTTCCTTTCATGAGGTCTGATAGGCCGCATTGGTCTTAGTGGATGTTAATCATCAATCATCATCAATAATTATTAACCATAACATAACTGTGAGAATAAATACATATGACTAAGAAGAAATAAATATTAATGTTTTATGTGGATTATATTAAAGTTTTAAATATAGCTACTAATATATTGGATTTTTTTAATATAAGAGTTAATATTATATTAATATATACAATAATGTTAATATAATAAGTATAATTATATAAATATAAAATAATAATTATTTATATAGTTATTAATAATTAGAAATAGATAACTTTTAACAAATTACATCTAACAATTATGAATGTGGTGGGTGGTGGATATATGCTTATGGACATATATCAACCACATTTATCCTCAAGACAAGCAGGGGAAAAGCCCCTCCCAACAACAAAAAAACGAACTCGACACCACCTCAAGCATCAACAATTATGAGGATTTGAATACCGCGCAAAAGAAATCTTCATTTAGCAGCAAAGCAGATCTTCCAGATCTAGAAGATAAGACACGAGTGTCCCAAGAATCAGAAGAGATGAAGGAGGTGCAAGATAAAGGAAATTGAACGACCATAGAGAAGAAAAAGAAAGCTACAACACCAATCTTGCCAAGAGAGATGAGAAGCCAAACCGTATTAAGAACTAAGAAAATTATAGGTCCGATAGACCAAAGTTTGGTCTCAGTGGATGTCCACCACCACCACCACCACCATCATCATCATCATCATCATCATCATCATATAAGCCTATCCATATATATATCAATCACATTAATAAATGCCTTTATACTAATATTAAAATATTTCAATAAATCTCTTTTTACAATTTCTCAACTGTTACTAACATTCTAATTAACAATCAATATGATAATGAATAGTCATTTTGTGTTTAGAATGACGAGGTTCATAATTGACTCACAATGATTGCAGGGTCGTCTATTTCCGATCATCACTAAGTGAGTAAATAATGCAAAACACAAATAATGTCTAATAAAAGGATCAGATGTTGTTATCTTTAATAGAAAGGGTAAACCATTTCATTAATGCACTCAGATAAAAAGTCTAACATCTGTTTACATTAAGTTAAGGAAATTGAGTCTTAGATCTCTGCAATAACTGCATAAGGCATACATTAAGTAAGTATTTCTCATCTTTTATCTTTCCACATAAATGAAGATAAGAACACAACGGATGGATGAAGGCATCCTTTAGAGGAAAATAATAGAGCCCGTAGATAAATTCTCGTGAAAATATGGCACTCGCTGGCCGTTTTTCATGGGTAAACTCAATTATGCTTCATTAAAATGTAAAAGTTTATTGATGTAATAAAACTCAATACAGGATACTTAATTAGAGTAATATAGAATATTATATAATAACTCGTAGGATGTTATCTTCACGAGAAAAACAGCAAGTACTAAAAACAAGTGATGTCTACTGCAAATGTAAATCCGTATTGGATTAATTCACACACAGGAAAAGTGTAAAATCTGAGTCATAGTTTTCTGTAAAAGTGCACCGACAAATTAAGAGACGAGACGAGTGCAATATAGAACTGAGAAGCGTACTGTATTTGTCATATTTTATCTTTCCACACTAAGAAAGATAGGGAGTGCAATAATTTACAAGGTCACATTTAGATAAATTGTGGTCAAAACATGGCAGCAAAGAACTGATTTTACTTTTTCATCTAGCTGTACCGGAGGTGAGCAGCACACTAAGAGCCGGCATGGCATGGCACTCTGCACATCCAAGATAGATTGGCGAGGCTTATTTCCTCTGCCATAGGCCCATAATCTTCACCAGCGACCTGCTCCCCTCCGCACTGTGCCAAATTCAGTAACGCCGACGCCGCGTTCTCCTGAACCCTGGGAGTCCCGGTGTCCAACAAATCCACCAGAACTTCAATCCCAAGAATCTTTTTAAAAGCCTTTTCGCTCTGAGGCCTTTAAAAGCCTTTTCGCTCTCACCGCAGCCGGCTACCTGGGCTATAACAGCCGTGGCATCCGCAATGATCCCCGTCCCGCCTGTCATCAGCCGCGAAAAAACCACGGGAACACCAATTTCGGACTATTCAGCGGATAAAGAGCCAAAAGAAAGAGGGCTTTCAGGGGGAGTTGTCTACCCTGGCAACGAAATAACTCGGATGGCAGTTTTTTGCTGGAATCCGGGCAAGTAAAATTCAAGAAATCAGGTAGTTGGAGTGTTTGGAATCCATTTTTGACAATGAAAATGGATTCAGCACTACCAAAAATCCTTAGGACACTCAAAATACTAAAGTTTCACAACTGTAAACATGATTCTGTTAAAATCTTTGCCGAATTCTGGGCCAAAACGCTGCCTGAAAAAACTACGGCCTTTCGGGGCATCCGTGGTGTATTAAATCTAGCAGAGCCCTGATAACCTCCGGACGGTCACCTACTATAGGCCTGTACTTGTCCATGACGAGAAGGCTGGCTGAATATGGCGGCGGCGGCGTTCTGTGCACGATGGCGGCTTGACATTATGACCTCGCGATTTGGGGTGTAGATTGAAAGATTCAGAAGGGCCGTGATCGCGTTTTCTTGCAGTTTGGCGTTGGAAGAGTAGAGATGACCAACAAGATATGGCTTCCACTATCGAGATGCGGTGATCATCGTCCCATTTGGCGTCTTTCTGTTCTTCTTCTTCCGACGATGATGAGGATCTCAGCACATTCACTACAGATTCAGCAGAGAGTTGTCTTTAGTGCGAATTTGTTAAGGCCTTTCAGCAGTTGTTCGCTTCACATCCACATCCATTTCCAGAGGGTTTCGGGGGTGTTCTCTGTATCACATGGAATTATTTAGCGCTTACTGTGTTAACTGATTGAGCGTTCAATTGACCCTTGGAGGCCTCAAAGTTCAATGTTTTGTGCTGCCTCTTAGATTTCTGCAGAATATCCGATTCAATTTCCATTGTATGGTGGAAAGCCTTCATCAAACCAACCAGATAATAATTCCGAGAGTTTGAACGCTTAGGGTCATTGTAGCCTCTCAAATTTTAGTCATAGAAAGATTTTGACTCCGTAATAATATATATATATATAAACAAACGCATCCAAATACTTAAACTACTTTAAATTTAAATATAAATATTTAAATTCATGACGTGGTTTATGTTGATTTTTTTTATATATACATTTTTACATATAAATTAAAAAATATATATTTATAAAAATAATATTAAAACATATATGTATTTATAAAAATAATATTAAAACATAATCACTTTAAAGGGTTAGTTCAATTTATTTATACCAAAGTAAAAAATGGACTCATTGAAACTTGACAACAACAAAAGCTACTATGTGGATCAAGCTAGTCAAATATAAAGAAGACAATAACAATATTATTAAATATTAAAAACATTAACCATCATACTGCGGGTTATGAATCTAATTCTCGTACCAAGATTGGTGTTATAGGGAAATTTGGGCACCATTCCCAATGACTTGGTTACACTGGACATCATCCCCAGAACCAATGAATAGGGTCTATCATCCCCTATCATTTAGTTGCTACATGCCCTAAGACAAAGAACAAGAACAAATCATCCATGACATTGCAAGGTTTCCAACATTTGAAGTACATGTTATATCACCTATGATCTCACCAACACAGCCTCTCAAGAGACTAATTTCTTTGCATATGCAGTTACCTCCATTCAAGGGTGCTCTGCAAAGCACTTCCCGACATTCAAGAGTGCATTGGTCAATTGAGAGCGAAATTCTCATTGTTCCAGAATCTCCACATGGTCAGTGCCTTCTAGAAGAGTCCATATGTGTCAAACTTCAAATCCATGTGTCCATCTAACACCTCTAAGCTTGGGAACATGTCTTGCCTATTATTAGAAAGTCATTGATTGTGAAACTGCCTTCAGCTGTTCTATAAATTGAGCACATATCCTAATGCTTGAGGACGAAGAAATTTCGTAGAGAAATATTTTTGAATTCTCAATTGAGTATTTGATTTGAGTGATATGCTGCTGGAGATATGTTCATTGTGATGAAGCTGGGATGACATTGGAGTTGGTGACATCAAATCAATCGTTGGTTGTAACCTCCCCCTTTTATCCATCAATAAAGATTGCTGCTCATTTTCCCACATATGTATCTGTATAAGCTTCTATCTTTCATATTATGGATTCTTAGCTGATTTATATGTTTCTTGTTTCATTGATTTAATTGATTAAGATAAATATCCATCTGTATATTGCAATCTCTTTGTTGTTTAGTGTTTATACTTGCAGGAACTAGTATGACAATCAAAGTTGGATTGGAAGCTACAACAAGAGCAACAGAAGGAGAATAGGAAGCGCTTGGACTCCAAGTAAGTTTCTCCATCTTTCTGTGTGTCTATTTACTCCTAGGAAAAGTGTCTGCAAAAGTCTTTGATCTGTTTTTCTAAATGCATAACACCACATTTAAGGAATGTGTTTTTATCCGTAATACATAATTCCGCATAGCAAATTGGCGACTCCGCTGGGGAGTTTACCTTTATCCTTGGTGTTTTTGCCTCTTCTTATCCACCCAGTAGCATCTACTCTCAACTATTAGGCTTTTGAAACAAAGAATTTCATTAGAAGTGTGTTTTAGTAGCTCGAATTTTTTTCTCTGTTGCGCCCAACACATTGTTGGTCAAGACACAGTGCTTTGCATAGCACTGTCTCCCACTTAGGGGTGCTTTGCAATGCACTGTCTCCCCTTAGAGACTGTGTTTCCCCCTAAGCCAGCCAAATTCCCTTTGAATTTGTCATTGCCATCACTTTCAACATTTTTTTTGCTGTGTTTTCAACTATCTAATGCCTCATAGAGACTAGTGAATTTACGTGAATCTTCCTCCTTTGAAAAGTAAGTTTCTTCAATGTCTCTTTAAGTGTTTTTCTTTATTATTGACAAATCAAATTCAAAGTATTTTTGCATTAGATCCATTTTTTTTCGTAAAGGAAATTGTCGTTAAATTCTTCGTTTCCTGTAGGAAAAATTGCAGTTTCATTCTTCATCTTTCCTAAAAGAGAAATTGTTTTTAAATTCATCATTTCTCAAAGAAGAAAGCATTTGTTTTTGTTAATTTGATGCGTATAGCTTCCTTTTTTCATTCACATTAAGGGGAATGAAAAGAAAACCCTGCATTTGCATATAGTGGATTGTGTGTTTTGCATAGGAACAAATTAGGAAAGTTGCATATTAGTTAGTGCTCTTTGTTGTTTGCTTTCAAAACTAATTGCTCTTTCCCTTTAGTAGCTAAGATTTTCATTGAAAAGTTTGCTTATCATTTTAGTTAGCATTTTAGGAATTTCCATCACATCATCGCGGTGAAACTTGAAAGGAAAATTGATAAACAAGATCAACTTAAAATTTACCTAAAAAAGCATTGAAACCATAACGATAACATTTAGAAGGTCTAGGCTAGAGATGTGTTCCGATGTTGTAAAACATAGCAGTTTTCATTAATTGTCTGTGATACATTCCGAGTGTGATACCTCACTCCACGTACGTAAGTATATCGTAGCTCGTCCATGTACCTTCAGGTATATCGGGTGGTGTTATAGGACGAAAAATATAAAGGAGTGCTCACATTAGGGGATTTTTGAGGTCTAAAATGGGCCTCCTAAAGAAATTGTAAAATAATAGTGGAAATAATAAATTAAGATTTGATTACATCATCAAATTTTAGAGGGAAAAAGGAAAAATTATTTTTTCAACTCATATTTTCAACTTATCTCCCAACGTTTTAACTCAAATTTCGAGCGAGGGTACTCTTTGGATGCAAAATTTAATTCCACATCCAAGGAGTACCCATGTTGAATACTTTCAATGGATCCTACTACACGAAAAATGAGAAATACATTAAAAACGTGATTGCAATCACGTTTTTCATGTATATCTCATTTTTCGTATAGCAGGGTCCATCAAAAGTATGCAACATGGGTACTCCTTAGATGAGGACTTAAATTTTCCATCCAATGAGTACTTCTGCTCGAAATTTGAGTAAAAAATTTGGGAGATAAGTTGAAAAAATAGTTTTATTATTTTATTATTTTTTAATATGTTTACCCTTTTAATTAAAAAATAGTGAATCATCCCCATGGTTGCCATCATCATCTTGAATCCTATTGGCTCTTAAAATTTTTATTTTGGTTGTACATTTTTCTTAGGAGGCCCATTTTAGACCTCAAAATTTCCCTAATGCATTGTGCAGTTTTGCATTAGACAGTGCTAATACAGACTTGGGCATCCACGTACCTTCGGGTATATTTGGGATGACAACTTTATGTTGCTATCCATCCATAGTGAATCAAGTCGTCCAACTTGTAAATTGTGATACACCGAACATAGCATTTGGGGAGATTATCTACCCGTACTTCTTGGTTCGCCAAGAGGTATTCTGCAGTTCACAGTTTCTTGGTAAACATTTTGCCTAGCATTTCCCTTTTATTTTGTTTATTTGTTTTTGGTCATAAAATAAGTCAGTCATCGTGGAAGAAGAAAATCCCTCTCCCCGTCATTTGCGTAGACTTGAATTGAAACCACCTTTACCATCGGAAGTCACTTTTGGTCGGCGAATGCGACATCGCTCTACCGAAACCAGTACCATCAGTACCTCTGGTGAAGCATCATCTTCACATATACCAGAGTCAACACAAGTTGTTTCTACAAATCCTGGTTCATCTACTGTTGTCGAGACAGAGTCCTCACAACTACCTGTGGTCACGATTAATCCAATTAGTGAGACCATACCTCCCGAACCCGACATTGTTCAACTGGAAGTTGATATGGATCCCATCGTGCTTTAGGGGGCAACTTTTATTGGTCACACTGGACATCATCCCCAGTACCAATGAAATAGGGTCTATCATCCCCTTATATTTTAGATGCTATATGCCCTAAGTGAAGAACATCTAGATCCCGAAGTCGAACAACCATAATTTGTTCCTGTATTGGTTACTCTACAATATATTGTAGTCATTGAGTCTCCCATATCGCACAGTCAACCTCCTAAAATATACTTTGGGCATGACAGTGAAATCATTCCTCCTGGTTTAATTTCGATTGAATAAATACCATAAGACGAAACACCTTTAACTCCAACCCATTTTTGGGAGAAGCTTTACGTGTACGAGTCTTTTCCTCAATCACCTTACTTTACTTTTGTTGATCATGTGATCCGGATTTTATGCAGGAACGCAACAGAATACAGATATAACCATGAATACAGAGATGCAGCGGAAATAGTGCTTCATTTTATTAATAAAAGAATGCCTGCAATAAGCTTACAAACATAATGGAAATAAGCTAGGGCGCTGGTAGCGTATCTCTGAGAAGAGATGTAGCGTATGCAGGCCTCTGAACTGTGTTACATTGAGGCTCGCAGGCCTATTACAGACATAATGGAAATAAATGAGCTAGGAAACTGGCATCGTATCCCTGAGAAGAGATGTATCGGCTCCCAGCCCCCTAAACTGTGTTACAATGCAGACATGATGGAGATGCGGCGAGCTAGGGCACTAGTAGCGCTTATCCCTGAGAAGAGATGTATCGGCTCCCAGCCCCCTGAACTGTCTTACAATGAGGCTTGAGGGCCTATTTATTGTTGAGAAACAATGTAGAATCTGAAACGTCCAAAACCCTAACTGTAGGAGATGAAGCACCAAAACTGTGGGTCCCGTTTAGGTAAATTGGTGGTTCAACTTCCTGGGGGCGTAACTTTGGCATCCGATCTCCTTTTGACGCGCTCAATAGCTCATTAGAAAGATCTATCCGAGGAGTACAATTTTGGAACGGGCAACATCGGTCCATGGACCCATGTTGCCCTCCGTTTTCCCAAAAAAACGTCGTTTAGGGCCTCAAAACGGCTCGGGAAGTTTAAGACCCAAAAAACTGCTAAAAATAGTAAGTTGTGCCGAAACTTACAAACTAAAATAACTGATGGTGGGGGTTCAAATGGACTTGATGGGTGGCCACCAATATCCACCTGGATTATTAATGCCCCAAAACGGCCTTCCGGTGTGCAGACCCGAAAACCTCGCTATAAATAGTGTCGTGGCCGGGCCGGAAAACTCGAAAGAATTGATGTCGCTGTCCAAATGGAATAGGTGGGAGGCCACCGATATCCACCGGATCATTCCTCCCTCCTTAGGAAGCAATGGTCTCCATTGCGTTAAGTTCCTCCATCGGGGGGGATTTTTGTCGAACTCGTGTCGCGCCGTGGCCGGGATGTAGATGTGCCACCGCTGGGCAGCCATTAAAGGATCTGAAAAAAAAATAAAAAATTTGTCCATCATCGCGTTCCTCTGTTTCTCGAGGGCATCCTCGAGCAAGATTTTGACAGGATCTCCTGCTCCCTCATCTTTCTTTCCTTCCGCCATGGGGGATTGTCGGGGTTGCGAGGTTGAACTCCTTATACCCTGGCCGCGTTGGGGACATGAAGAGAAAAACATAGAAAGAGCATACCCGCTCTGATACCACTGATCCGGATTTTATGCAGGAACGCAACAGAATACAGATATAACCATAGATACAGAGATGCAGCGGAAATAATGCTTCAATTTATTAATAAAAGAATGACTGCAATAAGCTTACAAACATAATGGAAATAAGCTAGGGCGCTGGTAGCGTATCTCTGAGAAGAGATGTAGCGTACGCAGGCCTCTAAATTGTGTTACATTGAGGCTCGCAGGCCTATTACAGACATAATGGAAATAAAAGAGCTATGGTACTAGCAGCGTATCCCTGAGAAGAGATGTGGCGGCTACCAGCCCCTTGAACTGTGTTACAATGCAGACATGATGGAGATGCGACGACTGGAGCCTTCCAGTAGCGCTTATCACGAAGAGATGTCGGCTCCCAGCCCCTGAAGCATCTTACAATGAGGCTCGAGGGCCTATTTATTGTTGAGAAACAATGTAGAATCAGAAACGTCAAAAACCTAGCAGTAGGAGATGAGGCGCCAAAACTATGGGTCTAGTTTGGGTAAATTAGTGGTTCAACTTCTCGGGGCGTAACTTACATCCGATCTCTAGTTTGACGCGCTCAATAGCTCGTTAGAAAGATCTATCAGGAGTACAATTTTGGAGCAGGCAACATCGGTCCATGGACCCATGTTGCCCTCCCCGTTTTTCCCCAAAAACGTCGTTAGAACAACTGTTCCGGAGGTTAAGACTTGAAAAAGCTGCTAAAAATAGTAAGTTGTGCAGAAACTTACAAACTGAAATAACTGATGGTGGGGGTTCAAATGGACTCGATGGGTGACCACCAATATCCACCTAGATTATTAATGCCCCAAAATGGCTTCTAGCGTGCAGGGTCCGAAAACCTGCTAAAAATAGTAAGCTGTTGGAAGTGAAAAGCTGCAAGAATTGATGTTGCGGGTCCAAATGGAATAGGTGGGAGGCCACCGATATCCACCTGGATCATTTAATCCGGATCTTGGGGGGAGGCCCCCAAGATCTAAAAGTTAAATAGATACGACAAGATGCGCACGCAAAATTATAATGCCAGAAAAAAAAGAGAACACAAAGAAAATAAAACCACAAAGAAACTTGTTTTATTAAAACAGAGAATAACTGTAGAAGCTACATTGTGGCGGACAAACTTACAAACTAAAATAACTGATGGTGGGGGTTCAAATGGACTTGATGGGTGGCCACCAATATCCACCTGGATTATTAATGCCCCAAAACGGCTCCGGGTGTGCAGGACCCGAAAACCTGCTATAAATAGTAAGCTGTGCTGAAGCTGGAAAACTGAAAGAATTGATGCTGCGGGTCCAAATGGAATAGGTGGGAGGCCACCGATATCCACCTGGATCATCATGTTTCACTTCGAGTTCTCGTAGAACCTATAGGGTATACTTTGGGTCATTTAACCATGGCTGAGAGAACATCACAGACTGAACTATCTATTTCAGCTACGACAACATCTATTGTTGCTTCATCTTCGATGTTTTTTCCATTGACTTCACCCATGTCATCATCTGGAATCCTATATGGTTCCTCCCTTATGAGTACTGAACAACTTGATCCTTTAATCCCATCTTCAGTGCGATATCAAGCTGATCCCATCATTTATTCTCCTTGGTGGCTAGTGATACCACATAAATTACCCTCGAAAATTCCAAAATTTAATGGAAACCCTGGAGAAGACCCGTCAACGCATGTTATAACTTATCATTTGTGGTTTTCATCAAATGATGACTCTGTTAGACTACGTCTTTTCCAGCACACACTCACTGGTCCGACTGCACAATGAGGATGGTTCTTTTACTGTGTCAAACTCGTTTAAAAATGAAACATGTGATGAGCATAGTTCCTTTTCTTGTGTCAAGCTTATTAAAAAATGAAACAAGGTTCCTTCAGGATGGTTCTTTTACTTTGTAAACCTCGTTAAAAATGAAACATGCCATGAGTGTAATTCCTTTTCTTATGTCAATCTCTTTAAAAAATGAAACAAGGTTCCATGAGAAAAATTCTTTTCCTGTGTCAAGCTCGTTAAAAAATGAAACAAATCCTCTCCTAAATGATCTCGTAAATGAACCTTCATTCCATTCAGATATTAGTAACCAATAGTCTACTTAGGTGAATCAAATGATGCTTGGGGGGCATATTCTCTTGCAGGTGTCATTCGACATGTGCCCTTTCATGGGGCATTCAAAACATTCTTACCAATTGCATGTAATTGACCACTGAAGTTCGGGGGCAAAACTGGTTCAGAGCTCCAAAATCCAAATGGGAACTTTAAAATGGTAAAAATGAATAGTAAAACTCTTTTAATTACTCATTTGATTATTTTAAAATCATATTTATTGGTATTACTATGGTTTTATTCAATTTTTATCATGAAACGAGTATTTTTATGTAATGTTCCTTTTTCAGGAATATTGTCAAGCTGCTCAATGGGAACGTTGTATAAGGATAAATAGGAAAATAAAATGCAGAGCCAAGCTTGATTCCTCTTGAATATGCTACGCGGGACTCAAATATGGAATTTCTTCAAAAACAAATCAAGTTAGATCTGCTAAACAGATCTCCCGCAACTGGTATCAATGTAATGTCCTCTTTTTGAAACATTAACAATCAATAATATGACCTATACCAGAGATTGAATGAAGGGAAATTTACTGGATATGTCACCTTCTTGAGGAAGTGTGAGCTCTGAAGGCTATTTTTCCCTTTTCAGACTCTGTCCATAGACTCTTGGCGAGAGGTAATGCCCAAAGGGTTTACTCAGCAAGGCATGCCTAAAAAACACATTTTTCAGGAATGGGAGCTTTAGCTATCATGAAATATGCTTAAGAACACTCAGAAACCAATATAAATTACATCAGAAACCTTTACTCAACTGTTATTCTCAAAAAGGTGAGGAAAAGCAGTTTTTTATGTACTAAAATAGGTGTATAAGAAAATATGCGTAAAATGAAGGCTCAAGGTTCTGGAATATGTTAGATCAGGTTAAGAGAGACTCACATGCAGAGTTTTAGCTCAAAAAAATATTTTTTTCTATTTTAAACAGTTCCTCCTTCACGACTAGTCAAGAAAAACCCTACTTCCCCATGACCTACTTTATGCAGAAATTTTCTGAAGCATGGATAGTGTGATTTCTAAAGGGATTGGTTGATTTTATGCATGAATATCAGTATGAAAGTTCAGAATAGGAAGCATATGGATTATACTAAGAAAATGTTGAGGAGGTAAATCCCCTCTGCGGACAGAGGCGATCCCTACTAGCCCAGCAGGGGTCTAGCAACAAACAAACAATGCTATGACGCAAGCTCCTAGTTACGAAATGAAAGACTTGAGATAAGAGCCTACCTGGATTCCAACGCTAGATCCGAAGAAGAAGATGCCCCCGTCCTTCAGCCCTGGCAGATCACAATCCTTCCACGATCTCCGTGGACGAACACCTGCACACAGAAGAGACGAACAGATACATGCATAGGAACCAACATACGTAACTAAATATCGGTCAGAAAAGATATTACTCGCATTAACATGATTGCAAAAGGAGTGGAACCATAATCATAGTCATCTATTAAAGTGATAAACGAATAGAAGTTACAACCGAGTTCTGACGTCGCAGCCTCCTTTGTACGGGTCCCCGGTTGTCCACGTCTCGCAAAGCTCGCCAAGGAAAGGGAAACCTCTCCAGAGTCTCGTAACAATGGTCTCCTTGCTTAATGGGCCTTAAGGGAAAGAAGGGATTCTTTACAGCACAAAGGCACTTGGGAATAGGGTGATGCAAAGCTTCAGCACTTCAAGACTAGCTTGCCATGGATCTGAGCAAGCTTTTATAGATGGGGAAGGAGGGAGTTGGGATCCCTATTATTATGGGATTGGCCCTATCAACAAGGAAGGTTCTATAGAAGGTGGCAAAACTACTTCCCTTCCATAGAACTCCCGTAGCCAAACCTCCCAACTCAAGATAGGCAGTGGTTGTGAGTTTGTTTGAACTCAACTTCCGCCATCCATATATAAAAAATAGTCCCTAAAATGGGTGGCGCGATTGCTGCTCTATGACAGAGCGCCAAGTGGCGCGACCTCTTTACAGGATTTCCCTGAGTGGCGCGAGTACTGAACTGTCTACCCGCGCCAATGCAAAAAGAGCTGTTTTTCATGGATTTGCAAGGAGATGTCTCAAGGGGAAATGAAGCTCATACTCAGAGGGATGCAATGATGATGTTTTCAGTGCATGACAGTGTTCACAGGTCACGTTATGGGTCCTCCATTGTGCGGGACGGGGAATGGTAGGGACGGTGACAAATTACTGTGTAACAGATGCCCCCTAAAGCATGAGGCCCGAGAGAGGGAGGGGTGAAATGCTTTACGAGAACATGTCCAACTGAAGGCCCGCCGTCGGAAAACCTGCACAGACAGATACAACTGATATCTCAAGTACATGATGTATATATATGGTATGGACGCAGCCATCCGAACAGAGTATGCTATAATCCGGATCCAGGGTATGGGCGCAACCATCCAACTAAGATCAAACAAATAGACTCGGGTATGGTCGCAGCCATCCAATCATTGAGTCATGTACATAATGACAATAATCCACAATCGCAGCCTGGATTACAACAGACACAATCCAGGGTCTTGCGCTCCATCTCGACCCAAACAAGTACAAGTTCTAGCATGCGAATGTGTGAGCCGATGTCGAACATGCAAGAACATCGTCTGATTACCAGCCAATGATGAAAGCTGTTAACAGACGCGAGAGAAACCACCAATAATGACGATGGTCCTCAAGCTACTACAGGTACAATCTACGGCGTGTGAATAAATGAGCTGACGTCGAACACCCGCAGAATCATCCGATCGGAGGCCAATAATGAAAACCCCTCGTCGAATGCGACGAACCTGCCATTAAGGCATGCAGGCTCCAAGGTACCATCAGGAGTCTCTAGACCAACTTCCTGGATAATGAGTTGAAGTCGACAGGAAGTGACCTTGATCGAAGGTGGGCCATAATGATTCCCATATCATCGACACGAGACAGAGGAACATAATGTTTTGTTGTGAATCAGGATCATATGAGAAACAGAGGAAGGTTGATATTCGTAGAGGCCAACTTCTCTTGAACATATAAACGGCACGGCAATGGACTTGGCAGTATTTGACATCAACAGATCAAAGGTCATGGCGACGAGGCAGTGAACAGATGAGAGGTCAAAAGAGATTACCCAAACCCATGGAAGCAAAGTGAAGCAATGAGATGAGATGTCCCCAACCCGACACGAATGCAGACAAGTGCCATGTTCAAGAGCGACATACTGCCGACGACAACGACGATGGTTCCATTTTTCCCCCACCATTTCTGGCGAGTACCCCAATTATTTTTGATAACAAGCTTCAAGGGGATAGCATATGCTTGTGATATAAGTCCGCCCTTCGGGCGAATCCATCCTAGTGCATTTAACGAGTCCTAGGAAGGAGAAACTCGGAGAACGTCATTTCGACGGAATCCAATGTCATCAAGGTTTAACGAGTCTGACAAAGGAAGAACTCGGCGTCTTTTCATGTTTAGAGAGTTTGAAAGGACAGCTGAAAAGAAAACTCCACAGGTCCCTTTTCGTAAATAGTTTCCCAGATCCGAAAAGGTAGAAAACAATATCCGGGAAAACCTCCTAGTCGCGATAGGCTAGGGTATTCCTTTTCGTAATCGATCCAGCCCAGCCCGAAAAAGGGTTAAACTTATACTGGGTGAATGTCGATTCGTGTCCATTTTAACGAGATCGAAACGACAAGGGCCTCGACGATCTTTTCATATTTAGAGAGTCAGAAAAGAGCTGAAAGATGACTCCTCCTGGAGGAACGAGTGGTAGCAACTGGTTCCGGTAATGGTGGAACTACTCTGAACAAATAAAGGTCGAGAGGCTGGCTAACAAGACCACTCATAGCAGCGGTTCCTCAGGAACGGGTAAAACAAGCAAGTGAAGGCATATGATCGGCCAAGCAGATAATGACGATGGAGCGAGAAAACCAAGGCTCATCTGGCAAAATAGGCTGATAAGATGACAATCACAAGGGGTAAAATGGGAAAGGTTTCATTTTTACACAAGCTTGAAATCAGGAAACTCTGCTTGAAGTTGGTTTCATTTTTACACAAGCTTGAAACAAAGATAAACTATGCTTGAAATCGGTTTCATTTTTACACAAGCTTGAAACGGAAACAAACTATGCTTGAAAAAGTAAGCATGCCCCCAGCATGGTGACACAATTCGAGGTACATGCCCCCCAAGCTTCAGTCCATATGAAAAGAAGATGGAGTGAAGGTTCAAATTACAAGATCAAAAGAAAAGACTCGACTGGGATTTTACGAGATCTTATCAAAGACTCGAATTGAACGGGAACGTGTTTCATTATTTTAACGAGGTTGACACATTAAAAGAACTATCCTCCAACATCCTTGTTTCATTTTTTAAGGAGCTTGACACAAGCAGAACGAACTATGCTCCGACAACCTTGTTTCATTTTTTAAGGAGCTTGACACAAGCAGAACGAACTATGCTCCGACAACCTTGTTTCATTTTTTAAGGAGCTTGACACAAGCAGAACGAACTATGCTCCGAACACCCTTGTTTCATTTTTTAAGGAGCTTGACACAAGAAGACAAACTATGCTCCGACTAGACCTCATCATAATGAATAAGAAGTCAGGGCTTCCAAGAGTTCCACTCCCGATGGAAGGAAAACATCCTGGAAGTCAGGACCCAATGCCCCCAGCACATTATGCACAACGGCATCATCACTGAGCACAGGCACGGGGTAAGTAGCCACATAGTTGACCTGCGGTGGAGCAGATACAATGGGTGGATAAAAACCAGGAGGGGGTGATGGCGGAGCAGATGCTACATTGGGACCAAAGAACGACAGCTGATCAATGGTCACAATCCGTCCTTCATGTGGAAAACAGGCCACACGAAAAAGGGAGGAGACGAGCGCTCCCATGGCATAGGTGTAATCGCGCCCCAAAAGCAGATTGAAATCCAAGGGGCCTGGAACGACCATCACGTCCATATGGACGGTTTTGCCTCCCAAAGTAATCGGTAACCTTGGAAGGATCCCCAACGGTTGACTCGTCCTTCTATTAAAAGTGAGCAGATTCTGCGTAACAGGCGCAAGCGGCGGGGAACCGAAAGCTTGCCAGGTAGTTGAAGACAGAATACTAACAGAGGCACCTTCGTCTATAATGGTGCTGGGTACAACCAGACCAAGAGCCTGTACTGTGATCTCGAAAGGCACGTAAGACGGAAGGCGGAAACCTGCAAATCGACTCCAATCAAAGGAGGCGACCAAACTACTCGGAGGGGATACCATCGAACCGAGAAGGTCTTCCCCTGATGTTACGGAAGCAGAAGCCTCCTCCATGACCTCCATCTCGAAGGCGGGAGGAATATCCTCCGTAGCCTCCATCTTGGGAGGCGGAGGAGAAACTTCTTGAAGTACAGGGACAGGAGAATCTCTCTCCAAGTCTGAAGAACCTGAAGAAACCAGAAGAACATGAGGGTTATGGGGTCCACTCTCAACAGAAAAGACCTGGTGCACCGCAGATGAGGCCAGTTCAACCGATCCCACGACCAATGGTTGGTCGGGAACGGATTCCTGAATCTGAATTTCTGGAGGAGTGGGATCGACCAAGGATGACCCTTGACCAATCACGGCATCAGCCGGTGGAAGACTCAAAGAAATCTGTTTATAACCAGCCGGGAGGCGTGGTGTAGAAACAGTCAGGTTGTCCAAGACTCGCTTGGCTTCATCCATATAAGGACAAAGGTGAATAGCATGGTGCCCTTCACACAACTTACGGGGATTGGTGATCTTACCCTGCTTCTTAGGAGCCTTACCAGTGCCCCCAACCTGACTCCCGGAAGCCAAAGACAACGGTGGGGGACCGTTGGACCATACTTCGAGTACCTTGGGAATGCCAGGGCAGTCTCGAAGAAGATGGTCTCCCGTGCACAACATGCAGGGGAACTTGACTTTCCGAGGAGGGTTGGAAGGGTTATCAAGAGGAGACGTTTCAAGAGGAATAGCAGCACTTTTAATCTCTCGCTTATCAGACTTCTTCTTCTTTGTCTTCTTCTTCTTCTTCTTAGCCACCTGGTTACTCGAATCCAGACTTTCACCGGGCGAAGAGGAGGAGGAGGACTCAGAAACAGGCGAAGAAGGGGAGAGGTCCACCTTAGAATCAACATGATGTGGTTCGGGTGGAGGAACTGATTGACCAGTAACTGAGACATTCGGAACGACAGAGGTTGAGAACAACCAAACAGGCAACCCAACAGTTAACCCGGGAAGGGACAACGTCGCCATGTAAGGAGCACCAACATTTCCAAAAGGAGGAAAATGACCAGGATTCCCTTCTGAGGGGATTCCTTGGTTGGTGAACTCTGAAAAAGTTGCCATCAAACTCAAAACCACACACGAGCTGAAAACGAGTTAAGACACACGATCAAACGGTCAACAAGCAATGTCTAAATGGGTGTGTAATCGTGGGCGATTAATTTTACCACATTGGAAAGTAAGAAATTCTACCGTTTCATGTTTCAAGAGTCGAGAAACGATAAAAAGATGACTCTATCTCTTTCAGAGTTGACACAAGCATGAAAGGACAAGCGCTTGACGGTCTTTTCAAGTTTAGGGAGTCGGAAAAGACCAAATGACTGCTCAGGAAAAACTAGGCACAAAGGGTGTACCAAATATCCGTGAACTGCAATATACACCTTGGTTTCAAAAATGAAACAGAGATCGACCAAGGACTTTCCGTACGTGCAGGTAGTCTCCCCAAATGCTGTGTTCGGTGTATCACGGGTATAGGGCGGCAGACTCGGCTTCCTGTGGATAAAGGATTGAAAACCTATAAGGGTCTCCCTTTATATACGCGACGGTACGGGGAGCGCAAGTCCGTACTAGCGCTGTCTAAAGCCAACAGGCGAACGACAGCTGCTAGGTTTAACGACGCCGGAACACGTCTCTAGCCTAGACCTTCTAAATATGTTGCGTTAAGTTCCAATGTTGCCTTAGGTTAATTGAATAGATTTTACAGTTGATCTTCAATTAAGTTTCAATTTCCAGGCCCTATCGTATGTAGTGTCTCCTAAATGCAAGCTATATGCCACGATGCAACATTTCGTTCGATGAAAACTAGTTAAATGAGAGTTGAGAGCTTTTATACAAACGAAATGAGCGGAATACAAACAAGAATGTCTCTAATGCAACTAATGCAATTGCACACTTTTCATTCAAACACTAATCACTAGTAATACGGAAAAGATGACAATTTGCACTAATTAAAAAAACAAAAGAGACTATATATTTTTTTTGATTTTCAATGTTTAATGGCTAATGTGCACTGAAAACAAAAGGAACAATTGGAGAAATGATAACTAAGAGAGCGAAGCAAACAACATTCACTCAACAAAGCAAGCAACCAAATCTCTAAATCGGCCCAAAGTCTCTCAAATCGAAGAAAGACTCGAAAACACCCAATGGACCGTGTGATCTGGGTCCAAAGCAAGGGCAAACGAATTCTGAATGAAAGAATGAACAATCACTCAAAAGACGCAACAAAACACTCAAAGACTGCTAAGAGGGCGTGGAGAATTAATCAACAAGTCGACAGGACAATCAAGACACCAAAACTCCCAAGGAGGGCTCGATTCACTATGCCACTAGATGCCCTAGGGCTCAAATCGTGAAACCGATAGATAGAGGCAAACAACCAAAGGATAGCGGTGAATTCCAGTCAAACAAGACTCCAATACACTCAAACAATCGGGAAATCAAGAAGAAAAGTACTGGTCAAGCTCAGAAAGCCAAAAATTGAAGAAACTCAAAAAAGTCACAGGGGTGGCGCGACTGTGGCCTTGAAACTAGCGCCAGAGGCCGAGTGGCGCGAGGCAGACAAATGCAACACGCGCCAAGTGGCGCGAATGTCAGGTAAAAACCCGCGCCAGTCTAGTTCTTCAATGAAAATTAAAAAACAAGCTAATCTGAAAAGAGACCAACACAAGCTAAGCAAACCAAGAGGCTAAAATAATGAAAGAATCCAACCCAGAAGGTTCATCAAGCAAGGAGAAACAATCAAAGTGAACCAATCATAAACGGGACAAGGAAAACCGGACGATCCCCAGTATGGTCGCCAATTTGTTGAGGAGGTAAATCCCCTCTGCGGACAGAGGCGATCCCTACTAGCCCAGCAGGGGTCTAGCAACAAACAAACAATGCTATGACGCAAGCTCCTAGTTACGAAATGAAAGACTTGAGATAAGAGCCTACCTGGATTCCAACGCTAGATCTGAAGAAGAGATGTCCCCGTCCTTCAGCCCTGGCAGATCACAATCCTTCCACGATCTCCGTGGATGAACACCTGCACACAGAAGAAACGAACAGATACATGCATAGGAACCAGCATACGTAACTAAACATCGGTCAAAAAAGATATTACTCGCATTAACATGATGGAAAAAGGAGTGGAACCATAATCATAGTCATCTATTAAAATGATAAACGAATAGAAGTTACAACCAAGTTCTGACGTCGCAGCTTCCTTCGAACGGGTCTCCGGTTGTCCACATCTCGCAAAGCTCGCCAAGGAAAGGGAAACCTCTCCAGAGTCTCGTAACAATGGTCTCCTCGCTTGAATGGGCCTTAAGGGAAAGAAGGGATTCTTTACAGCACAAAGGCACTTGGAATAGGGAGATGCAAAGCTTCAGCACTTCAAGACTAGCTTGCCATGGATCTGAGCAAGCTTTTATAGATGGGGAAGGAGGGAGTTGGGATCCCTATTATTATGGGATTGGCCCTATCAACAAGGAAGGTTCCATAGAAGGTGGCAAAACTACTTCTCTTCCATAGAACTCCCGTAGCCAAACCTCCCAACTCAAGATAGGCAGTGGTTGTGAGTTTGTTTGAACTCAACTTCCGCCATCCATATATAAAAAACAGTCCCTAAAATGGGTGGCGCGATTGCCGCTCTATGACAGAGCGCCAAGTGGCGCGACCTCTTTACAGGATTTCCCTGAGTGGCGCGAGTACTGAACTGTCTACCCGCGCCAATGCAAAAAGAGCTGTTTTTCATGGATTTTGCAAGGAGATGTCTCAAGGGGAAATGAAGCTCATACTCAGAGGGATGCAATGATGATGTTTTCAGTGCATGACAGTGTTCACAGGTCACATTATGGGTCCTCCATTGTGCGGGACGGGGAATGGTAGGGACGGTGACAAATTACTGTGTAACAGAAAAACAAGCATTTTCATAAGGAAAAACCCCGCAATAAGGTGTTGCAACACATAAGGAAAGACTGCATGACCATGACAGTGTTATTTTCTAGGGTTGAAGCAGTGTTTAATTAATCTTCAGATTTGAAGCATATCAGTACCAATAGATGCTAATCTATACATTCCCCTTGGGGTTTTGTGCAAAACATGAAATGCCGGAAGTAGATCTGAGACCTAAAATTGTAGATCTACAAAATGATTCAGAAATTTATGAATAATAACATGTTACATCAGATCAGATCTGAAACTAAAATGGATTGGATAGCCAATCCATGGATCACCACAATGAGACGAAGAATCCTAACATCGAAGATCTCTCCTCCAAAGGACCGACAAAACACCCAGCAGCTATAGATCTGCAAATAACGTAGTTCAAGGGAAAATACTACGCTGCCTCTTCTAGAATGGGTTTGGCCTATTTCCAAAATGTATATCTGAAGCCCAATGAGTCTAAAACCAACTTATCAATGGGATAGATGAGTTTCCCAGTGACAAGGGGTGCTAGAACTCCCTAGATATAGAGAGATCTAGTCTCCACTTGTTATAACTCTCATAAAAAATTCAACTCTAAACAGGACTGTGCTGTAGATGCAAGATGAAGCTTGGAAAAAATGCTGGATAGTGGAGAAATGCAACACAGTCTCCTCCAAATAGCTACTCCATGGAAGGAGATAGGGTTCCTAAACAGGAAACCCTCTTCCCTTTGGCTAAACAGCCAAGAGAACTCGAGTTGCCCAAGCAACCTCAAATTCGAAATATCTTCAACAACCCTTGTTTGTTGCCCTCCTCCTTCTTTTATAATATTGGAGTCTTGGCAAAACCATAAACCACTTCATTGGTTTAGCCCCTTTCACATTTAGAAGCTCCTTCTAGAACTGCGCAGTCTAAGATGCCCTCTTGTGATTTAGCCCCTTTCACACCAGCAAGATATAATTTAAATAGCCCAGATGTGTCTCTGTTCACATAGGCATTGATTTATTCTTAGTTTCAGGAGTTTTACATGTCCTCATTCACAATTTATTCATTAATCATGAAATACAAAATAAATAAGGAAAAATTAATGTTCCAATTAGTTGAAGCTAATTTAGGAACATTACATTTTAATCCATTTGATGTTGTTATGAATAGGTTTGCAAATGATGAGCAGATTATTCGTGCACATTTATTTCAAGAATGATTTGACCACAAAGCATAATTTTATCCTTATTTTTTGAGCTTTGTTAAAAATGAAAAAGGACTTGAAGTGCACTTTTATCTCTTTTTTGAGTTTCGATAACAGTGAAAATGTAATTCCTGGAGTCTTCTTTTAGCTCTTTTTCAGACTCCGATAATGTGAAAAGATTGTCGACCACTTGTCTTTTCGAGCTCATAAAAGTAAATGAATTGATATCTACTCAGTATAAGTTTAACCCTTTTCTGGAATGAGATAGATTATTTACGAAAAAAGAATGCCTTAGTCGAACATGGCTAGGATGTTCTCTTAGATATTATTTTACACTTTTTTGAATCTGAGCGACAACTTTACGAAAAAGTACTTATGAAGTTTTCTTTCGTCCTCTTTTTCAAACTCTCTAAATATGAAAAAGGACTAGGATGTCACTGTCGGTAGGCTCGCTAAAACATGAAATAGAGACAGGCTTGTCGATCATGGCAAGAAGACTCGTTAAATTATTAAATAGTGATACATTATTCACCCGAAGGGTTGAATTATAGATCAAGAATATGTTATCCTCCTCAAAATTGTTAAAAAATAAAGAGGTACTGGTCGACAAATGATTGGGGAAAATTTGGGAAAGTGAACAAAACTTTTTACAATAGTAGGTCGCTCTTGAACATGACACTTCACTCCATCACCATGGCTACTCGGGTTGGGTAATCTAATTGACAGTTCATTCATACCTATGGTTCATCATACCTTCACTTCGGTTTTGGCTCAATGCTACCAACTCATCTCAGTGTCGCCGATATGTTCAAGAGAAGTCATCCAGTGAATACTCATCCTTCTGCAATACTCATAAACCTTCATTCTCATGACAATCATCCCTGAACATTGGTATATTATGTCATACTTTGTCTCCGAAATCAGTAACTCCCATTTCAAAATAAAGTAGCTTCCTGTCGACATCAAATTATCATTCAAGAAGTTCACTTAGAAACATCATCTTCCAATACCATGAGGCTTGTTACAGCATCGACAAGATCCTCGCTTGTAGACTTTTGACCGAAAGATTTTGTTTGGCGTTCGATATCAAATCATCTATTCATGCCTTACGAAATGTACTACAGTACCTTGAGGGCCATTGACATTAATGGTGGTTCTCTCACATTTGTTAACAACTCACATCATTGGTTGGTAATCAAACGATGTCTTACCATGTTCGACTACAAATCATATATTCGCATGGCTAGACTTGTACCCGAACGATCAAGTGAACGAGATAAGAAGACCCCGGATCTAGTTTTAGCCATCTGGGCTGCGATTTCAGGATTGTTGTACACAACATCTGTATGGTGAACTTACATATAGATTGTCATCCAAACATGGGCCTATATCTGTAGGCATGTTTGTATTGGGAAACATTCCAATGCAGACGAATTTCTGCACTATGTACATGTTATTAGATAGTTTATGTGCTGAGCATGGGAATGCCTTCCCTCAGCAATTCATGATCTATAGGATATATCAAGATGTAATGTATTGTAATATTGATGCAGGTCGCCACTCTGCTTTAGTTCCAGCCCATCACAGTGTAAAGCATCTCATTAAAACAATATTTTTATTATTATTCTGACTTCATTCTTTAGGGGGAAATTGTTATAGGTCAATTTGGGCACCATTCTCAATGACCTAGTTAAATTGGACATCATCCCCAAAACCAATGAATAGAGTCAATAATCCCCTATCATTTCAGTTGCTACATGCCCTAAGACAAAGAACAAGAACAAATCATTCATGACTTCCATTGCAAGGTTTCCAAGATTTGAAGTACGTGTTATATCACCTATGAGCTCACCAATGCAACCTATCAAGAGACTAACTGCTTTGCATATGCAGTTGCCTCCATTCAAGGGTGCTCTGCAAATCACTTCCCGACATTCAAGAGTGTGTTGGTCAATTGGGAGCGAAATTCTCATTGTTCCAGAATCTCCACATGGCCAGTGCCTTCTAGAAGAGTCCATATGTGTCAAACTTCAAATCCATGTGTCCATCTGACACCTCTGAGCTTGGGAACATGTATTGCCTACTATTAGAAAGTCATTTATTGTGAAACTACCTTCAGCTGTTCTATAAATTGAGCACAGATCCTAGTGCTTGAGGAGGAAGAAATTTGGTAGAGAAATGCTATTGAATACTCAATTGAGTGTTTAATTTGAGTGATATTATGTTGGAGATATGTTCATTGTGATGAGGTTGGGATGATGTTGGAGTTGGTGACATCAAATCAATCGTTGGTTGTAACCTCCCCTTTATATCCATTAATAAATATTGCTGCTCATTTTCCCACATATGTATCTGTATAAGCTTCTATATTTCATATTATAGATTCTTAGCTAATGTATATGTTTCATTTTTCATTGATTTAACTGATTAAGATAAATATCCATCTGTATATTGCGATCTCTTTGTTGTTTAGTGTTTATACTTACAGGAACTAGTCTGGCAATCAGAGTTGGATTGGAAGCTACATCAAGAGCGACAAAAGAAGAATAGGAAGCGCTTGGACTCCAAGAAAGTTTCTCCATCTTTCTATGTGTCTATTTACTCTTAGGAAAAGTGTCTACAAAGTATTTTATCTTTTGTTCTAAATGCATAGAACCACATTTACGGAATGTATTTTATCTGTAATCCATTATTCTGCATAACAATTGGGGCTACCAGGTCAGCTAAGTTCTACTTAGGTGCAAGTGGAAGGCCAAGGTGTTTCTCGAGCCACTCCACTATTATGTATATGCTCGAGGGAGTAGAAATATCCAAACATGATTCATGTCGCTCAAGGATGGTCCTACCTATGAGGAATTTCATTTACCAGTATAGGTCAGTAACCTACATATATTGGTTTTATCTTCCCCCATATTACCGGTATTTGGAACCCAATAAAATCATTCGACAAGGAATTCTATGTTAGAAAGAAAGGATCGTTGAGTGGAGGCTTCCTGCTCCATGTTAGTGAGCTCATCTTGAACATGTGGAGGTATAAGTTTTGTGAAGCGAGAAGATGATGCTTGAATTCTATAGTGCATGTGAGTTATTCCTCGGTAAACTCACTCCTGGTATGAGGCATCCCCTCATCTAATTATTCATCGGTGTTGTAAAATGGTGAAGGTGTTTGGATTGACTTGTGTTAATCGATAGTGGGAATATGTCAGGCATGCATAGAGAGAGAAACAAGGTGCTGAAAACCAGAACTAGAGGTCATCGAAATAATTTGTATAAAAATTACTGAAGCCATCCAGCAGAGAAATTAATGCAATGATGTGATTTCTCAATGCATAAAGTGCATGATCCCATCTATCCATTTGTTAGGTCCCCATAATTTATCAGATTGGAAAGACCAAATGTACAATGGTAACATCAAACCAACTTTGGAGTTGTAGGACCTAGCCTTCCTGGACTCAGAGAGGGCTCTCTCTATATTTGTGTAAAAGATGTAAACTTGATTGATTTTAGGGTTTTGATTTTAGGCTAGTTATAATGATTAGGGTTTGTTTGTTTGGTTGGGTAGGTTGTCAAGAAGAACAAATAGAGTAAGAGAAACTTAAGCCAATGGGCTATGGAGTCCGCAAAAGGTCTTGAAAAGGTCTTGAAGGTGTTTCATAGGGAAAGTTAACAAAGCCAAATGGATCTAAATAGGTTTAGTGAGTGTGAAATGAACATGAAGTTGTGAATGCAATAGGTTTAAAGGGAAATTAAGGATCCTTCAACATACTAAAACAAGAAAATATTTAAGGATGATAGCATAGTAAAACTGAAGGGCAGTTAATAATTCTTCAACTAGAGTTCACTAGAAAAACCTCAAAACAACAATCAAGTAATCCTAGAGAGCAGTTAAGAATTCTCCAAATATTACTTTCAAACAAATAGAACTTTTAAGATAACGTTTTAGTGAAACTAAAGAGAAGTTAAGGATTATTTAATTAAACTTCAAAGAAGAAAAAATAGAGATAAAAGGATGTAGACAGAAGTAGGGTGCCAAGATAACATATCCAACTCTAAAATTTATGTCCTATTATCAGAGAAACCATGAACATAATGTAAAAAAAGGAAAACATTGACAAGAGTGGAATAACATCACCATCTAACAAAGCTCATGAATCCTAGGAATGTGTCGATTCCATTGATATTCAGTCCAAGAGATTTACAAGGCTCCAAAGCCAAACTTCATTAAACTCAGAGTCTATGCTCAACTCAACAATTAACCAACAAAAAAAAAAATAATGAGGCCCTCATGCAGTATTTAACTTGCAAAGTAGGGACAAAACCCTAGCTAGGGTTCCAAAATGTCATTAACTACATCATAAATGCATTTAACCATTGTGACCATGCAAGGCCAAAGGCACAAATATCCCAACTGCAAAAATAACTTCTATCATAAATTCTAAGCTAAATCTACAGATATTTGTCTACTAAGCCGTCAAAATATATTTTTCATTAACTCCTTGTGTGTTTTGTTGACTTTTAGGCAAGGGCGTAGTGCCAACACTGGGAAAATCACTTGTTTTGTAGCTGAGTTGTGGAGGCCTTCCCGGTGTTCAAATGAGCTCCATGATAGCTCATTAGAAAGCATGTCCTAACTAATTTCCAAAAATGCTTTTAGTTTCCTGATTGGTTTCCATTTTCCTAGTAAAAAGCCACTTTTTCCAAGACTACTTAGGGCGCAGCGCCAATGTTGAAAATAGGGCAGAAAGGTGATTGTTTGCTAGTTTTTGGCACTTTTGGAGGACCAGTTTTTCTCCAAATGAGCTGAAAATTTGTGTGGGTGATGTCCTTGGCTAGATGAACACAAAAATGCAAATTTTCCTCCATTGGGTGTCCCAAAAAATAGTGCAGATCCAGTGGCGTTGTGCGCTTGGCCCTTCAAAACAATCAAAATTTCCAAAAACTCAAAAAGATGCCAAAATTTGGATTTTTCTTACTGATCATGTCTGGGATGCTTGTGGGGATGCATCAACAAGAATTTCAAGTTTTTCTTTTTCTTTTGTCTCTTTTAAGGCTTGAATATTTTCAAGGGCTCTTTTGAGCTTGGCCCTTGCAATCTTGTTTCTTAAGGCATAATACCTTGCCATCTTCTTTTGAAGGTCAAGGTCCCTCTTGGTCTTCTCCAGCTGATCCTCTAGGTGCACATTTTCCCTCTCTAGACAATATTCCCTATCATAGTCTATTTCCATGGCAAGCAACTCACTTGGAGTGAGATGCTCTCCCAATGCTACCTCTTTCTCTCTTTCTTTGGCTAGAGCCTTCTTTAAGCCAATTTTCCTTGGCCTCCTCCTAGGAAGTTGTTCTTCCTCCTATTAATTGTCATCATGAATGTAAAAGACCTCATATAGCTTTGCCTTGGATTTTATAGCCGCTTTCCGAGCTCTGATAGCTCTGACCTCATAGATAGCCTTCTCTGCCTCCAGATGCTTGTTTTCAACCTCAAAAAAGTGGATCACATTCTTAGCTCTACCTAGATTGGTTTGTAGATCTTTAATATGATCATCTTTGCTTTTAAGCAACATGTTAGTGATCCTCTGCTCAGTTTCATCATCACTGTCAAGGTGAATAAGTTGAAACCCTTGTTCAGTTTCATGCTTGTCTTCTTCTTCTCCATCAATGACCTTTCCCTTACCTTTGTCAAGATGCTTGGTTGTTGTAGAAGGCATGGCCCCTTGCCTCTTAAGGGAAATAAACACATGCCTATTTCCCCTCTGGTAGGTTAAAGGAAAAGGTTCTATGTTACTCATCTCAGTGTCATTTGTTTCACTATCATCATCACTGCCATCATTACTGCCATCTTCTTCAATGTTCTTTGCCTCACTGACATCTTCCTCACTGCCACTTGCCTCACTACTGTCTGCCTCATCAATGTTTTCCTCGTAGCTTCTACCTCATTTCCTCCTTCCTCATTGTTTTATGCACTACCATCTTCCTCATTACTCTCTTTACTGTTTTATGCACTAGTACCATGAGGTGATGGTAAGGGATTGTGAAGAGGTGATGAAGGAGGATCATCATGATGTGAAGGACTGTGAGTGGATGGTGAGGTGGAAGAGTCATCATGAGGTGAGGGAAGGTGAGTGGATGGAGGAATGGGAGGATGAGAAGATGAAGGGACATATTGTTGCTGATGGGCTTGTGGAGAAGTAAACACCTCATTGGAAATGAAGGTCTCCCATGGAATACCCTTCTGCTGTAGTTGGTGCATAACAACCATCTTGATCAAAGAATGATGGAAAAGGCTTTGCATCTGCTGAGGATAGTCTCTTTTTTGTACAATATAGGACATTTTTTCAATGCTTCTGTAGAGGGAATAGGGTATGTGCAACAACCTCACTCCAGTAAAGTGCATAAGCAGCCTAATGTGATAGGAGTAAATCCGAGAGAACCTTCCCTCACATGTAAAATACTTCATAATGATCCTCATCATAGGTGCATATCTATCAAGCAAATGTGACAAAAGAAAGATGGATTTACTGTGGTCTTTGTAACTAGGCTTTAGGTAGGGTTCAAAGTAGCTCATTTATAGATTGGCATGCTTGAACCATTTCTCCCCTACACTTGGTATCCTAGTAGCATTGGAAATAACATCTGTAGAGAGCTCAAAGGTGACCCCTACAAGGTTAAATTGTTTTTCATGCAAGTTAATGATGAATAGCCTAGTTAACTCAGGGTGGTTTTGCACCTGCTGCACCTTTTCACAAAAATCAAAGCATCCCGCATGCTTGAAACATGAAATAGTAAGGGGAGATGCCATTAGCTCCCTTGTGTTCAGAGGCTCAAATCTATTGATCTTTCCAACTTTGTGCTCATGCCTCCTTGGAATTTGAGCCTCTCCTCCACTACCACTGTCTTCTAACATTGTAAACCCTGCCTTGAGAAACCATAGGACTGTAAATGGAAATGAGATGAAGGGATAGTGATGAAAAAGGGAGCTTTACAAGTGAGTGAGATGAGCGAGTGAGGGTATAAGTGTATGAGAATGAGTGAGAGGCTAAAAACTCAATGATAACCCTCTGTTGATATGTTTAAACTCTGTTTTGAAACACTTTTGGGCTGATGTCAATTTGAGATGAAGGAGGGCAATGGAATGTCAACCTTTGCAAGTGGAGGGACTGACTGAATGAATGGAATGGGTGTAGGGACAACTTAGGTGAATGAAAAACCTTCAAACAGTGTAACCCCTCTTATATCATTGATTGTATTTACAAGCAAATGAAAATAATGGTAAACAGTGATGTCAAGTTTAAGCCTTAGGGCTGCCTCTTAGGGTTTCAATTTATTTCAATTAAATCATCAAAAATGCTTGAAGATAAGCTTAGGACCTATACTTACCCATACCGGTGCTTGAAGAACACTTGGCAATGACTTGAAGTAACTTTTAGGTGGTTTGAGTGTTTGCAGGGCTTAGAAAGCCTTCCTTCCCAAGTGCACAACAAGGCCAAGGGTGCAGCGCTCAATCCCAGGTGCGCAACGCTCAATCCCAGGCGCGTAGCACCAAAGGTTTTCTTCACTAGGCCTGTCGGGTAAGGGCACAATGCCTTCCCTAGTGTGCAACACTCAGGTCCAGACACGCAACGTCTTTGTAAAATGTATGAGGGTATTTTTCTAAGGGCGCAACACCTGATTCCAAGCGCCGAGCACCAAGACACTTAGCCAAAGTTTGACTTGAAAACTCAAAATCCTTCTCTCCTTGAAACTTCTAACTCTTTGCAAGTGAAAAATGACTCATATGAAGTGTAAGATGTGCTTTATAGGCTCATGAAATTTTTATTTAATCTTTGGAACCCACTTTCTAATGTTTACAAGTCTCTTTCTTTTTCATTGATGTAATTTAACACTTTTGTTTGTAGGTGACCAAAAAAATTTGAGGTGGCTCTCCCTTTTGCTCCTTGAGGCATAAAAAATTCATTTTAACACCTTTGTGATTTAGCCACATAGAAACTTCTTCAAATTCTTGTGTAATTTCCACCATGAAACTCAACTTAACCTCCTCACCTTTTTTGCTTGTAGTTTTTGCTGGAGTTATGAAATTTGCTTTTCTTCTAATCCTGGAGATTTGACATGTTTGTTTTGACACAAAAGCAGCTTCAAATTCTTCTTTTGTTCCTATCATGGAGTCCAAATCATCTCTTTTTCTTGTTAAGACATGTCAAGCTCATTTTTGACAATTTTGGGATATGATCACATAGTGGCATCTTCTAAACCCTTTTGCTTCCACCATGGAGTTCAACTTGCCATTTCACCTTCTTTGGACACTTTCCCAAAAACCTAGGTGTCTAGACTAATTTAAAAAAATCATCAGTGTTGTCTCCTAAGTTCTCCATAGCCCTTTCAAGTTTATTCATTTCTGTCCAATTCACCTCACCTTTTTCTCTATTTCATCATATTTTGATAGTATTTCTTCATGTTTAGCCTTGTGTAACTTCTCCATGTTATTTTTGCAATTGATCACTGTTTTGGCACTTTGATGGACCATCAACCTCAAAAACCCTAATTATATACAAGAACAAGTGTTTCCTCTCTTCCTTGCTACAAGTTGTCTTCGTTCAGGAGCAGACCACCTTGCCTTACTAGTAATTTCTGCTGATAGACGTTTCAACACTCCTCCAGAAGTGCCAAAGTTTGTCCAATTTCCTCATGTGCAGACTCTGAACTGAAAGGATAGTCTTCTTTGGAAACTCTTTAGGTTTTTCTTGAATAACCATGTCTCAACATTCTATTACATCTGAGCCAGATTCTAGTAAAGAAAAAGCAGTTTTTGAAACACCAATGATGACCTTAGAGCATATGAAACCCTAATTGGCCTAGTGGGAGGGTTCTTTGACCTGACCTTGATTGAAAATTGGCTTGGAGGCTTCAAATGAAAAACATATTATTGTCAAAAGTGTTATATTGAAGATCCAAAATACAATATACCTGATTTATATAAAGAGCCTACAAAGATAGTTTTGAGACTATCAATGCTTGAGGACCCTGGGGAAAATGGGAAAGAGTAGGCTATAGGAAACCCTAGAGGGAAAAAGGATTTTATGGATAGGGAAAAACAGGCCAATGAGGTTATAGGCAGGGAAGGAGGCTGAAAATGGTAGGTAAAAGCCTATAAGGAGTTGTAGGAGTGATAGGGTGACCAAGAAATGGAAAACTGATAGAATAGTGAAAAAGTTTCTACAAGGATAATGAAGGCAATGAGATTTCTAAAACTCACAATATTTCAAGGAATGTTGTTTTCAGAAATCTTAGAACCAATCTTTAGTCATCTACAAGTAGTGAAAAATACTAATGACTAACACCATCCAAGGTTTTAATATTTTCCTCAGTCACAGGAGGAGGACAGGACCACGGTGGAAGGGAAACAAAAGAAATAGTCTCGTTTCCTAGAATTTGTAGGAAAGGCCTAGACTAGTTTTAGACCTATAGACCATCCCTTCTACTTTACACCATTTGTGATTTGAAATTCCCATCCTGAAATCAAGCAACCAAACTGAAATTCAATCTACTAGACCAATCAAGAGGGTGGAAGAGTTAACTTCTAGATCCCATGCCATTGTCAAGGAGGAAGCACGACATGAAATGGGCCAATATAAACTCGAGCTAGAAGGAGAAATGCATAGAACAAAGAAGAGAGTGTACAGTAAAAAATTTCCTTGACCTTCATGAAGAGGTAAGTGAGACATATATAAATCATTCTAGACCCATGTTATCCACCAAATTGTAGTGTGCTATTGAGGCACGCGATACTCAGTCTGAGACCTCTGTCGAGCATGCAACGATAAAAACACTAGGATGACCACCCACCATAAAAAGCAAGCCAAACTATATTTCCACTAGAGAAACCTCTCTAAAAACCAAACAGAAAGAGAATAATTTCAAAAATAAAGGAACCAAAAGGGAAACAACATTACAATACTATAAAACTCAAAATCAAGAAGAAATTAACAATCGAAGAAAATTGAAAATTAAACCATATCGAAAGTCCAATATTAAAATATAATTTTATTATAAATATAAAATATATATTATTCATACAAGTTTCCTTACAATTAGCACATTAAATTTATATTTGATAGAGGTGAGATTTAAGAGGACAACTTTATTTTAATTAAATTGTAACAAAATTTCTTAAAATCAACCCACCAATCATGTTTTATCGGAGCTCATTACATCATTACCCAAAAACAATCCATGCCCTCAAATACGTTTATGGGGATTTATAATCACATAGGCCTCTCATCGCCTCATTTATTTTTATGATGTTATTACCCTTCTATCTACATTTGTTTTTTATATTTTGTAATTTATTTATTTAATTAATTACTTTATTTATATTTAATTAAGCTTTTAATTGTGTAGTCTAACTAATATATGAAATGATCTATGTACAAGTATTTTTCCTGATTAATTTGGTTCAAAAAATTTAATAGATATTTTTAAGAATTATAAGATTAAGTTGTTTAATTTAGGAGTAGTCTACCTACGTGGCAAAGTTGCCTGAGAATGTCCGCTGGACGAAAAAACTTCCGACTCCGGCCACCGACAATAGCAACGTCAAAATTTTGTGTCAGTTGCAATGATAAGGTTCTGTATGGTAGGATCATGGGATTCTGTTCATATTTAATGTGACAATCGTATCCATCAATTAAATGCTTGTTAATGGAGTGGGTGTAGGTGGGTGAATTACTGTGAGCCCATGAAGGAAAAAACAATTCTCACACACAATCAACTTTTCACCATTGTTGTTGCTTCCAAATCCATTCTCCATTCTCCATTCTCCCTATAGGTTGAACTTACTAAACTATTATCTAAATTGATCCTCCATTCTCCATTCTCCATCCAAGTCAAGATTATTGAACTATAATCATAAAACTATAATCTTGGATAGAAAAGAACAACATGAGGATGGAGAAGAGGATCAACATCAGCCGATGATTGTATCCTGGTAAGTCCAATAGCTTGGCCTGCCAAAAACATATAGAAACATAACATGTTTTTTTAAGAGGCACCATAAGGGAATGATCTAGCTACTCTACTATGCTAATAGAATGATCTAACTACTTTTCCCATAATATGATAGGAATATTAACTTATCCAATTGGTCATCAAGATTCAGATTCATTGCCATCAAATTCATTTCAATGAGGAACCCAAAAAAAACATGCCTTCACCTACTTACCCCACTTCCATAAAATTCAAGTCAATGCGAAACACAAACCTGCCTCTTATTATTTCATTTAATTACTAGTAACTTTCCTTCACTTCTCTATTATCTCAATTCAATGTGGGATACAAACATGATTTCATAGTTGTCTTAACTCAATGCAAAATAAAACCCTGCCTTCACTTTCACTTCCGACTCATCTCAATTCCATGGGGAAAAAAAATGTGGCTTCACTCATGTCTTATCTTCCTTACTAATGCAAGGAAGATGTGTATGTATATTTTTTAAAAATTATTTTATTTTATCTATGAAATAATTAATTTTACATAATATTTTCAAATATATAAGCAGAAACCCAACAAAAATATTTTTGAATCTTGAATCTTGCCTAATTAACTAAGTTAAGAGACCAAGGGGTCTGAATCTTGATGACCAATAAATTTTATTATCATCACAAATTTTAGTGGTAGGAAATCATTACCACATAAGCATAACCGAAGCATTCTACCAAAGAACAAAATGGGCTCCAATAGAAATCTAGTTATAGAACAGATTGGTTTATCCCCTTAATATTAGTTCAATTAAACCAACCCACTTTACTACTTCTTTTTCCTTCCTTCCAAAACAAAAAAAACCCTCTACAATGTTACATGTGGCTACTGTGTTGGGGATGGTATTTTGTGTAATTAATAGCAGTGATTGTTAAATTTCGTGTCAAAACACTTGTTGCATGCATGATTTCATATAGTTGTCCAAAATTTCTCAATGCATGGTGATATAAGCTCAAAACAGATATCAACCAACAAGAAGAATTAAATTTTACATACTACTTTAACCTTATTCATAACTCACAATATCCATTGGAACGTCCTCTACCATACAAGTAGGGGTCACATTCATTACTAGAGGATAGTACGGGAAATTCACCTTCATTGTGTTGTTTAATAGGGTCCCTAACTCTCCTCCCAACCATTGGTAATCTTCCAATAGAGAATTTGTCACCCCCCTACCTTAGGACTAGACCAGGGATACGCAACAGTAAGAATTATGGTATATGCAACAATAAGAATAATATAAGTAATTGAAATTACAGGTAGGGTTTCATTTATCAGTTCATAACTCCAACTTCACTTTCATTTTCTATCATCTATTTGATTTTTTTTTTGCTTTAGAATGGATATATTTGTTGCTAACATGTTTCAATATAGGCTATTTCTCTGGTGTCCTTGCATATTGTTTGACAAGATCATTTCAAAATGGGCAAGCGAAGCAAATGGAAACATATCATGGATCTTGAGGTGCAAGACCTCAAACACAACATGACCTTCTCTAGTAAATACTTAGTGTAATACTCTCCTCCCATACTTACCCAATTTCACCAGTCTATTGGGGTAATCATGTGATGAAGAGTTACTATGATATGACTCGACCTCCTAGATACAATTAAGAAAGTGGGGCCGAAAACTAGAAACTTACTGACCTTCCTCAAGAGCTACAATACCCCTAGGAGCTAAACAACCACTTCAGGTGCCTAAACCCTGAGATAGACTGCTTTTTCACTAACCTAGATTATTAGTTACAGACATAACATTGCATCCATGTGACTATAGTGTTGGAAAGTGTAACTAGGTTCGGTCTTTAGAATGATTATGTAATTATGAATTTATGTAATGAAGAAGACAAAGATAATAAAATGTGTTTTTTAAATACTTGCTTCATGGGTTTCATGAGAAAGGAGTTTTATTATAGGTCAAATATTTCTTGATATATTTTATGATTTTTTCATCTTGTTATAAATGTAAAAATTAGAGTCATGTATTTGAAGGATTGTTACACTTGTAAAGGTCAATCATAGATGTAAAAGTATGCCTCAAGACCTTGTCATCATGCTCTAGAAGTTGTTGGAAGAATTCAGCTTGAAGATGCTAGATAATACCCCTTGAAAGGTTGGCTCAAAATAGGTCACAATAGTTCACTGGTTAGGTCGGCTAATTACAAGATCAAACCACTATAAATACCCCAGTGAAATGCACATAAATTACAGCATAACAGTTTGGATATCTCTAAGAATTTCAAATCAGTCTGAGGTGAAAAGTGTAAGGTACAGTTTGTGGTTTTTATACGAGTTACAAAAGTCAAGTACAACAAGGAAGGAATACCATTCAACGAATATAAAAGGAGGTTGATATACCTATGTTTTGGGCTAATTTTTGTGATGATATTTAGTGGTTCAGAATTACAGTAAGTGTGAATACCGTGTGAGAATCTTATCAAGTAATATCATCGTGATTGGGTTAAAGAAGGTCTACAATATAGTGCGAATGAAAGGTGACCTGACAACATGAGAAAGATCTTTGAAAGGAGTACAGAGAACGAGGTCTAGGTCATCATAGGCGATGGAATGAAAGTCGATTTTAGTCCATCAAAGAGAAGCACATTAGTTAGAGACTGATTTATCTAGTATTGGTGCAGAAAAAGGAGATTAGCATAAGGAGCCAATAAAAGAGCAGTGACAAGGTCTTGGAGGCATACAAGAGTCAAGGGTATGCTTCATGGTCATGGTACTAATCAACTGAAAGTCTATAAGAAGAATTAATTGGAGGTTTTATTCTCTAAGAGGAAGATTTTTTGGCCCTGGCTTGAAGAGCCTAAACTTTGTGTCTCTTGTGTTTTTATGATTGACTTGATGAAAGACATAATAAGCTAATGAACATAGGATCTAAATAAGAGAAGCATAACAAGTTCAAAATTAATTATCAAGAAGAGAAATTGAATTAAACACCCTTCAATTTCTCAACATGGTATCAGAGCTATGGTTACAAGAAAGGGCTATCAGTGATACATATCCACTTCAGTATGAAGGTTTAAATTTTATCTTGGATAAATTTCAGCTCATAAATTAATGAAACATGTCACCTACATTAGACATTCGGTGTTCCAACAATAATTCAGTTCAGATGCATGGATCAAAAAAACTGGGATTTCAATCAAGGAGTAATACCTATATACTAATACTTACATACACCTCCACAATCTCAGCATACATAAGGTAACGTTACACAGTAATCCTGAACACAGTCTCGACATACATACATCCCCACAATTAGAACTCAATCTGAGAGTCTCGGTGGTGTATAAGTTTGAAAAATGAAGCACAATTCTGATAGCACATTTTTAGGTACATACATATATCAGTGATTTTCGGATGAGAAAATTTCAATGATTACAAGTGACAAGATATTCGTATATTCTAAAGATATTACAGTGACAAGTTTTGAATATACAGTCTCGTGATTTCTGGCACTAGATCACACATCTCAGTACTAAAACTCAGATCAGTAAGGAAAATTACAATACTAATTCAATTCTATATATGTGATTTGGTGATTTCTCCAGTCAATATTATTATGATATATCATTGAACTCAATGGCATTATCTTAACTTAGTAGTGGTGGTCACAACCTTGGAAGAATACATTATTAAAGTTAAGCTACATGAATGAATGTCATGTGATCTCAATACCATCTAGTGTGGAGTAGCTTAAGAATAATATCATTCAAGGAATCATCAAGGTGAAGATCTCCTCTTCACTTGAACAAGTAAGTATCTTTCATTTTTCATAATTAATTTTGGTTAAATGACTTTGATTTGCAATGAGATATATAAGTTGGTTGTATTACCAAAGTTCCTTGCATAAATAATGAGGATAATCATGTTCCTCATAGATAAGTGAAGTCATAGATAAGGGTCTCCTTTGATTTCATGGAAAGGAACTCTTAAGGTTCTCTCACATGAACAATATTGGAGACATTAAATGAGTTGGAAGAATAATTATGAAAAATACAAGAAAATATGGTTTTTAAAACATAATGTCAAGTATATGAAATAAATTTCATGTCACCAGAAAGGATGGAAGGAGAGGATAGAAATAGGGAGTAAAAGATCATTAAGATTTGTCTCCCTCACAATAAGTCTCTTTATGGCTCCTAGATCTTGCATAAGATATGTCTACAATAAATAATATGATGTGGTGTGACATCATGAAAGTATTAGAAACAAGATGATCACGAGGGTAACAAAATTCATGGGATAAGTAAGTTAAATCATTAAAAAACATAAGGTCTCTATGGAAGAAGACAAGTTGAAGGCAATAGTTTTGCAAAACTCAAACATTTTAAGAAAAGGAAGAACATGATTCAAAGAAAATCTAAGAAAGAAGAAGTGAAAGATATCTACTATGATTGAGATCATCTTCTTCTTTAAGAGGTTTCTGTTAGTTGTAAAATAGTATGTTAGGAATCATTGTATGGATGCATCACTTTAGAAAAGGCATCATGATATAAGCATTGAAGGAAGGAGAACTTGTCATAGGATAATGTCCGTAATACAACTATGCTATGAAATAAGTGGCTCCTAGGAACCTCACAAAAGACAACATTGATGGACGGCAATCATCTAGATCAAGGATCATCATTTAATAATCAATATGGAAATAGGTGCTGAAATTTCCTAATGGAGTCCTCTTTGGATTCACTAGTTAGAAATAAAGCAAAAGGTTTCATCGAGAATTATTTATTACAAAATTCTTGGATTAGGATATGATGACATATTGATGAAGCGAGTCAATGGAATGAAATTCCTCATTCTAGGGAACATTCCTGCAGGATGACTCAAAAAAAAGAAGAGATTAGGTACATGTATATATATTCTTACACTAGATGCTATGAAGTCAAGTCATATGGTTGCAGGTAATAGACTTCTATCTTTAGGAGTATGACCAAAATAAAGGAGAATCTCTTCTGATACATAGGTTTCCAATAGGCACGGTAAAAAACAAATGAAATTAACATAATATGTCCTCATATGGAATATGAGGTGGTTGTGTAATAACAAGAAACTAAATGCTTGAAGTTTTTGGGAATGAAATAAAGTTTTGTGGAAAAGGAAAAGAAGAGATCGTGAAGTGAAACTATGATAAGAGACAGTTATCATCCAGAAAGCAAGAACATTTGACTAGGAAATTTCCTGGGAAGATAAGACTCAGATAGAAGTTGGTAAAGATGGAGACCCTTGAAAATACATATCTTTAGGAGATGTGTCAATCTATATGAAGGATGTTGATGCCTACAAGAAGATGTCATGGTGAAAGATCATCACTAAGGTAACTTTTGATTTAAAATTTTATATGTATATGTATATCTGGATAAGTTTATATAGGGTTGCCAAAGGGAAGTATATGACCATATGGAAGGATGAAATATCCTTGGAAGAAATATGTCTTGAAGGAAATTATCATGGCATAAAGCTGGACCATATGAGAAATACCGAGGAATCAATTTCTGATAGATGACTTGACTCATGGATGAAAGTGATGGATGATATGTGTCCTATGAAGAGATCCAAAATTTTAAGACTCATCAACATTGAAGGGATGAATTCTTCATGAGAAGCTGAGTGTCTCACCATTGCTGTTGTAGGTCCATGGTTAAGAGGGATCTTGGTGGTAAGTTTCTTACTTGGAAGAAAATTGTTAATTCCTAAGAATAATATTAGGTGCATTCCTTGTATAGGAATGAGTACATTCATTTATGTAATATGTTCTTCCTAATTGAGAGGGAGAGATAGACACATCATTCTGGTCTTCACCTAGGAAGACAAAATGGAGGATTGTGTAATCATCTGGCATCCGATACTCTTTGAGGATGTGATAGGGAATCCAAGATAGGAGTAGTCGCGGAGGGCCGATATTATTTGAGGACTGAGAATCCAAGATAAGAATTGTCCTGGTGGACATACCCTAAACCTGGGTAGGCTATGATTCAAGATAGAAAATGATGAGGGTGTTTATAAATCATTGGTATCACCGGAATTGGAGCTCATGGTCTCGTTTAGAGGTGGTGTTTTTAGTGAAGGCCTTGCACTATGACCATTTTGGTTGATATGATGCTATAAAAATGAAATTACCAATCTGATTCTTCTTATGATATTTTTTAGATTGAAAGTAACCATGTACCATTATGAATATCTCCCTAGTTAAGAGGGAGTGTTGGAAAGTGTAACTAGGTTCAGTCTTCATAATGACTATGTAATTATTAAATTATTTAATGAAGAAGACAAAGATAATAAAATGTATTTTGTAAATACTTTCCTCATGGGCTTCATGAGCAATAAGTTTTATTATAGGTAAAAGACTTATTCTTGATGTATTTTATCATCTTTTTCATATTTTCATAAATTTATAAATTAAAGTCATGTATTTGAAAGATTTATACACTTGTAAAGGTGAATCATAGATGTAAAATTATGCCTCAATACCTTGTCATCATTCTCTAGAAGTTACTGGAATAAGTCATATTTAAGATGCTGGAGAACACCCCTTGAAAGGTCAGCTCAAAATAGGTCACAATAGTTCACTAGTTAGGTCGACTAGTTACAGGGTCAAACCACTATAAATACCCGAGTGAATTCTGCATAAATTACAACAGAAAAATATGGATATCTATAATAATTTTGGATCAGTCTGAGGTGAAAAAGTGTGAGGCATAGTCTGTGGTTTTGATGTGATTTAGAGAAGTCTAGTACAACAAGGAAGGAATACCATTCAACAAAGATTAAAGGAGGTTGATATATCTATGTTTTGGGCTAAGTTATTTGATGATATTGCATGATTCATAATTACAGTAAGTGTGAAGACAATGTGAGAATATCAACAAGGAATAACAATGTGATTAGGTTAAAGAAGATCTACAATATAGTGCAAAGGAAAGGTGACTTGACAACATGCGAAATATCTCTACAAGGATTATAAAGAATGAGGTCTATGGAATCATAAGTGTTGTAACGAAATTTTCTTTCATTCCATCAAAGTCAAGTGCATCAATTAGAGATCGATTTCTCTAGCATTGGTGTAGAAAAGTGAAGAAAAATGAGATCAACATAAGGAGCCAAGAAAAGAGAAATGACAAGGTCTTGGATGCATACGAGAGTCAAGGGTGTGTGTCATGGGCATGTTACTCATCAACTGAAAGTCTATAAGAAGAATTACTTGTGGGTTTTCCTCTCCAAGAAGGAGAGGTTTTGGTCCTGGCTTGAAGAGCCTAAAATTTGTGTCTCTTTTGTTTTGATAATTGAATTGATGAAAGACATAATAAGATAATGAACATAGGATCTAAATAAGAGAAGCATAAAAATTTCACAAGTAATTATCAAGAAGATAAATTTAATTAAACTCCCTTCAATTTCTCAACATGTAGGACTCTAGTCGCATGCATAACACTGCATCCATGCAACCACAATGCCAATTTCTCATTTTTGAGCCTGCAACCATGGAATCTGTGCCACATTTTTAGGGCTATACTCTAGATCACTACTTAGAAATTGATGAGACTTTCTAGAAAAATGAATGACACAAATACAAATCCTATAACACAAAACTTGATCAATGACTTGATAAAACCAATCCTAACTATGATAGAAATTTCGTCAAACATATGAAAAACATGTAATCTACAGGTCATGAATGCATATCTGAACATAGGGGTTTGAAAATCATCTAAGAATCACCAAGAATGTATAATTCCCTCTCATAATAGTTGCAATAACATTTTTTAGTCCATGCATTCATCAACCATTCATATATTCATAAAACATATCAAGATCCATAGACATTATACATCATATAACCAACATATAACCACTAAATAACCAACATAGTACGATGGAAAATATTCCATAAGATAACCATCATAATCAACAAATATTATCATAAATCACAATAGGGAAATACCTCATATTAACATATGGAAATGCCAACTAAGTCGGGGACTTCCGCGTACCACCCGAGTATAGATTGGGTTGAACCAAATCTCTCTTTTATCCAATCACCCCCATGCCATTTTCCAATAATGAATGTGGGATATCATGGAATAAACAAAAAAAAATAAAACTAAGGCTTCAAGAGTCCAACCTACCTCTACCTTCAACTTGTGATTCCACCTCACGGTTGTATATCACTGACCATCACCAGATCGGTCTCTACCCAAGTTGTCCAGGGCTCTAGAGTGTTTGTTCCAACCCTGCTCTGGGACTAGTAACTCAACCCATAGCTTCTACAGGGCTCCAAATCATTTTTCCAACCAAGGCTCTGAGACTAGTAACTCAACCCAAGCTGTTCCAGGGCTTCCAAAGTGTTTTTCCAACAAAGGCTTCCAATACTAGTAACTCAACCTAATTTTTTTCAGGGCTTCCAAAGCGTTTTCAAACCAAGCATCCATGAACTAGTAACTCAACCCACAACCATAAAGAACATAAGCACCAACCAGAAGAAAAAAAAATGGGAAAATCCACAACACCATGACTATCGAGGAAATAGAAAGGCTAGGAAAAACCTGTCAATGCAGACAATCCTCCATGGAAATGACAACTCATAACCAAGAAACCACATGCATGTACCATGCATGCCAAAAATAGCAAGGAAATAATACATGAAAATCAATACCTGCAAAACAATCTCAGTGTAATTGTTGATCCTGTTGTTCCCTTGTGCTCTCCTACTTTCCTTTTCCTTATTCCTCCAAATCTGAGTGAATACCAGAGTTCTCCAAGCATGATCCAAGAATGATATAGGTGTGAGAGAATGAGAGAGTAGAATAGAGCTCAAAAACTAAACTGAAAAAAGTCTCACACACTGACAAAATTCGAGCCAAAAGTCATGAACTAGTCCTCATAAGCCTTTTATCATTGAGGCATCTATTTTATTCAATTTCCTCTATTTTTCCTTGAATTTTCCCCTCATGAAATTATGTGACCTTTCACCTTCCTTTTCTTCTATTTTCCTTTATTTTATAAATAAAATCCCAATTAATTCCTCTTTTCCTTTTCCAATGCACCAATTTTCTTAGCCACAAATATATTGAAAGTGACACCCACTATGATGTTTTTCCCACCATTCATCTTGGAATATGTGTCCCATGACCTTGGTCTTATTTTTTTTACATGGAAATTCAACTAGGGTTTTTACAAAACCCTCCCCCTTGGGGGAACACCTCCCTTGGTGTTCTACGACATCTATGACTAGCAAACCACTTAAAACAATACATACTTCCCATGGAGCTTTATAAAACATCTCGTTGCAGTATTTACAATGTCATCATGCTGAAAACATGACAATCATATTGTTTACTAGATATTTATAACACAACTCATTAAGGTATTTATAATAAAAATCACATTTACATTCATGCACATTTTCTTCAACCAGTGAGTAACCATACTGTCTATGGAGCTTTATTACATATCTTGATACAATATTTACAATAAAATACACATATACACATATGCACATTTTCTCAACCAGCAAATAAAAGGATATGATGCATGCATCAACAATAAGGGAATCCAGAGGCTCAAACCTCCAACCTCAAAATTAGTACTAGGATTCACCTCCTTCCCAAGAAGTCCAAAATCCACTACTAGAACCAAAGTCTGCATTTTTTTTCCAACTTTATAATCCTTGTACTATTGTAATATCCCAAAAGGGAGAATGCAGTAATACTTAAACACAATACAAGAACTGCAGCAAGATAAACCATAAATCTTAGGACAACATCATAATTTACAGAGAAGCTGAGCCATTTTATTATATTGGAGAAGATTCAATTACACAATGTAAAAAATATGAGTAGATCTAGCCAAAAAGATGGTCTAGAGTCAAACACGCTACAATAGGTACAACGTAACTAGAAAGCCGCTGAAGCAAATACTGCGATGTTCCTTCAGCAGAATATGAACATATGATTGCAGGCTGAAAAGGAAAATGTAGATATACTCAAATTTGGAGCTCAAATGATGCCAAGATTCAAGATCTGGCCAATGTGATGGATTCCCAAGATAACCCAGAAAGGATTTTCTAGATCTACAACTTTGGAAAATCACCTCCCTAGGATTTGATCCTTGATCTGTTGGGAAATACAAATCTGAAGCTAGATATTTCATATAGATGGCTGAAATATGTTGCAAGATCAGATCTAAGCTTGAAGGGCTGATCCCTTCTTCAAATCTACAAGCCGGAAGCTCTAGATCTAGCTTCTCAATCCTCCAATAATGATTACAGCTACTGCAACACAACTGCCAATAGAAACTACGTTGTGAGGGAAAGAGAGGCCTTCTTCCTATTGAAAAATGTTGCAATAAACTCTAGGCTAATGGTAAGACTGATGGTCATGTGAGGGGATGATCCCTCATAGGATTACTAGCTGAAATGCCAGTAACTTCCTTCCTCCTTTTGGAACTGCAAATTTGACAGCATAATTACTGAAGGAAATAATGCTACTATGATGTCAATAACTTTTGGCCTGATGCTAGATCTATAATGAAGCTCTGGGAATTCTGATATATAAGCCCAAGGTGATAGGACTAAAGCCTCACCAGTTCTCCAGCTGAAGTACTGAAGACAACTTCCACCTTCCAAACTGATCTTCAGAAATCTGCAATTTCTGAATATGAATGTTTTGTATAAAGTACGAAAAGAGATGTGGTACCAATGCCTGATGTGGAATGAAGTACAATACTCTTTCTGGAGATACTATAAGAAAGAGATGTGATTCCCGACCAGGAACACCCTATGCTAAACAACAGTTGCAATCTCTGCTAAACAGCCCGAGAAAGCAATGGAATGTCACATGAAAATTCCTGATCTGAAAAGATCCTTACATCAAGAATAGCCGTCATACCTCCATCCTTGCCTTCATCTTCTTTATATAATGTTTGAGCCTTCCCATGCCTTGGCCCTCATCTAGACTACGCTGTGTATGTGGACAAGATCCTCTAAGTTTAATTGTGTTGTTTGACGAAATCAACCATCATGTCTAGCTGCAATGTACACCCTCTTCATCATGTGTGCTTTGATCGCACAACATCCTCCATCACTTCATCATGAATGTTCCATGATCTTCTTGTTTGACATCTTCAAGATCTTAGTTGACTGTGTCAACCTCCATGATCTATCTCAATTAATGAGACATAATCTTTAATTCCATTCACATTAGTAGTTGCTCAACTACCTCATCATGTATATCTAGAATTAATTAATCCACATTCACACACAAAAAGTGGATATTTATTCATATTGGTGATTATGGGTCTCCACCCTTTTATTTACTTAATTCATTAAGAAAGTTAAGAACTCTAATATTCCAAATATCAAGTGAAAATATGGGAATATTACAGTCCTCCCCGGCAAAATGTTGCTTTTCCTCAAGCAACTAAAAAGGTAGATGCAAAGCCATATATTTCCCTCCAAATTGCATCCACATAAGGAAGGATCCCTCCATTTGCTGCAATGTATTATGTATGTTTGGTTCCAAAGTTGTCTTTCGAAAAACATATAGAATGACCTCTAACTGTATGGTTAGATGTCCTCCTTCCATCATGAAGTACCAAGTGACAACCATAGGGGTTCCACTTCATCATTAATACATGAGATACATAAAATAAAGTGGCTCTTTCCACAAAGGAAAAGCTACATCTCACAATACATCTCTCCATCCCATGATTTATGAATTTGATTGAGCATTGATATTCTCCTAATAGTAACCACCGGAGTAAGACCCTTTGTTGCCATCCTCCATCTCCTCCATGTAAGATGGACAAGCCAAACTCACCCAAAAGTAACCAAGGCAACAAGAGATCTTGTTGCTTTCTCTCCTCCTCAGGTGCATCATGAAGTAAAAACATACTAATGGACATATGGAATGTCACATTAGCCCAATACAAAGAAACATCATAAATTCACATCATGAGAGCATCATGCCAAGCTTTACCCAATACAAAAAACATAGACATAGGAGATGTCATGTGGTGGCCAATCTCTCTCAAGTGAAACCAAAATGAACATGCCTCCTTTTGTTGCATTCTATCATTGATACACAAGGCATGAATCAGAAAAATATGAGCTATTCGGTGGTAACCATACTCACCCAAGAGCAGCCAATGCAACCATGCCTCCTTCTTCATTTCATAAGTGTTCCTCAAGGCATGGATCAAAGAAATAGGAGCCTTTGGGCAGTGACAAGAATCTCCAAAGGGCAACCAACGTAACCAAGCTTGCTGGCCCTAGTCATAAATTTGCAAGTGGTCATGCAACCCCTTGCTTATCATCCTCACCCACTCACCCCAATATGGAAGATGAGTGATGTGCTGCATAATCATGTTATCCTCCCTTTATAGAATACCATCTTCCCCAAACTGATGAAGAATTTTTCACTTCATGAAATGTTGAAGTGCACCTCCAATGAGATCTCTTAATGAGACCTTCCTCTCATCCATTTCCTTCCAAAACCAATGAGGTTCTGGATATGTTGTAGGTAGAAGTCTCTCTTTGAGATGTGAGATGCTCATTGAGAAAGTGTCATCAAGAAAGGAGAACATATTTCTCATATCTAGATGTCTACCATTTATCATCTTTACCTCCATTGCTTCATGAGTGAAGCTACCTTCAAAATGCTCCAAGAATGATGGGCCCTCTTCATTTTCACAGCTACTAAGTGACAGCGTTGTAGATTTACAGGGTAATACATGTGTTGTCTCAAGGCAAGGCACAATACTGATCTCATAACCAGCTACATAGGATCTCACTCATCCCATTTTCTGAAAAATCCGCACTTCAACTCAAAGGGTTGAATGTAGCTCAACAATGATGAACTAGGATAGTTCTTAATCTACTCCTTGATTAGATCAAGGGTCCTCTACGCTGTGATATATTGCTGCTTCAAATCAACATTTTGTTCTAACCCTTGGCTACGCATTGGCCCTGAAACAATATGTGATGAAAGTTCATGCATACCTTGGATCAACTGATGTGTGAGACCCTCTTTCCAGAACACAAGAGTTCCTCCAACCAGGACAATAGTGCCTCCAACTACTGGTAAAATTGATGGTTTCTCTTCTCCAAGTGTACCAGCACTGGAATCTTCCTCCTTTCCCTCATGCATCTCCTGAATCATGCATGGGACTCTATATTTCAAGAGCTGAAGACCATCTTGCAAGGGTGCAAGTGTCTCTTCTCCAGATGCAAGTACTTCTGTAGCTGGTGGTGAATGTAGTGACCCCTTGTCCAAAGTGACAAGATTGACATCCTCATCCTTAGGAAATGTCTCTTTGTGGCACATCTCTGTCTTCTTCACATCAAAATTCTTTCTCAACTTGTGAAAGAAATATGAATATTTAGTCACCTTTGCATGCTCCATGTGACCAAACCACCAATCATTAGCTTCATCTAAAAGATGAAGTGCTGTAATTTGAACAACCTCTCCTTCAGCTATAGGATGTAGCCTGAAAAATGCATCTAACTCTCTCCTCTAAGCCTTAACAGTGCTTGAGGAAGATCCATCAAATGTAGGCAAATAGAATCTATTATGCCTCTTTCTTCTATTGCTGCTATAGGATCCTCTTTCTTCTTTGATTTTGAAGAATTGTTGGAGAGTTAGCTTCTCCTTGAATGCTCTAGATTGTGCTTTGTACTCTTCAAGATATAGGCTGTGAGTCTCATGAGTCTCAGGTTCATTCCTTTCTTCATTTCTACACCTTTCACCTTCTCCAAAGAAAGTGGGCATAGTGGATCTATGAGGAGATCTATGATTCTCTGGTTTTCTTCTTTGCTGATAGGAAGTTCTTGGACCTTCCTCATCACATCTTATTCTTGGATCTTCTTTCTGTCCTTCCTTCTTCATTGGATTGACCTCCTTGGAGAGATATTGCATGGATCTAAAGAAAGGAGTGGCAGAATTATCATCCTCCATGATAGATCTCATCTATCTGCTTCTTCTTTTGATGTAAAAGATGAAGTGTCCACAAGCCGAGCCAAAGATCATGCTCTGATACCACTATAATATCACAAAAGGGAGAATGCAGTAATACTTAAACACAATATAAGAACTACAACAAGATAAACAATAAATCTAAGGACAACATCATAATTTACAGAGAAGCTAAGACATTTTATTATATTGGAGAAGATTCAGTTACACAATGTAAAAAATATGAGTAGATCTAGCCAAAAATATGGTCTAGAGTCACCTAGAAAACATGCTACAATAGGTACAGCATAACTAGAAAGCCAATCAAGAAAATACTCCGCTTTTCCTTTAGCATAATATGAACATATAAATATAGGTTGAAAAGGAAAATGCAAATCTACTCAAATCTGGAGCTCAGATTATGCCAAGATTCAAGATCTGGCCAATGTGATGGATTCCCAAGATAACCCAAAAAGGATTTTCTAGATCTACAACTTTGGAAAATCACCTCCCTAGGATTTGATCCTTGATCTGCTGGGAAATACAGATCTGAAGCTAGATCTGTTAGATAGATGGCTGAAATATGTTGCAAGATCAGATCTAAGCTTGAAGGGTTGATCCCTTCTTTAGATCTAAGCTTGAAGGGCTGATCCCTTCTTCAAATCTACAAGCTGGAAGCTCTAGATATAGCTTCTCAATCCTCCAATAATGATTACAACTGCTGCAACACAAATGCCAATAGAAACTGTGCTGTGAGGGAAAGAGAGGCCTTCTGCCTGCTGAAAAATGCTACAATAAACTTCAGGCTGATGGTAAGACTGATGGCCATGTGAGGGGATGATCCCTCATAGGATTACTAGTTGAAATGCTAGTAACTTCCTTCCTCCTTTTGGATCCACAAATTTGATAGCGTAATTCCTAAAGGAAATATTGCTGCTAGGAGGTCAATAACTTTTGGCCTGATTGCAGATCTGAAATGAAGCTTTGGGAATTCTGATCTATAAGCCCAAGGTGATAGGAATAAACCCTCACCAGTTCTCTAGCTGAAGTACTAAAGACAAATTCCACCTTCCAAACTAATATTCAGAAATCTGCAATTTCTGAATATGAATGTTCTGCAGAAAGTAGGAAAAGAGATGTGGCACCAATGCCTGATGTGGAATGAATTACAATACTCTTTCTAGAGCTACTCTAAGAAAGAGGTGGGATTTCTGACCAGGAACACCCTGTGCTAAACAACACTTGCAATCTGTGCTAAACAACCCGAGAAAGCAATGGAATGTCACATGACAATTCCAGATCTGAAAAGATCCTTACATCAAGAATAACCATCATACCTCCATCCTTGCCTTCATCTTCTTTATATAATTTTTGAGCCTTCCCATGTCTTGGCCCTCATCTAGACTGCGCTCTGTATGTGGACAAGATCCTCCAAGTTTAACTGCGATGTTTGACCATATCAACCATCATGTCTAGGTGCAATGTACACCCTCTCCATCATGTGTGCTTTGATTGCACAACATCCTCCATCATTTTATCATGAATTTTCCATGATCTTCTTGTTTGACATCTTCAAGATCTTAGTTGACTGTGTCAACCTCCATGATCTATCTCAATTAATGAGACATAATCTCCAATTCCATTCACATTAGTAGTTTCTCAACTACCTCATCATGTAGATATAGACTTAATTAATCCACATTCACACACAAAAAGTGGATATTTATTCATATTGAGGATTATGGGTCCCTCCACCCTTTTATTTACTTAATTCATTAAGAAAGTTAAGAACTCTAATATTCCAAATATCAGGTGAAAATCTGGGAATATTACAACTACTTATTCTCTAAGTGAAAAATTATTGGCTCATTTTTCTATGGAATGCTCCTAGTGTGCTTTCGATTCCATCTAGAAATTCTAATGACCAAAATAAATTCATGCCCCAACCTTCCATTCTCTGCTACACAGTCCCTCAGGAAATTCGGTCACCCCCTTTTGTGCAGTCACACACCTTCCAAGTTTCGTTGGCATCCCCTTCTCTGTTACACTGTCTCTCGGTAAATCCATCGCTTGGAAAGGTTTCCTCACATCAAAGGGTCCAAAAACCAAGGCATATACCTGCCTTAAAACCATCATACCAACCATAGCATGCTCATGGAAATAAATGGACACTACTAGGTACTAGTATCCTACAATGGCCCTTCTCCTAAAGTGATTTAACAACATATTGTTGCATGTTCCAATTCCTTTTAATACAACTACTAACATTCTATGGTAGCCAATTCCAACCACCAAACCGACCATTTCCCATGCTTTCTTGTACCAAGCGCACAATTGTCATTAAGTTAAAAATGAATTCAAATAAATTCAAATCGTACCTCATTGGTAGCTCGTCAATAAGGTAAAGCTGTGATTATGTTTACTTCCTATCAAAACAAGTCAAACTAGCTCTTTGATCAAATCATCATGTATAAACATATCACATCCAATTAGCTCAAAACACAACCATCAAAAATTAGAATCATAAATCACATGTCACCATCATGAATGAGAGTCATAGATAAGATGCATAATAAAAATGAAATAAAATATTGATACTTATCCTTCAATCAATCATTTTCATCTATCTTTGTCCATGTCCTTGTCCTTTCTGTACACACACTAGATCAGTTGCCAACCCAACAAGCACCCAATGCTTCTCTTCTCTTCAACCATGTACACATACATCCAATGTACATTACACGCATACACCTATACATGGTATGCCACAAAACGCATACAACTACACCCAACATACAACACAACACATACACCTACACCCAGTGTACAATACAACACATACACCCACACCCAGTGTACACCACAATACATATATGTACATAAAGTACAACACAATGAATACACATGTTGTTGAAAATTGTAACTAGGATCGGTCTTCATATTTACTATGTAATTATGTATTTATGTAAAGTAGAAGACAAAGATAATAAAATGTATTTTTGTTATGCTTTCTTCATGGGTTTCATGAGCAAGGTTTTATTATAGGTCAATAGACTTCTTCTTGATGTCTATTAGATTTGTCTTCTAGTTATAAATGTAATTAAGGGTTATAAATATGAAGAGTCTAGTCATAAAAATTGCTCCAAGACCTTGTCATGTCCACCCTCATTAACGTTGGAATAAATGCACTATGTGTTGGCCTATATAATCAGTGGTGAAGTCGGTCTACAAGATGATTGTAGGGTCAGGCTAAGAGACAAAATTGTGCACTATATATAACAAAGGACTTGCGACTTATTTCGCCATCAAGTAATGTGGATTTCTTTGAGGAAAAACAAAGTTTAAGTGCAGACTTGATTTTAGGAAGAAGTGCGGGTATAATACAAGAACGTTGCTAATTGTTATGTGACACAAAAGCATAACAAATGGTCTGTAAGACATGCGAGTTAAGGGTAGTAAGTGCGAATCTCTTTTGGCATACGCTAACAAATAAATTGCAGATACCTCTGAAGTAATTACAACGTGAAGAAGCCTGGGATAATTGCGAGTGAAAGGAAGAGTATAAATATAAGGCACAAATCTGTGTTTTGGGTATAGTTTTGATATAGTGAATGTCGATCAATGAGAAGAGATTGCAGACAAGATTACAGTCAAACCTGTGATGAATACACCTACAATCAAAGAGGAATATAATTTGTGATATGTGCATGAAAATCCTATGAACAATCTGAAGAAGAGAGCAATTGTTCAAGATTGCAACAAGAAACAGTGAAGGAGGTATCCTGAAACATATTTCTTGATCCTATTTGGAAAGTGATCACCAAACTAGGTGGGTGCCACACAGGTGAATTTTGGCGCAAAGTCTATTTTTAGACATATGGAGCATATTCTATAAGTTGCGGGATGCTATTTATGGATGGGTGGTCAAGTTAGAAAAATAGATGGATTTCTATTTTTGGACATATTGGGCGGAATCTATTTTTAGATTGCCAGTCTAAAAATAGATATGTCGAATAATATTAGCTCTTAATAATATTTGGACTATAAACATTATCTTATTCTCTTGGAGCACTTCAGTTAAGTGCACAGATGTGGCACAGGAGCTGACAGAAGGAATTACACTATTCTTGAGGGTTATGTGGAGCTATTGCATGGATACTTCAGTTAGAACTCATGTGACAGAGTTTGGTGGAGTTGATTGAGGAAGTTAATGGAGTTGTGTTCAGTTTAACTAATCTAAACATAGTTGAGCTATTTGTATCTAGTTTAACTGATTGATACAATTAGTGAGAGTGGTGTGAATTAATTATTAATTAATTCACTAATTATAAACTCATTAATCAACTAAAGAATACATCAGTTAACTTCAGTGCATGGATATTTTCAGTGGAGACCAGTGCAGAGATAGGTGAAAGGGCAAGTATGACTATCAGTTGTGACTATAAGTGATACATGGTTTTCATCCAAAACTTAGTAGACATGCCTATAAAGACTACATGAGCAAGGCTGGGGTAATTCAATTCTCATCAAGAGGACTTCTTTAGCAGGGATTTCACAGTAGAGGCAGGCTATCAAGTGGCAGAGATTAGAGCATGTGTTTTGCTAGATCTAGCTTGATTAGTGTGTAGCAAGTGGAGATTATACTGAGAGCTTGTGAGGAGCTTTGTATGATGATTGTTACATGATCTCTATGACAGATATAATATACATATAGTTGGGGGTTTTCATCTTTAAGCTTTCCCATTACATATTGTGTTCATATGTGTGAATTTTTATGGCTTTAATGAGTGCATGCAATTGATTTTATTTCCGCATGTGATGATCAATGGTAGAAGAGATTCTATATTGTGCATGAAGATGAAATAGTGTGTGATTAGGATAATCTCAGTGGATAACATATCATTTATTCAAATTTCTACATGGTATCAGAGCGATATTGATCATTGGAGCAATTGCAAAGCATTGAAGCGGTTGAGTTTTAGGATAAACTCAGGAAAATAAAAATGGAGAAGAATGAAACTATTACGGTATACTTGACAAAGTTTGTCCACTGCAGGGATGAGCTTCAGAGTGTAGGAGTTAGTGTGGATGAGGAAGGACAAGTCAAGAAGGTTGGGATTCGAGAAAAGAATCTCTACAGACTTGAAGTATATGGGATGTCTACAGAGCTTCCTACTGTTGGGAAGTGCGAGAAAGACATGAAATTGATGCTTGAGAGGGAGAAAGTTTTGCATGCATGTAAGAGTGAAACTCAAGATGTGGAGCAGCCACAAGATGAGGTTCATGGAGTGGGAGAAACCACTCATGCAAAGAAATTTTGTGCTAGATGGGCAAAGGGAGTGCATGCAGCTATACCACCAGGTGAGAGGTGGGGCGACATGCATGACTAATCCCAAGAGGAGATTTATGGGCAGGATTCATGGAAATGGTGTGGATCTCATGAATTGAACCTGGCTACGAGGTGCCCACAGAGAAGCAGTAGCATGATCAGTTGGATTGATGCAGGCAGATCAAAGTGACAGTGTCGGATACTGGAACGCAGATCAGAGTTGACAGCAAGTGCAGAGTGCATGGGTGCAAGAGTTCAACAACACAGTGGTTCCTGATGACATGTGTTGTTGGTACCAGAAGAAGTTGAAGACTTTGATGATAGATGCATCAAACTGATTGAGTTTTTTGGAGCCTATTCAGTTTCAGAGGAGTTGTAGAGAAGATGCATGGAGTTGCGTGGCACTTGTGAAGGTTGCAGGGTGAATGCATGGAGTTGCATGTCGCATGCAAAGACAGTCCTTTCTTGTTGAGAGGGAGTGTTGAAGATTGCAACAAGAAACAGTGAAGGAGGCATCCTGAAAACATCTTTCCTGATCCTAGTTGGAAAGTGATCACCAAAACTAGGTGGGGGGCACACAGGTGATTTTTGGCGCAAAGTCTATTTTTAGAATATGTCTATTTTTAGACATATGGAGCATATTCTATAAGTTGCGGGATGCTATTTATGGATGGTTAGTCAAGTTGGAAAAATAGATGGATTTCTATTTTTGGACATATTGGGCGGAATCTATTTTTAGATTTCCAGTCTAAAAATAGATATGTCGAATATTATTAGCTCTTAATAATATTTGGACTATAAACATTATCTTATTCTCTGAGCACTTCCGCTTGCGTGCCGTATGTGGCACAAGAGGCCGATGCAAGGAATTACGCTATTCCCCGAGGGTTATAGGAGCTATTGCATGGATATCGGTGGCGAGGGAACTGCGTACGCAGTTTGGTGGAGTTGATTGAGGAAGTTAATGGAGTTGGTAGTTCACTTTTAACTAATCTAAACATATTATTATTTGTATCTAGTTTAACTGATTGATACAATTAGTGAGAGTGGTGTGAATTAATTATTAATTAATTCAATAATTATAAACTCATTAATCAACTAAAGAATACATCAATTAACTTCAGTGCATGGACAGTTTCAGTGGAGACCAGTGCAGAGATAGGTGAAAGGGAAAGTATGAATATCAGTTGTGACTATAAGTGATGCATGGTTTGCATCCAACACTCAGTAGAGATGCCTATAAAGAATGCGTGAGCAAGGCTGGGGTAATTACATTCTCATCAAGAGGCATTCTTCAGCAGGGATTGCGCAGTAGAGGCAGACTATCAAGTGGCAGAGATTGGAGCATGTGTTTTGCTAGATCTAGCTTGATTAGTGTGTAGCAAGTGGAGAGCTTGTGAGGAGCTTTGTATGATGATTGTTACATGATCTCTATGACATATATAATATACAGATAGTTGGGGGTTTTCAGCTTTAATATTTCCCATTACATACTGTGTTCATATGTGTCAATTTTTATGGCTTTAATGAGTGCATGCAATTGATTTTATTTCCGCATGTGATGACTGGTTATGTAGATTCTATATTGTGAATGAATTCAAAATAGTGTATCGTATAACGAACGATATTGACTATCAGCTATTCAAATTTCTACATGGTATCAGAGCGATATTGATCATTGGAGCAATTGCAAAGCATTGAAGCAGTTGAGTTTTAGGATAAAATCAGGAAAATAAAAATGGAGAAGAATGACACTATTCTGGTATACTTGAAAAAAATTTTCCACTGCAGGGATGAGCTTCAGAGTGTAAGAGTTAGTTTGGATGAGGAAGGACAAGTCAAGAACGTTGGGATGCAAGCAAAGGATCTCTACAGACTTGAAGTAGATGGGGTGTCTATAGAGCTTCCTACTATTGGGAAGTGCGAGAAAGACATGCAATTGATGCTTGAGAGGGAGAAAGTTTTGCATGCATGTAAGATTGAACCTCAGGATGTGGAGCAGCCACAAGATGAGGATCATGGAGTGGGGGAAACTACTCATGTAAAGAAATTTCGTGCCAGATGGGCAGAGGGAGTGCATGCAACTATACCACTAGGTGAGAGGTGGGGTGATATGCATGAGTAATCCCAAGAGGATATTTCTGGGCAGGATTCACGAGATGGTGTGGATCTCATGAATTGAACCCGGCTACGAGGTGCCCACAGAGAAGGGGTGAGCATGATCGCTTGATTGATGCAGGCAGATCAAAGTGACAAGGTTCGGGATACCTGAGCGGCACGTAGCGATGCAAGTGCAGAGGTGCATGGGTGCAAGAGTTCAACAACGTGGTGGTTCCTGAGACATGTGCCGTTGGTACCAAAAGCCAAGAGAAGTCGAAGACTTTGATGATAGATGCATCGCATCGATTGAGTTTTTGGAGCCTATTCGTGGGCCAGAGATGAAGATGGCATGGAGTTGCGTGGCGCTTGTGAAGGTTGGGGACAGGGTATAAATGCATGGAGTTACATGTCGCATGCAAAGACAATCCTTTCTTTTTGAGAGGGAGTGTTGAAGATTGCAACAAGAAATATTGAAGGAGGCATCCTGAAACATCTTTCCTGATCCTATTTGGAAAGTGATCACCAAAACTAGGTGGGGGCCACGTGTGTGATTTTGGCTAAAGTCTATTTCTAGAATATGTTCATTTTTAGACATATGGAGCATATCTATGTTGTTAAGTGATGCTATTTATGGATGGTTGGTCAAGTTGGAAAAATAGATGGATTTATATTTTTGGACATATTAATAATCTATTTATAGATTGTCGATTTCAAAATAGATATGTCGAATATTATTAGCTCTTAATAATATTTGGACTATAAACATTATCTATTCTCTTGGAGCACTTCAGTTAAGTGCACAGATGTGGCACAGGAGCTGACAGAAGGAATTACGCTATTCCTGAGGGTTAAGTGGAGCTATTTCATGGATACTTCAGTTAGAACTCATGTGACAGAGTTTGGTGGAGTTGATTGAGGGAGTTAATGGAGTTGTGTTTAGTTTAAATAATCTAAACATAGTTGAGCTATTTGTATCTAGTTTAAATAATTGATACAATTAGTGAGAGTGGTGTGAATTAATTATTAATTAATTCACTAATTATAAACTCATTAATCAACTAAATAATACATCGCTAACTTTAGTGCATGGACAAGCCAAAGGAGACCAAGCAAGAGAGGTGAAGGGCATGACTATCAGTTGTGACTATAAGTGATGCATGGTTTGCATCCAAAACTCAGTAGAGATGCCTATAAATACTGCGTGAGCAAGGATGGGGTAATTCAATTCTCATCAAGAGGCATTCTTCAGCAGGGATTGCAAAGTAGAGGTAGGCTAAAGGTTGGCAAAGATCGGTGCATGGGATTTGCAAGATCAAGCCTGATTAGTGTGTAGCAAGTGGAGATTATACTAAGAGCTTGTGAGGAGATTTGTATGATGACTATTACCTGATCTCTATGACATATATAATATACAGATAGTTGGGGGTTTTTAGCTTTAAGATTTCCCATTACATACTATGTTCATATGTGTGAATTTTTATGGCTTTAATGTGTGCATGCAATTGATTTTATTTCCACATGTAATGATCAATGGTAGAAGAGATTTTGTATTGTGCATGAAGATAAAATAGTGTGTGATCAGGAGAATATCGGTGGATAACATATCAGTTATTCAAATTTCTACAGGTATTAGAGCGATATTGATCATTGGAGCAATTGCAAAGCATTGAAGCAGTTGAGTTTTAAGATAAACTCAGGAAAATAAAAATGGAGAAGAATGACACTATTCTGGTATACTTGAAAAAGTTTTTCCACTGCAGGGATGAGCTTCGGAGTGTAGGAGTTAGTGTGGATGAGGAAGGAAAATTCAATAAGGTTTGGATTCGAGCAAAGAATCTCTACAGACTTGAAGTAGATGGGATTTCTACGGAGCTTCCTACTGTTGGGAAGTCCAAGAAAGACATGCAATTGAAGCTTGAGAGGGAGCTAGATTTGCAGCAGGAAATAGTGAACCTCGGGATGTGGAGCAGCCACAAGATGAGGATCATGGAGTGGGAGAAACCACTCATGCAGACAAATTTCGTGTGAGATGGGCAGAGGGAGTGCATGTAGCTATACCACCAAGTGAGAGATGGGGTGACATGCATGAGTAATCCCAAGAGGAGATTTCTGGGTAGGATTCATTGAGTTGGTGTGGATCTCATGAATTGAACCTAGCTACGAGGATCCCATAGAGTAGCAGTAGCATGATCATTTGGATTGATGCAGGCAGATCAAAGTGATAGTGTAGAATACTGGAGCGCAGTTTAGAGTTGATAGCAAGTGCAAAGTGCATGGTTGCAGAGTTCAACAGCGCAGTGGTTCCTGAAGACATGTGCAGTAGCTAAGTAGAAGTTGAAGACTTTGATGATAGATGCATTAGACTGCTTGAGTTGTTTGGAGCCTATTCAGTTTCGGAAGAGTTGCAGAGCGATGCATGGAGTTGCATGGCGCTTGAAAAGGTTGCAGGGCAAATGCATGGAGTTGCATGTCGCATGCAAAGACAATCCTTTCTTGTTGAGAGGGAGTGTTGAAGATTGCAACAAAAAAACAGTGAAGGAGGCATCCCGAAACATCATTCCTGATCCTAGTTGGAAAATAATCACCTAAACTAGGTGGGGCCCACACAGGTGATTTTTGGCACAAAGTCTATTTTTAGACATGTCGATCATATTCTATGAGTTGCAGGATGCTATTTGTGGATGGTTGGTCAAGTTGGTAAAAATAGATGGACCTATATTTTTAGACATATTGGGCGGAGTCTATTTTTAGACTGCCAGTCTAAAAATAGATCAGTCGAATATTATTAGCTCTTAATAGTATTTGGATTATAAACATTATCTTATCCTCTTGCAGCACTTCAGTTAAGTGCACAGATGTGGCACAGGAGCTAACAAAAGGAATTACGCTATTCCTGAGGGTTAAGTGGAGATATTGCATGGATACTTCAGTTATAACTCATGTAACATAGTTTGGTGGAGTTGATTGAGGAAGTTAATGGAGTTGTGGTCAGTTTAACTAATCTAAACATAGTTGAGCTTATTTGCATCTAAATGCAACCGATTGATACAATTAGTGAGAGTGGTGTGAATTAATTATTAATTAATTCACTAATTATAAACTCATTAATCAATTAAAGAATACATCAGTTAACTTCAATGCATGGACAATTTCAGTGGAGACAAGTGCAGAGATAGGTGAAAGGGAAAGTGTGACTATCAGTTGTAACTATAAGTGATGCATGGTTTTCATCCAACACTTAGTAGAGATGCCTATAAATACTGCGTGAGCAAGGCTGGGGTAATTAATTCTTATCAAGAGGCATTCTTCAGCAGGGATTGCGCAGTGGAGGCAGGCTATCAAGTGGCAGAGATTGGAGCATGTGTTTTGCTAGATCTAGCTTGATTAGTGTGTAGCAAGTGGAGATTATACTGAGAGCTTATGAGGAGATTTGTATGATGATTGTTACATGATCTCTATGAAAATATACAGATATTTGGGGGTTTTCAGCTTTAAGCTTTCCCATTACATACTGTGTTCATATGTGTGAATTTTTATGGCTTTAATGAGTGCATGCAATTGATTTTATTTCCGCATGTGATGATCAATGGTAGAAGAGATTATGTATTGTGCATGAAGATAAAATAGTGTGTGATCAGGAGAATCTCAGTGGATAACATATCAATTATTCAAATTTCTACAGCAATCAGAAAGTGTGAGAAAGTAAGGGTGAAAATCCTATGAACAATCTAAAGAAGAGAGCAGTTATAAAGTGTGAGAAAGTAAGGAAGGTAAATCTGTGATTTACCTTCCTACTATACAGTGCATAAAAAAAAACATGATTGCTTAAGTAAAGAATAAATAGAATATCTCGAATGATCTTGTATTTAATATTTGAATGGGTGAAAAGAAATGTTTGAAGGAAAACTGAGAGAGAGACCGAGTTCTCTAGTTTTGGTGCAAGTTAGTGCAAGTTGGTGCAAAAAAGAAGTATCAGTGTTGGAAGTAGATAAGGAAGAAGTGACAAGGTCTTGGAGGCATATATAGGTCAAGGGTCTGAATCTTGGTCATGGTAATTGTCATTTGAAAAATATATAAGAAGAATATCTTGTGGGTTTTCCTCTCCAATAGAGAGAGGTTTTGCCCTGGCTGGAGGAGCCTAAATTTGTGTCTTGTATTTTGGTAATTGACTTGATGAAAGACTAAATAAGATAAGAAGAGAAGGCATAAGTAAATTAAGTAATATCATAAGTAATTATCAAGAAGAGAATTTAAATTAATCACCAGCCCCCAAATTCTCAACACATGTCACAATACCAAGACTATGCAATACACGTACACATTACCACATGTACACAACACAACATGTACACCATGCACACAATACCACATGTACAACATATACACAATACCACCTATACACAACACCATTTGCACAATGTATACACAACACCACATGCACAACGTGTACACAACATCACCTGCACAATGTGTGCACAACACCACATGAAAAACGTGTACACAACACCACATGCACGACATGTATACGACACCACTCACACATAGCACCCCATGTACAACATACACAACATGGAAAATCATGCACACAGCCCCACATGTACATAACACGACATGTACAACATGCACACAAAACAATATGTACAAAACACTACATATAGAACATGTACATAGAACCATATGTACACAACGCTGCATATGCAGCATGTGCATACCACCACATATACAACATGCACAAAACACCATATATACATAACATTGCATATCCAACATGCCCACGACACCATATGTACACAACACCACACATCCAACATGTACACAATACCATAGATACATAGCACCGCATATACAACACATACACAACACCATATACCACATATACAGCACATACACAACACCATATGTACATAGCACCTCTATACAAAATGTACACAACACCACTATACAACATGTACACAACACCATATTTACATAGCACCACATATAAAAAATGTACAAGATATATACAATAGTAGTACTGCACATCCAGAGACCACATTGACTCTACCAAGAAACCTTCCTTCTAGTTTCTTTCCACTATTCAAGCTTGTTCCAACATGCCATAGATCGCACCACTTTCCTTCTGCTGATGTATCCCTCAGCATTACATGTACATAACATAAACATAGAAATAATATAATTACATAATATCAATTAATATCCACAACACTAACCTCATATATATGTCAGGGGTACTCTTCCCACTTGATTCCTCATAAACCATGAACCTCTTCATGCCATTCACCTGCATAAGAAAGCATTCCTCCACAAGAATGGTCCCTGAAAAATCTATCATATAACAACAGACATACATATATACATACAAACACTAGCATAAATCAATCATGATCCCTCACGACCTTGTCAAACAATAAAATACAATCATACATACACATATGCATATATACACATCAACATAATCATGATCACAACATAATTAGTAGATATCATAAGATCAAGGTTAATATTGTTAGCACTCCACCAGTTCTCTGAAGGCTGAAAGGGAGACTGACAAAGGTAACCACAAACCACTTTGACCTAGTAGCTAGCCCTACCAGGCTGAGAGGGCTCTCTCAATGAGATCACAGTCAAGGATTGCTGTTATATGAAGGATATCAGGCTAGATATGATAGGATTATCTAGGTTTTGAATGTTTTAGGCTTTGATGCTGGATCAGGGATGAAACCAAGTAGCTAGGTCTAGGCATCAAAGGGTTTACAGCTGCAAAGATATAAAGGAGCAATGTAGAAGTGGATATATGATGGCTTTAGGGTTTTGTAGGTATAGTGGAGAGTTTGAAAAAGTAGAGGGATTTAATGATCATGTTCAATCATGAGTTCATTAAAATGGAAGCATGAAACACAAAATGAAATTTCCATATAAATAGATCTAAATCAACAGAATTATACCTATGAACTGTAAGTAAATGCACTGAAGATACAAGAAATGAAAGAGGAGCTATATATAATTTAATAAAGGCTATAACAGAGAAGATAAATGACCATAAACTCACTGCACATGAATTCCTAGATAATAGCTACAACTGCATCCTTTGATTTCTGAATATGAAAGTGAAAGTACAAGCTACAATAGTTACAATCCATTGATGTCCAACTAGTCAAATGACTCTGAAAATGATAGATATAGACCAGAAAAAAATCTGCCCTCTCTCAGGGGTTGAATTAATGAGTTGTAGAGCTGATTACATTATACTCTCAACAAAACCCTAATATCTAGTGGAGGTCAACCAATTCACCTCATCATAGGAAACAAGATACATTTTACCAAAATGACATTAACAAACATGTATCTACCCTATTTCACTATTTACCAACTCAATTACACTCAATGAAATCACAAAATCATCATCATTCATCAATTACACATGTAAAAATTCAAATTGGGTCAAATACATGTGAAAAATGCTTGCTGGAGAAAGCGTAGTGAAATCTGGATAAAGCATAGCGAAATTGGTAGAAGTGGCTTTTGGAGGCCTTCCCGAAGTCCAAATCCTGATATGAAAGATGATATGGAAAGCCTTGGATGTCTACTACATGATAGGATCATCAAGAACTAAAAAATTCAGGTCCTAGCTCTCAAAATATTCAGTCTCCCAAGAGTAATCAGAAGCGTAGCGTGGCCTCCAAAAACAGGGCAGAAAGGTGATTTTTTGCATGTTTTTGGGCATTTTGACCCTCCAGAAGTGGCTGGCGTGGCTCAACCGCTGAATAGGATTGATGTACTCATCAAGAGGAATCCAAAAATTCTGATTTTTCATCCAATTGACCCCCGAAAAAAAACATAGTGTGGCCCACACTGTGGTTTTGCCAGTGTGATTGATTTTCAAAATTGCCCATTTTGACCAAAAACTCAGAAATTTCTGCAAAAATAGGGCTCAAAGGTTGGTCAATATATCTCTAACCATAAGTTTTTTTTGAAAAAAGGAGAGATATTTTTGTTCTTTAGCATGTTTTGAACAACAAATTCCTCCAATTTTAAAAAATACTTTCCCATTTGGTCAGAATAAAAGTTTAAAGTTGATCACTCAAAAAGTGGAGAAAGGGTAGCGAGCTTGGAGAAAGCGTAGTGAGCTGGGGAAAAGGAAATTTGAAGGCCTTCCATGCATCCAAATCAATATCTGAAGGTACCATTAGAAATATTAGGATTTCTGATACACAATAGAGTCATCAAGCACTACAAACACCTTCTCCAAACCCCTGAAAAACTATCTTGAGGTCAAGTTGTCCAATAGTGCAGAAAACCTCCTGTGGCAATTCTATTTTTGGCCTTTCTCAAAAATAATAATACCTGTGCATAAAATAAATGAGGTTTTTGTTCCATGGTATATGATGGAAAAAATCCTCTTTCACATTTGGAAAATTCATCTCTATTTGGTCAGAAACACATTTTGAAGAAAAACTTTTCATGTGTGCAATGTAAACCCTAGGTAGCCCATAACTTGGAAAGGTGAAGCTATAATTTCTTGGAATTTGGAACTAATTGGAAAGTGGAGTGGAAATCATCTCATTTGTTTTGATTGGTTCATATCTTGACATTTGGCATCCCTCTTTGTAATGCCTCTTATCTCCCTCCATATGTACTTTGCAAGGGGAAAACCCTAATAGTGAAAAACAGGGGAATGGAGAAATTGAGTAGGATGGAGGGGTTAGGAGATGGAAATGGGGATAGGAAAAATTAGGGAAGTAGGGAAGGGTGTTAGGAAGGTTTAGGAAGTGGAATGGAAGGGAATTAGAGTAGGAGTAGACCTAGGGAATTTTATTACAAGTCTAAGTCTAGGAGGCTGCCAAAAACGCAACGTAGGGATAGTGGTGTGGTGTAGGGTCTAGGGTTTGGATGTAGAAGCTTAGGGAGTTTAATTGAGGTGGTGTGAGGGCTTCAAGGAGTGTATGTGGATGTGGGGAAAGGGAAAATTACTATGGAAAGGGTTTATTTGACTTACAAATTCAAAGAGGTAGGGAGGCACACCTCATGATTTTCACTTTTATTTTGGAACCTTGTAGCTTTGGAAAATTCAGTTGCAGATTTAGAAACATGATGAAATTATTACATATTTCAAACACGAACTACATTTGAAACCAAAATTTATTGAAAATTTTTACCTATAACACTCCTTATTTCTGGATTTATGCATGGAATGACAGAATTTGGATGACTGAAACCCTAATGACCTAATGGAGACACTGAGCTGAATGAAATGATGATGATCTTGACTGAAGTGATGATGATGAAATTTCAATGATGGTACACTCAACTGAGTGATGACAAGTACTAACATGTAAAATTTTTGAAATGAGTGGAAATATCCCTAGACACACTACCTAGTGACCAAATTTTTATTTGAAAACCTAATGAAATGAATTTTTTTTTTTTTACTTTGAGAACCTAACGAGACATGATAAGAGCATATTTGATCACTTGTGACAGGCTGAATAGACAGATGCTAACATTGGCTCCAATTGAGGATAATAGCTCCTTGGAGGTGTCAAGAACATCATATACCAAGTAGCCTAACCATTGGGCATGGAGTCAAAATCAAAAGACGATACTTAATAATGAAAAATGACTCAAAACTGAACTGACTTTGACTAAAACAAAACTTAAAAACTTATTGATGGTAGCATATCACCGAGACATGAGGCTTCAAATCCTGATGAAAACCACCCACTTGCTAAAGACATATGTACAATCATGTAAAATTTTACTTCCGGTGTAACTAATCCAACAAATGGCTACTTACTTGACTACTTCTCTCACTTTCCTCGAGCAGGTAGAGAAAACAAAAAATAGGCAACTATGAGTGTCCACTAAACATGTGTTTATGGTCCATGAAAACAAGAAAATACATCTTCCCTATTGACTATAGCAAATCAATGTAAGGATCTTAAATAATTTGAAATTTTACCTTGCCTCGAGATCTAGCAAAAACACAAGCACACCCTTCATTTTGATCTAAAATAACACTTCATTGTTGATCCATAGGAAGGCATAGGATAGTATGACTTTCTTCTATATGAGTGTTGGCTGTAAATTCCTAAAGCATGAGCAACGATGATTCTATCTATGGCATATTATCTATCTCAGACACATTCTCCTTCCATTCATAGTTTAAGTCATCTTTGAACAGAAAAAATTCTTCAAGTCTGTTAAACATGAAAACCCTATCATCTTCATGAAAGAAAATAGTCCCTGTTAGCTGATTTCTTTGCATGAAATGATCATCACAAAATGGCTTACTCACAACAACTTCTTGTATTGTTTCATCAATCTCATGACTGTCATCATTTAAACTCAGACTTTCATTTTCAATAATGGAATAATTTTCACTAACACATTCTTGACTATGTGAACACTCCAAACCTACATTAACTTGGGTTGTAACATTACTTTTCAAGAGTTGATCTATTTTATCTTTAGACATAGGAAAAACTTGAGTTTTATAGCAGTTAACATTGACTTGATGATTTTCATTTTCAAGATCAAGAATAGTCTTTTCTCTGTTTTGGTCCCAGTCTGTTTCATCCAAGGAGGAAGCTATTGATTCTTGTTGGGAGGAAAACCATAAAGGGATTCTATGATCTCATCATCTAGACACTCTGCATCCCCATACAAATTTTCAAGAAACTCAATGAAATTTTCAGAAATCTCACAACAACTATCAACAATTGACAAGGAATAATTGAGCTTTGATCATGTTGAAAGGAAACTGAATGAAAGTCCTTTAGAGAATACAAACTAGCAGATGGTAGACTCTCATACCATGATCTCTCTTTTTCCTCCAAGGTAGCCATGAACATCTTCATCAGATAATCTTCGGGAAACTCAATCTTTAGTCTGTGAATATGAAAATGAAATTTTACCAAATGCAAACTAGCATCTTCTCCATCTTGACCTTTAAACTTTGGCAACAATTTTTGCCAATATATACAATGAATACGGTTCGGAAAACCAAGAATATGAGATCAATTCATAGGAGCATACCTTCAAGCAGTTGAATCCATTTTGACAAGACAACAGTCACTAAGAATTTTTTCAGACTTACAGTTTTTGAAAATTAGAGTCGCCATGAAAATTATGAACCTTTGGATTCTTATATGCTAGAGTCACCAGGTGAAAAATGCACAAACTTCTTGTGCCTGCTCATTTTTCACCATCAACAATCAGATTTTATCCTTTTCGTTCTGTCCCAGGGAAGATCTATCATGCTCCCTGCAACTTTGAGTCAACCTTCACGGACACTAGGGCCTATCACCCACAGGCCTAGAATTAGATGAAAATTAATAATACACCTAAGGGAATATTTGTCACTTCGTTCCTTGGCAACGATGCCAAAATGTTGGCACTCCACCAGTTCTTCAAAGCTTGAAATGGAGGCTGACAAAGGTAACCACAAACCACTTTGACCTAGTAGTTAGCCCTAGCAGGCTAGGAGGGCTCTCTCAATGAGATCACAATCGAGGATTTTTGTGATATGAAGGATATTAGGCTAGATATGACAGGATCAAGTAGGATTTGAATGTTTTAGGTTTTTATGTTAGATCAAGGATGAAACCAAGTAGTTAGACCTAGGTATCAAAGGGTTTACAACTACAAAGATATAAAGGAGCAAGGTAGAAGTGGATCTATGATGGATTTAGGATTTTTTAGGTATAGTGGAGAGTCTAAAAATGTAGAGGGATTTAATGAGCATGTTCGATCATGAATTCATAAACTGGAAGCATGAAGCACAAAATGACATTTCCATTCAAAAAGAGCTAAATCAATATAATTATGCCTATGAACTGTAAGGAAATCCAATGAAGATATAAGATATGAAAGAGGAACCATATATCATTCAATAAATACTATAATAGATAAGATACATGATCATAAAATCACTACACATGAATTCCTAGATAATAGTTGCAACTACATCCTTTGATTTCTGAATATGAAAGTGAAAGTACAAGCTACAATAGCTACAATCCACTGATGTCCAACTAGTCAAATGACTCTGAAAATTATATATATAGACCAAAACACACATCCCCTCTCTTAGTGTTCGAATCCATCATTTGTGGAGCTGATTGCATGATATCCTTAACAAAACCCTAATGCCTAGTGGAGGTCAAACAATTCACCTCATCATAGGAAACTAGATACATTTGACCAAAATGACATTAACAAGCATGTATCTACCCTATTTCACTATTTAACATCTCAATTAAACTCAATTAAATCACCAAATAATCATCATTTATCAATTGCACATGTAAAAAGTCAAACTGCCCGTGAAAAATGCTTGTTGGAGAAAGCGTAGCAAAATTGGTAGAAGTGGAGTTTGGAGGCCTTCCTGAGGTCCAAATCCTGATCTGAAAGATGATATGGAAATCCTGGATGTATTCTACATGATAGGATAATCAGGAAATAAAAAAATGTGGTTCCTAGACCTCCAAATATTCATTCTCCCAATAGTACTCAGAAAGCGTAGGTGGCCTCCAAAAACATGGCAGAAAGGTGTTTTTTCGCATGTTTTGGGCATTTTGACCCTCCAGAAGTAGCTGACATGGCTCAACCACTGACTAGGATTGATGTAATCATTAAGAGGAATACAAAAATGCTGAGTTTTCATCCAATGATCCCCCCCCACAAAATCATATTGTGGCCCACAGCGCACTTTTTCTAATGTGTCTGATTTTCAAAATTGTCAATTTTGACCAAAAACTCAGAAATTTCTGCAAAAATAGGGCTCATAGGTAGGTCAATATCTCTCTAAAAATACGGGTTTTACCAAACTGAGAGATGTATTTTTTATTTTTATTTTTTTGAGCAAACTACTCCTCCAGTTTTCAAAAATACTTTCCCATTTGGTCAGAATCAAAGTTTAAAGTTGATCACTCAAAAACTGGAGAAAGCGTAGCGAGCTGGGGAAAATGGAAATTTGAAATCCTTTCAGGCATAAAAATCAAGATATTAAGGTACCATTGAAAATATTAGTATGTATTCTGCACAATGGAGTCATAAAGCACTACAAACACCTTCTCAAAACCACTGAAAAACGGTCTTGAAGTGAAGTTGTCCAGAAGTGCAAAAAACCTCTTGTGGCAATTGTATTTTTGGTATTTCTCCCAAATGATAATAATTGTGTATAAAATGAAGGAGGTTTTTGTTCCCTGGTCTATTAAGGACAAAAAAATCTTTCAATTTTGGAAAATTCATCTCTATTTGATCAGAAAAACATTTTGAATCAAAATAGATCATGTGTGCACTATAAACCCTAGGCAACCCATAACTTGGAAAGGTGAAGCTATGATTTCTTGGAATTTGGCACTTCTTGGAAAGTTGAGAGGAAATCATCTCATGTGTGTTGAGTGTTTCATTTCTTGACATTTTGCCTCCCTTTTTGTAAGGCCTCTTATCTCCCTCCATATGTACTTTGCAAGGGGAAAACCCTAATAGTGAAATATAGGGGAATGGAGAAATGGAGTAGGATGGAGAGGTTGGGAGAGGGAAATGTGGATGTGAAAAATTAGGGAAGTAGGGAAGGGTGTTAGGAAGGTTTAGGAAGTGGAATGGAATGCAATTATGGCAGAATTATACCTAGGTAATTTTATTACAGGTCTAGGTCTAGGAGGCTACCAAAAATGCAATGTAGGGATAGTGGTGTGGTGTACGATCTAGGGTTTGTATGTAGGAGCTTAGGGAGTGAAAGTGAGGGGGTGTGATGGCTTTAGGGAGTGCATGTGGATGTGGGGAAATTGGAAATGACTATGGGAAGGGTTGGTTTGAATTACAAATTCAAAGAGGTAGGGTGGCCCACCTCATGATTTTCACTTTGCTTTTGGAACCTTGTAGCTTTGGAAATTTCAATTGTAGCTTTAGAAACATGATTATATTATTACATATTTGAAACATGAATTACATTTGAAACCAAAATTTTTTAAATATTTTTACATATTACCACTCCTTATTGTTGGATTTATGCATGGAATAATAGATTTTGGATGACTGAAACCCTAATGACCTAGTGGAGACACTGACCTGAATGAAATGATGATGATGTTGACTGAAGTGATGATGATGACCTTTCAATGATGGTAGAATCAACTGAGTGATGACAAGGAACGACATGTAAAAATTTTGAAAGGAGTGGAAATAGCCCTAGACACACTGCCCAATGACCAAATTTTTATTTGAAAACCTAATGAAATGACAAAAAATTCTTTGAGAACCTAACAAGACATGATAAGAGCATATTTGATCATTGGTGACAGGTTGAACATAATGAAATTAAAAAATATAACTCCCTTGATCCATGCACAAAATTCACAACATTGCAAACAACAATTCCAAACATAGTCAAGGCATCTAACGCCTCAAATCCATTCACTTTACCTTTCATGTTAACTTTCTCATGATTGTCCTGCCATTTACCCCAATGGAACCAACCAGCTCAACCGACTGTCATACTCTTGTCTTCAATTTCCCTTTACTCATGCACCAGGATTCTTTTGGGTACTACATTACATGTTGGGTTTCATTTAGCTCTCCCCAAGCTCCATTAACTTTCCTACTTCCATAACCAATTCCTAAGGCCCTCAAAACATAAAAGGCAAGAAAAAGGAACAAAAAAAAAGAAAACCATGAAAATCCAATAGAAATATGACACCACAAACAAAGTGGCATGGAAATGCACTAGACACAATCAAATATGAAATTCAAATACAAACAAATCACAAAATAACGAAAGTACAAAAGTAACAACAAACACCATGACTAAACCCCATGGTTCCTAGTACTTCCAAAGGAAATCTCAACCCAAGCCTTTGTCAAGATTTCATGGTAGTCTATTTTCCATTCATTTCCATGCATCATACTTCCATAAACACATAATTTTTAGTGTATAAATAAATATAATAATATACTGGTTACCTTACCGTGTTGCACCCATCACGCTAACCTATAACTGAAAACATACATGTGTTATCTCTTAAGGGACTCTGATTCCTTGAAAAATCCTGCCATAACTGGAAACCAGTTGTTATATTTTTCAAATACATGTTTAGGAATATAGTACATATCCACATAATGTCAGACAAAATCAAGGTTAAGAAGACTTCCTGTACTCATGCAAAGCACACATTCGTTTGGCATTACAGTTTCCAAATGTAGCCAGATAAATTCTCACACAATTCCTTTCTTTTAACTTTGTATTATTTCAATTGAGCCTTATCATGTGCTATCACATCACCTAACTGTTAGTTATATATAAAAAAATCAACTCATTACCTTTTAATGCTAATACCAAACATGTTTCCCTGCAACTCTCCACACCTGTCATTCACATGTTCTAAAAATCAAGATATCATATCTATTAATTTGAAATCAACCTTTATTAAGACTAATATCCATGTCATAACCATAGTCAACTCATAGTCATTAATCATAATACTACAACTAGCACCCACTTACACTCAAGTGAATATTAGCTGTCTCAACACATATTGTGTTAGTACAACTGTCTTAAAACAAGATAATTCCTACATGCAATATTATAAACACATAATCATATCATGTAATCAATGAAACTTTCAAACAACCTGTAAACATAACATGTTAGATAAACCAAATTTATGACACAATCAAAATCATACCTCAATATATCTCAATGGAGGCTATCACTTCTGCACAAGTCAGACCATATTAGTACAACACAATATCACAAATATATCGACTTGTCCTGGAATATCATAATCGTAACCATCTGCACATGCTAATCTCTATCAGCATGATATATAATACCACCCAGATCTTAAATGAAATGACCATAATCATCACACATATGACCATAATGCATATAGAAACAAATTAACTACCATGTATGACTATTCGACGCATGTGCTTATGATTACACTGATTAAATAGCATCTATCATACATGTAACAAAGACAAAAATAGAATTATAGGCATGTAAATAACCACAATGCATATAAAAACCATTAACCAACATACCTACATGCATAATGTATAAACATGTGTGACAATATGCTCTTACTCTGAGGTCTAGTACCAAAACCTCGCTCTGATGATATGCTTCTTTTGCTCTATCTCATCCAACATCATGATGAAACAAACTGCAACAATGAATATCGCAATGCATGCATTACAATCACATAGACAACTAACTTGCATTCATGAAAAACACAATATGCCCATCCAATCCAAGTGTTTGAACCTCGGAGATCTGATACCACTGTATAACACCCTCCTCCCACATTTACCCAAGTTCATCGATCTACTGAGGTAAACATGTGACAAAGAGTTATTAGGATATGACCCGAACTCCTAGATATAATTAAGAAAGTGGGTTTGAAAACTAGAAACTTATTGACCTTCCTCAAGAGATATAGGACCCCCAGGAGCTAAACAACCACTCTAGGTGCCCAAAACCTTAGCTATACTTCTTTTTAACTGACCTATAATACTAGTCACAGGCATAAAAATGCATCCATGTGACTGTAGGCCTCCAGTCACATGCATAATATTTAATCCGTGCATCTGCTGTCGTGATTTCTCAGTTTTGAGCATGCAACCGCAGAATCTATTCCACCTTTTGCGGGTTATATTATAGATCACTTCCCAAAACTTGATGTTACTTTCCAAAACAATGAATGAAACAAAGATAAAGCCTCTAACACAAAAAATTGATCAAGGACTTGATAAAACCAAGCCCAACCATGACATAAATTTCATAAAACATATGGAAAACATGTAATGTATAGGTCATGAATGCATATTTGAACATAGGGGTTTAAAATTCATCTGAGTATCACCAAGAAGGTTTATTACTCTCTCATAATATACACAATAACATTTTTTAATCCATGGATTCACCAACCATTCATATATTCATCAAATATGTCAATAGCCATAGAAATTATACATGATATAACCAACAAATAACCAACATAGAAACTAACAAATAACTAACATAGAACCATGGAAAAGTAACCATAAGATAACCATAATAATCAACACATATTCTCACATATCACAATAGGGAAATACCTCATATTAACACATGGAAATACCAACCAAGTCAGGGACTTCCACATAGCGCCCAACAATAGATTGGGCTAAACCAAATCACTCTTTCAGCCAATCACCTCCATGCCATATTACAAGCATGATTGTGGGATCTCATCAAATAAACCAACCAAAACCAAACCAGGGTTTCCTGAGGCCAAAATTACCTCAACCCTCAACCAATGATTCCACCTCACGGTCGCACATCGCTAACCATCACCAGATCTGTCTCTACCCAAGTTATACAGGGCTCCAGAGTGTTTTTTCCAACCATGCTTTAGGACTAGTAAGTCAACCCATAATTGTTGCAGGGCTCTAGAGCATGTGTCTAACCAAGGCTCCAAGGCTAGTAACTCAACCCACCAAGGGCTCCATAGAGTTTGTCCAACCTAGGCTTCCAAGACTAGTAACTCAACCCATGTTTTTCCAAAGCTTCCAGAGCGTTTTTCCAACCAAGGCTCCAGGAAGTAGCAACTCAACCCATAGCCATAAGGAACATGGACACCAAAAAGAAAACAAATGGGAAAAACCACAACACCATGGCTATCTAGGAAATGACAAGGCTAGGAAAAACCACTGTCAATCTAGGGAATCCTCCATGCCAATGGAAACTCATAAACATGAAACAATGATGCATGTACCATGCAAGCCAAAAATAAAAAGGAAAACATACATGAAACTCGGTACCTACAAAAAAAATCTCATTGTATCTATTGATCCCATTTTTCCCTTGCACTCTTCTTCTTTCATTTTCCTTCTTCCTTCAAATCTGAGTGAATACTAGAGTGCTCCAAGCATGCTCCAAGAATGCTCTAGATGTGAGAGATTGAGAGAATAGAATAGAGCTCCAAAACTAAACTGACAAAAGTCTAAGCCACTGACAAAATTTGAGCCAAAATATATGAACTGGTCCTCAAAATCCGTTTGCTAATTGAGGCCTCTATTTTCTTCAATTTCCTCTAATTTTCCTTCAATTTTCCTCTCATGCAATTATGTGAGCTTTCACCTTCCGTTTCTCCTATTTTCCTTTATTTCATAAATAAATGCCAATTAATGCATCTTTTCCTTTTCCAACACCTTTGCAAATTTCCTTATCCATAAATAAACCAAAAGTGATATCCATTAGGATTTTTTTGCCACCATTCATCTTGGAATACATGCCCCATGACCTTGGTCTTATTTTTATTTTTACATGTAAATTCAACTAGGGTTGTTACACCTAGTTTGGACTGAAACAAATCAAAATAACAACAGTATTGATTTAATTTCCTTAATCCCTTAAAAAGGAGAGGAAGCGAATCCCATTGCTTCATGCCAATTTCATACAGAAACTTAACAAAGAACCAAGACAAAGAGCTACTATTGCATTGCAATATGAAATGTAAGTATTTCAAAAATGCATTGTCTGGATCCTTTGAAAAAAGATATTAGATATTACCAACTAGTTGCATTTGTAAGGCGGTATTGGTCAGAATAAATTCAAAGAGGGGACTGTCGGTCTCAAATAGCTCACAAATGGAAGTGTTTTCTGGCTACGATGTGATCCAGCAGATTCATGTTATCACATAACGTTTAATTGAAATTGCAGAGCTTCAGATTCCTTAGATAGAAATCCTGTGCATATGGTCATTCTTTGAGTATATTGTTGTGTTTATCTGAGATGTATATTAGTTTTTGAATGTTGTCTTATTTGAAGATTCTGCTAATCGTCAATCTGGCATTCAAAGAATTTGTGAACTCTATTCTTCCGCATACAATCTGATCTATGTAGTATTGCTGCATCATTTTTGGTATCAGAGCAAGGATTTATTTGGAATTAATGTTAGAATTCCTAGTCAAAATTCTTAACCTTGAGAATGGTGGTTACATCGAAGACACTGATTTCTATTCAGAAGCACTCGACTCAAGGAAGTTTCGCAATATGCAATACGATGCCTGAGTATGTTAAGAATCTAATTGCAGGAAGGTTTGTAGGTGGATTTGCAAAGACATTAGTCACATGATTGGAGGATTTGTGTGGATCTACTGGATCGATTGCTGCATGGATCAGTTGCTGGAAGAGAGTCGATTGTTGTGTGTTCGTGGATTACTCAATCACATTCAAAACGATTGCAGAGCCACTATCTGGTGGATTATCAGTTATTGCAGCATCATCGCAAGTCGAGGGAAATAAAGAATTTGGTGATTGTTGTTTGTTCATCTTTTAATCTGTGTCCAATCTGAATGCTGTAGAAACTTGTTGTTTTCCGTGTGAGCAGAGACACACCATTTTAAGTCGATTGTTCCAAGTTATGTACCCATGTTAGCAGATCCTTATGCTCTTTTGGAGGGAGGTATCTGGTGGATTCAGATCTGTGATTCCGATCAGATCTAAGTTGAAGGAGGCCCGAATTAAATGTATCTTGGGATTTACAGTGGTTTCATATCGGATCATATTGGAAAGCTGGATGAGTACGGAAGATTGAGACATGTTGGCGGCATTCCTAGAGCAAGTGGTGAACCCAATCGCAGTGCAAGAGTGGTGAGAGAGCGTGGTTGACAACAAAGGAAAAGTGATATTGGGGCGAAAGAGGTTGTGGTGAGTTTTTATTCATATTTATATTGAAGATAATCCATAGGTTTGAGCCCAGATTGCATGGTTTTGTTTGTTTTTTGGAGCAGTCAAGGATTCACTGGTCAGGATTCCTGGAGCGCAGTACTTACTCTGCACGCAGTGACTGGTTTGTACAGAGGGGTTGCGGCTACTGTGTTATTTTGTTATTCATTTCATGTATTCTCCTTCCAGAAGTGTGTTCACTAGTGTGAAGGGAAGGACGAATGCCGATCAAGTGATTTTGACATAATTTTTAGATTGGAGCCTGTATAAAATCGTTTTTCTAAGATCCTTACAAAAGTTGGTTTCCATACTCCATATGACGCAAATATTTTTGTTCTTAGTTCCTTTGCGACAATGAGGACGGAATACCACATGTCCATGAATATTGAAGATCCGATTCAAGGCCATTTGGAACAGCGTCCTCGTTAGGATTTTGGAATGAATCCCTTTGAAGTTTTACTTTTACCTTGTTCTCCCACCGAATGATTCTCAACGCATTTTTGGTTACCAAACTTTCAAATAATTTTGAGATTTGTTGTGAACCACTTAAATCTTTAAATGGTAAAGGGTAAAACCTTTACTGCATTTAAAAAGAATGTGGTAAGTTAAATGAGTTTTTATGTTATTTAAATAATGTAAATGTGAAATTCAGGTTGAGGAGAATAGTGCTTAAGGCCATATACACTTAAGTGTATCACCAAAATTCGTGAGTGGGAAGAGAGATATTTCAAGAGAGATAATGAGTGGAGTGATAAGTATTTGAGTGTGTTATATATAGAATATTTTTATGTAGAGTAATCACATAAAGTTGAAAGGTCAAATTAAGATGTCAAGGTCAAATGAAGAAATTTGTATAGCTTGAGTCAAGTTAAAGTCCACCATTGAGTTATTGTACAAAAGGGTGCATTTTTCATCCAAGATGAAGAGTTGATTTCAAGTCTGGAGTCAAAGAGTCTTAAACCAAGTCAAAGGTTTGAATGTAATTGGGTGCATGATCGACGGAGCTCGACACCCAAATAATTTGGTCATTGTAACGCAAGAAATATTGTAGTTGTTGTTTGTAGCAAAGAGGAGCAAGAGAGTTGCCTAGAATATGATTCCAAGATAGAGAACCAAAAGATACTAAGCTCAGGAAGAGATCTTACATTGTTGGATGGCAAGTATGAAGGCTTGCTGAAAAGGGGATTGAATGAAATCCACAAGTGAACAGATGAAGTTCACAAAGGAGGAAAAAATGACTATTGATAGTCATTTCTGAGGTGTTGAGAAAGACCACAACAGAAGAAAGAAGAAGGAATATGCCAAGGAAAATGACATATGGAAGTAGTTGATTGATGAATAATATGAGAGGGAGAAGGCTGAGATAACAGTTCACGTTGAGTTATTGATGGAATTGTTACAGAGAAATAATAAAGACCAGAGACATGGTTGGACCATAAGGAAGAAAGTGAAATGGCAGAGATTACAAGTAAAGAGGAATCATTAGGTAAAATTGTAGTTAATAGAAGACTGATAAAGCTCAAGAAGATGATGAGTGTTCAATTGAGACGTGAAGAACTCAGAGAAGCTAAATTATAAATGGAAGTTTCCATTTGTGGACCAGAACAGGGTGAAATTCTAGGTGAAGAGGATAATGAGAAATATATCATGGACTATTGGAATAGTTCAGAACAATTTGAAGATATGTTGAAAAGGGAACCAGATGAGGCTATGAAGCCTTGCATTTTTAAATCTCATAGTTTGTGTATGTTTGCAGGATGTGCAAAAGATGATGGACAACCTGGTGAAACTGTCATAAAGATCAATAAAGATCTTGAGGTGAAGTATGATGAAGATTGCCTTTTAGAGGAGGAAGGTGTTGATTTATTACAACAGAAAGAATTCATAGATGAATTTATGTTTGGTGTAAGATAACCAGTTGAAGCTATTATGGATCAGAAGCATAATGAAAATTCCGTAGTGATATCTCAAGGAGGTAAACAAATGAAATTTTTTAATGAAATTCATGAAAGAATTTTGCAATGTGATGATACAGAAAACATGATAACTCAAGAGGATTTCCAAAAGAAGAGTGAAACTGAGAATGAAGGTTGTATGCTGGACTGATTTCAAATGGAAATAGAGTTCTCAGAAAGATGGCTCAAGGAACCTGAAGGAGAAATGAAGCTTACAGAACCTGATAAAGAAGAGATTGCAGTTACCGTGCATGATAAGGATGAAATGTCTCTAACATTTATATAGTTAAGTGAATTCTTTGAATCTTCAAATAATAATGAGGTTGTAGGTATAAAAGACAAAATTAATAAATATGATGCTAAAATAAGAGAAATTGAGCAGAAAGTATTTGAAGATGAGATGAAAGATCACGAGCAACAATAAAGTTATGTCCTTAGAGACATAAAGGATACATAAGTATTAATCCAACAGGATAAAGATGAAATCAGCTAGCAATTAAAAAGAGGATCTAGTGAAATCCTGAAAGTCTATGATGGGAGATTGGTGCTTGAAGCATCAAAAGTGGCCGAAAGGTCTTATATTTTTAAAACTAATAATTTGTTGATGAATGCAAGTACAATACCAGACGAGAAATTTGTTACTATAGGAGCATTCAATGACTATAATTGTGATCAAGAAGAAGTTCTTGATTATTCTTCATTATAGAAAATTGAGTGTTCGTCGCAATTGGAGAAGGAAGCAGCAGACAAAGAGCCAGAGGCTGAAGAAGATAAGACTAGAGAAATTGTAACGGAAAGAGGAGAGGATACGTTGATGTAATTGACAAAGAGGAATTACTCCGAGGAATTGGAGGAATTAATTGTTGTAAAGGCCGATGGAAATTGGTTGACAGAGTGAGTGATGTTGGTGATGGTGAGCTTTCTAATTTAACTCTTATTAAATTCAAGACTACTGAGTTAGTTAATAAACCTATGAATGATGATGTAAAGCCAGTTAGAAATTATTTCAAAGCCTGGAGACTAGAAGAATGGGTATCAGTGTTTCTACACAAGTCTGTATTTCCTGAAATAAAGATGGTGTGGTATGGAAAACTGAGAGTTACATTTATAAGTGTTTTGAAAATACAATTCTAGGAATTATGTGCAAAATTTCAAAATGGAGTTGATACTTTAAAAGACCGGTTGCAAAACAACGTTTGGAATCCTGGAGGTAGCAAGTCATTGAGACTTGTGTTTTTCGCATTATTACAGAAAAGTGACAGACCTCATAGACAAGAGTCTATGGAAACTTTTCTACATGGGGAGTTTGAAGCAGGAGCATCCTGCTAAATTGTCATTATCTATTTGGGTGATTTAGGGTGTGATGTTTTTTTAATTATTTTATAAATTATGTACATTTTAAATAAATTAAGAGAAAAAATCTGAATGTGAGGTTTATTGTAAATATTCTCTTATAATTGAGAATATGAGAGGAGTTGGGTTGTCTAGATATCTTAGGGATTATTAACTCAAATAGAACTTAGTTGAGTCAAAAGAGGGATAAGCTATTTTAGGATTTGGTTGAGTCATTTGTGGAGGAAACCATGGATTCAAATTAATCCACAATTATGTATAAATATGAGCTTTGTATGAGGATGGAGAATTGATAGAGAGGATGGAATAAGACAGAGGAAAAAAGAAGAGAGCATAGAGTAGGAATGGTGTGAGAGTGTATGTAATGGGAGATAACCAAGAGGGAAAACAAATGTAATATTGGCCAAGGAAGAGTTTGACACTGAATTTTATTGTTTTTGTTTATGTAATCATTTGTTTTAATCATTCTCTATTGATTATTTGTTTAAACCTCTGTTACGCTGCATATATCTTAAATTTACAGTAGATATTACCAACAAGTTCCATGTGTAAGGCGGTATTGGTCAGAATCAATTCAAAGTGGGGAATGTCGATCTCAAATAGCTCATGGATGGAAGCGTTGTCTAGCTACGATGTGATCCAATAGATTCATGTTATCACATAATGTTTAATTGAAATTGTAGAGCTTCAGATTCCGCAGATCCTGTGCATATGGTCATGCTTTGAGTATACTGTTGTGTTTATCTAAGATGTATATTAGTTTTTGAATGTTGGCTTATTTGAATATTGTATTTATCATCAATCTGGCATTTAAATAATTCATGAACTCTATTCTTCCGCATACAATCTGATTTGTTCAGTATTGCTGCATCAGCAGGGGACAACATCAAAGAAGAAGAAACCTATGGAGTGCTACAAGATATGATGCTAGGATCTCATGCGATGGAACACTCCCCTTCAGGCTCAAATAATCTTAGAAATGAAGACCTCCTAACTGAAGGGGTGAATTCTGCAGAATAATTTTATCTTTATAATGGTTAAGTTATGTTTTGTAAGTACATAAATATATTAGGTGTCTTCTGGAAGATATATAAGGAAAGCACTCTTATAAATATCGCATGTAGTAGAAAAATTGTTACAAGTAGTGTGTTTTTTAATATTGTGAATGTTGAAGATGAAAACAATGTATCTAATATAAAACGTTATGGGCTTCAAACCATCCAATATTAATAGAAATATTATAACCATTTATTTTAAAAAAATGTATGTATTCACCATTTTTTCTCATTGGCATGAGGGTTGTAATTTCTTATTAAACATGGGTGAAAAAATATTTTTCAAAAGTGCAATACATTTATAAATTTGTATCAATGCATATGACTAAATAAAATTCAATAAATAGGTTAATGTGTTGTTGGCTTCAATCACATTATTTCTATTACAAATGATTTATATATTGCATAATCATAATGATTCTAGAATATTAATAGCAATGACATTTTTAATGTTTTTTGATAAAATGTTCAACATAAAATATCAAAGAAAAAAATGATTTCAACATTTTTAAGGTTTCTAGACCATAATACAACCTTTATTAATTTTACAAAAAACTATTCGTCTATTAAAAAAAAAGAGTTTGTACCTTAATTTACATTGAAAGTTATTTCAAAATCTACATTTCATAATTATATATGAGTATTAGTGTATACAGTAGAGAAATTTTGTGGTAAAAAATGGGCCTCAAAATGAAAAATATACAACCAAAATCAACTTTATAAGAACCAATAGGATTCAAGATGATGATGTCAATTATGGGGGATGATTCACCATTTTTGGAGTAAAAAAGTAGAAAAATAAAAAAATAAAAAACTATTTTTTCAAATTTTATTTTCAACTTATCTCCCTACGATTTTACTCAAATTTCTAGCAGGATCACTCACTGGATGCAAAATTTAATTCTTCATCCAGGGAGTAACCATGTTGCATACTTTCGATGGACCCTACTACAAAAAAAAATTAGAAATACATGAAAAAACATTGTTGCAATGACGTTTTTTCATGTATTTCAATTTTTTTTCTAGCAGAGTCCATCGAAAGTATGAAACATGGGTACTCGGATGAGGAATTAAATTCTGCATCCAACGAGTGCTCTCGCTAGAATTTTGAGTAAAATTGTTGGGAGATAAGTTGAAAAAATAGTTTTTTCTTTTTTCCCTCTAAAATTTGATGATGAATCTAATATTATTTTATTATTTCCACTATTATTTTATAATATTCCTTTGGAGGCCCATTTTAGACCTCAAAATTTCTCTAATGCAAGTAAACAGAAATTAATAAAAATAATTTTCACCTCAATGTATCATATAATATTATTTTAAAAACAAATTATATATATATATATATATATATATATATATATATATATATATATATATATATATATATATATATATATATATATATATATATAAACCAACACATCCTAATAATTAAACTATATTAAATTCAAATATAAATATTCAAAGTCAATATTCAATAAGAAAAAATCAACACACATTTTATTATCAAAAAGTAGTTACATATTCCACATACCATATGATACCCTTACATTTTTTTCCCCACATTTTTCCCTTCAAAAGTACATCTTATGTTATCTACAAAAATTACTCATGTATCAATTCAAAATATATGTTTATATATCTTAATCTATCTTCATAAAACATTTTGTTATCTCAAAATTAGACCCTGATAGGCTGCTAATCAAGGAGACCCTGAGTAACTATTTCAAACCAAACTTTTAGTTGAGGCTTAGCCTCCTCAACCTGAGAGGGCTCTCTCAATAGGTTAATGATTTACAAATAAAGATCATATGGCTAACTCTGTGAATAAACTGAATAAAGTGAATAATTGGTTGTACTACTAATCAAAAAACACCTATTAGGTAAATGGAGTCAAATGTGCTTTCAAAAAACATAAAGATCAGTTTCATATGGAAGTCAGGGCATTTCAGGGTTTAAATGCATCAATAGAATAGTAGGACAGAGGATAAACATAGTTCATGAACATATATAGGAAGTTAGAGCACCTTCAGTGAATTAGAAGTAATATAAATTCATGCCACTGCAAGTAATTTAAAGAGAAATATAATGAGACAATCAAACATCCATAACCCCTTCTGAATCCTAAGTAATGAAACAAAACTCTCTATATTAGGATAAAAACACAGTTCTCTGATATCACAAAAAGTATGCTTGTTCAATGAAAATTCCAACCCCATGCAATTCGAATTCCAACCTCTTATAGAGAGGTCATTACATCCTTGGATTCCTTCCAATCCTTTGAGAAAAATTCAAATTTGACACCTATCAACTTCTAAACAAACTTCATTTACATTTGACAATTAAACTGTCTTTCTTGGAGTCCTAATAAAACTAGGACTAAAACACTCTTTATTATAACTTAACAACCTTTAACAAACTTATCTAAACATTAAAAACTATGTTTGACAACTGTTATAACTCCATGAATTCAAATTTGATGAAGCCCATAACCTTGTTCTGACATCTTTTAACTTGCCTATTATTTGTCCCTGCAAAATAGGAGCATGTTCCCTGTATAATAGTTGAAGTGCTTCATTAATGCCAATTCGAAGCAACTGCTACGTAACTGGAGCATAAAACATGTGGAAAATGCCTTATAGTCTTCAAGCAAATTTGACTTTCTAGCTGTGTAGATGCCAAACTTCCAAAAAGGATGTGAAAACTGTCAATTGTGCTGCGCTACGAAACTGTTTACTGTTTTCGTAGCGCAGAATTCTCCTTTGAAAAATCATGTTTCAATATTTTATTTTAATCTGCCAAGCACTAGAATATTCATTAATGTCTTCCATATATCTCACATCAATATCAAAAGCTCAAAAACCATACCATTTCACCTTGGAAAACTGCAAAAATTATTAAACTACATCCTACAGCAGTTTCGTATCGTGCTACGAAACTGCCGAGTCTTCATTTTTCTCAGCTTATTTCAAAAAATTTGAGTTTAAGACCTTTAATACTGTTTCTCTTGATGTATATAAGCTCTCATAACTAATAAACATGAACTTTGAGCAGCTTCAAAAATGAGATATGACCTTATAACCTCAAAAATTTATCAAAGGATGTCACTTACTGTTTAAGTTGTAGCTGATCGTCAAACTGTGTTAGTTGTATTTCTAGATCCTCAACTCTCCTCTTAATCCATCTATTATTAGCCCTCAGCTTTGTGTTAATCATCCTGATAAACTTTTCTTCTTTGATTGTAGGCAAGGTCCATATGAAAATCTGAGCTTGACTGTCAATTAATTCAGGGTTTGGATTTTTCTTCAGCTCCCATAGTCCTTTCATCCTTTCAAAACTTTCTTTGTCTTCAGCATGTAGTCTCATAATCAACAAACATCAACTTTTAATTGCTTCAAAAGTGAGATATTCCACATAACCCCAAAAATGTTTAAAAGATTTGTCACTTACTGCTCAGTTTTAGCTGAAAAATAAGTGTTAGGACAGAGATTTTATCTCCTCATCAAAACTGTATTTTGAAAAAATGAAGAAGGTTTTTGGAGACCACTCTGTGCTTGAACAAAAACCTATCTTGGTTTTTTTCAAGACCTCTCCTACTGCCCAGAAACTGTCTTTGAACATTAGGTGTAAACTGGAAACTTCTGATTTCTGAAAATATGGCTTCAAAGAAGGCCTTGTATCTCCCAACTGGTAATCCTTATGAAGAAATTGAGATAGGTTATTGTAGCTAGAGAGTTTCTGAAAAGAAATGTCTTTCATAATTCCAAAATACCCTTTCATGTGGCCGAAAATGGATTTTGAAAAAGACTACTAAAACCAGAAAGCAAAATTTTTCTCTGAATGACTTTCAACAGTTTTGTAGCGAAATTTCAACCATCTATGTCTCCCAGCTCATAATGAATTTGAAGAAACTGAAAGAGGTTTTTGTATTTCAATATGTTAGGAAGAAAAACCTCTTTCATTTTTCCAAAATATGCTTTCAGTTGCCCAGAAACCTCCTTGGAAAAATAATAATTAGAGCAGAAAACAAGGTTTTTGCTGATGAAAAAGGTTGTTTCAGCCATTTCGTAGCGCGCTACAAAAAAAACACTTTCGTAGCTAGTTTCAAATTTTTTTTCAAAATGGCTAAAAATTTGTCTTTATAAACATGATATAGGACCCTTAAAGTGTGAAACAAGGTTGTTGTACTTTATTTGATGATGGAAATGAGACTCTAACTCTATGACTTAGACTCTAAAAACTTAAAATGACTTAACACCTACTAGAAACCATGACCAAGAGTAGATTTGACACAATCAGATTTTTAAAATTTGTGGAGTGATAACACATTCAAACCATGTCCAATCCTACTACAAAACATATGAAATATCTTCACATAGAAATGAATATAAACTTTTAAAATGATAAGCTATATCCAACTGAAGTGTGAGAAAAAATACTTACATCAAGCTACAGAAAAATATACTTCGTGATCTTTGAAAATTACCATTGTCAAGAGCATAGAAACTAATCATACCTAGTTTTCCATGACAACCTTCCTTAGATAAAAGGTCTGCGACATGGTTCTACTCCTTGAAAATGTGTGAGAAGGATATTCTATGAAAATTCTTAGTAATAGTTCTAATCCAATTCATCCAATGAGTAAGATATGGTATATCAAAACTAGACCTCATTTAAATCCAATAAATAATCACTTTTGAGTCACCAAACAAATGTATCTCTCTAATACCAAGACATTTTGCGCAAATTAAGACTCCCTAAATAGAAATAAGATCGAATCTATTATTAGAATCACTATACCAATTGAAATGATAGAACATACTTAGCTTTATCACAATATACACTCTTTTTCCACATACCCTATTATTAGAAGCCCCATCAAAGAAACTGACTGGGTGCTTTGACCATACCTTTTTAAATTGCACATTGTGACTAGAGAGCAACTTATTTTTTGGTCTAATCTCCAAAAAGTATGCCATAAATTTCAGACATGTACCTATAAAATTTGATTCACTTTGGTAAAAAATCTTTGAGTTCCTACTGCTCCAAATTTTCCAAAAGATATAAAAAAGTAAAGTTATATATTCCTTAAAGTCCTCAAACCATGACATAAGGAATTATTCGATGGACCTATTACCCAAAACAACTATAATATTTAGACCTTATAGAACCCCATTCCAAATTGAGACTGAAAATGGGCATGTAAGAAAAAGATGGTCAACATATTCATTATTTTCAACACATAAATCAAATCTCCCATGCCCCTTAAATCCTCTTTTAAGGAGATTTTACCATGTAAAAATCCTGATGTGTACAACCAACCAAGTGAAATATTTTAGTTTAAGAGGAATCTCCCACTTCTAGGAATTTTGAAACCACAAACAATTATCCCTAATGTTTTGATCTAGTGTCATTTGGTTATAAATGTCTTTAACCAATATTTAATCCTTAATATTAATTCCATCCCAAGACAGATTATCCTCTTTCTCATTTAAGACTATCCTTGCTAAGTTTAAATCTAATGTATAATGATCTCATTCCACTGTTGATGACATATCGAGTGTTGAACCATGATTTTGTTTTAAAGAACGAGTGTAAGACTTTCAATGAAAATCTGGTTTATGAAGAAAAAACCCAAACTATAAATATGACTAAGAAGATAAAAAAATAGAGAGTTATTTCCAGCGAAACCATTTATGGAATCCAACCGTATTTCAACCATATTTCCTACTCTAATATCCCATCACAAATTCCCAAATAAGTGCTTGATTTTCATCATAATCCTCCATATATATGAAGCAACCTTGTTTTTCGGCACCCCTTCTTTGATCCAATCCACCATCTATTTATTTTTAAGATATTTATCTTTTATAATTTTCTGCCATATGCCTCTTCCATATAAATCTCTCCAAAAATTCTTGACAAATAAAACATTATTGAAACATTATATGTCCTTTATTCCCAATCCACCTGCTTCCACATGCCACGCAATCAATTCTAGGATAACAGAATGAATTGTTTTCTCACATCTTGGTTCGACCTAAAGGAACTTTGCAATGATAGAATTGATTCTATTGATGATGTATTTAGGAAACTTATATAAATGTATGGAGAAAACTGAAGTATTTTGAAGTACTGATTGAATCATTACTAACCTTCCCCCCATTGAAATCCATTTGTGAGACCAAATAGAAATATTGTGCTCAAATTTTCTGGTAAGACATTTTGAACCCTTAATCTCATAGTTATTAGGCTCCAAGATGAAACCCAAATATCTAAATTCGAAATCCATAGAGATTGATTCCACCTCAAATATTCTGGCCATCTCTAAGATCATCTCATCCTCCTTTTTTCCCAATATTAAAGAAGATTTTCCTTTTTTCATATATAATCCTAAAGCATCCCCAAATCTGGAAAAAATCTGATAAAAAATATGCTATTCAGAGATATCCATATCCCTTATAAAAATGACATGATCTACAAACATTATATTTGTGACTTTAATGTGCCTCATTACCTTCCATCCTGAAATTATGCCCATAGAACGGGCCACATTTAACCTTCTGCTTATTCCATCTATAACCAACAAGAAAAATAAAGGGGATAGAGCACACCCCTGTTTAAGGTCTCTTGAAGCCTTAAATAAATTTGTATGAAGCCCATTAATGATCACTGCAAAATTAACTGACATTATACAATCCATACTCCAATCTATAATTTGGACTCCCAACCCAATCTTGTGTGGGACCAATCTTAAAAATTCTCATTCCACATTGTCATAAGATTTTACCAAGTCAATCCTCATAAGGCACACCTCCATTGTTTGGGGTTTGATAGAGTGAATAGATTCTTGTGTTGTAGCAACCACATATTGAATCTGCCTATTATCAAAGAAGCTAAATTTTTCTAGAGAAATGTGTTCATACAAAAAATATTTTATCTAATATTCAGTAATTTTAGATATCATTTTATACATCATGTTACATAGTGATATTGGACGAAAACTGACAAGATTATAAGGGAAAGAAATTTTGGGAATGAGATATATGAACGTAGAAATTATGGATCCCAATATATTACTTAGTCACCGCAACTCCTTTGCCATCTCTAGATCATATTTAATAATGATATCTAGGAAATAAAGGAATAATTATATTGTCCAACTATCTTGACCTGAAATCTTTTCCTGAGCCAAAACTTTCAGCACCTCTACAATCCTTTGTAATTGACCTCCCTAATTGGACATTCTTCTCTACCTTAACCATTCTAGGAAAAATGTTAATGAACTCCATTTGATTCTCAAAGTTATTACACTCCTTAGCTCTGTATTTATTTTTGAAAATATAACAACTTCCCTCTGAATATCATGTTGAGAATTTTTAAGATTTCCCTCTCTGTCCTTTATGTTCCATATATTTTGTTTTCCTTCCTTCTTTTAGAGGTTTGTTTATGAAAGAAAGGAGAATTTATGTCACCTTCCACCAGCCAAATAGATATTCTCTTCAATTGCCACTCCTCTTGAAATTTTAATATTTGACACATTCTTTCCTTTAATTTCGATAAATTCTTAATAGTACTCTTTCAGAAGTACTCCAGATTAAACAAATCATTCAAAGATTTAATTAGAAATTCTACAGAAATCAACTCCTTAATGAGATCATTTTTTTTCTTTCTTCACCATTTATCGAATTCTCGCTATAGAATTTTTATCTTATAACTTACCTCTTCCATCCTGGATCTACCAGAGACCGAGATAAACTTTAGCCAAGATACACTAACTAGGTCAAAAAAATAAATTTCCTTCATACATGAATGATTAAGCATGAACGAAAAGGTATTTCATTTATATTCTCTGGACCATTTAAGGAAAATTAGGATATGATCAGATATATTGGAGTTGTAAATCCACGAAACCAAAATTTTCATCCATCCTATCAAGTCATATTATACAAAGAAACGATCGAGTCTCTTTGAAATCCCCTCCAACCCAATATGCTCATTCCTCCAAGTTGGTCGTTTTGGGAAAGGGATGATGTCCTGTAACAAATATTGGGCAAACAACTCCTTGAAATAAACTCCCAAATTATCATCTTTACTCTTAATACCCCAAACCTTGTCATCTTCCATCATCATATTGAAATAACTAGGAAGAATATAGGAACACAATCCAATAATCTATTGTGATTAAGACAATCCCAATACACTTTATTGTTTGAATAAGGAGAATATATATTGGTTATATGAAGCAGGGTATGAGATCCTCTCAAGAAGCCTAACAGGATGATCCCTACAAAATATTTATATGGTTTAAGGTTAAACATCCGTAGATCCCACATGGAAGCCAAACCTCCCGAATGTCCACATGCCTTGGTCATAAAAACATTCCATTTTGGAAAGAATTTAAGTAAGAGATCCCAAGCCTTCTCCTTATTTACCATCGCTTCCTGAAGCAAAACTATCACACGCCTCTTCAACAAAATAAAATTGCGAAGAGATCTTCTTTTAGGGGTATATCCCAAACCCCTAATATTAAAAGACAAAATCATTAGGGAGGAAATAATTTAGGAGAAATCCCTCTAAGGACCCATTGTAGCTGCTAAAACACCCTCAAGACTTTTTCGTATTACAAATTTTGAAGACTTCCTTAATCTTGTTCATCATCATTGCAAAATTTGAAGTGCATTTGATTTGTTTTCTTGGAATGTTGTGATCCCTTTTGCAAGATAGGACAAGTGTTTTATTTTGGCATGTTGGTTCTCCCATTGTATGCATGAGCCTGTTATAATGGTTCTAATAGGTCACATTTATGCAAATGAGTTATTCTAACCTTGTAAGTACCCATCACACTCATTTCCAAAATTTTGAGAATTTTTGCACAAGTTTCGTGATAGTCGTCGTAAAGTGTATCTTTGGTGTTGCAATTGTCATAATGGGTGTAAATTAGTCGCACAAAGGAAAATGATTTGTTTTTATGTCATGGATTATCTATGTTGATTGAGTCATCAAAATATGCTAAGTGTATGATCGCAGTCGAAGTTTCATCATCGTTCACACTGATCTTATCGGCCTCGCACTTAGCCATTTTTCAGAAAATTTCCTAACAAAAAAACCTAGCTTCACCGGGCCTCCACTGAGTTGCACACTACGCAGTCTTATTCCTCTAGCTATAACCTTGTTTCTTGGAACTGTAACACCCTCTTCCCACATTCACCTAAGTAACCAGCCAAACAGGGTAAACATGCAACGAGAGGCTACTATAATAAGATTCAACCTCCCAGATGACCTTAAGGAAGTGGAAGTGACAGAAACAAAACATAAAAACCTTGTACATCATCAATGACACCCCAGAAGCTAACCCAACCATTCAAGCCTCTTACATCACTACTGTCAAAATACATGCTTATAACCAACATAATAACAAAAAAAATATCATGGACACAGGAAATAAAATCCACATATAAATAAGTACATTTATACATCAAATACTAAAGGAATGAATATTTCATTGATGAATGTAAAAACCAACCAGAGATGGGACTACCATGTTCCACCCAACCATAGATTGGTTGATCCAAATCTCTCTTCAGCCAATCACCCCCGTGCCATATTCCAAGCATGAATGTGGGAATCATAACCAACCAAAAAGAATCAAGCAAACATGAATGCTACTAGAGTTATCTGCCTACACCATGAGGAATTTTCCTATCTCCTAGTCTCTCAGGCTTTACCGTAATCCACAGTCTAAACCAGGGATAAGTAGGCCCTAAATAGAGACATACTCTCCTTTCTTTACCATACATCCCATCCCAGGACTACTAGGCCAAAATGGAGAGAACCTGCCTCTTAATATTTACCGCAATCCATCCTGGATCAATAGGCCCTAAACTGAGGCAAACTACCTCTAGGATTTATCGTATATCATGCCATTCAAAGGTGGAGGATTCCTAGGCCCACCGAGCCAACACAATATCGAGCTTTACTGGAACCCACAGTCTGGTTTAGGGATTACTAGGCCAGGTTTTATATCAATTCAAAGATCCACCTCACTCAGCTTCAAATCCAATCCGAAAATCCATCTCAACTGAAGTATGAGAACCCATCTCATCAAGGCTATTAGGAAATGGAAAGGCTAGGATGAAAAAACTGTCACACCTAGAAAAAACACATGCCAGGGTAGAAAATAACCACATGCAATACCATGCTTTCTAGATCAAGAAAGGAAATCACACATGCAAATCAATACCTGCAAAGAATCTTGTTATAGTTGTTTGATCTTGCTCTTCGTTGTGTGCTCCTTCCTTCTTCTTGCTTTCATTACCTTTCTTTCTCTAATTCCAAAGTGCTCCAAGAAAACTCTAAGTGTCCAAGAGTGTGTATGTGTGCCTTTCTCCTAATTTCCATTATTTTCATAAATAAATGTGTCAAAAATTCTATTTTTCCTTTACAAATGCCTTCGCCAATTTACTTAGCCATATTAACCGAAATGAACACCTGCTAAGATGTTCTTCCCAACATTCAGCTTGGAATAAGTGTCCCATCAACCGTGGCTATTATTTTTTCCTTTATTAACTTTTATTACATGGAATTTTCACCAGGGGTATTATAGGCACTGTGCAATGTGAAGTTACTTCGTCCCAGGATTGTTGCACCGCAGAGTTTTTGTGTCCAAGCCTTGACCTTAACCTTTATAATTGCACAGTCATGACCCCGAACACATCTTCAACTATGCACTTCGCAACTGAAATCCTTAAGATAATTCCTTGAGCCCTGAACTGTGCAGCTACACATTAGCTCGACCTTACTTGACCCCCGAAATTGCATACTAAACTCTCCCAGTGCTAAACCCTTTATCATGTCCCACTAGCTGTAGAAACTATGTAGTCTTGTCCCTCAGCCCAACCTGAACTACGCACTCTGCAGTCTCAAGGCTTAAGGCTTCCCCTTGCCTGCCTGAACTACACAAATGTGCAATCACTGAGCCTCCCTTCCCAACCAGTGACAAGTTCCAAGCTTATTTTATGGATTAGAATATATCATCTTAGGCTAGGGGTTTTCAAATTAATGTCATATTATCATGAGTAAATTGAAAGAATAGGTACCTTGTCATGTCATTGAAAGATGATGAAGAAGGTGAGGAAGGAGGGAAACATGCTAAAATACACTCTTGAAGATGAACTTACAAGTTTATCAATCAGGAGAAAGTGAAGGGACACTAGTTTGTGACCACTATCCAATACTCGAGATCATTGAAGACTCCTTATCACCAAGTCATGCGGAGATGAAAATGAAAACTCTTTCACAAAGACATTCAAATCTCAGTAGCAGTAATGGCTTGAAATTTCCATGTCATCAAGCAGTCCATGTTAGTAGATTCATGTCATGTCATTTCATGAGTGGTCATATGCCACATCACTATTGTGGACCATGTATATTGTATTCAAAATGTATTGTAAAGGGGAAGTCCAAAGGACACACATGGAATGTAAAGAGCCATGTAAGTTGAAAACTAATAGGAATTCAAACAGTCGTGAGGGTAGTCAAAGATTCACCCTTGGTTATATATACTCCCTCATTGTATGACCAAAGGAATTTTTCACCTTAGCTTCAACATCAAAGCATTAGAGAGATAAGATAGTTCTTTTGTGGAGCAAGGAGTGGCTCCAATGCTCCACTATTGGGGTTAGTGATGCTCATTTTATATATGTGTCTTGGAAGTTTTACTTAATAACAGAAGCCTTCTGAGACCAACAAGTTCTTCATGCATGGACTATGAATGTTTGTAAGACTATTCTGTGAATGTTTGTATTTCATGTTTTCTTTCACATGTGCTAAGATAGTTGAAATTTTTCGATTATTTTAGTACTTATCTTATTGAGAGTTTGTCATAATGTTTTTTATTGTTGTTCCATCCTTGTGGAATATTCTGCAGGATATTAGGAAGATATTTCTCAATTGTTGGTTGTAATGATCATCACATCCCTTATGGACTATTACACTGGATGTTAGACGAATCTTGTGGTTCATGTGTGTCCTTCTTGGGTGGTACTATTACCTCTCTCTTATAGGCTCACTTTTATCTCTCTCCCTCGTAGCAGAAGAACCTTAACACACTTTAAATTGGACACTCACCAGGCACACCCCCCTTGATTTTCGAAAGTACATCTACACCCCTCTCTCTTGCTAACAGTCAGAGGCAAGGTAGATATTTAAGAATATGGAAACTGGGCCTTTATTTCAGATGAGACTCCTACAAAAAATGGTGTTAGGTCTAATTAGGACTTCATATCGCAGAGATCCCCTTAATGTTGGAGGGTCCAGTACCACCAACATTTATGGCGCTAGAAGGAGGGTCGCCCGTGTTTTATGGATGATAACCCCACTGACCCCAACATCTCATCTTATGATAAAGGTATCAACGTTCATTACACCTACCCTAATCATGTTTATGAAGCTGGTGACTCTTCCCAACCACAACCCACTCATACTTGAGAAATCCCATACAATCAACTTTGGGATATTCATCCTATAACTTGTCAAAATAACTTGGATTGATCCCAAGAGTACTTAGTCTTCCATATTATTCACAGAAAAAAAACCACCCATACAGTGGTAGTGTTTTCCTCCCTTGAATACCTGGTTCTTTCCACCCTTTAAGTGTTAGCATATTTTATGGAAAACACAAAAGAACCTCCATTTTTTAGTGGTGGTAATAGAGATAACCCCGTACTCTCATGTATGAATTTCTGCGAGTTGGGTGGTGAGGAATAAGAAGAAGAGACATTAGAATCTGACAAAGAATAGGAGCATAGAGAAGATGAAAACATGGAAGACCAAGATCTGAAGTGGATTACTCAGGGGCCAGTTGCGCTTTCGGGTATTTTTCACAAAATGTCGAAGCACTTGGAGAAGCTCTTAACGAAGTATGACCCTGATAAAATAGCAAAGGCTGAATACTATTTGGATAAATCTTACCTACATCTTCAAACACTTGAGATACGTCATGATGATGTTGCATGTATACTTTTTGCATGTACCTTGGATGGTAGAGTAGTTGTATGGTATCACAGCCTTCCTTTGAACTCCATACAGAATTGGACTGGGTTTAAGAAAATATTCCTTGAATTTTTTTTTGATGATAAAACATCCGCCATGTTGTTGAAAGAAATGGGTAATCTAAAAATGGAGCAAAAATATAAATTGAAAGATTCCAATCATAGGTTCAACCAAATCTTGAACAAATTTCTAGAATACACGAAACCTCATGACTCCATCACAATCGATTACTACACTTATGCCTTTCCGGAAAGCATTACGCAATTCATGAAGCGAACTGCGAAACCAACATTGATGGAAAATTATGAAGAGGTTATCATGGTTGAGAAGGAATTACGTGCAATTAGAGTCATTGCAAATGATGAAATAACAAAGGACTCTAGAGACACAGGTAAAAGGTATTAGGCCTCCATAAGCAAGGCCAAAGAAAAATAACCATCCGATATTAAAAACTTGACCTGTCTTTTCAAGAATCTGTCAAATGAGATTGAATAAATCAAATAAAGGTCAAGTGAGACCACCATCAGCAGCAAGCCTCTGTGATTCAACCTGCTTAGAAGGATTGTGAATTTGGGTAGCAACAGTAATCAACCAACAAAGTCTACAAAAAACTCGAACGTCGTGTTGAATATTGACAAGTTGTGTATGGATACATAATTTTCATACCATCAATATTATCATTATAAAAAAACATTCCCACAATGGAATCACATCATGAAAGTTTTTTCTATGCATATTTGTGATGTGGTGGCTTTTGATGACTAGAACGAGCCTGAAGAAGAAAAGAAAGAATTTTTTGCACCCGATGAAACTCCAGGTGTCATGCATGAAGTAAACATGTTCAATTACATATAGAGCCCAAAAGAGCACAACCAAGAAAAAACCTCCGCGTGACCATATTTCCTAGAAGCCAAACGGTCAATAAAATTTGAGAAGCCAAGGGCCGGCCACTACAATAGATTTGGCGAAGAAGAAACTCAAAGAATTTTTTTTTAAGGAAAATCAGTTAGCCCATCAACTTAGCGTAGAACACTTTGAGCAAGTCTGAAAAAGTGGTCTCAATGAAAATCACTTCCACAAGCAGTGAGGAAAACACCATCACTCTGAAATTTGGAAACCAAGTCACTTCCCTAGACACTTTGGCTATTCTTCCCATTGTGGACTACAACATAGTTGATGACATGAATAATATTCGTTAAAAAAATTCAATGTTTGAGTTAACAAAGATCATGAGCCAGCGTAACATTCTCTTACGAGAACTTGGGAAATCACCCACAGGTAACGATGGCCCTTCAGACAAGTGATTAGGTACGTCTTCTGGTTCCCTGAAATTAGTACTTAACGCTTTAACATTGGAAGGAATACACCCTTCCTTTCGTTTTTGTTGAAGTTTGGAATTTTCAATTTCAATGTATACAATTTAGTGTTTGATTCTGGTGTATCAGTAAATGTAATACCATTATCTATCACAAATAAAGTCAATGCAAAATGGAATAAAACTGATGTACACATTATTTATTGTTATTGGACACTTGCTCACGTAGTTGTTGAACTCAAAGACGTGATTATCTATTTATCATCCAAGAGACAAGTTCACCAATGTATTTACATAATGATTGTGGACATACTATAAGCATACAAACTATTTTTAAGCATAGACTGGTCAAGTAAGTTACCAGGATACTTTGCTACAGGCTATTCAAGTAAGTTACAAGGATACTTTGCTATAGGCTGGTCAAGTGAGTTACAAGGATACTTTGCTACAGACTTGTCACACCTATGGCTTCCGTATAAGGGAAGAAACAACCAAATTCAGGTGAAATGAGAAAGATACATGAAACATAATGTTACTCCCTTGAAAGGACACAATGAACTAGTGGCTTTCGTAGAAATCATTCACAAAAATTTCTTCCTAGAAACTCAAGTAGGGTGTTATCTTTCACAACAATCCCCATTCCCACCAGAAACACAATTGGAGCTTCTTCCTAGTCCAACTGGTGGAAATTACCTTTGTACAATTAGTAGTAATAGTAGTAGTAGTAGTACTAGGGTAGTTCATAATCCTTGTACATATGACATGTGGACCATGTACTTATTTGGTTCTAAAACACAGGAGGGCTCTAGAGCTCGTTGCAGAAAAAACACTTGATCTCGATACACTTGAAATTCGAGTGCACAAACAACACTGCAGAATATAAGGCGCTCATCTTGGGCTTACGAATAGCCATCAACCACAATGTTTCGTCCTTAAAAGCATTAGGTGATTCATAAATTGTGGTACGACGGGTACGTGATACCATTCATTGTGTTTCACCTCATCTAAAGAGTTATCAACAAGAGGCATGGCATCTAATTTTTCATTTCTAATCTTTTAATATTATTTATGTTCCAAGAATGCGTAACGCAGTTGCAGATGCGTTAGCAAATGTTGCTTCTAGGTTGCCACCATTACGTGACACATTTTCTATAGAAATTCTTTACAAACCCTCTGTCCCTGATAACATCAGTAATTTACGTGGTTTTAATGATAACCAATAGATAATGTACTTCATGGTGAACATTGATGTGTTCAAAGACGCAATGATCGATGACGAAGATCATGAAAATGCTTTGCAGGATGCATCCATCATGAGTAAAGGAAATATCATCCCGAAGGGTGTGGTATCATTGAAGTAGTATGACCTGCATAATCACTTCGTGGGAACTATTAATGCTAAAACTCACAGTTCCACACTATCTCATGAGAAGATTAACTTGGGACCATACAGGGATATGAAATATGTCACTCTTAGTAGTTATTGTACACCTCAAGACCGAAAATATTTTATCTATTTATTCAAATAGTATTGAGATGTGTTCGCATGGAAATATGATGAGATTAAACCTTATGACACACGAATCATCCAGCATGTGATACCAATGAAATAAGAGGCCAATTTTTTTCAGTAGAAGATGAGAAAAGTACATCCGACACTGGAGCCTGTTATTTAGAAAGAGTTAAGGAATTTATTGGATGCTTGGATCATATATAACGTGTGACACTCTACCTGGGTGTCAAATTTGGTACTAGTAAGAAATAAGTCTGGGGAAATTTGTCTATGTGTCGATTTCTGAAATATCAATCATGCCTCGAATAAGGAAAACTACCTTGTGCCATCCATGAAACAAATATTGCAAATAGTATCAAGGTCTGAAATGTTTTCTTTGCTTGATGGTTACACAGGCTACAATCAGGTTCTAGTATCAAAGCCTGATTGACTCAAAACTACCTTCTGAACAAAGTGGGGTACGTCATGTTTAAGTGAATTGCATTTGGGTTGATCAATGTTGGTGCAACATTTCAATGTGCCTTGGACATTGAATTCCACAGATTGACTGGGTAGTGCTTAGTGGTCTATCTTGATGACATAATTTTTTTTTCAAAACAAAGGTTAGATCACATATGCCACTTTAGGGAAATTTTCAGGCAATGTCACAAGTACGGGATATCTCTCAATACTAAGAAGAGTATTTTTTAGTGTCCAAGGGTCTCTTGGGCCACATCATTGCCAAAAGTGCGATTAATGTAGACCCAAAAAAGGTCAGATCAATCATGCAAATTCCCTTCCTAGTAAACAAGAAGGCTATGCATCCCTTCCTGGGAAAGATCAACTTCCTCTGCAAGTTCATCTCTTACTATGCTTAGATTTTAAAACAAATACAAGAGATGGTGAAGAAGGATTTTATATAAAAGTGGGATAAAAGGGAAAATGACACATTTTCCCATATGAAGCAAGCTATCACAGAAGCACTAGCGTTTTACAACCCAAATCTCAATAAGGATTTTTTGCTCTACACCTTCGCTTCCAACAAATCTATTTCCACTATACTCACATAGAAGGATGACCTAAACAATGAGCGACCTATTTCTTTCATGAGCACGAGTCTACAAGGACCTGAGCTTAACTACCGCACCATGGATAAAAAATCCTATGCGGTGAAGAAATTTTGGCCCTATCTATTGAAGAATCGTTGTATTATCTTCATCCAGCAACCAACAGTCAGATCGCTTCTTATTCAACAAGACATGGGTGAAAGGAGAGCAAACTAGATGACTAGTTTGCAACAATATGATCTAGAAATTAAGCAAGTTAACACAATCAAGGGCCATGGTATTTGTCGACTAGCAGCAAAAACATTGGATGCAAAGGAAGAAGAATATCCTTCAGGGTGGGAGAAAGAAATTGAAATGTATGATATCAAGCAAACCTCCCCCACTACTAGCACAAACTCTTGGTATGCGGATGTGCATCAGTACCTTGAGTACAACACCATGCCCTACGATTTCTCCGCATGGCATAAGAGGGCACTAAGGCTTAAAGAATTATCTTACCAATTGGTGCATGGGGTGCTTTTTATAAAGAACCATAATGGAGTATTGCTCAGGTGTTTGGACACACATGATTCAGATAAGGTATTGTGTGATCTCCATGACGGACCATCCGGGGGACACTTTCTGGGAAACACAATGACACATAAAATCATGTGGGACAGTTTTTATTGGCATACACTATTCAAAGATGCTCATGCTTACATACAAAAATTTTCGGTTTATCAAAGGTGTGTCGACAGAAACAAGAATTCAATTTCCCCACTACATCCTATTGTAGTGGAAGAATCATTTCCACAATGGGGCTTGGATATTATTGGATAAATATTTCCACATTCATCAAAGAAACACCACTACATTCTCACTGCCACATATTACTTCACGTGGTGGACAGAATTAGTTACACTCAAACAAGTGAATGATCAGGAAGTCATAAAATGTTTTTAGCAGAACATCATCTGCAGGTTCGACGTTCCTACTTCACTTTTTTTTTACAATGCAACCTATTTCTCATCGCTAGAAATATATGACTTTGCATTAGAAAATGGAATCATATTGAAGCATTCTACTAATTATTACTCTCAGGCGAATGGTATTGTTGAATCCACAAATAAGAACATGATCTGCATCATTAATAAGACCATATTATATGAGCAGAGGAACTGGAAATGTTATCACTCATAATTTTGTGAGTCATTACTTGACATAGTCATACAGTTCACTCCCAAAAAGGGTAAGGACTCCTTAAAAATTTTTCAATTTGGCATAGGAAATTTCATTTTTTCATATTTAACATATCCTAAGTTTCAATACCACCCTCTTCTCATATAAAAACCACCTCCAAGAGCAGCTAGAACTAATCCATGAGGAGTTGGATAAGAAGGGCCTAAAAATGACAGTAGTTGAGGAGCCAATAGATCAACTCAGCATCAATGAGGAAGAAACACCTCAAGAGTCCTAATTTGAGCTGGTTTATGATTTGAAAGGTCAATGGCATGCAGGAAACAAATTTTATACAACTAGAAGGAATATTTTTGAAGTTAGGAAAAAATCTGGAATTTGCATACTTTTCAGTAGTTTCGTAATGTTTCCTAGGGTTGAAGCAAGGAAAATGCTACGAAACCACCTGTAGCTTTATCTTTGTATTTAAAACCACTTTGGAAAGAATCCAAAGGGTGGAAATGATACTGATATTGTGTCAAGGAATTATGAACACAATTCATAAGGAAATAATAAAAAAATTTGATGGCAAAGGTCATTTTTGTACGCTACTAAAGTACGCTACGAAACTGCTGAAAACTATTTTCGTAGTGAATTGTTTTTTAAGGTTTATAAGCAAATGAAAAATTATTTTGGAAATATGAAAGAGGGTTTTCTTCAGCACAAGCCCCTCTACAAAAAACTCTCTCACTTTCTGCAAATCCATCAGGGTTTGGAAATTATACACTCATCTTTTCACGCTACGAAACTGCTGAAAAACTCTTTTCGTAGTGAATTGTTTTTTAAGGTTTCTGAGCAAATGAAAAGTATTTTCGAAATATGCAAGAGTTTTTTCTTTAGCACAGGTCCATCTACAAAAAAATATCTCAGTTTCTGCAAAGCTATTAGGTTTTGGAAATTATACACTCATCTTTGAAGACTTTTTTTTTCATAATTTTCACTAACCAAATTTGTGAAAAAATTGTAAAAATTCAACTTGGAGGAGGTCAGCTTAGCATCCACGTAGCATAATGACACATCAGCACTCTAGTACACTCATCAAATTAGTTGGTTGCAATTTATAAGGGTTATTGAATTGGTTTGTTGAACTATTAATGAAAGAAGAGTCCTTTTTGTATTCAAACTCTGTAAAACAGAAATATCCCTAGGAAGTCTCTAAGTGATAGAATCATGTTTGAAATAGGTCTCTAAGGTGGGAATTCGAAGCTAGCAAGGTGGCATGTCATTTGTATGAGTTCTCATTCTATAAAGTACTGAGTTTTAGAGTTAGAAAGGGTTGGGAGATGTTATGAAGGCACTACTCCTGTAATCTTTGTTTATCAGTAATATACAGTTGCAGCAGCTTATTTCAGACCCGAGATTCATCTATGTGTTCTTATGTATGTTTATTATATTATCCTTTTAATTTCTCTCCAGTTTTCTAGTTGTATCATCACTTGGAATTCAAGATTACATGCTCCAACTTCCATTTATACACCTATTCTGTTTTTTTTTCATGTTTTATTAGTTTGCTTATGTATAATCACTTGGAATTCATGGTGACATGCTCCAACTTCCTATATGCATATAGCTTGATGTTCTATCCTTCATGTGTTGTTTTATAAGAACATAATTGCCTCAGCTTCCATGAGATATATTGTCTTGTGACTTAGTTTTCATATTGACTCCATAAGCCCAGTGGTATTAAACCTTATACATCTTTCACCTACACAAAAACACATTCAATCCAATTCAGAGTTAGCCATCTTCTTTCAAGTTGTTCATTGAATATCCATTATCCTTTTGAGAGAGCCCTCTTAGACTGGAAAGGCTAATTTCCAGTTACAAGTGGTTTCAAATAGTTACTCCAAGTTGACCATTGAAGCAGCCCAACATGAATCAATTTTGTGATAACATTTTGGCACCGTTGCTGGGGATCAAAGGTGTAAATTTTCCCTGGGAAGAACGACAAAGTTTCATTTCTAAGGTCTGAGAGAAGTAGACACTTAGACACATATTGGGTGTATTTATTCTCTGGCGACTCCACACATAAAATAATCAATTGGAAGGTGGCTCCACTGATTAAATATCAGTAGCTTGATGAAGTTTCAAGATGAGTTCCATTGCAAGAATAAATGCTAGGTATGCCCTTATGAACAAGTTTTACATCCCTAGTTTTCCAAATCCCATGCCAAAGGTTAAATGGTTAACTGATATTCCCATTTTTAAAGATGAAAAGAAAGAAAATGTCGCTCTTAATTTGGTTAGATTCCATATGCATGTATGCAGACTTAAGGTTCAGTTCCCTGAGGATTGTCTCATGAAGATGGTTATAGTCACTTTACAAGGAAAATCATGGTCTTAGTACGAAAGCCTGCCAAATGGCTCATTATATTCTCTTGCTGATTTCCATGTTTCATTTTATGAGATGTATGAAGGGTGTCATCCCTCCTTATTGCTTGTCAAATATTGCTATAAACATTGTGTGAGTTCTGTTAAATATTTGGAGAATTGTTATGAAGATAATGAGTTCATGGATGAGGAAATTTTAGAGGCCCTTCATGAAAATCCCTTTCATCGCCAAGAAGAAAGGATAGCCTCTCTCTTGGATGAAAATGAAACCTAGCAGGAGTTTATTTATGAAAATCATGTTACATCCTCTGATTTTGATGAAAATTTGTAGCAGATTTGTTAGTATTTTGATCATCAGGGGTATGAGAATCATTTCAAACAACAAGAGGAAATTGGAAGATAATTTCTATAATCCTCAGGTAAAGGAAGAAGTTTATTCTTCATGTCATTCTTTGCATTAGCCTACATCAAATAATGATCACACTAATGAGGAAATGGATGAAAATTTTTCTTTATCCTTGTTTTCTAATTTGAAGTCATTTGAGTGCAAGTCAGAAGATAAGATTCAATATTAGGAATTTGGCTTCTGTGATCCATAAAATGCGTGTAAGAATTTTCAGTGAAAATCACATATAAGAATTTTTTGTCGACGCATTTCGAACCAGCCAGTGTGGTTCATCATCAGGACAAGATGATAAATTTGATCAGGAAACCAGTTTAAGTAGATCAGGACAGCTTCAACTAGCCGTTGGAAAAATGGCTAGTTTGACTAGAATAGGAATATATATATATATATATATATATATATATATATATATATATATATATATATATAATTTTAATTCTATTATATTTTAAATTTAATTATATATTTATAATTTTATATTAATACTCTTTAATATAATTTAAATTTTTATTATACATTCCATATAAATAAAAATCAAATAAAAATAAAAATATAAAATCAAATCAAATAAATAAATAAATAAATAATAATAATAATAATACTTAATTAATCAATTAATTTAATAAATTAATTGATTAATTAAGTATTATAATTATTATAATAATTATTATTATTATTATTTATTTGATTTGATTTTATATTTTATTTATATAGAATTTATAATAAAAATTTAAATTATATTAAAGAGTATTAATATAAAATTATAAAAATATAATTAAATTTAAAATATAATAGAATTTTTCTTTTCTTTTCTTCTTCTTATTCTAGTCAAACTAGTTGTTTTTCCAACAGCTAGTTGGAGCTGTCCTGATTTACTTAAATTGGTTTCCTGATCAGATTTCTCATCTTGTCTTGATGATGAACCACACTGGCTAGTTCAAATTGCATCGACAAAAATTTCTTATATGTGATTTTCACTGAAAATTCTTACACAGATAAGATTCAATTTGTAGATGGAGTTGCTAAGAATATTGAAAAAGACATTAAAGTTTTAGAAGACCAAATTCAATATTATAGTCTTCATGATCAAGATTAGTCTTTTTAAAAGTTTTTAATGCCCTAACACAAAGAGTGGGTGTTGCTAACTTTCTCTTTTGAGATTGAGGAAGAATACCTTGTTTTTGAAAATCAGTTTGATAACACATAATTGAAATCTTGTGTGCCTGAGAAAAGCACATATGAGTTGTCCAAAGCTGTAGAATGTCTTGAGAATCATCAAATAGATTATGTCTTCTATGATCCTATAGCTGACTACATGGAAGATTTCTACAGTCCAAATTTCCAATTATATTTTCATTATGAGGATCAGATACATTTTATGTTGCCTTGGTCATTTCAACATATTTCTTACTTTTGGTTCAAGTGCTGTCAAGAGGTTCAAATGTCAGATCAGATCAATGATTGGATTCATTGGAAGTTTCATGTTTCTTAAATTAAAAATGGATATTGCAGTTGTTAGGGTAGGTAGAAGTGTTTAAATAAGCTCAAATTTGACTGAGCATCTTTTCAGTAGGTACAAAGTTGGTTTTTCAGCAGTAATCATCAAGCTTGAGCTCGAGGAGAAGGCCATAAGAGCTTGGAGAATTTTTCATAAATTTCAAAGTTTTTATTTCCAAGAAGATGGATGGAACTGGAACTACAAGTTATTTGGTGTATCACAGGGGCACACCATCCCAAGTGGAGCCACTGTTATCACTCATAATTTTGTGAGTCATTACGTGACATGGTCATATAGTTCACTCCTCAAAAGGGTAAGGACTCCTTAAAAAAATTTCAAGTTGTCATAGGAAATTTCATTTTTTCATATTTAACCTATCCTAAGTTTCAAGACCACCCTCTTCGCATCTCAAAGCCACCTCCAAGAGCAGCTAGAACTAATCCATGAGGAGTTGGAGAAGAAGGGCCTAAAAATAACTGTAGTTGAGGAGCCAATAGCTCAACTCATTATCAATGAGGAAGAAACACCTTTAGAGTCCTAATTTGAGTTGGTTTATGATTTTAAAGGTCAATGGCATGTTGGAAACAAATTTTTTAGAGCTAGAATGCATATGTTTGAAGTTAGGAAAAAATATGGAATTTGCATACTTTTCAGCAGTTTCATAGTGTTTCCTAGGCTTGAAGCCAGGAAAACGTTATGAAACCACCGGTAGCTTTCTTTTTGTACTTAAAACTAGTTTGGAAAGCTTCAAAAGGGTGGAAATGATATGCAGAATGTTTCAATGCATAATGAACACAACGCAAAAGGAAATAATAAAAAACATTTATGGCAAAGGTCATTTTTGTACGCTACTAAAGTATGCTACGAAACTACTGAAAATTGTTTTTGTAACACATTGTTTTTTAAGGTTTATAAGCACATGAAAATGTATTTTGGAAATATGAAAGAGGTTTTTCTTTAAGATAGGCCCCTCTACAAAAACCTCTCTCATTGTTTTCAAATCCATCAGGGTTTCGAAATTATACACTCATTGTTTCACGCTACGAAACTGCTAATAAATGTTTTTCGTAGTGAATTGGTTTTTAAGGTTTATGAGCAAATGAAAACGTATTTTTGATATATGAAAGAGTGTTTTATTCAAAACAAGTACCTATACAAAAACCTCTCTCATGTTCTGCAAATCCATCAGGGTTTGGAAATTGTACACTCATCTTTTCACGCTACGAAACTGTTGAAAAATTGTTTTCGTAGCAAATGTTTTTTAAAGGTTTCTGAGAAAATGAAAAAGTATTTTGGAAATATGAAAGAAGGTTTTCTTAAGAATAGGTCCATCTACAAACATCTCTCTCAGTTTCTGCAAATATATCAGGGTTTGGAAATTATACACTCGTCTTTGAAGTCTATTGTTTTCATAATTTTCACTAACCAGATTTTTGAAAAAATTGTAAAAATTCGACTTGGAGGAGGCCGGTTCAGCATTCACGTGGCATAATGACACATCAGCACTCTAGTACACTCAGAAAATTATTTGGTTGCAGTTTATAAGGGTTATTGAATTGGTTTTTTGAACTATTAATGAAAGAAGAGTCCTTTTTGTATTCAAACTTTGCAAAACAGAAATATCCCTAGGAAGTCTCCCAGTGATAGAATCATGTTTGAAATACGTTTCTGAGGTGGGAATTCAAAGCTATCAAGGTGGAATATCATTTGTATGAGTCTTCATTATATAAAGGATTTATTTTCAGAGTTATAAAGGTTTGGGAGATGTTATGAATGCACTACTATTGTAATCTTTGTCTATTAGTAATATACAATTGCAACAACTTATTTTAGACCTAAGATTCATATATGTGTTTTTATATATGTTTCTTATATCAGAATTTTACTTTCTATCCAGTTTTCTAGTTGTATGATCACTTGGAATTCATTATTACATTATACAAATTCCATTTATACACCTAGTCTGTTGTTTTGTCATGTTTTATTAGTTTTATTATGTATAATCACTTGGAATTCATGGTGACATGCTCCAACTTCCTATATGCATATAGCTTGTTGTTATATCCTTCATGTGTGGTTTTATAAGAAAAAAATTGCCTCAGATTCCATGAGATATATTTTCTTGTGACTTTATTTTCAGATTGACTCCATAAGCCCAATGGTAGTAAACCTTATACATCTTTCACCTACACAAAAACACAATCAATCCAATTCAAAGTTAGCCATATTCATTCAAGTTTTTCATTGAATATCCATTATCCTTTTGAGAGCCCTATTAGACTGGAAAGGCTAATTTCCAGTTACAAGTGGTTTGAAGTAGTTACTCCAAGTTGACCATTGAAGGAGGCCAACATGACTCAATTTGGTGATAACATTTTTTCATCGTTGCTTGAGACTGAATGTGTAAATTTTCCCTGGGAAGAATGACAAAGTTTTAGTTCTAAGGTCTGAGAGCAGCAAACACTTAGATACATATTGGCTTTATTTCTGCTTTGGCGACTCCACACATCAAATAATTAATTGGAACGTGACTCCACTGCTTGAATATCAATAGCTTGATGAAGTTTCAAGATGAGTTCCATTGCAAGAATAAATTCCAGGTATGCCCCTATGAATCGATCTCACATCCCTCATTTTCCAAATCCCATGCCAAAGGTTGAATGGTTAACTGATCTTCCCATATTTAAAGATGAAAAGAAAGACAATGCTGCTCTCCATTTGGTTAGATTCCATATTCATGTATGCAGACTTAAGGTTCATTTTCTTGAGGATTGTCTCATGAAGATGTTTATGGTCACTTTAGAGGGAAAAGCATGGTCTTTGTATGAAAGCCTTCCAAATGGTTCATTATATTCTCTTGTTGATTTCCATGTTGCATTTTATGAGATGTATGAAGAGTTTCATCCCTCCTTATTGTTGGTCAAAGATTGTCGTAAACATTGTGCGAGTTTTATTGAATATTTGGAGAATTGTTATGAATATGATGAGTTCATGGATGAGGAATTTTTAGAGGCCCTTCATGAAAATATCTTTCATCACCATGAAGAAAGGATAGCCTTTCTCTTCAATGAAAATGAAACCCAGTAGGAGTTTATTTATGAAAATCATGTTACATCCTTTGAGTTTGATGAAAAATTGCAGCAGACTTGTCAGTCTTTTGATCATCAAGAGTATGAGAATCATTTCAAAAAACAATAGGAAGTATTGGAAGATAATTTCTATAATCCTCAAGTAAAGGAAGAATTTTATTCTTCATGTCATTCCTTGCATCAGCCTACATCAAATAATGATCACACTAATGAGGAAGTGGATGAAAATTTTTCTTTATCCTTGTCTTCTAATCTGAAGTCATTTGAGTACAAGTCAGAAGATAATATTCAATTTGTGGATGATTTTGCTAAGAATATTGAAAAAGACATTGAAGTTTTAGAAGATAAAATTCAATCTTATAGTCTTCATGATCAAGATCAGTCTTTTCAAAAGTTTTTAATGCCAGAATAAAAAGAGAGGGTGTTACTTCCTTTCTCTTTTAATATTGAGGAAGAATACCCTGTTTTTGAAAATCAGTTTGAAAGTCAGTTTGATAGCACACAACTGAAATCTTGTGTGGCTGAGCAAAGCACATATGAGTTGTCCAAAGCTGCAGAATGTCTTAATAATCATCAAACATATTATGTCTTCTATGATCCTATAGTTGACTACATGGAAGAGTTCTACAATCCAAATTTCCAGTTATATTTTCATAATGAGGATCAGATACATTTTATGTTTCCTTGGTCATTTCATTATCTTGATTAATTTTGGTTCAAGTGCAGTCAAGAGGTTCAAATGTCAGATCAGATCAATGACTGGCTTCATTGGAAGTTTCATGTTTCTTGAATTAAAAATGGAGATTGCAGCTGTTAGGGTAGGTAGGAGTGTGTGAATAAGCTCAAAGTTGACTGAGCATATTTTCAGTAGGTACAAAGTTGGTTTTTTAGCAGTAATCATCAAGCTTGAGCTTGAGGAGAAGGCCATAAGATCTTGGCGAAGTTTTCATAAATTTTAGAGTTTTTATTTCCAAGAAGATGGATGGCACTGGAACTACAGTTTCTTTGGTGTACCACAGGGGCACACCATCCCAAGTGGAGCCACTATTATCACTCATAATTTTGTAGTAATTACATGACATGGTCATACAGTTCACTCCTCAAAAGGGTAAGGACTCCTTAAAGCTTTTTCAAGTTGGCATAGGAAATTTAATTTTTTCATATTTAACCTATCCTAAGTCTCAAGACCATCTCTTCTCATCTCAAAACCACCTCCCAAAGTAGCTAGAACTAATCCATGAGGAGTTGGAGAAGAAGGGCCTAAAATGACAGTAGTTGAGGAGCCAAAAGCTCAACTCATCATCAATGAGGAATAAAAACCTCAAGGGTCCTATTTTGAGTTGGTTTATGATTTTAAAGGTCAATGGCATGCTGGAAACAAATTTTTTTATAGTTGAAAGGCATATTTTTGAAGTTAGGCAAAAATCTAGAATTTGCATACTTTTCAATAGTTTCGTAGCGTTTCCTAGGCTTGAAGCAAGGAAAATGCTACAAAACCACCTGTAGCTTTCTTTTTGTATTTAAAAATAGTTTGGAAAGCTTCCAAAGGGTGGAAATAATATTGAGAATGTGGCAAGGCATAATGAAAACAATGTACAAGGAAAGAATAAAAAAAGTTGATGGCAAAGGTCATTTTTGCATGCTACTAAAGTACGCTACAAAACTGTTGAAAAATGTTTTCGTAGTGAATTGGTTTTTAAGGTTTCTAACCGAATGAAAAATTATTTTGGAAATATGAAGGAGGTTTTTCTTTAGCACAGGCCCCTATACCAAAACCTCTCTAAGTTTCTACAAATCCATCAGGGTTTGAAAATTATACACTCATCTTTGCACGCTACGAAATTACTGCAAAACGTTTTTCGTAGCGAATACTTTTTTAAGGTTTCCGAGAAGATGAAAAAGTATTTTGGAAATATGAAAGAGGTTTTTCTTCAGAACAGGCCCTCTACAAAAAAATCTCTCAGTTTCTGCAAAGGCATCAGGTTTGGAAATTATACACTCATCTTCGCACGCTACGAAACTTCTGAAAAACAGTTTCATAGCGAATTGTGTTTTATGGATTCTAAGCAAATGAAAAAATATTTTGGAAATATGAAATAGGTGTTTTTTCATAATAGGTCCATATAAAAAAACCTCTATCAATTTATTCAAATCTATCAGGGTTTGGAAATTATACACTCATCTTTTGAAGCCTATTGTTTTAAGAATTTTCACTAAGTAGATTTGTGAAAAAAATGTAAAAGTTTGACTTGGAGGAGGTCAGCTCTGCATCCACATGGCATAATGACACATAAGAACTATAGTACACTCAGGACATTAATTGGTTGTAGTTGATAAGGGTTATTAAATTGGTTTTTTGAACTATTAATGAAAGAAGAGTCCCGTTGGAACGGAGTCTCCTAACAAGCTATGAAACTGGTCCATTTTGGGGTGGGTCAAAGCCCAGAAAGAATTTTAATGGGGTTAAAGGGTAAAATACGGGTTCGAAAACCATGGGTTGTGGACCATAGGAATTTTAAAGCTAGATTTTTATAAATAGAGAGGAATTTCAGATTGTAAGAGGTAGGATTTGATGAGCTATTGATGCAATATGTTGTGTATGCGATCTATTTGGGTTTTGGGGAATGGACTCATGCTAGCTGTGTGCGTGGAGATCCTAGTCCAGCTATGTGCAGACCCTGCTGCTGTGTGCGCAGGTTGGGAAGGGGATTGTAAGGAAAGGTTGATGAATGAATGAATATGCTGGATTTTTAGATCTAAATCTGTGAGTACTATTGAATGAATTACTGGTAATCACTGTGTTATCATTTTCCTTCTTTGCGCTGTGAAGGTTTGCATATTGAAGGATTAGATCTATTCCACTCTGGTTATATCATGCTATGAAAGTCTGTGTATTAGTTTGGATCTATTCTGTTCTGGTTATGTAATGTTGTGTTGATGTTATGAAAAGCATTTAATTGTAGATCTAGTGCATGTGGATGCAAATGGATACACAGCCCTGCTTGCCTTATCCTTCCTTTCTCATGGGGCAAAAAATTGGTTCTAGCACCCACCCATACTACTTCCAGTGAGATTGTGACCTGCGCAAGCAGGTCACTGTCGAAAGGGCCAGTAGTATAGGGGTTTGTTGGCAAACCTTTCACACTGAACCTGGGTCAGGACCCCTCAAGCCAACAAATGGTTCCGTTACCAGGACCGGAAGAGATCTGAGAAAGGGATCAGGTAATGACAAGAGAATACTGGAATCCTGAAAGAAAAGAGATCGAGGACTAGTTCGAAAGACAGATCCAAGAGTTTGCAGTAAAAGAAAACCAAAGTGAAAAGTTAATCGCGGGGAAGTGGAAAATACATATGTTCTTACTGAAAGCTACGAAATATTCTTTGTAACCTTTGAAATTGAGGTTTAGGAGTGGTTGTCTAGGCTGTTAGAGTTCCAGAAGTGTTGGAAGGACGAGCGAGTCACTCTGGACTCCAGATCTGAGTGAACAGCTGGAAAGAACCGATAATACTATTACACACATTGTGGATCACTAGGTGGATAGTGTGTTAGGAGGCTTTGTGACAGAGTTTGCCATTGATCAGTCTGTGTCATACTCTGAGGCCGAGCGACGATCCTTCAAAGGATTCCAAGGTAAGTTTCTAAGGACATTACCATTACTGATCAAGAATTTGTTGTGCGAGAAGAGCATTTTGTGTAGCCATACCGACTGAATGACCTCAGATCCAGACGGGAGTGTGACACGCAGTGGTAAGTATTATCAGACCAACCTTGAAGGAGGAAGGGCCCCCTATAGCCCAGTAAGGAACCTGATACATCACCACTTAGGGCATGCAAGGGTAAGAATTCACCTATAACGTCATCCCTGGATAGTGATATGGCTACCCATTTGAAACTACCTACCTTCAAAGGGGTAGGAGATGAGGACATGGATCGATTTTGGTTCATTGCGGACTCTGTCTGGACTACGCAGAATGTGGCCAGTGATACAATAAAAAGGGTGCAGTTGGCTTTAGCATTCGAAGATAGAGCTCTGGATTGGTATATGTGATATGTTGCCCAGAATGGAACCGCCTCCATTTAGGATATTAAGGGTGCTCTGAAGCAACAATTCCGCAAGCCGAAGTCTTATTCCCAGTTAATAGCAGACGTAAATGACTTCAACCAAGGTGCGTCTAAATGAGTATGGGAGGCAGATCAACAGTTACAGAAGGAAATTAGGGAAGGAGGGTTCGAATATGATGATAGAAAACATACAAAATGGTTCATCGCCATGTTGTTACCTCACCTGCACACACCAATGAATCAGCAGACCTTTGAATCGCAGGAGAAAGTTGTAGAAGCCTCTATGAAATTAGAAGCTACTCCCCGGGAAGATACCTCAGTAGGAGTACAATGGATCAAGGAAAAAATCTGGGATATGCACGTAGAGATACAGAACCTACAAAAAGAGCGAGGAAAATACATCTGCGCGGATCTCTGGTGTATACATTGTCAAGTGTCTGGTCACACAAAGGATCAGTGCCCTCTACTGACTGATTATATGCAAGCTGGAGGACCTAGCCCGCTGCGCCCAGGGGTAAGTAGGGAAACTACCCTGTTGCGACCAGAATCAAGCGGATCTGTGCTATGGTGTGATGATTGTTGGGTTGCAAGCCTACGTGATATGAACCATTGCCCTCATCTGGGTGCGTATGTCCTAGAACTAAAATAACAATTGTGTTGATCCTGTCGATCTGTAGGACATGACAAGCAGAATTTTCGAACATATGACTTGATGATGGATCACAGGAACGTATATCGGATGCAATCAGACCCTGCATCGCCAAGACTGACTGCGCACTTGGGAGGATCACCGACCCGAGGCAGAGGAGGTCGGGGAGGAAGCGCAGGCCGAGGATGAGGTCAGCTAATCTGTTATAATTATGGAGAAATCAAGCACTTTTCTAGAGAATGCCCTAATCCCACCCAGCCATCATGTAAATACTGCAAATAGCTAGACCATGAGGTAGAAGATTGCCCAATCTTAAAAGCCAGAATGTAGGAAAAGCAACCTACCCCTACACAGAACGTACAGAGGGTTAAAATTGAGCTAAGAGAAGTAGATCCAAGTGTAAAGGTCATAACATGTAGTGGTCTGGACACCAAGGGAAGAAAAGAGGTACCCTGCAAAGAATAGGCACTACCAGCAGCCCCTGCGCAGTTTCAAAGCAAGGAGGAAATTGAGACCTTTCTGAAGGCATGTCTGAAATTACTCAGGAACCCGCAGGTCGTAAGAAACCTCCTGGATTTAATGAACACCTGCGCAGCTCGGCCCACCTTGATTCCTGAGACCAAGGATGTCCACAAGCTGTATAGCTCTAAGAAACGCACAGGGAGAGAAATGCAGCTAACTGCACAAATCAAAGACTATGAAATGGATCAGCTGATCTTAGATCTTGGATCTGATGCCAATGTTTTACCCAAGCAGACATGGCAATGGATGGGAAAGCCAAAATTGGAATGGTACACTATTCAGCTGCGCATGGAAAATCAGTAGAAAATCATTCCCCTGGGTAGGTTACCAAAATTTATGGTTGACATTGCAGGGGAAAGGGTCCTAGCAGACTTTGAAGTAATTGAGATAGTTGAAGATGTGGACCCCTACCCTGCGCTCCTCGGACTAAATTGGGCAATGGAAATGGGAGGTATTATCAACCTCAAGAAATGAATCATGGTGTTTGAAAGTGAAGGCACGCGTGTCATAGTACCCTTGGATCCCACGAAAGGAACCCGGTATACCGAGCCTGTCCATATGAAGGAATAATTAGATCATATTTATAAAATCACTACACAAGATGAAGATCGGGTTAACCCCATGGATGAAGGGATGCTCTGTTGGGAAAATGACAGTGAATTTTTTTCCGACTCTGATGAGGAGCTGGAGAATTGGCAGAGCCGACTGCATGAGGTTTCGACGCTCCACAGCCTTCAGACCATCAAAAAGTTCCGTCGCATCTCTACCATAGAAATAACCTTGCCTTGCCAAGAGGATGCAGATGACACACAGAAGAATGCGAAGCATAAGAGTTCTAAAGTGTTAGGGTCCCATGATTTGGCAGATTGGCAAGCCAAATGACAGGGTAACATCAGACCAAGCTTTGGAGCCCTAGGACCTAGCCTTCCTGGACTGAGAGAGGGCTCTCTCTATTATGCAAAGGATGTAAACTTGTTTGCTTTTGTACATTTTATTTTAGGGTAGTTGTTAAGTATGTTTTAGTTTGTTTTGGGTTTTTGAGGGGAACTGATCAAAGGATAAATAGATAAAAGGTTCGTCAGATCAATTGGGCTATGGGGTCAAAAAGGTCGAGACTGTCTCAATGATGGATAAGATATTACTGTAGGGCTGATTTGGTCGAGATAAATGGATTCTTTGGGTGAAAGTGAAATGAGATGGACATTAAGTTTGTGAAAGACAAAGAGGTTTTAAGCATAAATAGTTAAAAAGTAAGCATTCATGAGTTAGGGCTGACCATTAACCTCTATGAATGAAACTCAAACTGATAGATGCAAAAAATAAACAATCCAGTGATACATAGAAGTATAAGACCCTCTAACTTTGGGAAAATCACCTTCAGACTTTTGGGAAAGCAAATAAGACAAACAAACAACTCAATCTATGAAGAGGGAACTCCTAAACATTATATCTTGAGCTACCAGGAACTTTGAAATAATACTGCAAAGCATGGACAAAGGGCAAGATCAAAACAAGACCTCTTTGACTTAACTAAGACAACCGATAATTCAGAGAGAGATTTTAGAAATGGAGTTTTGATTAGCTATGAGTAAGCAGGGCGTACCGTGAATCATACTAGACAACATACATAATAACCATTAATTAAAGTGATAACAAGTTCTTAGGGTACCAAAGAGCAATTAAGAATTCTTTGACATAACCAAGAAAGATGAAAACATTTAAGCTGCAATGAATCAGGAAATTTGAGGTGCCTCCATGGGCATATCTCAAAATTATTTTTTACTGAAATACAACAAGCAAGAAGTATGAAAACATGTATGATAAACTAAGAAAACATAACAGATAAGGAACACAATACCATTCACCAAGCCATGGAATCCTACATACAATCCTCCTCCACCATCAAAGTCAAGCAAGAGATCATCCACTTCATAAAAGTATTTCTTCAATGCTCATAATGCTATGTATTTTCTCTCTATAACATCAAGTTCAGCTTCCTGTTACAATGAATCCTCTTGGATAATATAGGCCAAAGAGGAAGAAACCCTCCTAGAGAAACTAGAAGGCCATTGGCATAATACAAATATCTAATTTTGTCCTTGAGGCTTTGCAAATCCCAATGCAAAAAATATCTTCAAAAATATCTATTTAAGCTAAAAATAGCAAGAAAATTGATTTTTAATCTATGACATGGAGTTAAAAATAGCTTAACGCACATTTGGATAGCCACCTTCAGAAAACTGCCTTTTCAGCCAAAATGCTACAGGAGCGTAGCGCCAGAAGAAAGCATGTTTTTCAAATAACTTTTGAGGGACTTCCCAATGTTGAAACGAGGACAGTGATAGCTCATTGGAAAGCCCTAGATGTATAGTTTCTGTAAATACTTGATTTTTCTCAAAATGATCCCTAGAAGTGTGTCAAAAATTTTACTGAGTGAAAAAACCCGGGAGGGTCTCATCTGCCGATATGTGAGGCAGAAAGGTGAATTTTGACTGATTTTTGCCTCTTTGGGGGACCAAAACAACTTCTTTTGATCTAAACATTTGTCAGTAGATGCCCCCAAATTTAATACATCCAAAAAAATGACTGTCATGAGCTGAGGATGCTCCTAGAAAACATGGCAGTGCCTAGAAAAATGTGCAATTAGGGCCAAAAAACACAAAAAACAAGATCATGTCAAAATTTGCTCAATTTTGGTGAGAAAACCCCTTATGGGTTCCTAGAAGCATGCAAGGAAGCTGAAGCCAAGATTTAAATCCTAGATATTTCTTTTTTCCCTTTTTTCACCAGGCGCCTCCTTTGGGCAGTTTTGAGCTTTTCTTGAGCAATTTTGAGTTTTCTTCAGGAAAATTGATTCAATTTCTTGTAATGCCTGGTCATTTTCCTTTGCAAACCAAAGTATTTGTTTTTCTTGTCTAATTTTTCCTCCAAATGCTTGTTGGCTCTTTCAAACCATGATTCTTTATCATTTTCTATCTCTTGGGCAAGAAATTGTGTGAGAAGATGTGATCGAGCAAGGGCTGATTCTTCTTCCCTCTGTTTCTCCAAAGTTTTCCTAAGACCCATAGTCCTAGGCCTTTTTCTTACTAGCTGCTCTTCTTCCTCAATATCATCAAATTCGCCCATATACTCTTCAATCTTGACTTGTGCTTTGTATGCTTCCCTTTCGTATTTGAATGCCCGAGCCTCATAGATTTCCATTAGCCCACTCATCTGTCTATTTTGCATTTGTGGAAAGTGTATGAGGTCTTTTGAACTTTCTAGATCAGTTTATAAGTCCTGGATTTGGGCTTCTCTATTTTGCAAAAGTGACTCAAAGATTCTGGTTTCATCATCTCCAACATCACTGTCTATTTGTATGATGTCAAACTCTCTTTCTTGTTCATGGCTACTCTCCTGTTGTTCAACTTTTTCTTTGCCCTTGCTTTGGATAGACTTATTTGCTCTTGTTCTCTTTGGCAATTAAAAAACACTCTTCTTAGGCAGTTTTCCTCTACTCCTTAGCGCCCTAGTGACATTACTAGTCACTACTGGAGTGATTTTCTTCTTTGCAGATTTGGTGTTTTTAGCCTTTGGTGCTTTTGAGGAATGAATCATGGCCCCTTGCCTAGAAGAGGCAGAAATCACATGTTCTTGGTTGTGTTGAGGAGGAGAGAGAGGAGGCTTCATCACTAGCATTTGTTCAACTTGATATTTTACACTGCTTCCTCCTTTATCACCTAATTTTCTGCACTTTTCACTGTTTTCATGTTCTTCTTTAGGGCTGCCTTGTTCACTGTTTTCCTTATTGTTGTGGTGCTTTTCCTCTTGAGGGCTATCATGTTCACTGCCTCTACTTTTATTATGACTATCTTTAGGACTGCCTTGTCCACCCTCCTCACTGTTTTGGGGTTTATTTTCATCATTATTTTGCTGACTGCCACTGTCATCATTAGCTCCACTGTCTTGAACCTCTTTATGTATGTTACCCTTATCTTGATTGTTTTCCTCACTTACCTCTGTGGGTGGGCTGCCATTATATTCACTATTTTCCTTATACTTTGTGTGTGGCCAGCCACCATTGTCACTACTTTGCTGGGAGGCGCTTTTCTCACTGTCCCTTTGATTGGTTTCATGACTTTGTTGAGGACTGTTGTGTTCCTCATCATTACTGCTTGCATGAGGATTGTCACTATGCTTATTGCCTCTTTGATTGCTTTCATGCTGTCTGTCACTCCGTTTCTTATCACTGCTTTGAACCTCTTCCCTTTGTTCCTCATCATCACTACCCTGCTGCTCTTCAGTTTGTTTTTCATCCTCACTAGCTGTATGTGGGTTGTCCCCATGCTCATGTTCATTGCTCTGCTTAGGGCTGCTTTGTTCTTCATCCTCACTACTTTGTTGAGTGCCACTAACTTCCTTATCCTTTGGTGAGCTCTCTTCACCATCACTAGTATGCTCATGGTCACTGTTCTATTGTTTTTCACTTGGTTCATGCTCACTACTTTGCGGAGTATCACTATGTTCCTCATCATCAATATCTTTATGCCTGCTTTCATAAGACTCTTCTTTTTCACTATCAATCATGGGTGATATTTTCTTTTGAGGGGTAGATTGACTAGATGAAGGGGAGACATAGTGAGTGGAGGGTGAGGAGGACATATGAGATGGGCCATGAGATGAAGAGGCAGTAGTAAAATCCGGATAAGAAATGAAAGTCTCCCAAGAAACTCCTTTCTTTTCAAGCTAGTGAAGGATGATGATTTTGATGAGAGAATGATGGAAAAGACTAGCCTTTTGCTGAGCAAGAGGTCTCTTTTGGACAAGGGAGGACATCTTGTCTATGCTTTTCCTTGCAGCCTCAGGGCAAACAGCTATGTTAAAGGAGGGTGATTGGTGACCTCTTGGACTTTTTGGCAAAAATCAAGGCACCCTACCTCATGAAAGTTGAAAAGGACTGAAGGGGAATCATTTAACTCTTTAGTTGTAGTAGGCTCAAGCCTTTTGTGAAATCCACCCTTGCTGACCTTCCTTGGAGGCTTATTTTGCTCAGATTTCTTTACTTGTCTTATCAAAACAAGTCTTTGATCAAACTAGGTCTTTCTTCTTCAAACAATGTTTTTCTCTTTTAAAAAATGCGTTTGGCTTCTTAATCAAAACAGGCCTTTCAACTGATAACAATCCCTTTCTCCTTAAACACTGTTTTTATTTTTATTTAGCAAGCAGGAGACCCTTGAAAACCACTATGTTTCCCCTTTTGAAATCACTATTTTCTTCTTTGAAATCGCTATTTTTCTTCTTTTAAGTTTTGATTTCAAAAAAAATTTGTGACCAAAATTGAGATGCAAGGGCATGAAAAATACCTTTGAAATCTTCCTGCTATGTTCGAACAACCCAAATTCTGAGCAAAAACCGACTTTTTTCACCTTTGGAGACCTTTGGAGAGGTGCTACGCTCCTGTGCACAGGGCATAACACCTACACGTTGTTGTGTTTTGGGTTGGACACCTTTTGAATGCCGGGAGGGGCAAGTTGGTTGGAGAAAATAGGCGCGTTGCACTATCTCACAGGCATGTCGCGCCGTGTGCAAAAACCTTCGGAGGGACGCTACAGGCGTGTCGCGTCTTAAAAAATTTGCAAACTAACTTGCCCAGGGTTCGAAAAATCACTTTCTCCTCTATCAGTTGCATAATAGCATGCAAAACATTCACTTTGAGTGATTTTATAGCTCTTTTTAAAAAGATTTTGAACGTTTTTTCCCTCCCTTTGGTGATTTTTCATTTTTTTCCTTTCTGCGTTTGGAAAAACAAGGTGGGCACCCTTTTTCCATTTGGAAAAAAAAACCCTTTATGATGATTGTGTTAATTTTTTATGAAAGAGGCTACCTTTTACCAAAAACTAGGACTTCTGCTCATTATTGTAGGAGGCATCTTAAACTATGTTTTAATTTCTTTTTGAATGAGCTGATCCAGACGAGCTATAACCCCAGGCACTTGCTCTCTTTTTTTCTTTTGGAGGGGGTAATTAGATAGACTATAATGGTCTTATCTAATGAAAAAATTTCCCTTTTGAATAAACCCCTCATGTGAAATTATCTTTTACCATTTGAATGAAGTTCTTCATCAAAATCTATCCTCAGATTTATCCTTTGGAGGAGGCTTTCACAAACATCATAATTGAGGTCTTTCAACACCAGTATGTCAATCTTCTGCTTATGATGTGAAAAAGGTTCTTTTACTAGGTTCTGACCCTCTACTTGTCATGAAGGAGCTCTCATGCAACTGTAACCACTTTAGGTTACTCAAAACCACTATGAGCCCTCTGCTTATGATGAAGGAGGCCTTTAAAATATAAAACTTCATTTATTTCAACACTGTGACCCCTGTCTATTTATTTGAAAAAGATTAATGGAAACAAACTGTGAGCCTTTCCATTTATCACCGATTGAGGTTTTAAAAAAACTATCCATTTCTTTTATGAAACTCTGCTTATGATATATGTCCTTTTGCACAAAATCACTGTGAAACCTAGGGGTAAGTAATGCAATTGGTAAATGATAAATGCTCACTGTATCCATCTTTGAAGCAACTCCTTTTTGCATTGTATGTAGCTTTATTTGGTGTGGCAGGTTGTCCTTGAATGTTTTTAGAGCCTAGGTTTAAAGTAAGATATAAAGGGCAGCTATTCCTCTTATATCTTCATTGGATGCCTATTTTCTAGAGGCTCCCTTTAGCCAAAATACTGTCACTTTTGATTGTATAAGAATGATTTGTAGGGCTTGCTCACATGTTTGAGAACTAATGCAAAAAATGCCATCTTGAATTATCATGGAGCGCTGGAGGCAGACATTTTTCTAACTTTTGTACTCTTTTTGCCCTGATGGGGGTTTTTTGACATTCTTGGTGTTTTGACTTACAGGGATGAATCCTGTATGTGCTTTTCTCTCTAAACTCTGTATTTCCCTTAGTTCTTAAAATAGTCAACTGTTATTTTTACTTGGAGTTGTTCCTTGAAATGTTCTCTTGCCCAAAACTTATTTGTGCCATTTATCCTAGCACCCCTGCAGAGATGCATTGATGAAATGAATTTGATCACTAAAATCCTTTGCTGATATAACATGATGATAATTCTTGAAAGTTCACTTGATCATCTTTATTCAGACAGGGAAACTCTTTCTCTTTACCTGATTTGAACACTTGTGAGCTCTGCTTAAAAGAGACAAAGAAAGGTTTAATGGTGTGTGACCTAAGGATAAACCAGGGTTTTGTTTATTGGGTGAGAAGAAAATGATGGCTGACATGATGATGAAAAATAGGGTTTTTGGCTTAAAACAGTCTTGCCAAGGAGTTATCCCTAAAACACCACCACCTAGACCTACAGATTTTGTCACAGCTCTTGAATGGCTTCTTAGGCATGAGTAGGTTATCACATGACAACATGATCATGGATTGAGGAGTAGTCACTTTGTAAAATGTTGGATAGTGGGTTGTATGAAAAACAAAGGATTTTGATGGTAGAGAGACAAACTTATGATAGCTATAGATATGGAGGCTTTGCTGAATTGTGATAGGTAGGGAAACTGAATACTATCCTCATCATAGGCTGAAAAGGAGGGGTAGGAAGACAAAAATTTGTTTGAGGTGTTTTCTGGATGAAAAATTGATAGATGAGATTAGGTTCCAGAAAAATCAGCCAAGTAATCTAGTCATCAAAACATGCAAAAATATTTATGACTAACACGAAGCACTACCGCTAACTCGATATGAAGCACCTACGCAGGGACCTATCTCCCCGACCTGGAGGAAGTATTGGAGTAGGGTGATCCTGCGTATAGAAAACCCCTTAGCCAGATGGGCCCCAAGATCGGTCGACCCACGTGGCGACCCGCTTGCACACGACGCTCAAGGGTGCGCTCGGTCCTTGCCCAACCATATTATGGACCTGTCTACAATTATGAGTATCTGGGAGAATTTGAGAACGACTGAAGAATTAAATGACCTATGGACGTATGACGCAGCCATTCTGCACAAAAATGCTCCTTCCACGAACGACATAAATGCTTCGAAAAGACTCCCGATTGACTTGAAGGATCACCTTGTGTCAACCTTCCGTCGAGATACGAAAATACCATCAACGCGTCAGCCACGCTCTGACATTATGGGGACACGACCGTGGACATGAAGGAAGAACGTCAGCTCATCCCAATTTAATGCGAAAAGACACTTACAAACACAGAAAATGGGCGGTAGATCATCAATATCATCATTTATGATAAGCATGGTTCAATAGATCAATGGTACACGCCACAGGCGAGCTACCTTGCCATTAAGTAGCTTCTATTGGGGTGCAGATGGCTGGAAGACGTTGGGACGACTTATTTATTCAACTATGAAGCAGCAGTGGCTACCCAAATTCTGGTTTTTTATACTTATTCATATGTTATATAACGCCCGTCTTTCTATTATGGATCCCAACTCACAGGAGGAACTGATAAGAGGTCCGAGAGACGCTGAGTGTAGTAATAAGAGTGTGCGTGGACTGCCGCCTGGAAGGACTAACGGGGTCTCCTAACAAGGTATGAAATTGGTCCATTTTGGTTATCTTTGATTATATTTAGTATAGCACAGGGGTTTTGGGGCAGGTCAAAGCCCCAAAGGCATTGTAATGGGGTTAAAGGGTAAACTAGGGGTCCAAAAACCATGGGTTGTAAACCATAGGAATGTTAAAGCTAGATTGTTATAAATAGAGAGGCATTTCGGATTATAAGAGGTAGGATTTGATGATCTATTGATGTGATCTGTTTTGTAAGCGATCTATTTGGGTTTTGGGTAACAGACTCCTGCTAGCTGTGTGCGCGGAGATCCTAGTCCAGCTGTGTGCGGACCCTGCTGCTGTGTGCACAGGTTGGGAAGGGGATTGTAAGGAAAGGTTGATGAATGAATGAATATGCTGGATTATTAGATCTGAATCTGTGAGTACTATTGAATGAATTACTGGTAATCACTGTGTTATGCATTTTCTATCTTTGCGCTGTGAAGGTCTGCATATTGAAGGATTAGATCTATTCTACTCTGGTTATATCATGCTGCGAAAGTCTGTGTATTAATTTGGATCTAGATCTGTTCTTTTCTAGTTATGTAATGTTGTGTTGATGTTATGAAAAGCATATAATTCTAGATCTAGTGCACGTGGATGAAATTGGATATATATTTAACCTTGCGCAGAGACAAGGTAATCTGAACAGAACGCAGCCCTTCTTGCCTTAACCTTCCTTTCTCAGGGTGCAGAAACCTGGTTCCAGCACCCACCCATACTACTTCGGGTGAGACTGTGACCTATGCAAGCAGGTCACTGCCGAAAGGGCCAGTAGTATAGGGGTTTGTTGGCAAACCTTTCACACCGAACCTGGGTCAGGACCCCTCAAGCTAACAAGTCCTTTTTGTATTCGAACTCTGCAAAACATAAATATCCCTAGGAAGTCTCCAATTGATATAATCATGTTTGAAATAGGTCTCTGAGGTGGGAATTCAAAGCTAGCAAGGCGGCATCTCATTTTTCAGAGTCCTAATTCTATAAAGGACTGAGTTTTAGAGTTACAAAGGGTTGGGAGATGTTATGAAGGAACTACTCTTGTAATCTTTGTTTATCAGTAATATACAGTTGCAGCAGCTTATTTCAGACCCGCGATTCATCTATGTGTTCTTATGTATGTTTCTTATATCAGCCTTTTACTTTCTATCCATTTTTCTAGTTGTATGATCACTTGGAATTCATGATTACATGATACAACTTCCATTTATACACCTAGTATGTTGTTTTGTCATGTTTTATTTGTTTTATTATGTATAATCACTTGGAATTCATGGTGACATGCTCCAACTTCATGTATGCATATAGCTTGTTGTTCTATCCTTCATGAATGGTTTTATAAGAACACAATTGCCTCAGATTCCATGAGATAGATTGTCTTGTGACCTATTTTTCATATTGACTCCATAAGCCCAATGGTAGTAAAACTTATACATCTTTCACCTACACAAAAACACATTCAATCCAATTCAGAGTTAGCCATTTGATTTCAAGTTTCATTGAATATCCATTATCCTTTTGAGAGAGCCCTCTCAGACTGGAAATGATAATTTCCAGCTACAAGTGGTTTGAAATAGTTACTCCAAGTTGACCATTGAAGCAGCCCAATAGGACTCAATTTGGTGATAACAGGAAATATGCTTTGATAAATTCTCTATGGGTTGACTGAGTCATGCCTAAGCCTCCTCTTATCATGCCCCCTTATTTCTTGGTATACAGAAAAGAGGCCATCCTCCTGCCCAACATCTACTCACTCTCTCTCAAACTCTCATAAGAGTCCCAATGAAATCCATGTATGTTAGTGCAACGTAGGTTGGACACACTTGAATCACAAGCTACAGGAAGAAAGGTTGAAAGAAAAGGAAAAAAAAATCAACTCACCAAATTCATATCAAGAGGTGGTTCAACAAGAAGTTTGTAGGTAAGAGTAGATTTAGTGTGGGCTACATAGTCTTGAAGTGGGACAAAGCCCACTAGGACAAAGGAAAACACACTAAGTTTCAATCCCCGTGGATTGGACCTGTCATAGTACATGAGAAGTTTGGAAAACACACCTATCGTCTTCAATCATTTGATGGGAAGACTGAATCTCTCCCTGTCAATGGCCAAGATTTGAAACACTATTTTCAATGAAGCATAAGGGGTTGTGCCCTACACTATGTACATAGTTTTCTTTGGTTTTTATTTTTATTGTGATTTGCTTTTTTTCTTGTTATTTTATGTGAATAAGTGTTTTCCTTGTCCATGTGTTGGTTTCCGAGAATGTGTGTGGCTAATGTCTAAGGGAGTCTTGTGACACTTCAATATTTGGTTAGCTTTGGCATGTATTCCTTCTGTTGGTTATGTATTTTTACCAATGAATTTTTGACATAAAATACGATATGTCTGTAAGGATATTTTTGGTCAAACCATGAACTTGTGTGCAATCGAGAAAAAATGTGCCTATATTCGTTTCTTTATGTTTCAATGATTTCATGCTTATCCAATCAGTAGAAAGGGATAAGGAAAAAATCTAACGAGAAAAACTAAATCACAGGTTCTATATGATTCTCTAAAGGAACAACCTCCCCTGCTCTCAATAAGTCGGGACCCCTCTTCTACCCAAAATGAATAAGTTCCAATGCATAGTCCTCTTCAAAATAAATAAATAAAGGCAAAAGAAGAGAAAGGGTTCCTACATAGAGAGGTGAAGAAAGCAACTCCATCAGGGTACTATTCAGGCTCACTGTTAGTGGAGAAATGTTTGTGCTCCTATAGTTGTTGAGATTCAACAAGATGATGAGCTTAGTGAAAAGGGTCGCCTTCACTAAGTAGGCCCGCAGGCTTTTTTTGGCGCAAGCCTATTTTTAGACTATGTCTATTTTTAGACATGTCGATCATATTCTATGAGTTTCAGGATGATATTTGTGGATGGTTGGTCAAGTTGGAAAAATATATGGACTTTTATTTTTAGACATATTGGGCGGAGTCTATTTTTAGACTGTCAGTCTAAAAATAGATATGTCGAATATTATTAGCTCTTAATAATATTTGGACTCTAAACATTATCTTATTCTCTTGGAGCACTTTAGTTAAGGCAACCAGATGTGGCACATCAGATGACAGAAGGAATTACGCTATTCCTGAGGGTTTACTGGAGCTATTGCATGGAGGACTTCAGTTAGAACTCATGTGACAGAGTTTGGTGGAGTTGGAGAAGTAGTTGGTGGAGTTATATTTAGTTTAACTCAGTTAGACTCAGTTGAGCTATTTGTATCTAGTCTAACTGATTGATACACTAGTGAGAGTGGTGTGAATTAATTACTTAATTAATTCACAAATAATAACTCATTAATCAACTAAAAAAATACAACAATTAACTACAATGCATATCAGTTTCAGTGGAGACCAGTGGAGAGATAGGTGAAAGAGCAAGTGTGACTATCAGTTGTGACTATAGTGATGCATTGATTGCATCCAACACTTAGTGGAGATGCCAATGAGGATTGCGTGAGAAAGGCTAGAATAATTCAAACTCATTCAGAGCCATTCTTCAGTAGGGATTACGCAGTAGAGGCAAGCTAGTAGGTGGCAAAGATCGGTGCATGGATTTGCAAGATCGAGCCTGATTAGTGTGTAGCGATTGTATTGTACTGAGAGCTTGATATGATCAGCTTTTTATGAGGATTGTTACATGACCTCTATGAAATATATGATATACAGATAGTTGGGGTTTTCAGCTTCAGGCTTTCCCGTTAAACAACTGTGTTAATGTGTGTGAATTTTTATTGTTTCATGTGTGCATTGCAATCTTGATTTAATTTCCGCAAATGATCAATGGTAGAATAGGTTATGTATTTTGCATGAAGATAAAATAGTGTGAGATCAGGAGAATATTGGAAACATAACACATAAGTTATATAATTTCTACATGGTATCAGAGCAGTTGATCATTGGATGAGATTGCAATTATTGAAGCGGTTGAGTTTTGTGCTGGTGGAATTTGAATTTGCTGCAGTTTTTTCTTGGTGTCAAAGTTGAGCATTCATTGAAATTTATTTCAACGGATTGCGATTGGAGTATGCCCTTTATGGGAGCTTGAATTACATATCACGGAAGGAAAATATGGAGGCGGTTCTGGATGATAATGGGTTGAAGGATTTCATAGATGTTCATATTCCTAAGCCGAGTTCTAGCGATGCAGCCACACTTGACGCATGGCAGAAGAAGGTAGCAAAGTGTCGAAGGATTCTGTTGGAAGGTGTAAAGGACCACATTGTGTCTAGCCTTCATGGGAAAGCCACTCCATTCTTAATGAGGAAGGCTTTGACAGACTTGTTCCAAAGAAAAAGTGACCAGAGGAAGTTGGCGCTTAAAGACAAGCTCAGAAAAATAAAAATGGAGAAAGGCGACAGTATACCAAAATAACTCACGAAGTTTGTCCACTACAAGGATGAGCTAGGAAGTGTGGGGGTTACTGTTGATGAATAAGACTTAGTGAGCTTGGCTCTTCTTGGGCTTCCGAAGAGTTGGCATAGCTACGAAGACTCTGTCAATGGACAGGAGAAACTGTCGGGATGGGAGTGACTTTGGTCGGATCTTGTGCAGGAGGAGATAAGGCAGGGTACCAGGGATGGATCTTCATCAAAGAATGAAGATGAAGAAAATTGCGCTTTGGCTGCAAAATCAAGGAAAGGGAAGGGGAAGAAAAATCCTTCTCAATCTGGTGCTAAAGGAAAGAAGCAGGATTTGTCCAAGGTGAAGTGTTTTCACTGTCACCAGCACGGGCATTTCGCCACTAACTGTCCACAGAAGAAGAAGAATAAGCAGGTTGTTGGACTTGCAACTGGAGAGGCCTTAGCCTCGCAGTTTGAGATGGATTTTTCTTTGATCGCATGCTTGGTTTCAAGTGTGATGGCATCGCTGTGGTTTCTTGACAGTGGTGCGTCTCTCCATATGACAGGAGACAAAGATTTGTTTAGTGATCTGGAGGAAAAGGATCTTGGAGTGCACATTGAGATGGGCGATGATGGTAGATACAATGCGACTGGTATCGGGACCATTTCCTTTGAGAGGGAATCCAGTAAACCTTTCATCTTGAAGGATGTCATGCATGTTCCAAGATTGAAGAAGAATCTGATCTCTGTGGTGCTGTTGGAAGACAAGGGTTGTGATGTTATTTTCAGTGAGGGAAAAGATTTCCTTCGACATAAAAAAACTGGTCAAACTAGGAGGATAGGGATTCGAGTTAAAAATATTTATCAATTGTAGGTAGATGGTTGTGCAGCAATGGCAGGCAAAGCAGAAGGATTGGTGAGCCGGGATGAGGGCGAATTGTGGCACAGGAGATTGGGCCATCTTCACCATGGCGCTTTGAAAATTTTGTAGCAGATTTCTACCGGGCTTCCCAAAGGTACACTTGCATAGTCAGATCAGTGCAAGGGATGTACTTTGGGAAAATTTGTGAAGACCACTTTTCATGAGAAGGATAGTCGCGCCTCGAAGATCCTTGAGAGAATTCACACAGACGTGTGTGGACCTTTCTCAGTTGCTTCAACAGTAAAACACATGTATTATGTGATATTTGTTGATGAATTTTCTCGTAAGTGTTGGATCTTCTTCATGCAGAAGAAGAGCGAGAAATACTCAAAGTTATGTGAGTTCAAGGCGCTAGTTGAGAAAGAGTCAGGGAAGTAGGTGAAATCTCTAAGGAGCGATAATGGTGGTGAATACATCTCTGGCGAATTCTAATACTTCTGTAGCAAAGAAGGAATTCGAAGAGAACTCATAGTGCCTCATAACCCACAGCAAAATGGGGTCGCAGAGAGAAAGAACAGAATGATCATGGGTGCTGCACGGGCGATGTTTCATGATTAGGGCCTTCCCATACACTTGTGGGCTGAGGCATGCAACACTGCGGTTTATGTGCAAAATCGTTGTCCTCATAGAGTACTTGGCATGAGTACACTCGAAGAGGCATTTTCTGGTAAGAAGCCTGATATTTCTCATTTGAAGATTTTTGGCTCACCTATTTACATTCATGTGATGAAGGATGCCAAGAAGAAGTTGGAGTTGACCGCAGAGGTTGGGATATTTGTGGGGTACACAGAAACACCCCAAAATTATCATGTGTATTTTCTAGACAGTCGGATGACTATCGTGTGACTGAATATCAAATTTCATGAGTAGAAAGCCATGAAGTTTTCGCTTGAGAGGGAGCTACACTTGCATGCAGAGGAGGAGCTACTTGATCCTAAAGATGAGCCTCAATATGTGGATCAGCCACAAGATCAGGTCATGGAGTGGTAGAAACCACTCATGCAGTGCCAAACATCAGAGGGCAGAAGCGCACTACAGAAGCTGAGCGACTGAATCTTGATGCAATGCAGAATGTAGAAGTTCCTACATCATAGAGAAGACAGAGACAGTCACCTGACTGATTTATTGGATACATGGCTATAATGAGAAAGTGTATCATGATGGAGCCAACCTCTTTCGAGGAAGCTGTGGAGGATCCTGCATGGGTAGATGCCATGGTGGAAGAGTATGATTCGATTGTCAGAAACAGTGCATGGGAGATTGTCCCAAGGCCAGAAGGGAAATCAGTGGTAGGTTCGAGATGGATCTACAAAGTGAAGCAAGTTGATGATGGGAGCATCGAGAAGTATAAGGCAAGATTTGTTTCCCGAGGCTTCTCAGAGATCAAGGGGATAGACTATGAAGAAACCTTTGCACCTGTCGCAAGGTATTCTTCCATACGGACCATCCTTGCTCTCTCAGCATAGATGGGTTGGCACATTCATCAGATGGATGTGAAGACTGTGCTCCTCAACGAAGTCATTGAGGAGGAGGTCTACATTGAGAAGCCTGAAGGATTCGAAATCTTCAGCAGGGAGTCGCATGTGTGCAATCTCAAAAGAGTGATGTATGGGCTGAAACAAGCAGCTCGTGCTTGGTACACACGGATAGACAGTTATTTCACTAGACTTGGTTTCGCCAAGAGTGAGGCAGATCCAAACCTATACTAGATTGTGGTGGAGGGTAAGCTTTTGATCATTTTTCTTTATGTAGATGATTTAATACTAACATGTGATGAACTGTTGATACACTCATGCAAGACAGATCTTGCAAAGGAGTTCAAGATGAAGGACTTGGGCCTCCATTATTTCCTAGGATTGTAAATTTGGCAGTGGAAAGGTGAACTGTTTGTGTCTCAAGGCAAGTATGCCAAGGAGATACTGGAGGAGTTTAACATGTAAGGATGCAAGCTTATCGACACTCCTCTTCCTGGTGTTTTGAGGAAAGAGGATGCTACATCGGCAGAGGTAGTGGATGCCACTGTTTATCGACAGTTGGTTGGTTCACTCATGTATTTAGTCAATACATGACCGAACATATGCTATGCTGTGAACCAACTTTCACAAGCGATGGTGAAGCCTACCAAGCTCTTTTGGAAGGTAGGCAAGCATGTCCTGAGGTATCTTAGGGGCACATCTGGGTATGGATTGTGGTACAGATAGTCAGATGAGGTGAAGCTGCATGGCTTCATAGATGTAGATTGGGCAGGAAGCCCAAAAGACAAAAAGAGAACATCTAGAGGGATTTTCAGTATCGGATCTACAACAGTTTCTTAGTACAGCAGGAAACAAAGATCCGTGGTACTCAGTTCAGCAGAGGCCGAGTACATGGAAAAAATTTTGGCTGCATGCGAGGCTATATGGATGAGGAAGATCCTGGTCGGTTTGTTCAGTTCTCACTTAGATCCTACTGTGATATATTGTGATAATCAGAGTTGCATTAAAATCTCAGTTAATCCAGTATTTCATGATAGATCTAAACATATTGACATCCGGTACCATCATATCAGAGATTGTGTGTAGTAGAAGATCATGTTGCTTTCTTACATTCCTACGGAGGATCAAGATGCATATATTATGACGAAGGCACTCACCAGGAGCAAATTCAAATACTATAGAGACATGATCGGGGTGGCAGATAATCCCTATCTTGTTGAGAGGGAGTGTTGAGATTCAACAATATGATGAGCTTAGTGAAAAGATTTGCCTTCACTAAGTGGGCCCGCATGCTATTTTTGGCTCAAGTCTATTTTTAGACATGTCGATCATATTCTATGAGTTGCAGGATGCTATTTGTGGATTGTTGGTAAAGTTGGAAAAATAGATGGATTTCTATTTTTAGACATATTGGGTGGAGTCTATTTTTAGACTGCCAGTCTAAAAATAGATATGTCGAATATTATTAGCTCTTAATAATATTTGGACTCTAAACATTATCTTATTCTCTTGGATCACTTCAGTTAAGTGCACAGATGTGGCACAGTAGCTGACAAAAGGAATTGCGCTATTCCTGAGGGTTTACTGGAGCTATTGCATGGAGGAATTTAGTTAGAACTCATGTGACAGAGTTTGGTGGAGTTGGAGAAGTGGTTGGTGGAGTTGTATTTAGTTTAACTCAGTTAGACTCAGTTGAGCTAGTTGTATCTAGTCTAACTAATTGATACACTAGTGAGAGTGGTGTGAATTAATTATTTAATTAATTCAAAAATAATAACTCATTAATAAACTAAACAAATACAACATTTAACTATAGTGCATATCAGTTTCAGTGGAGACCAGTGGAGAGATAGGTGAAAGAGCAAGTGTGACTATCAGTTGTCACTATAGTGATGCATTGATTGCATCCAACACTCAGTGGAGATTCCAATGAGGATTGTGTGAGCAAGGTTGGAGTAATCTGAACTCATTCAGAGCCATTCTTTAGCAGGGATTGCACAGTAGAGGCATGCTAGCAGGTGGCAAATATCGGTGCATGGATTTGCAAGATTGGGCCTAATTAGTGTGTAGCGATTGTATTTTACTGAGAGCTTGATATGATCATCTTTGAATGAGGAATTTTACATGATCTCTATGACATATATTATATACAGATAGTTGGGGTTTTTAGCTTTAGGATTTCCTGTTAAGCAACTATGTTAATGTGTGTGAATTTTTATTGTTTCATGTGTGCATTGCAATCTTGATTTAATCTCCGCAAATGATCAATGGTGGAATAGATTATGTATTTTGCATGAAGTTAAAATAGTGTCAGATCAGGAGAATATTGGACATATAACACATAAGTTATATCATTTCTACAATAGTGACTCCCTCGTAGTACTGTCCATGTTTACAGGCAACGGAGAAACACCAGAGATGAAAAATTATACTCTGAAAATCTTAAACTCGTGAGATGAATTTCCCTTCCCAGCTCAAAACATTGTGCTAATGTTGAACTTTATGTTGAGTTAAACCAGAATGGCACAATGAGGAATATGCTTGTTCATGAGGTAAGTGAGGAAACCAAAGTAATCTACATGATGAATCAATACGCCCCGAAGAACCAAGGCCCTGCATGAAATAATTTAATTGAGATAGAGAAGCTATAGCTTCTACCACTGTGTTACCAAGTGTTTTAGCTGCTACAACACCCTAAAATTCTACCAAATTTCAGTGCCTTCCTTGGTCTTGTTCATCATCATCGCAAACTTTGAAGTTCATTTTATTTATTTTCTTAGAATTTTGTGATCCCTTTCACAAGATAGGAAAAGTGTTATATTTTAGCATGTTGGATGTCACGTTGTATGCATGAGCTTGTTCTAGTGGTTCTAAGAGGTCACCTTTGTGCAAATGAGTGTTTCTAACCTTGTAAGTACCAGTCACACTCATTTCCAAAATTTTGAGCATTGTCGTAAAATTTTCGACACGGTCATTCGTAAAGTGTATCTTTGGTGTCGCACTTGTCATAAAGGTCATAAAGTGGATGCACATAGGAAAATTATTTGTTTATATTTCATGGATGATCTATGCTCATTGAGTCATCAAAATATGATAAGTGTGTGATCACAGTCAAATTTTCATCATTTTTCAGACCAATCTCATCGGTCCCGCACTTAGCCATTTTTTGGAAAACTACTCGACCAAGCACCGTAAATTCATCCAGCCTTCCCTGTGATGTGCATTGTGTAGTATTAGTCCTATAGTTGTGACCTTACTACTTGGCATGCGGCCTGAAGTTCCTTCCTTCTAGGATTGTTGCACTGCACATTTTATGTGACCAAGCCTTGAACTTGACCTCTGGAATTACAAAGTCATGCCCCCAACCCGACTTGAACTGCGCACTTCGCAACCACAATCCTCAATATCATTATATGATCCCTTGAACTATGTATATGTGCAATATATTGACCTTCCTTGACCCCCAGAACTATGTAGTAAGCTCTCCCAGTGCTCACCCATTCAACATGTCCCACTAGTTTCAAAACCTACACAGTCTTGTCCCTCATCCCAGCCTAAAATGTGCATTGCGAATCTCAAGGCTCAAGGCTTAACCTTTCTGGCCTGAACTACAAAACTGCGCAATCATTGAGCCTCCCTTCCCATCCTGTCACATGTTATGAGCTTAGTTTATGGATCGGAATGCATCATCTTAGACTAGGGGTTTTCAGATAAATTTCATCTCGTCATGAGTGAATTGTAGGAAAAAGTACCCAGTAATGTCACATAAATATGATGAATAAAGTGAGAAAGGATGGAAACATGCTCAAAGACACTCTTGCAGCTGAACTTAAAATTTTATTGTTCAGGAGAAATTGAAGGGACACTAGTTTGCGACCACTATCCAAGACTTGAGATCATTGAAGACTCCTTATCGTCAAGGCATGCAAAGGTGAAAAGGAAAACTCTTTCATGAAGAAATTCAACTCTCAACAACAGTAGTGGCTTGAAATTTTAATCTCATCAAGGAGTCCATGTCAGCAGTGTCATGTCATGTCATGTCATGTCATGTCATGAGTGGGAATATGCCACAACAATATTGTAGACCATGTATATTGTATTCAAAATGTATTGTAAAGTGGAAGTCCAAAGGACACACATGGACTGTAAAGAGTCATGTAAGTTGAAAAGTCATAGGAAGTCAAACAGTCATGAGGGTAGTAAAAGAGTCAACCTTGGTTATATATACTCCCTCATTGTATGAGCAAAGGATTTTTTCACCTTGGCTCCACCAACAAATCATTAGAGAGACAAGTTAGTTATTTTGTGGAGCAAGGAGTGGCTCCAACGATCCAATAGTAGACCTAGTGATGTTCATTGTATATGTGTCTTGGAACGGTTGTCATGCATGGAATATGAATGTTTGTAATACTATTATGTGGATTTTTTTATTTCATGTTTGCTTTCACATATGCTAAGATAGTTGAACTATTTTAGTTATTTTAGTACTTATATTATTGATAATGTGTTGCAATGGTTGTTATTGGTGTCCCATCCTTGTGGACTATTCCACAAGATATTAGGAAGATCTTTCTCAATTTTTGATTGTAATGAACATCGCATCCCTTGTGGACTGTTCCGTTGGATGTTAGACATATCATTCGCTTCATGTGTGTCTCTTCTTGGGTGGTATTATTACCTCTCTCTTAGAGGCTCACTTCTCTCTGTCTACCCCTTAGTATAAGAACCTTGACACACTTGCAATTGGACACTCACTAGACACACCCCCCGTTTTTTTTGAAAGTACGTCTACACCCCTCTCTCTTGTTGATAGTTAGAGCCAAGGCAAATCTTTAAGAATATGATAACCGAGCCTTTATTCTGGATGGGACTCCTACACCAAATGATGTGAGGTCTAATTAGGACTCCATATTTGGGAGATACCCTGAATGTTGGTGGTGTTATCATAAATAACAATTAGGTTGATTAAGGATGACATTTTGAGTTAGGTCAACTGTGTTGTTCAAATAAATTCATGAAAATTGATAAAATTTCATGATTGATCTAAAGTCTTAAAGGGTTCAAAGATTTTTTACGTCATGTGACTAAGGTCTTATTAGAGGAAAGTTTCAAAAATCTGCATACATCAGGATAAATAGCTCATTTTTGACACTTGTCACTTTTTACTTGAGTCTGCAGCGCTTCTGTGCAAAGCGAGTTGTTTTTGCTACGGACTCACCTAATAGTTCCATATCGAATCTCCCATATTTCTAATAGAATTCGCTACGAACTCATGTTTTTCTGCACCGGTAAGGGGATCGATGAGTTTTCAGTTTTTCAATGGTTGGGGGTCAAATTTCCATCACATGCTTACTTGTTATGAGTTATTATTTTTGTGTATGCCATGCTTAGCCATCATTACAACCATATCATTCTAATTTCCCTTCACATTTTCATTTCTTTATTTAAAATTCATCTATTCGAATTAAATCACTTACCTTACCATCCATGTGAGCTTCTTTATTGATTTCCATCATTTCTTTGTTTATTTTTGGGTCTAGTTGCTGTCATACGTGAATTTCTAGCTCTGTCAAAACACAACTTTTTGTCAATTACCATATTTTGCATGTTTCAAGTTTCAAATAGGGCAACACTATTTGAGGAGATGGTTTCACACACAATGAAAAATAAGGGAGTTTCAATAGTTAGATATGAGCCTATGGACCTTAAATTTTTCACGGAGGATCCCATTTTTATAGAGGCCTTCACCAATGTTGGCTGCATGATATTCTGTCAAAAACTGCAGGGGTACCATGCTCAAGTTTCCACATATTTGGTTGTAAATTTTGTTGGCACTGCTTCAAAAGTTGGCATAATAAGTTTTATATTTTCCCTCGAAAATATTTCTCAAGCAACATAGATTCCTAGGTCAAGGGAAGAATGGTTCAAGGCCACCACGTTTAAAATGTATAATTATGATGAGTTCTTGAAGGAAGAGCATGTGGGGGTGGATATGACATCATGTATAGCTAGGAGTTGCCTTAAGGAGAATTATTCAAATATATTTCTAGTAATCCAAAAATATTTCACATTTGACGGAAGATTCCACGTGATATACGAGTATCATTTCAGGATTTTTCTCCACTTTATCGGTAAAGAACTCTTAGCTATTCAATTCTTCCTTTTTAGAAGCTTAGGTAAGATGTCTGATAAATTTCAAGCTAGACCTGAGAGTAGTGAGACATTTATATTCCATCATGGCTTAATTAAGTTGTTGGTTATGGATGAATTGCAAAAGTTGAATAGATATCGGGCTAACCTTTTGTTTTTAAGTGGTTATGATGTGGATGTGATTACTCCAAATAAAAAACCCAAGCCAAAGACAAGCACTCCAAAAAATTATTAAGGGCCCATAGTTGAAGCTAGCGTTGAACCTGAAGAAGAAATACAACCTATAGCATACCAACAGAACCCATTGAGATGAAATTTGAACATTTGCAGGAAAGAGTGGCACCTTAGCCAACATCTACAAGCAGTAAGCCAAAATCGAACACAAGGAATTCTAGGAGAATTACCAAGAGTCACACATAAGGAAAGAGTAAATTTGAAGAAATTTCGTAGGCTATTGACATTGAAGAGACCCCTGTAGTTAAACCTGTGGAGATAAAGGGAATCAAAATGAAGAAGAAAGGCCTCACTGCAAAAAATATTGATTTCTCCAGTGAGGACTCTAGTTATGTCTTCAAGCCTAGAAAGCCTTATACTAGGTCACAAATCTCCAAAGGTGGTAAGCAGGGAAAATTTTAGGGGCTAATTTTCCATGTTTTTTCCAAAAAAAAGATTCGCCAATTCCCATTTTTCTTCTAAAATTATTCGCCCAAATTTTATAGCACACCATTATTTTACCTTCAAAATCGTCAAAATATTATATCGACTAATATAAAATCATTGGAAATATAAATATTTCTATAAAGATATCAACAAAACATTTACAATTTACATATTAGGGAGTAGTAAGATTCTCCAAGGTCTTTAAACTTTAAGATAAAATTCCATCCTTAAAATTTTCCCTGGTGGTAAGTCTGATAAGAAGCAGAATGAAGCAGAAAATAGGAAGCAGACCATGGTGGAAGAGATTATTGAATTATCCCCCACTGAAGCAAAAATCACTAAGTCACAGAAAGGTAAAGATAAAATTAGAGAGAAATCTGAAGTGGAAATTATTAAAGAGAAACTTAAATAGGCAAGAGATGAGATCATAGAGACCAAGCTGGAGCTAGAGGATTTCAAATAGGAAATAAAGGAGTTGTCATATTTTAAGAAGAAGTCAACAAACAAATAAATTTTTATGATGAGATGGCTGAAAGGTCTAAGAAAATGCTTAAAAGAAAACTACCTTTTTTTGTGTAGGTAAATCCCCTCTACGGACAGAGGCGATCCCTCTAGCCCTGGAGTGGGTCTAGCAACAAGGGAACAAGCTAGACTTTCAGATTCCTAGATTATAAATGAAAACGAGTTGGGATAGATGACCTACCTTGGTCCAATGATTTTTTTGAAGTTTGAAGCAGTGATCTGTTGATAATATCCATGGACCTACACAAGTATCAAGTGAACGATGACAATATATGACAACATACTTTCATTTAAATCTATTCGATTGGTCAAGGAGAATTAAACATTTTTTATATGATCAAACACAAAATTGGAACAAAAAAACCAGTGATGTATTAATGATAGAGAAAATAAGTTTACAACCTTAATTCCTTGATGTTGCAGCCTCCTTCGATGGGTTCAGTCAAACGCATATCAAGCATTCATAAGGGATCAGACTTGGTGAGGAAATGGGCCTAAAAGCTCTCTCAAAAATGGATTCCTCTTTGCCTTATTCTTCACACCAGCTATAGTAGGGAATGTTCAGCTAGCTGAAACCGTGTGAGAAGGATGTATTTATAGGATAGGAGGAGGTGGTTTGGGATCCCTCATAAAGTGGAAGAGAGGTCCTATCCCTTTGGGGAGTTGCACAAATGTAGGAAATAAGAAGCCAAAGGGAGGATTTCAACGTTATTCAGTCAAACAAACCATGATGACTCTGCTCATGAAGTAGTTAGGAATGGAAAATTCACTTCTATTTTAAAAAACATTCCAAAAATAGCTCGACGTGAGTGAGACACTGAGACAGAGCACCAATGGGCACGGGGGCCAGTGTTAATTTCCCTGTCGGTGAGGGGCCGTAACTGCCTACTAGCGCCGACCCAGAAACACATGTTTTTGAGAGCCTCCTTGAGGAGTGATCAACAAAGGAAATGTTCTTGAAATTCCAAGGGATGTAATGACACTTTTATCAAGGTATGAAAATACACATAAGTCACTAAAATGGTCCTCAAATGTTTGGGATGGGGATTGCAAGGACGGTGACAAAATAATGTGTAACAGATTCCCCCTAAAGCATGAGGTCCGAGAGAGAGAGGGAGGAGTGAAATTATTTACAAAAACATGCCCAAACCAAACACCGTCGTCGGCAAACCTGGAAGAACAATTACAACTGATATCTTTGATACATGAATATGTGGCATGGGCGCATCCATCCATAATAGAGTACATATAAAAGTAAGATCTGAGGTATGGACGCAACCATCCAACAAGAAGGATCAATAAATAGAGTCAAGTATGGTCGCAGCCATCTAATCAGAAGATTCATGCATATATTCATGATAAACCGAAATGTCTCGTAGCCTTGATTTTAGCAGACAAAACCCAGGGTCTTGCACTCCATCTCAACTCGAAAATGTAGAAATTCAAGCATGCGAATGAGTGAGTTGAAGTTGAACATGCAGAAAAATCACCTCATTACCATCCAATAATGAAATTTGTTAACAGGTTCGAGAGTAACCACCAATAATGAAAATGGCTCTCATGGTACAACTAGTACAATTCATAGAATGTGAATAGCGAGCTGGCATTGAACACCCGCAAAGAACTTGCCATTGAGGCATGTAAGCTCCAAGGTACCTGAAGGGAGTCTCTAGATCAACTTCCTAGATAATGAGCTGAAGTCGATAGGAAGTGACCTGGTCAAAGGAGGGCCATAATGTTTCCCACATCATCGACACAAGACAGAGGAATAATATGATAGTGAATCAAGACCAAGCAAAGGATTAGAGATTGAAAACTGTAGAAGGAAAATTCTCTTGAACATATTGGCGACATGACTCCGAAATTTGGCACTATTTTACATCAAGGGATCTAAGGTCATGATGACATGGAAAAGAGAAGATGAGAGGTAAAAATAGATAACCCAAACCAATGGAGGAAAAAATGACGAAATGGGATGTCCCCAACCCGACACGAATTGCAGACAAGTGTCATGTTCAAGAACGGCATACTGCCAACATGACTGAGGATTGGTTCCATTTTCCCCCACCATTGTTGGCAAGTACCCCACTTATTTTTGGAAACAAGCTTGAAGGGGATAGCATATGCTTGTCATATAAGTTTTTCCTTCGGAAAAATCCAACCTAGTACATTTTATGAGCCCTAGGAAGGAGGAACTCGATAACTTCATGATGATGGCTCCAATGTCATTTATATTTAACAAGTCTGACAAAGGAAAAAATCAACATCTTTTCATGTTTAGAGAGTTTGAAAAGAGGCGAAAAGAAAACTCCATATGGCCCTTTTCATAAATAGTCCCTCATACCCGAAAAGGTAGAAAACAAAATATGAGAGAACCTCTTAGTCATGATTGGCTAAGGTATTCCTTTTTCATAAATACCTTATCCCAGCCCAAAAAATGGGTAAACGTATTTTGGGTAAATGATGTTTTGCAGGCTTCAATGAGTTCAAAACGACAAGTGCTCAACAATATTTTCATGTTTTGAGAGTCAAAAAAGGGCTGAAAGTTGACTCCTCCTGGAGGAAGGAGTGGTATTAAGGGTAGCAACTGGTTCCAGTGATGGTGGAACTGCTAAGAACAATTGTTACACAAAATTTTGTCACTGTCCCTGCAATCCCCATCTCGCCCATTGGAGGGTCATTTCTGTGACGAATAAGCAGTTTCATGCCTTGTAAAAACCATCATTGTGTCCCTTTACATGAGAGTAACATTCCTCCTGTTGACAATTACCTGAGAAGAGACTCAAAAACCATTGTTTTCGCCTTGGCGCGGGTAATCAGTTATGCCCTCACGCCGAATAGAAATATTAACACTGGGCCCCACACCAGCTGGCGCTCTGTCCTAGTTTTCCACCCGTGCCAAGTTGTTTATGGAATGTTTTTAAAAATAGAGGCAGAAATTCCACTCCAACCACCTCGAGGATGAGTCATTGGGAGTGGTTGAACTAATAAACCACAGACTACCTCCTTTAGGTTTATGGTTTCCACCTCCTATGGGAACTCCCTATAGGATGGCCTCCCTCCCACCTTTGTAGGGATCCTAACCTCCTCCTTTTCCTCTAAAAAAACAAGCTATCTCTCTTTGCAAAAACTAGTTGAACAACTGAAGAGCTGAACTTGAAGAATTAGACATACTATAGCTGAATAACTAGAGAAGATAGAATAAGAAGGAATTGCGTTGAGGAAGCTTGAGTCCATGACTTCAGAGAGAGCTTGAGTCCATGCCTACATCCTGTCCAAATTCCCTGACAATAATTTGAGACGCGCTTCGCCTGAACCCCGCTGGAGGAGACTGCAACGTCAAAGCATCGGTTGCAACTCTTCCTTCTAATCATTTATATACATGACTACTGTTTGGTTCCAATTTTGTGTTATGATGTTTATTTAATGCAATATGTTTAGCCCTCTTTGACTGGTTAATAGTCATGAATGAAATGTTGTTATCTTGTATGTTGTTCTTGTTTCTTGTTCTATGTGCAGGTATCCAAGTGTAATGGCGAACGGATTGTGACTTGAAGAGGCAGGAGTGAGAGGCCACCACTACTACAGCAACAAAGACAATGTTGGATTCTAGTTAGGTCAATCTATCGTGTCCCTTCTTCATTCAATAATTAGGAAGCAACATTTTAGCGTGTCCCTTTGTTTCTAGACCCACTCTAGGGCTAGAGGTATCATCTCTATCCGCAGAGAGGATTTACCTGCATAACAAATTAGCCACTCCACCGAGGATCAATGCGAGTTTGTCATTTCATTTTGCTGGGTCAGTTTCAATTATTGATTTAGTTATCTGTCTTTTTTGGTTTTATTTCTTAGTTTTCATCGTCTATTCAGCTCTAGAGTGTCAAGATTGACCTATGCTCATTAGGTTTTGGTTTTTCCTCTTTTTCCCATAGTTATTTGGCTTGGCACGGTTTTTCTCTAAACAGTTGCGCCAATTGGCATAGGTTTCTATTTTTGCAGTCACGCCAACCCCTGTATGGCATGGATTATAGCCTTACAGTTGTACCAACCCCTGTAGGAATTGGTTTGACCTTCTTGATGAGTCTTTTGGTCAATTGTGCTTGCTTCCGGGTTATTTTTTATGCATAATTATGCCTTTGGTATTGTTTTAATTGCTATCGAATTTATTTTCTCAGTTGTTTCTCCACTTTCTTATCAGTTTCATTTGAGGCCTTAGGGTTTCTAGGTGTCCTAGTGCACTGAGCCTTCTATTCAAAAATCAAGTCGGTTTGATTGTTTTCAATCCCATTTGTGGCTTGATTGCACTTAGTTTTCTTGATCTTTTGAGTCATTTCCTTGGTTGCAGAGTCATTTCATTTTATCGATTGGTTCTTCACCTTATTGCTCCAAGCATAGATCACATTGATTATTTTGGATCATTTTGAAAACTATCTCTTGGTTTGAAAGATTGCAACATTAGTTTGAGTGATTTCTTGTGTTTGTTTCGCGTTTTATTGATTCATTCAATTTCGATTCCTACGCAACACTTAGGCTAGTGTTTGTTTTCGTTTTTCATGTAATTAGTGCATTATGTACTTCTTTTCATTGGAAAAATAAATAAATAAACATATTTTTCATTCTTTCTTTGCATTGAAAGTGAAATACTCTTTTGCATAACTAGCATCTGATTATCTAGGAAAGAGTTTCAATTTCATTATATTCTTTTAGATGCATTAGTGTATTTCTTCACATGGTATCATTGTTTGCTTTTGTTTGAAATATCTCTATCCTTCTCATAACTAGCATTCATTGAATCAGAAATGATGTTCATTTGCATATAGCTTGCATTTAGGGATTTTTGAGATCCAAAATCGATAGGACCTTAAAACTGAAACATAATCCAAGATCAACTATAAAACTTGTTTCATTAACCTAAGGAAGAATTGAAACCTAATGAAACATTTTTAGTGGTCTAGGCTAGAGATGTCTTCTGGCATCTTAAAACCTAGTAGTTGTCGTTTGCCATCTAGCTTTAGACAACTCTAGTATGAACTTGTGCTCCCCGTACCATCGAGTGTATAAAGGGAGACCCTCCTAGGTTGCAATCCTTTTATCCATAGGAAGCAGAGTCTACCACCTTGTAACCATGATACACTGAACACAGCATTCGAGGAGACTACCTGCACGTATGTCAAGTCCGTGGTCATTTCTGCTTCATTTGATCACCAAGGTGTATATAGCAGTTCACGAAAACTTGTTATACCCTCTTGCCTAGTATTCCAAAGTAGTCAATTTGATCTTTTCATGACTCTTTAAAAAGAGAAGAGATCATCGACCACTTTTCCTTTCACGCTCGTTTAAAATTGAATGTGACTAGAGTCACCTTGGGCCTGTTTCTCGACTCTTTAAAAATGAAACAAAAATATATGGTTTCAGTGTCATAAAATTAATCACCTATGATCACAGGCCCATTATAGTTTCATTACTTGGCCTGTTGTTTTTCCTTGGTTTTGATCTTGGAGTCCTCGATTAGTTTTATTTTTCCTTTCTGTTTTGATATACGGTCACGGTGGCAGAACTACCGGTTTCGTCGTCTTCACTACCTCCTAGTGGTAGTTCTTTCCCGAATGTTTCTTTTGAAACTCCTAAGTCCACTAGGTTTGCCGAGATCTCGCAGCCTATTCTCCCATCTGTCCTGCCTCTTGCTACCTGATCTCCTCTTGAAGAGCCTGTTGAGTTCAATTGGCCTCCTTCTAGTGCTTGGTCTAGTTTTGGGGAAGAAGGAGATTTCCTCCTCTTACGTCGGGCTCACCATTTTTTGTTACTGATGTGCCTCCTGTCCCCATAATATTTTTGAAGATATTACGATGGAGTCAGACATGGACTCGTCTAGTCCTGTTGGTAGTGAAGGAATGATTGTTTCTACAAGAGAATATCAGCTTTTTCTGGAAGATTTCCCTCATGTTTCTACTCGGTCTTCTCCACCGTCGGTGTCACTTCCGCCTGCCTATCGGTCTTTGAGTCAGATTATGTTTGGTGTTGCCTCCATTGCGCAATCCAGTACAGTAACTCCTCCCCAGAGTTTGATCTTACCCCCATTAGGACTGTCACCTTCGACACCTAGTTCGTCGATTACTGTTACATTTGTTCTAGTCCGACTGACAGTTTGTGTGGCTTCATCCACACCTGTTGTTACCCATCAGTCATCAGGATCTTTTCACACCCGCAGGTCTATTTTTCTCAACCCTACATGGCCTATTAATCCCAGCCTAGGTAGCTCACAAACTTGTGCCATGGAAACCCCATCTACCTCTACCATGCCTATGGTTTCTACCTATGTTTTTGATGAGAAGATGTTGGATATTAATCGACGATGCTCCTTCGATGGATGCCATCCCTGCTTCTAGTTTCATTTCCACTACCCCTCTGATTCCTGGCAGTCTTACTTTTGAAGAGTATCTATTGGTTGTTCAGCAACAGAGCTCTCAGGGTTCTCAGCAGCCTCAGGCTCCTGGTAATCCTCTTTTTCATCATTATGATGTTGTCGGTAACCCTTCTTATTCATATCTGCTTCATTATGATGAACATGGTAATCTGGTCTATTTGCCTCCTGCTGATCCTTATCAGACCGTTTCTCGTTTTAGGCCTACCTTGCCTGTGCAACCCTCTAGCTTGCAAGGACAACCCCCTGTGGGACAACCTTCAGCTTAATAGGGCTCTGCCTCTAGTACACAGGGACAACCATATAGACCACAAGGCCAAAATTTATGAGGGCAACCTTTGGCCCAACATGGAAAACCCTCTGGTCTTTTCGGTCAACCTTCGAATCAACCAGGACTATCTTATGCTCCTCGGGGGAAAATCTACGCGCCATAGGGACACCCTATTGCACCACAACAACAACCACATGCTCAATATGGCCTGAATTTTGTGCAACTAGGACAACCCTACGGTCCTTCCCCGAGTCAACCTTGTTATCAGGGACAACCTAGTCCATCGCAACCATCAGGCCAACCTTTCCCACAAGACCAACCCAGTGGCCCTCAGCAACTGATTCAACCTACTCCTCAGCTGGGTCCAGCTGCCTAACCCTCAAGGTTCATATCAAGGTGCTTACTACCCTCAAGGTTCATATCAACCAGTATATATTGCACCTTAGGTTCCTTACCCTCAAAAACAACCTGTCTATCATAAACCTCAAAGCCATGCTTACTTTCCACAACAAACTCCATACGCTGCTCAGTAAGGACCTCAATGGTCTACTCCAACTCAAAATCCTGGTCCTCAACCCCAATATCAACGAACTTATCCTACTTCTAATCCTTATGATCTGAATCCTTCGAGACATAATGTATGCGGACAAAATCCCACTCGGACTGGGTGGAATGTTCATGCAGGTCCTTATCAAAGACCTCCGATGAATTTTAACACTTAATTACTGTTTCTTGCTATGTTGGAATTACCTGATGTGTCAAAGTTGACGAACGGTCCCATTCTTCATAACCCGTATTGGCCTCTAGTTCCAACCAATATTCCTAGTGATTGTCCTAAATTTGAGGGAAAGTCTGGCGAAGACCCCCAAGCGCATGTTATGAATTACCATTTGTGGTGTTCCTCTAACTCTTGGGTTGACGATTATATTGGACTCCGTCTTTTCCAGCGAACTCCTACTGGTGCCGCTGCAAAGTGTTACATTGAGCTATCTCGTGGCGTCTTCTAAGATTTCAATTTTTTAGACATGGTGTTCCTTATGAATTTTTAGTTACCACTCTGGTATGAGACCACGACGCATCTCCTCAATTCATTGAAATAGGACCGAGCTACTCATATCTCGGATCATATTCATGAGTGGCGGCGTCGTCGTCGCATGATCAAATTTGAAATTCCTGATCAACTTTAAACTCATTGATTCACCATCTCCTTTTTCAATCAGATTTCCAAAGACATAGCTATGGGGGCATGTGTAACTGAGGAAAAAGCCATTGCTTACGCCCAGTACCTTGATCTTGTGTATTCTCATTCTGGTGCATTATATGATATCCTTCCTGATGCTCCCCGACCTAGAACTTCTAAACCACCAGCGACTCCATCCATCGATGGTATTATTGGTTCTGTGTCTCAGACTTCTCAAAAGTATTCATCTTCAAATACTAGGAAGTTGAATTCCACTTCTTCCAATAGGTTTTCTTCTCAGTCTACTTTGAATTATGGTAAACCCACAAAAGTTAATGTCGTTTAGGCCAATCCTACGAATAATGCTTCCAAAGGTAAGAAGAAGGGTAAGGGTAAAGCCAAAGCTGATACCCTGAAACAAGATTCTCAGAAACCTCGTGCTGGCGATGGTTCTCAACACAAACCGAAGTACCCTTGTTTGATTTTTGACGAAGAGAACTTCACCAAGGATTTTCCTCGATGGTCCGAAGTGGGCCGATTGCTCAAAGGCACTCAGGGAACTCCGAACATTCTTAAAAAACCTTTCCCATCTCAGCAGACTCAAATGGTAGAGCAACCTCAGTCCTCTGCCCCATTTGGCTCTAAGGTGTTCATGAATCCGTTGTGCGACCACCTTCCAAAGGTGTCCTTCGTAGGTCTTCTTATAATCCCAATGCCTGTGCTACTCACCATTACAATATTGTTGAGAATTTGGCTCATGCGCCATCCATGATGTCTGCGTTGGAAGTAATTCAGAGCTGTCTATCACAGTGAAGATCTTTGTTATCTGCAATTGGTGGGTTTGATCCTACCAATAGCAGTCTTCTTTCTTTTGATCTAGAGAATTTCGTTCCACGACTTCCGCATCAGATTGCACTTATTATTTAGATTGTTATTAATGGTCTCGACATTCATCAAGCGGTTGTGGACGAAGGTGCATCAACCTGTGTCATGTCATCTTTGTATTGGAAAGCCATTGGTTCTCCAGCCCTGAATTCATCACCAAATGCCCTAGAATCATTTGATGGAAGAGAATCAAAACCTTTAGGTGTTCTCGCTACTTTACCGATTACTTTGAAAGGGAAGACAGTCAATTTCGAGGTCGAAGTCGTTGATGCTAAGCTCAATTATAATATTCTCCTTGGTCACAGTTGGACTCATGCCATGTTGTGTGTTCTATCCACTCTCTTTCGTGTTTTGAAATTTCCACATGAAGGAAAGATTTTTACTATTGATCAATTTTGTTTCTTCACCTCTTCTTCCGAGAAAAATTTTCTATATGTGGATAAGATTCCCACTCCCTACGAGAGCATAGGGCCAGGTCTTTTTAAAGATCCTTCCCTAATGGGTATTTTTCCGCTTCCTCCTCCAAATACTATTCAGATTCATATGATTTCTCGGTCTGATGACCCATGGAATATTCCTTCTCCTGAACAGATTGATTCCCTTGGAGATTTGATGCCTTTGAGTCCGATTGAGATTGATTATTGTGAACTCATTGCTGCTTCGGAACCTCCATCCTCTGATTTTGCTCCTTTGAGCATGTCCCTTGACATTTACTCTCAATCCCCCTGGCTTGGTGCTTCCGATTCACCTGATCCATTGAAAGAGGTGTTTCCTTCAGATGAGGCCATCGTGGAAACCATGTCTCTTGAGGATCTACCATGGGATGATGGTAATCATCGTTCCTCGTTTATGCATGGCCTTGGGGCCATGTCTACTTGTATCAAGCATTTTGTAACTCAAGTTCCTTCTCCTCTACCTCAATTGCCTATTTTTACACACGAAATCTTTACGGAAGGTAACTTGAGTAACATTACACAGATGATGCCTATTGACATTTCTGTTAAACCATGAATCGTCGAGAACATCCATATTGGGGTTACTTGTTCTTCTGATGAAGTATAAATTTATACTAGCCTTTTTCACGAGTTCTGTGATGTCTTTGCATGGTCCTATGAAGAAATGCCCGTTATTGATCCTAGTATAGTGGTGCATGAAATTCCTACTTATCCCAGTTTGAAACCTGTTCGCCAACATCTTCGTCCAGTGCACCTTAGAAAAGATGCTGCAATTAAAGCTGAAGTTGAAAAAATTCTTCGAGATGGTTTTATTTATCTGACTCCTTTGACAGAATGGGTCTCTAATATTGTTCATGTAGATAAGAAGCAGGGAACTATTCGTGTTTGTGTTCATTGTCGTGATATTAATCAAGCTTGTCCTAAAGATAATTATCCCACTCCCTTTATTGATCAGATCATTGATAACTGTGTTGGGAGTGAGATCTTTTCTTTAATGGACAGTTTTTCTGGTTACAATAAGATTAATAGTCTTCCGACTGATCAACATAAGACTTCCTTTATCTGCCCTTGGGGTACTTTCGCATATAAGAAGCTCCCTTTTGGCTTAAAGAATGTTGGGGCTACATTTCAGTGAGCGATTTCGTATGCTTTTCACAATATTCGACACATCATTTAGCCTTATATAAATGACCTTCCCACACATTCAGCTAAGCGCATAGACCATCCTGACTATCTTTGTTAGATTTTTCTTCCTTATCGACATTACAATATTATTCTTAATCCGCACAAGTGCATCTTCTGCGTTGATTCCAGTAGACTCTTAGGGTTTATCGTGTCCAAAGACAGAATTCACCTCGATCCTCTGAAGGTTGAGGCTATTATTAATGTCCCCTCTCCATCCTCATTACATCAGTTGTAGAGTTTTCAAGGTAAGGCTAATTTTCTACGCCGTTTTATACCCAACTATGCAGAAGTGGCTAAAGGATACACACAATCATTAAAGCAGAGCATCCCATTCTGCTGGGATGAGATTACTGAAAAGCTTTTTGAGGCCCTAAAGACATTGCTTGTCAATGCTCCTCTGTTGCGTCCTCCTAACTATCATCGTGATTTTTCCCTTTATTTAGCTGCCACTTTCAGTACGATCGCCATGGTTCTGGTACAAGACAATGATGACGGTAATGAGCATGTTATTTATTACTTGTCTCGTAACCTTCTCGACCCTAAGACGCGCTATGCACATGTCGAGAAGTTAGCGTTAGCTGCGGTTCAAGTTGTTCAACGTTTTCATCATTATATTATTTTGCGTACAGTGACTGTGATTTCCAATTGCAACCCCATGACCTATATATTGTCTCGACAATTGCTGGGGGTAAACATTCGAAGTGGATTGTCACCCTCCAAGAGTTCTATTTGGAATTTATTGCTGCCAAGTTGAAGAAGTCATTAGTCTTTGCTAATTTTATTTGTTCCATGCCTTTAGACTCTCCTCCATCTCATCTTGAGGAATATATAAAAAATGATATGCTTTTCTTAATTAGCACCCTCGATCCGTGGTATGGTGATATCATCATTTATCTCCACACTTCTACTTTCAGATCTGAGTTGACGAAGGATGCCCACCGATGCATCCGTCATCATTCGTAACCTTATCGTATAGTCAGGGATAACCTCTATCGTGTCGGAGTGGATTCCATTCTCTATCGATGTTTGACCCTCGAGGAAGCTGATAAAGTCCTCAATGATTGTCATAGTGGCACCTGTGGTGGTCACATTTCTGGTTATGCTACGATACAAAATATTCTTCGTGTTGGTTATTTTTGGCCTTCTATCTTCAAAGACTTCATTGTCATAGTTTGTAGATGTCATGATTGCCAGGTTTATCAATGCAAGATGTGTGCGCTACCTGTACCTCTTCATCCTGTCATTACCGTTGGTCCCTTTGCAAAGTGGGGCATCAATTTTATGATGTGTAACCCTCACTCGGCCGGGGGGCATGCTTATATTATCGTAGTCATGGACTACTTCACCAAATGGGCCAAAGCAATGTCTAAACTTGCCGTTGACGATAAGAAAGCTGCTCAATTCATATTCAATCATATCATTGCTAGGTTTGATGTCCCTCAAGCCATCATCATCGATCATGGTTCCCATTTTCGGCATTACATGGTGGCTGAGTTGACTTCTAAGTTGGGTCTGTGTCACGACAACTCAACGCCATACTGTCCTCAAGCCAATGGCCAGGTTGAAGCTGTGAAAAAATTCCTTGTTACCATGCTTCAACGTATGATTGGGATCCATAAATCCAATTTCCATCTCATGTTATTTTCAGCTCTTTAGGCATACAGAACCTTCGTTAAGGGTGCAACTGGATTCACCCCTTTTCAGTTGGTTTATGGTCTGGAAGCTAATATTTCGATTGAATGTGAAATACCTTCACTCAAGTTGGCTTTTGAATTACTGCCGAACACTTCACTTGAAGAAGAGCATCTCCTTTATCTCAAAAGGTTATATGAAACCTGCCACTTCGCTGCTCTGGTTATCAAAGCATAGAAAAAGCGAGTCAAAGCTCATTTTGACCAATCAATTTCCCCTCGTTCTTTTGTTGAAGGAGATCTCGTCCGCCTGTATGACCAAGCTCATGATAAGCTGGGGGCAGGTAAATTTCAACCCATGTGACATGGTCCTTACATTTTTAAACATGTTTTCCAGAATGGGGCCTATGAGCTCATTGATTATGAAGGTCATTCGTTAGAACAACCCAAAAATGGGTTGTATCTCAAAAATTATTATGCATGAGTCATTCATGCATGATTTGTGTACATAGGTGTTTTTTTTTCATTTTTGTACATGTTTTGATTTGGTGTGCTTTGAAGCATTTTCCTGCTTATTTGGGTATTGCTTATTTGTGCAGATGTCTATTACCCCTTATGTCGGTTTCGAGGATGGTGCTTCCCACAGTACCAGGAATTTGTCTTCAGCAGCCTGGGTAATCTATGATCCTGCTAGTGAGTTGATAGAACTGCAAGGTATTTGTCTAAGATGAACTATAAACAATGCCGTTGAGTATAATGTTGTTCTTGAACTATCAACCAAGGCAATCAATCTCGACATATGCACATTGCTTGTAAATCTACATTCACAGCTTGTTGTTCTGCAACTCAATGGTCATTATTCAGTGAGAAACCCATAGATTTTGAGATTGTATTTACGTATTCGTTTGTTGGAAAGAAATTTTGATTTTATCACATATCAACATATTCCTAGACGAATGAATGTATTAACTGATATAGTGGCTAACATTGTATTAGATAGACATTTTGCGTAATTTGTAAAATCATCATCATGTGAAAAAATCCATATAGGAAAATAAAATAATATATATATATATATATATATATATATATATTTATATCACAGTTTTACATCAGTGTGCATCATACATTCAAAAATATGTGTCGTTCTGTTACATCCCGAGACACCATGTCTCTCAAAAATGCAAATATAAAGCCTAGGTGTATAATCGATATGATGCTCATGATAGCATGTCATTGCCCATATAAGTCACCTCAGCAAGCGGTGAATACGGCTTGACAACTCGACGGTATGTCTCTGGTAGGCACGAGGAACATCATCGAATCGTGCATAATCCAGGACACCATGTGTTATCACTCAAAAAGTTTGAAAACATCATTGTGTCAGCTCTATTTTTTATCATGGTCTCAAAATAGGTTTGACAGTCATTTTAAGTTTTGGTAAAGGGTAGGTCATAGTTTTTATAGGTTTAATGGTCATCATTTAAGTTCAAATAAAGTTCTTTAGGTTCATTCCATGATCAAAGATTCATATTTTTCATTTAGAGGAAATTTCATTAGGTTTCGGGTTGTCTGCAATTAGCCAAGAATCCAGACTTTCATAGCGCATGTAGTTCAAAAATGAGGAAACGCACTACGAAAGCCCTGCTACTTTCGCAGCACAAACTGCAAAAAGTAATGAAGAAAAACTTTGTTTTTTGGTTTTAGTAGTAAACTTCCAAGGGGGTTTCTGGGAAACTGAAAACCAATTTTTGAAACCTGAAAGAGGGTTTTCTTCCTAACATAACTAAATACAAAAAAATCTCTCGGTTTCTTCAAATTCATTAGGAGGTGGGATCCATTGATAAATTAAAATGCGCTACGAAACTGCTGTTACAAAATGTCTTGTACATGACTGTTTAGCAGTACATTTCAAGATCCATTTTTGGCCACATGAAAACGTATTTTGGAATTATGAAAGAGTTTTATCTTCATAAAATTCCCAAATACAAAAAAGTCTTTCATTTTCTTCACAAGTGTTATCATTTGGGATATAAAATTATTTCTTTGAAGCCCTATTTTCAGAAACAAAGTTTTCCTCTTTTACACATTGTTTTCAAAGACCGTTTCTGGACAACAGGAGAGGTATTTCAAAAACCCAAGATAGGTTTTTATTCAAGATAGAATGGAATACAAAAACCACCTTCATTTTCTCAAAATAAATTATGTATGAGGAGATACAAGTCTGTCTCAATACCTATTTTTCAGATAAAAACAATAAGGCAAAATGACAAATTCATAGATGAAAACTGAAGGTCAAATTTGATGATGGATATATTTTCAGGGTTATTTTACTGTAGTTTTTGAAAAAATGTAAATTTCCTTGAGTTTAAGTGCCTCCTTGTTACAAATTTTGAAATTTTTTTGACAAAATTACTTGCACAGCAGTTTCGTAGTGCAGATAGTGCAAATCTGCTGAAATGCGCTACGAAACTGCTGAAGTAGTCTTCTAGCACATTTTCATATCAAGTTTTGGGGGAAGTTTGGTCAATTTTGATTTGAAATTTTTGGTTTAAGTATGCTAATGAAATATGAAGGTTTACTTGAAGAAAACAGGTCAAAATCTGATTGGAAAAAGAGCTAAACACTGCGCTACAAAATTGAGCTGCTTTCGTAGCGCAGGTTTATCCTTAGTCTTTTTGCACCATTCGAAGTCTAGTTTCTGCACAGCTGGAGGTTTGAAGATATATGGTGAATTTTTGACAACATGACACATGTATACAGGATTCATTAATGGTTAAATTTCTCAAAACAGATAAGGGAATCAAAAGGCTGAAAAATAGGAAAACATGTTTCCTAGCTTTTAGGAGAACATGATCATCAACAGCGTGGTCACATCAAATTAAAGGGTCAGCATCCAAATTCGACTTCATGGGATTGCATATGGAAAAATATGTAATAATTATTAGATAATGTTGTTAGGAGGATATTTAAAGAGTTTCAGTCCTATTAGAATTAGGACTTTTCATAAGCATTATAACTGTCAATTTGTAATTAATAGCATGTCTCTGATTAGAAATGGTGTCAAAGCATGGGAATTTGAGGTGTCTAGTGGAGGATAAGCTTATCCTATATTGTAAATCATCTATAAAGGATCAAGAGGTCGAATTAGCAAAGGGTTGGAGAATTTTTGGCAAAATCTGCTGCTTTATGTAATTTACTGTGATCAGTAATGCAGAGAGGTTTTCTTCTTGACAGACCTGAGATTCTCATGGGGTTTTAATGCTTTATTGATCTACCTATTATGTTTAACTACTTGCAGTAGATCTCATTGCTATTACTTATAATTCATAACCCTATGCTCCGACTTCCCTTAGTAATGAGGTGACTGTGTTTTTCTGTGTTTTATGAGTGAATTTCCTTTGAACCACTAGCAGTAGATTTCATTACTATTACTTAGAATTCATAACTCTATGCTCTGACTTCCTTTATTAATGAAAATATTATGTGGGCCTATTTTATCAAGTGAATTTTCTTTGTTTACGACCCCTATTTTCCTCAGCTTCCATGTCAAGAAACCTTGCCACTGAACCTACTGATTTGTTGACTCCATAAGCCCAATGGTAGTATTAGCCTTCATCTTTTCAACCTGAAAATATAAAAAATCAATACTTAATTCATAGAGTTAGCCATCTATCTATATCTTTATTCCATATCATTAACCCTTGAGAGATCCCTCTCAGGCTGAGGAGGCTAAGCCTCAGTCAAAATATTGGTTTGAAATAGTTACACTCAAGTTGTCTGATCAACAGCCAATCAGGTATGATTTTTGTGATAACACCATTTTTGATCCCCTATAGGTTGTGCACGAGCTCCTATTCCTTGCTTCCCTCAGCATGAGGTTTGAAATCATGAGGAATTCACCTCACTATCGGAGACATGCCCGCAAGCCTCTCTCGGCCGACATCTGCAAATACATGGATTTAATTTTAGAACATACAGAGACAAAAAAAATTATAATACTCATGAAAATTAAAAATGAGTCTTACCAAAATCTTCATCCCAATCCTCTCCCTCTGGGAGTGGGAGGTCCAAATCACCAGTGAAATCTGTCCCAGAATAGGGCCAATCCTCCACAACGATCAACTATCAGCGAAGCCAATCAAAGAACTCTGGTCTCCAGGACATCTGTTGACCGCCCCCTGCCCTTGGCATCAGATCCACCCATCGGGCCATCTATGGTTCTCTCACTGGTGGTGTCGAGACTATGACCTCCTAATGCTGAAAAATTGGTAGCCATTCCAGGAAGAATGATACCAGGATCGACCCATAACCAAATTGCTTCAATTTTCCCTTCTTGCATTTTGTTAGATGTTGTTTCATGTTTATTGTCACGGCCTCTGCCTAGTTGTAGTTGATCAGCGTCAAACATTCTAAAGCAAGAAGAAACCGTGTTTTTCTTGCTTCGTGGGGTGTTTGTGATCCCGCAGCTCGTGTGATGGTATGTAGCACTACTTTTAGTGCTAGGTTTGGGATAGTTTGGATATCAACTTTCCCACTTCATATTCCCTTCCATGCCCCTCGACATACTTTTTCCATCACCATGGAAATACTCTCCATGCAAGGTCGGGTACCAATTAAGATCGGTGTTTCTCCCCTCCACGACAATGTTGTGATAAAGTAAACGTCAGAAACATCAATCTCAAGTTCCTGATCTCGAAGGATGAAATTTTCTTGGTCCTCATCCCATATTCTGATCAAATATTGTAATAGCTCTGGTTGAGCATGGAGACACGGTGTCAAGAAGAACTTCTTCAGTCCACAGCCCCTGAGAGCTTCCATGCATCTCTCATTTTCCATGACAAGCTCGTATTCTTCATTGTGTTCCCGTTCTTTCCATTCTATTACCATTTTTCCATTTTTTACCTGTAAATACATTCATATGAATGATATTAGCCTTTTGGGAACTTGGATTTATGAATAATTGGGGTCTGTTACTTTCATTTTTCACACAAAATGGTTTTCGTCGTTGCTGTGACTGTTTGGGAAACAGTCGCGCCAATGGGCGCGCCCTAGTATAAAATTTTTGGCAATTGGCGCGACTTCGTGCCCAAAGTACGCGCCAACCATCGTGCCCTAATTTTCATACTTCCTTCCCAAAAATACAAAATTGGAATTTATAGGTAGTAAGAAGTGACTCAAAATGAAGAGAGAGATCTCGTCTCTTACCTGGAATTGACGGATTTGAGATTGGTCTGCTGGATTGTCCGCTATCATCGCCTCAAAATCACACAGTAAAATGGGTAACTATTTGCTCCACAAGAGGTAAAAAGTGAAAAGTAATTGTTTTTACCATTTTTGGCATTTAATAGATTTATACAACCCTAATTAGGTTTTAAGACGTTTTTTCGATTATTTATTATATTATTTTTGAAAAATGGGTTTTACACTTGTCTCTTGTGCAGCAACAGATTTTCAGGACATAGCAATGAAGTAACAAGTTAAATTTTATACTTTTTCGAACTCGGTAGAAAAATGAAAATTTCACTGCTAGAGTCATATTTCTACTCTTTTCTGACTCTCTAAAATTGAAAATATTGCTAAGATTCTTATTTTTTCAAACTCGTTAAATGGCTGCGAAGCAATATCGACTCAGTATACGTTTACCCCTTTTTTGGGTTGGGATAGATTCTTTATGAAAAAGGAATACCTTAGCCTATCGCGACTAAGAGGTTCTTTCAAATATTTTTTTCTACCTTTTTGGATCTGGGAGACTGCTTATGAAAAGTGTCATGATGGAGTTTTCTTTTTTGCCTTCTTTTCAAACTATCTAAACATGAAAAGATGCTGAGTTCTCCCTTTGTTAGACTCGTTAAACCCTGATGACATCGGATTTCGTCGCCATGACGTTACTCGAGTTCCTCCTTCCTAGGGCTCGTAAAATGTACTAGGTTGGACTTGTCCGAAGGAAAAACTTATAGCACAAGCATATGGTATCCCCTTCAAGCTTGTTTCAAAAAATAATTGGGGTACTCGCCAGAAATGGTGGGGGAAAATGGAACCAAATTTTAGTTATGTTGGCAGGATGTCACTCTTGAACATGGCACTTGTCTGCATTTTTGTTGGGTTGGGGACATCTCATTTCATCATTTATTACTCCATTGGTTTGGGTAATCTCTTTTGACCTCTCATCTATTCTTTGCCACGTCGTCATGACCTCAGATCCTTTGATGTCAAATACTGCCAAATCCAGTGTCATGTTGTTGATATGTTCAAGAGAAATTTGCCTCTGTAGTCATATGATTCTCTGTTGGTGCTATTTCACTACTATCATGTTCCTCTGTCTCGTATCGATGATGTGGGAAACATTATGGCCCACCTTTGATCAGGTCACTTCCTATCGACTTCAGCTCACTATCCAGGAATTTGATCTAGAGACTCTATTCTGGTACATTGGAGCCTGCATGCCTTAATGGCAGGTTTTTCGCATTCTATTCAAGGTCCACATCATTGGCCTTCGATCTAGTGATTTTGCGGATGTTCAACACCATATCACTGTTCACATTCCCTGGATTGTACCGGTTGTACCTTGAGAGTCATTGTCATTGTTGGTGGTTTCTCTCATACCTGTTAACAACTTTCATCATTGGCTAGTAATCAGGTGATTTTATTTCATGTTCAACTTCAGCTCCTATATTCACATGCTTGAATTTGTACTTTTTCAGGTCAAGATGGAGCACAAGACCCTGGATTTTGTCTAATAAAATCTAGGTTGCGGATTTTGGTGGAGTATCATGACTTATTGCATGACTCTTCTGATTGGATGGCTGAGACCATACCTAAGTCTATTTTTTGATCCTTACTGCTGGATGGTTGCGTCCATACCTTAGATCTCTATTTTTATATATACTCTATTATTGATGGTTGCGCCCATACCACATGTTCATGTATCAGAGATATCAGTTGTATTCGTAATTGCAGGTTTTCGACAGCAGTGTTTGGTTCGAACATGTTCTCATAAAGCATTTCGCCCCTCCCTCTCCCTCAAACCTCATGCTTTAGAGGGCTTCTGTTACACAACATTTTTTCACTGTCCCTATAATCCCCATCTCACCCATTGGAGGGTCATTTTTGTGACCAATAAGCAGTTTCATGCCTTGCAAAAACCATCATTGTGTACCTTTACATGAGAGTAACATTCCTTCTATTGACAATTCCCTGAGCAGAGACTCAAAAACCCTTTTTTTTGCCTTGGCGCAGGAAATCAGTTATGCCCTAACGCCGAAGAGGAAGATTAACATTGTGCCTCGTGCCAGCTAGCGCTCTGTCCTATTTTTCCACCTGTTCCAAGCTGTTTATGGAATGTTTTTAAAAATAGAGGCGGAGATTCCACTCCAACCACTTCGAGGAAGAGTCATTGGGAATGGTTGAATTGATAAACCATGGACTACCTCCTTTAGGTTTATGGTTTCCACCTCTTATGGTAACTCCCTAAATTGATAGGCCTCCCTCCCACCTTTGTAGGGATCCTAAGCTCCTCCTTTTCCTATATAAAAATAAGCTATCTCTCTTTGCACAAACTAGCTAAACAGTTGAAGAGCTAAACTTGGAGAATTAGACATCTATAGCTGAATAACTAGAGAAGATAGAATAAGAAGGAATTATGTTGAGGAAGCTTGAGTCCATGAATTCTGAGAGAGCTTGAGTCCATGCCTTTATCCCGTTCGAATTCCCTGAAGAGCATCTGAGACGCACTTCGCCTGAACCCCGTTGGAGGAGACTACGACGTCAAAGCATCATTTGTAACTCTTCCTTCTATTCATTTATATACATGACTATTGTTTAGTTCCACTGTTGTGTTATGATGTTTATTTAATGCAATATGTTTAGCCCTCTTTGACTAGTTAATAGTTACGAATGAAATGTTGTTATATTGTATGTTGTTCTTGTTTCTTTTTCTATGTGCAGGTATCCAAATGTAATGGCGAACGGATTGTGACTTGCTGAGGCAGGAGCGACAGGCCACCACTACTACATCAACAATGACAATGTTGGATTCCAGGTAGGTCGATCTACCGTGTCCCTTGTTCATTCAATAATTAGGAAGAAACACTTTAGCGTGTCCCTTTGTTTCTATAACCACTCTAGGGCTAGAGGGATCGTCTCTATCTGCAGATAGGATTTACCTGCATAACAACAATTAAAGGTGAAGAGGCTGGCTAACAAGACCACTCATTGCAGATGTTCCTCAGGAATGGGTAAAACAATAAAGTGAAGGCGTATGATCATCCAAGCAGATGGTGATGGTGGAATGAGAAAACCAAGGTTCATCTAGCAAAACAGGTTGATAAAATTGCAATCATGAGAGGTAAAATAATAATGTTTTCATTTTTACACAAGCTTGAAATTAGGAAACTCTAATTGAAGTTGGTTTCATTTTTACACAAGCTTGAAAATTTTTAGAAAACTGTGCTTGAAAACCGTTTCATTTTTACACAAGCATGAAAACATGGAAAACTATGCTTGAAATAAGTTTTCATTCCCTCAGCATGATGACTCAATTAGAGTTACATGCCCCGCAGCTTCATGGCATTCATGTAATGTTCCTAATTTTTCCTTCACTAAATTGGAACATTAGATTTTGATAATTTCACTTATAAGTTGAATAATTGGGTGAGGAAGCCCATTCATAGTAAAAACATGGATAAAATCCCTCTAGTATGAAAGGGGATCAGCCTTGGAACTAGATTTCACACCCTCATGTGTGAAAGGGGACATTTTGCAAAGAGGCTTGGTTAAGTTTGACCAAGTCAAACAGCGTTGGGTATGAGGTGGAAAGCACTACATGGGACAGCGCAGAGATAGAGGAGGGAATATTCCTTTATGGAGGAAACCCTAATGGATGGGACCCATGGAGAGAGAGCCTTCACTTGCCATATATGGAGAGGAGGAGAGCCATTGTTATTCATGCTTGTATTATTGATTTCATGTCTATTCAGACATTGTGCATTCTTTGCTGTTTAGCAAGAATTTCCAGGAAACTCCTGTTTAGGATTTCCTCACGTTCTTGAGAGGCCTCTTGAATTTTGGTTCTTCATTTTCCACATCTCTTGGCTGAAGGCCAAATCATCCTCCTTTAGGACATCGTTATTGCTACAACAGCATAACTATGTGTTGTAGGGTGTTGCAGTGGAGGACCTCAACACCACTTCCGGAGTTGATTTTCAGAGAAGGGAGACTCCATTCCTTTGGGAAGCTATTAAGGGAGGTTTCAGCACTTATTTTAGATCTTGTCATCAAGCCAACCAATACCCTTGCCCCTACAGCGCAGTTTGCTCCAGTAACTGCGTTATTTTCATAGTGCATTTGTTGCGGGGTTTTGCAGAGTTGATTGCAGGGTGAGATCTCAAGTGTAAGGATCAGCCTTACACTTTGGGGATCCATCATAGGAGTTCTACTTCATATTTTTCATCATCTTCAGCCTTCTCTATCGAGTTCCAGATTTGAGTTGCAGCAGCTGCACAGCAACTTCGACATTTTTGCCATTTTGTATATTTCATCCAATCCCTTAGAGGATTGATGTATTATTGCTTATAAGGGTTAGAGCTTTGCTCCCCTAGTGTATTTGAGCCATATCTTGTCATATATTTTAGTTATCATGTAATATGGAGCAGTACCCTGTGTAAATTGCATCCTCCTAGCTAGGGTTTATGCAGAAATAGCAATGTTCTCTATTTTCATGTACTTGTCTTGTTGAGGCTTGCATTGCCTTTCTTGAGTGGATGTTTCCTCAAGAACTTGTACTCTTTTACTGCTATAATACCATTGTTGGCTATATGTACATATTCTTGTCTCACAGCTGATAAAATAACATTGTTGATTCTATTGTATGTTCATGCATCATTGCAGCCCCATTCTCTAGGAAATTCTTGTAGGGGGAATATTACAAGATCTATAGACAGAGTCTGTAGAGGGCTAGGTAGCCTCTGGATGTCATCCTTTCTATAAGGTGACATATCCAGTAAATTCCCCTATAGTCAATCTCAACAATAGATTGTGATATTTCATAAAAAGAAATATTACAATGGTATCAAAGCAACTTTCTTGGCTCAGCCTGTGAGTCTAAGCATAAGAAGATTATAATGTTGAGAAAGATGATTTTATTCTCATCTATGTTCAGATCCAGAGAAGACCTCTCCAAGTAGGTCAAGAATATTGAAGAAGAAGAAGAGGAAGGACCATGCACTTCCTATTCTCATCCAGAAGAAGACATTGAGCATGGAAGACACTTGGATCATTAGATTCTGAGTGATTACCTTGTTGAGTATAGATCTCAACCTAGAGGCTTCAAGGAGACTCTATATTTTCCTCATTTCATCCAGCTGAAGGAAGAGAAGAGACCATGTAGCATAAAAGAAATCAAAGGCAATATATTTCTGTTGTCTACCTTTGATGGGTCATCTACTGCAAGAACTTGGGTGAAAGAGTTGGTAGCATTTTTCTTTCTACATCCTATAGTAGAGAAAGAAGCTGTTGAAATATTAGTGCTGCACTTGGAGGGTGAAGCCTATGATTGGTGGAGCAGCCACTTGAACCATGCAAGGAAGGAAACTTTTGCAAATTTCATCTAAGGGTTGGTCAAAACCTTTGATGATGAAAGGGCAAAGGAGGGGGAGAGCACACCACCACTTGAGGAGCCTTGTGATAACACTGTCACACTCATAGAGGAGCAGCCACATGCATCAACAGTTGAGGTAGCCAACACTTTGGAGGAGGGAACTCTTGGAGCCCTACAAGAAGTTCCAAATGAACATCAAGGTAGAAAAGAATTTCCACAATCTATTGTTGTAGCAACTTCTTTTGAAAATTGTGGAGATTTGTTTTTGAATGACCAAGGGTCAAATCCCATTGCTACCATAGAGCATCTTGGTTGCACTGTGATGTGCAACATGCAAACATTCAAGGAAATAAACGATCATCTTCATGAGGCTTTGTTGGATTGCATATCACATTGGAGGTTGGGGTTTGAAGCCTTGAAGGATGATAGTAGACATCTTGCAGTGAGAAACTATTTCTCCTTTCAAGATGACACTGTCTCGATGAGATCCTCTTAGCTCAAAGAGGAATTTCTACTTTCAGATCCAAGACCTCATTGTTTTTGGAAGACTATTGATGAGAGGGAGTTCTCAAGGAGAGATCTCATTAGAGGTGCACTTCAACACACCATGGAGTGTAATGATTTTCTTCCTTTCTCACAAGAGAAGATAGAATATGGAGGACATCTTAGGATGGGTAACATCTCTCATGCTTGTGTTGTACATTCCTTGAGCCATACACATCATTATGGGAGGTTTTTTCCTACCACCTATTTGGGTCTTGATAGGGTCTCATTGATCCTAGAGAAGATTGCATTTCAAAATCCCATGAAGTGCAAAGATAGGAATTTGGCTTGGGAGGATGGTAGCCCTCATGGGAGGAGTACCAAGCTGAAGAGGAGGAGAAAGCATCCACAAGTGGTTGATGAGAAAGGAGCTGGGAGGCTACTTGCAAATTTATGATACTGGGCAGCAGGAGGCTTGCCTGCACTGGTTACTCTTGAAATATTTTGGCCATCACTTGGAAAACACTCTTCCTAAGAGTAGGAGGCATGATACTTGCATCATTGAGCAGCATAGAATATGGATGCATGATGTTGATGTGATACTCATATTATTCATTTTGTCTTCATCACATGAGTTGTATGATGGAAGTACGGGGAGGAATCAAAATACTTTGTTGCTTTTCCTGGGAGAGCAAGGGCAGGATTTCTCTCATACATTGCATGATGTTGCAGGAGGAGGAGATGGCCTTATCTCCTTGAATTTTGATGATAGAGAGGTACTTCCACCTTGGGAGGGACTTCTTATGTATTTCAGAATTATGAGAGATATCTTTGACAAAGAGCATGTCAAAGAATGGAGCTTGATATTGATGAGAGCCTATGTGTGTAGGCCAACAACGTTGTCTCTTTGGAGAAGTAACCTATGGATGAAGTGTGCCCAGCGGAAGTGTGGTGGATCCATAACCCACAGGTCCAAGGATCATTACATATTTGTTTCACTTGATGAACAAAGAGGAGGTGAGATGGATGAGGTAGTAGATGGAGTCATCTATTACTATGCTACATTCTTCTTGACTTGGATTACCAAGCATGAGAAGAAGGATTTTCTTGCAGCACCTAGTTCATTCCTCTTCATGGGAGCATGCCAAACAACTATGGAGGGTTCATTCATGGATCCATACATCATCTTATTCCCGGTACATGGTAAGAAATCTGTTTTTACAAGGGCTGATTTGTAAACTCTTACCATTATTTTGCAGTGCATGGCTCTACAAGAAGGAAAACTTTTCAGAGTGCTCCATGGACAAAATTGGGCCAATTTGTATGATGGAGACAACCATATTTTATATGGCCTTGGGCAAGTGTTTTCTTTCATGTATGATCAGTTTATATACTCAGCCATTTTCTATTTATTAGTAGCTATCATGACATACATAACTATCCATGTAACACAAAACAACTTGCCATGTAATTTTCTGAAGCAACAGTTTGGAAAATTGCACTGTCACCATTGGGAAAATTTTTGATGCATCCTTGCAACACTTGAAACCTTCAGAATTTTCCTCATTTTATTGTTGATCATGAATTCCTTCACTGATATGGATCAGATTTTTATAAGAAGCATGATTTTGAGAGAGGCACATGAGTTGGATGTGTCTGTGAGTGGGAAGAATTCTCACATTTTCTACACTACATGTTCTAATGGGAGCATGGGAGAAGATATGGCCACCACTACTACATATGTGTTCTCTTTTGAGGTGGACCATGGACTTGATAGTCATCCATTGTAAAGCCACGGGCAAGTGTTTGATCTTTAATTGTTGTTATATTCAGCCATTTACTATTCCTTAGTAGATGTGATGGATTTTTTATGTCACTTGCCATGTTCCTTTCTGAGATTGCAGTGGATGAAACTGTATTGTATCCTTGTGAGGCATTGTTTGTATCATGTATAATCATGTATAACTTGCAGCAAACTTCTCATTGGGATACTCTATGATGATCTTGTCCTATTCATCATAGATGGATGGGTTTGGGCCAGCTTGTTCTTCATTGTTGGAGGAGACCTCTTTGGAGGATTGTTCTTCACTTTGCCATTTCAGGGAAATAATTTTGCAGCCCAGGATCAGAACACAATCTAAACTTGTCATGAGTGGAGAGAAGGACAGCTTGGGGTAGGCTATGATGCTTACCATGTTCATATTTTTAACCCACCTTCTTTTTCGGAGCTTGAGGTGGAAGCAGATTTTCAGGAGTTGCCATGTTGGGAGGTGACTCATTTTGTTTGGATGATTGCTTGGGGATGGAGGATCCACATGGGGAAGATTTTCCTCATCACATTTCAGACTCCATGCCTTGATTGGAGACCTTCTAGTTCTATCCTTGCAGTTTCTTGGGGACAAGCAACATTTGGGAGGGGAGGACTTTAATGTTCCTAATTTTTCCTTCGCTAAATTGGAACATTAGATTTTGATAATTTCACTTATAAGTTAAATAATTGGGTGAGGAAGCCCATTCATAATAAAAACATGGATAAAATCCCTCTATTATGAAAGGGGATCAGCCTTGGAACTATATTTCACACCCTCATGTGTGAAAGGGGACATTTTGCAAAGAGGCTTTGTTAAGTTTGACCAAGTCAAACATCATTGGGTATGAGGTGGAAAGCACTACATGGGACAACGCAGAGATAGAGGATGGAATATTCCTTTATAGAGGGAAACCTGATGGATGGGGCCCATGGAGAGAGATCCTTCACTTTCTATATATGGAGAGGAGGAGAGCCATTGTTATTCATGCTTGTATTATTGATTTCATGTCTATTCAGACATTGTGCATTCTTTGTTGTTTAGCAAGAATTGTTGGTAAACTCCTATTTAGGATTTCCTCACCTTCTTGAGATTCCTCTTGAAGGTTGGTTCTTCATTTTCCACATCTCTTGGCTGAAGGCCAAAGCATCCTCCTCTAGGACAATGTTATTGCTGTGGCAACATAACTCTGTGTTGTAGGGTGTTGCAGTGGAGGACCTCAACACCACTTCCGGAGCTGATTTTCAGAGGAGGGAGTCTCCATTCCTTTGGGAAGATATTAAGGGAGGTTTCATCACTTATTTCAGATCTTGGCATCAGGCCAACCCATACCCTTTCCCCTACAATGCAGTTTTCTCCAGTAACTGTGTTATTTTCATAGTGCATTTGTTGCGGGGTTTTGCAGAGTTGATTGCAGGGTGAGATATCAAGTGTAAGGATCAACCTTCCACTTTGGGGATCCATAGGAGGAGGTTTACTTCATATTTTTTATCATCTTCAGCCTTCTCTATCGAGTTCCAAATTTGAGTTGCAGTAGCTTCCCAACAACTCCGACATTTTTTCCATTTTGCATATTTCAGCCAATCCCTTGGAGGATTGATGTACTATTGCTTATAAGGGTTAGAGCTTTGCTCCCCTAGTGTATTTGAGCCATGTCTTGTCATATATTTTAGTTATCATTTAATATGGAGTAGTACCTTCTATAAACTGCGTCCTCATAACCTGGGTTTATGCATAAATAACAGTGTTCTCTATTTTCATGTACTTGTCTTGTTGAGGCTTGCATTGCCTTTCTTGAGTGGATGTTTCCTCAAGAAATTGTACTCTTTTACTGCTATAATACCATTGTTGGCTATATGTACATATTCTTGTCTCACAGCTCATAAAATAACGTTGTTGATTCTATTGTGTGTTCATGCATCATTGCAGCCCCATTCTCTGGGCAATTCCTGTAGGAGGAATATTACAAGATCTATATACAGAGTCTATAGAGGGCCAGGTAGTCTCTGGATCTCATCCTTTATATAAGGTGACATATCCAGTGAATGCCCCTATAGTCAATATCAACAATAGATTGTGATATTTCAGAAAAAGGAATATTACAATTCACCTGAGTAGACTATTGGTTACTAACAGGTGGACGGAATGAAGGTTCAATTAAGAGATCAAGCGAAAGACTAGACTTGGATTTTATGATATCTAATCAAGGAATCAAATTGAAAGGGAAGATATTTCATTTTTTAACGAGGTTGAAACAATAAAATAACTATCCTCATAATACCTAATTCATTTTTAACGAGTTTGACATATTAAACAAATTGTCGTCAGAAGAGCTTGTTTCATTTTTTAAGGAGCTTGACACAAGAAAACGAACTCTGCTTCGACGAGCTTCTTTCATTTTTTTAAGGAGCTTGACACAAGAAAATGAAATATGCTCTGACGACCTGATCAAGACATACAAAGATTCATAGCTTCCAAGAGGTTCTCATCTGATGGGAGAACAACATATCGTAAATTGGGACCCAATTCCCTCAATACATTATGTACAACCTCACTGACTGAATTATCAGTGGATGCGAACATGGAATAGGTGGCCACATAATCGACCTGAGGTGGGGAAGATATCAATGGAAGGTAAAGACCAGGAAGGGATGAGGGTAGACCATATGGCACATCAAGACAAAAGAATGAAATTTGATCAATGGTCACGATCCGACCTTTGTGTGGAAAATATATCACACGAAAGAGGGAAAAGACAAGCATGCCCATGGCATATGCATAGTCGCACCCCAGGAGTAAATTAAAATCCAAGGGGACTTGGACCACCATCACGTCTATATAGACGGTTTTCCCTCCCAAAGTAATAGGCAACTTCAGAACGATCCCTAATGGTTGACTTGTTCCTATGTTAAAAGCCAACAAATTCTGAGTAACAGGCACAAGTTGTGGAGAACCCAAAGCTTGCCATGTATTTGAGGACAGAATACTAACCGAGGCACCTTCATTTATAATCATGCCCGGTACAACCATATTGTAGGCATGCATAGTGATCTCAAAGGGCATGTATGAAGGAATATGGTATCCCGTGAATCAACTCCAATCAAAGGAAGTGACCAAACTACATGGAGGGGGTGGCATATGAATAATATGATTATCCCCCTGTGTTATTGGAGCGGAAAGACCATCCTCCTGGAATCTGGGAACGAGAGCAGGAGGGTCACTTTCTGGAATTGTGGTGATAGGAATCAGAGGATCATCCTCTCTAATCATGGAAATGGGAGGATAGCCCTCCAATCCTAGGGAATCAAAGGAAACAAAAATAACCTGACTGGGATGAGACCCACTCTCAACAAAAATGACTTGACGAATTTTAGTGGGAATCAGGTTGATCTTTTTCTCAACCAATGATTGGTCAGGAATGGACTCGGGAGACTGAATTTCAGAGAGAACATAATCGACCGGAGATGAATCCTGATAAATGTGTTGATCAACTACAGGAGGACTCGAAGAAAACTTCTGGTAACCGATGGGAAGATAGTTGTCAGAAGCCAAAAGGTTATCCCACACTTTAGAATCATCCATATGAGGAGAGAGGTGAATTGGATGGTTCCCTTCACACAACCTTCAGGGAAATTTGATCTTACCCTATTTCTTACAAGTCTCATTATCTTTGGTTGAAGGCTCATCATCAGCATGATGCCTAGAGGCTGATGATGAAGGATGAATCAAGCCAACATAACACACTTCTAGAACCATGGGAATACCAGGGCAATCACGAATAAGGTGATCACCCTCACATAGCTTGCAAGGTAATTTCACTCTGCGAGATGGAGTGGGGGGTTTCTCAATATTAGTTGCATGGGTAGCAATAGTTGTTGATTTCCTCCCTAGATTATTTTCCTTCTTCTTCTTTGACTTATTATTCTTCTTCTTAGCCACTCGGTTACTAGAATCCAGACTTTCACCAGGCGAAGAGGAAGAACAAGGTGAAGAAATAGGCGAAGAAGGTGAGGGCTCAACCTTAAGAGAAACATGGGGTTGGCATGGTTTAGGTGGAGGAGAACTTGATTGAGAAATTGTTTGGATATTAAAAACCACAGGGGTTGAAAACAACCAAACCGACAGACCAATGGTTAATCCCGGGAGGGACAACGTTGCCATATATGAGGCACCAACATTCCTGAATAAAGGAAAAGGACCAGGATACCCATATGAGGGGATTCCTTGGTTGATGGACTCTAGAAATGTCACCATTGGAATCAACCCTAAATAATCACTAAGGAATAAAAATCTAACCAAGAATATTTCATGGGCAGCTAATTTTAAAACATTGAAACAAAACTTTTCCTTTTCATGCTTTAAAGGAAAAAAGGTTACTCTAGTCACTTTCAATTTGAACGAGCTTGAAAGGACAAGTGGTCGATGATCTTTTAAATTTTTATATAGTCATGGAAAGATAAAAATGACTACTCATGGAATCTAAGCAAGAGGGTTTACCAAGCTTCTGTGAACTACAATATACACCTTTGTGATCAAATGAAAGAGAAATGACCAAGGACTTAACGTACGTGTAGGTAGTCTCCCCGAATGTTGTGTTCGGTGTATCACAGTTACAAGGCAGAGGACTCATCTTCATATGGATAAAGGATTGCAACCTATGAGGGTTCCCTTTATATACTCGACAGTACGAGGAGCACAAGTCTGTTCTAGTGTTTTTCAATGCCATAAGGTGAACGACATCTACTAGGTTCAATGACATCAGAACATCTCACTAACCTAGACCCCTAAGTATCAGTGTTAAGTTTCAATGCTTCCTTAGATTGATTGAATTAATTTTTATGGTTGATCTTGAATTAATGTTTCAATTTCAATGCCTTACCGATTGCGATCTCGAATTCTTAATGCACAACTATATGCGAGAGAAAATAATTCCAATTCAATGAATGATAGCTAAGAGAGAGATAGTAGTTCATACCGAAGAAACAATCGATCAAATACAAGAAGAAAATTTCCTAATGCATCTAAGACAACCAAAGCAGAAAAAAAAAAAAAAAAAAAAAAAAAAAAAAAAAAAAAAAAACTCTTTCCTTGTTCACTAAAAGCTACTAATACAAAATATCGTTTTTCATTTTCAAACTAAGAGTAAGAATGCAAATTTTTTCCTTTTAGATGAATGAGAAGCAAAATGAACTACTACACTAAATGACAAAATAGACACTAGTTTTGATAAATTCGAATGAAACGATCTAAAACAAAGAGATAAATCCAACACGAACATTAAACACACTCAAAACAGAGACGCATTCCCTCAAGCGAAAATATGGCTTTCAAACTGCTTCATTGAGCAATGTAATCTATGCTTAGGGTGACGGATCGATAGCTAAACAAACACAAAGATGATCATTCAACAACCCAATGACACGTAGAACTGGAAGGAAAACTAAGACAATCAGTCAACAAACTGAAAAGATAAAGACCAAATTGACTCAAACTCAACTCAGAAGGTTCACTAAGGAGGTAGCCGGACAAGTGGTGGAAGGCACCTAGAAACCCTAGAATTAAAAACTTCATTGATCAGATGAGGGACAAACATCTGAGAAAAACGAGACAAGAGAGTCAAAGAAATTCTAGTGGACTAATTAAACGATGAAAATCCAACCTAGAGGCAAGTGAAATTTACAAAACTTAGGGAAAAGGCTAAAATTTTAACCTACAGGATTCAGCGCGTCTATCAGGCTATAATCTATGCCAAACAGATGATGGTGCACCTGTGAAAAAGGCAGCAAGTGCCAATAGGCCCGACTAGTTAAGCAAAAGCAACGCCGAGCCAGAAAACTATGGAAAAAATAAAAAGCCACTGAGAATAGGTCAGACTTGACACTCTAAGGCTAAATGTGATGGTTGGAAACAGTCATACAGGCAAAACAAATCATAAAAGCAATAATACGACCAAATTCAAACAGACAAGAAAAACACTAGACAGACAACAAGAGATAACAAACACACTGACTCCCTAGTATGGTCGCCAACTTGTTGTGCAGGTAAATCCCCTATGCGGACAGAGGCAATCCCTCTAGCCCTAGAGTGGGTCTAGCAACAAGGGAACAAGATGGGATTTTGGACTCCTAGCTTATAAATTAAAATGAGTTGGGATAGATGGCCTACCTTGGTCCAATGCTTTTGTTGAAGTTTGCAGCAGAGATTCGTTGATCTTTGTCTTCACACATCGCAATCCTTTAGTGCTAATATCTATGTAGCTGCACAAGGATCAAGTGAACGGTGACAACATATGACAACATACTTTCATTTATAGCTATTTGATTGGTCAAGGAGAATCAAACATTTTGCATATGATCGAACACAAAATTGGAACCAAAAAACCAGTCATTTAGTAATGATAGAGAAAATAAGTTTACAACCTTAATTCCTTGGCGTTGCAGCCTCCTTCAACGGGTTCAGTCAAACACATCTCAAGCATTTGTCGGGGATCGGACTTGGTGAGGAAATGGGCCTAAACTCTCTCTTGACAATGGATTACTCTCTGCCTTGTTCTTCACACTAGCTATAATAAGGATTGTTCAGCTAGTTGAAACCATGTGAGAAGGATGTATTTATAGGAGAGAAGGAGGTGGTTTGGTATCCCTCATAAGGTGGAAGAGAGGTCCTATCCCTTTGGGGAGTATCACAAATGTAGGAAACAAGAATCCAAAGGGAGGATTTCAACGTTAGTCAGTTGAAAAAATCATGATGACTCCGCTCACGAAGTAGTTAGGAATGGAAGCATTGCTTCTATTTTAAAAAGCATTCCAAAAACAGCTCAACATGGGTGAGACACTGAGATAGAGCGCCAATGGGCATGGGGGCCAGTGTTAATTTCCCTATTTGCACGCGGCCATAACTTCCTACCAGCGTCGACCCAGAAACACATTTTTTTGAGAACCTGCTTGAGGAGTGATCAACAGAGGAAATGTTCTTCACATGCCGAGGGATGAAATGACACTTTTATAAAGGTATGACAATACATTGAAATGGTCCTAGAATTTTCGGGATGGGGATTGCAGGGATAGTGACAAAATACTGTGTAACTCCTTTACATAGAATGATGAAGCACACCATGAGGAGGAATAGGTGGTTGCAGGAAGAGAGGATAAAATTTCAAAATCAAGTTAAAGAGATGGAAATTCAAATCGGAATGGTGCAGACAAATCTAAAGAAGAAATGTTTTAAAATGATAGTGGTAGATGAACCTGCTGAAGGTGAAACTGTTGCTTCTTGAGGAGGGTAAGATGTATTTTGAACCAATTTTGTCTTATCATGCTTCATATCATCATTTCAGACAACCACAGACATTTTTTGGTGGTGGAAATTGAAAATTTCAAAATCTGCAGTCTATCGGGAAAGTTCGTAGTGTACTCCAAGCTTAAAGCTCAGTTTTCGCTATAAACTCGCTAAAGATTAATTTACGAAATAAATTCCAAATTTTTTCATAAAAGGAGTAATTAAAAGCATTTATTTAAATTTTTTGACTTAGTGTACACCCTCCAATGAGCAAAGAAACCAAAAAATTTGCAGAAGTGACCAAGTGAAGAGTGCTACAGACTTTTCGCTACGAACTTGCCTAAATACCTCTGTTTTTGTAGCAAGGGAGAATTTTAAAGTTTTTCAAGCATTAAATTATTTTTGAAGCACATCAATCATCTGGATTGGTTAAATTGTATCATTGGAGACTTTGGTTAGTGAGAACACTCATCATAGAAGGTGATTGGGCTGTCAGCTCATCAATTTTGGACACATCATCAAGTAAAACAGCACATCCCCAAAATTTGAAGAGCAGACCCTAGATTTCAATATGGTTGGTTTATTTTTTATTCATGGTCAATGCCACCTAAGGAAAAGTGGTCTTGTTCGATAAATTTCATCATGTATGTATCATTTAAAGGTTGTTAGCGAAATAAATAGTGTTCAAGTCCTATTAGGTCTTAAACTCTTGTAAACATAAATATCACTAGATTCTCACCTTGTAATCTATTTCCTTTTTGGATAAGGTGTCTAATTCTATAAATAGGAAGATGAGAGGATTAAAGAGGGTTGATTCGTGTTATGCTTGATGCTACTTTTGCAATATTTTTCAGTCAGTGATATACAATTGCAAAAAGCTTCTCTTAGACCTAAGATTCATCATGTGCTCTTATATGTGTTTGTATTATATAATTTGTTAATTATTATTCAGTTCTCTTTATGTGTAATCACTTAGAATTCATGGTTAAACATTATCCAATTTCATGTATGCATTTAGCTTACTATTCATGTTATGTTTTGATGAGATTACACATGCCTCAACTTCCATGACAATTGTTTTCCATGTAATTGAGTTTAACTATGACTCCATTCCCAATGGTAGCCATTAAATTACATCCTTCACCTACATAAAAAACCATTCAAAGCACACTCAAGAGTTATCCATCTTTGTTCCAAGCATTATTTATTGAATATCATATATTTCCTTGAGAGATCCCTCTTAGGTTGGAAAGGCTAAGTTCCAACCAAAAGTGGTTTGAAACAATTACTCTGAATTGACTGTTGAGCAACCCATCAGCTTCAGTTTAGTGATAACATTTTTATGTGTTTGTCGGGAGTCTAAATATACGTTTTCCCGAAATTTTGTGCTCAAACAGAAATACTGAAGTCTTGAAGGTATCATGAGCTTAGAATCATTTGAGGCTGCATTCTACCTTGATGACTCCAATGAAATTCTCAGCTTAAATGTGGCTTCAAAGAAGATACATACTAGGATAAATCCAAATCCTAACCCACCTAAGATAGTTGAAAATCCAGAAATAATTCTTAGAGGTATTGGAATCTCGTCAAAATCAGGTATTCCATCTCGTATAAGAGTTTCATCTTTTCCTTTTGAGCCTATTTGAAGTTTTGAAGAAAAACATTTTGATGAAAATATAGAAGAAGTTCTTTTTAGGTCTAAATCTAAGAATGAATTGACTGAAATAATATTAGACCTACAAAGAATAGGAATTGATACATCATCCCTTATGTCAAAAGAAGAAAAAGAAGACTTTTGGAAGACTTTCACATCATAATTGTCATTGGAAAAGATTCTTTTGAAAATTTAAAAGAATTAGATCCTTTTGATTTCTTGTTAAGGAGAAGGTCTAGTGTCCCCTTGCCTGAATGCAGTTCCTTTGTCTCTAAACTTCAAATTCCCATCACAACATCTCCTAACATCTCATCCTCATTCACTGTTTTTTCCCATAGCCATAATTTGATTTCATCCACTTCCTTTTCAAGAAGCACAGTCCCTGTCATTATGGTTGGATTTCCTCCTCCTGCAGGGCTAGCAAGATATGCTCCTCTTGTCCTACCTTCCACACTTCATGAACTTCCAGAGGGGTATTCTACTAGGATTAAAACCTTTCAGAGTAAAGAAGAAATAACTGTTGAACAACATGTTGATCTGTTTAATGATTTCATTAACTGAGAGGAGGTGGATGATGATTATATGAAAATGAGGCTATTTTCTCAGAGATTCACAAGTGAGGTAAGAAAATGGTTTAAATATTTAGCCCTGACTAGTTTAAAAAATTGGGACCAGTTAGAAGACAATTTTTTGACAAAGTGGGGGAGTAAGGTGAACCTTATTCAAGCCTTAACTGAGTATAACAGTTTTAGAAAAGCCACAGATGAATCAACCCAATATTTATCTAAAATATTTAACAAGGTTTACAATTCTATACCTGATCACATTAAACCTCCTCCAGGAGCTTCTCAATTACACTATGTTGAAGCTTTTGACTATGATTTTTCCATTTTATTAAGAGAAAGAAAGTATGCTTCCTTGGTCGATATGTAGATTGTTCTTGTTAAGGCTGAGGTAAATATGGCAATAGTCAACAATTCTAAGATTGGAAAAGCCATATTAAAGGAAGAAGAGAAACCCTCCTCGTCTTCAGATGTGAAGTTTGATACCATGATGAAGACCATGGAGAGGTTTAAGGATAAGCTTGCTCTTGGTGCTAATACTTTACCTGCTGCACAACAAGAAACACAGATTAGAAACCCTCTGTTTAGGAGGCCTCAAAACCATCAAAGACCAAGAGAAAATAGAAATCAACCTGATCAATAGGTTAGACCTCCTTTTCAAAAAAATATTTTGGATGAAGAAGAGACACAACCTGAATTTCAAGAAGACGTTAACCACTGTTTAGATGAAGATGTGTGAGGAATGTTTTTAACCAAAGAAGAAAATGATGAATCTAGTCATGACATAGGAGAATATGAAAAACAATTTGATTATTTGAAAGGATATCAATATGCTATATTTGATATGAAAAAACAATATAACTTGAGGAATACAAATGTTTCAATTACAACCAATAAAGCCCAGCCAAAGAAATATGCTCTTATGCCAATTGAACAAAAGAAAGACATCCCACCACATGATAAAGAGATTGAAAAAACACCATATGCTTTTAATATAGAAAATGAGATTTCCAAAATCAAAATTGCAGTTCCCTTTGGGGAAATCATTAAGGTCACTAAGTATAGGATCCCAATTGTCAATATGCTTAACACTTAGCCCGGACCTTCAGACATTATAAATCTGCAAGAAGACCATCCTACCAGTTTTCTAGGGCAAAGAGTAGGAGATGAACGGAATGAAGAGGTTCCTCTTTTCTATGTGAGTCTGAACATACATGACATGACCTTACATAATGCCATTTTATATTTAGGAGCCTCCCACAATTTAATGCCTAAGGTGATCATGGAAAGAATGGGTTTAGACATTACTAGAACTTATAAAGATTTATTTTCCTTTGATTCCAAGAGAGTTCAATGCATTGGTCTCATTAAATATGTGGTGGTTGGCCTTGCTCAAGTGCCTACTAAGACAATGTTAATGGATATAGTTGTAGCTGATATTCTGCCAAAATTTGGCATGCTTTTATCTAGATCTTGGGCTGCTAAAATTAAAGGAACTATGCAGATGGGTATGACTTATGCCACCATTCCAGTTTTTGGTGAGAAGAGGAGGTAGTACAGAGAGATTAGCATGTCTTATATGGTGAGTAGCAAGGATAAAACATAAAATTTTCCTATTTATGCAATAGAGACTAAATTTGGATCTTCCATTTTGTTCAATGAGGTCACTAATGAGGTAGAAAATCAGAAAATTAAAAAAAAAATCAGCAAGCAGAAAATCAGAAATTTATGGAGGAAAATGAAGAAGGTTGGTGGAATTTGAACATTTATGGAATTGCTGGTGTAGGCATGCGGATTACTAGCCCTGGCAATGAGAGTAATTTTTTCTCTTACAAATTGAACTTTGATTGTACGAACAACATGGCTGAATACAAGGCTCTATTTTTGGGTCTAGAAGCTTTAAAAGTATTAGGCACCAAGAGAATATCAATTTGTGGTGATTCTGAATTAGTGATCAAGCAAGTAGAAGTGTCTTATCAAACTAAGGATTTCATAATGAGAGCTTATAGAAATATGATCCTTGATTTGCTTGAAAATTTCAAAGAACATAGTTTCACCATTAAAGCTAGAAAACATAATTCTATAGTTGATTCTTTAGCTATTTTGGATAAATTTTTTGTTATTCCTTATCATTCAAGCAAGAGTTATGAATTTGAGGTCAGGAATATACCAACTATCCCTGATAATATTATCAATTGGCAAGTGTTTGATATTGATCATCAGGTCAAAAATTTCCATGAGTTGAAAGAAGAATTTGAAAACATTCAAGTGGATCAACAGAACTTATTTTCTAAATTTAAAGACAATCTGGAGGTCCTTAAGCTAAATAATAATTGAATTCCCAAATTTTTAATACCCCTTGAGAAGTTGTTTGATCAGAATGTTGTTTTTAAGATCCCAAAGATTAAGGTTGATGATGAAGAAGTGGAAAGTTGCAACCTTGGCATTGCAGAAATTCCCAAGATCGTAAAGTTGTGAAAATGTCTTTCTTGAGAGGTGTGACAAAGGTATGTGGATATGATGAAAAGTTATATTTATGTTTTTGCATGGAGTTATGCATACTTGAAGAGATATGATCCCAACGTTATTCAACATACCATCCCGATCAAAGAGAATGAAAATCGTTTTAAACAGAAATTAAGAAGAATCAATCCTTTGCTCATGGAACTGATTGAAAAAGAAATTAAGAAGTTGTTTGATGAAAAAATCATTGTCCCTTTGATTTTTTCTCAATGGATTGCTAATTTGGTACCTGTGAGGAAGAATAATGGTGAGATTAGGATATGCATTTATTTCACAAATTTGAATAAAGAATCTCTCAAAGACTATTATCCTCTTCCAAAGATGGATCAAATTCTGAAAAACATTGTTGGATCTCAGATAATTTATATGCTTGTTGGTTTCTCAAGTTATAATCATATATTAGTGCATCCGTATGACCAAGATAAACTTCCTTCACCATGCCATAGGGGACATTTATGTATGCCAAAATTCCTTTTGGTATAATGAATGCATAGAAGAATTTCCATAGGGTGATGGACATTGCATTTGCTGAAGAGAAGTACAGATCAATGGTGGTTTAATTTGATGAAATCATTGTGTTTTCAAAGAGGGAGGAAGAACACCTTAAACACTCGGAGAAAATTATACAAAAATGCAAAAAAATTGGTATTTCTCTCAATCCTACTAAGATTGTTTCTGATTTTAATACTGGGAAGTTATTGGGACAAATTATATCAATGGGAGGAATAAGGATTGATACAAGTAGGGTCATTTCCATACCTAAAATAAAATTTCCAAGAAACATAAAAGAGATTCAATATTTTCTCGATAAGGTCAATTTTGTTAGGAGATTCATTCCTAATTTTGCTAAGATTGTCAAACATATTACTAAGATGCTTAGGAAGGAGTCTGATGTTAAATGGACAACATAGGAAAAGTAATATTTTGAAGAGATCTAGAAGGCCCTCGCCCAAGCCCTGGTGCTCATAAGTCCTGATTTTTTCAAGGATTTTATGGTTTTTACTTTTGCCTCTGAACATACATTTGCTGGAGTATTATTGTAGAAAAGGTAGCAAGGAAGTGAGCAGCCTATTTCATTCTTCAGTAGAACACTTGAAAACTCTTAATTGAAGTATAATATCATGGAGAAATAGGCATATTATTTAGTAAATGCGCTCAAATATTTCAGAATTTATATTTTGCATTCTCATATTATAGCATTTGTGCCAAATACTGTGGTGAAAGACATACTGACCCAAGCTGATCCTGGTGGAAAAAGAGGTAAGTGCATTACCACTTTGTTGGAATATGATATATAGATTAATCCTACCAAGTTTTTAAAGGGTCAAGGGCTGGAAAAACTTATGGCATAATCAAATTTGATTGCCTAGACATGAATTTCATTGCAGAAATTTTAGAATTGATTTAAGAAGAGGAATTGATTCCTATTAAAGAAACAATCACTTTGTATGAGTGGTATAGGGATGTAATATTTTTCTTGCAGCATAATAAAGCTCGTCCTCATTTAACCAAGTCCAAATCCAGGTTTGTAAATTTGAAGTATTTAAGGTATTGTATTTTGAACAAGAATTTATATTGGAGGGATACCGACGAGATTCTTTTAAATTTATTTTTATAAGAAGAGGCTGAAAATATTATTGATGAATTTCATAAAGGAGATTGCAAAGGACATCATTATTGGAAGGCCACAACAAATTATACTCAAAGCAGGATATTATTGGCCTTCTATGTTCAAAGACATCTACAAAAATATTGATGCCTGTCATGACTGCCAAATTTTCGATGGGAAAAAGAAACTAATACCTCTACCCCTCAAACCAATATATGTTAAAGCTCCTTTAAAGCAATGGGGATTATATTTCCTTGGTGAAATAAACCCTACATCCTCAAGACAACATCACTGGATTTTGACAGCCACTACTTCACCAAGTGGATTGAAGTGGTCCCTACAATGCAAGCTACATATTCGGTCATCATCCAATTTCTGGAGAACAAAATCTTGTCAAGGTTTGGTTGTCCCATGAAGATTATTACTGATAATTCTCAATCTTTCAATTCTAAAAAAATGATTATTTGTTTTCATCAATATCATATCACTCTCATTCATTCCATAACATACTACCCTCAACGTAATGGCTTAGTTGAATCATCAAATAAAAGCATAGTCAAGATCATTAAGAAGGTTTTGCAAGAAAACAAAATATCATGGCATTTGAAGTTAAATTTTTCTTTGTGGGCTAAATTTGTAATAAGATATCTATATTTACATATCCCTATGAGCTAGTATATGAAGCTAAAGCAATTTTCCCATATTCTCTTGGAGTTCTAGTAATGAATTTGTTGCAAGGGTTGGAAGAATAACCTAATTCCATCCAAAGGAAGATAAATCAACTCATTTCTCTATAGGAAAATAGAGTGGAAGTGTACAATAATCATCATCAATCAAAAAATAGAGTCAAAAATACCTTTGACAGGAAGAAAAAGGAGGAAAACTTCAAGGTTCAAGATGTGGTTCTGAAATAGGAAGCCAACATTGAAGAGAAAGGGAACCATGGAAAGTTTGAGAACATTTGGAAGGGGCCTTTTGTGATAACTGCATATCATGGGAACAACACATTTTTACTCCAAGAAATGAATGGACAGTTGTGTGGAGGAGGACGTGTCAATGGCAGGTTTCTAAAGCACTACTCTTCTTAATTTCTCTTGCTAAAATACTTTTCACCATACATATTTCATTTTCTGTTATGTTGTTTTGAAAATAAAAGTGATTTTATCATCAAGCTTGAGCCCGAGGAGAAGGCCATAAAATTTTGAGGAACATTTCATCAATTCCATTTTTTCCATGAAAGGCACTAGATTTGCAGGTTCTTTGATGCACCTCAGGGGCGCATCATCCCCAGTGGAGCCACTATTATCATCAATAACAATTAGGTTGATAAAGGATGTAATTTTTGAGTTAGGTCAAGTGTGTTGGTCAAATAAATTCATGAAAATTGATAAAATTTTGTGATTGTTCTATAGTCTTAAAGGGTTCAAAGTGTTTTTATGTCATGTGACTAAGGTATTGTCATAGGCAAGTTATAAAAATCCGCATACATTAGGTTAAATAAATCATTTTGGACACTTGTCACTTTTTACCTGAGTCCGCAATGATTTTTGTGCAAAATGGGTTGTTTTCACTATGGACTCACCTCACAGTTTCGTAGTGAATCTACCATGTTTCTAACTAAATTCGCTATGAACTCTTATTTTTATTCACCAGTAAGGGGATCGATGGGTTGTCAGTGTTATGCGGAATTATGAATTACGGATAAAACATTCTTCCCTAAATGTGGTGCTATGCATTTAGAACAACAGGTTAAAGACTTTGCAAATACTTTTCCTAACAGTAAATAGACACACATAATAGATCAAGAAACCTACTTGGGGTCGAAGTGCTTCTTATTCTCCTTCTCTCGCTCTTGTTGTTGCTCCAAATCTAAGCTAGATCACCAAAATATTTTCTGCAATAATGAACACTAAACAGAAAAGAGATTGCAATATACAAATGCCTATTCAAGTTATTCAGTTAAATCAATGAAACATGAACCATATACATCAAATAAGAATTCATAATATGAAAGATAGAAGCTTATACAAATACATATGTGAGAAATTAAGCATCAATGTTTATTAATGGATATAAGGGGAGGTTACAATCAACGATTGATTTGATGTCACCATCTCCAGAATCATCCCAGTCTCATCACAATGAACATCTCTCTAGTAGCATATCACTCAAATCAAATCCTCAATTGAAATTCCACCAACATTTCTCTACTCAATTTCTTCCTTCTCAAGCACTAGGATTTGTGCTCAATTTATAGATGAGCTAACGGTAGTTTTACAATCAACAACTTTATAATAATAGGCAAGACATGTTCCCAAGCTTAGAGATGTCAAATGGGCAGATGGATTCAAAGTTTGACACATATGCACTCTTCTAGAAGGCATTGGCCATGTGGAGATTCCGGAACAATGAGAATTTCACTCCCAATTGACCAACGTACCCTTGAATGTCGGCAAGTGCTTTGTAGAGAACCTTTGAATGGAGGTAACTGCTTATGCAACACACTTAGCCCCTTGAGAGACTGTGTTGGTGAGATCATAGGTGATATAACATATACTTCAAATATTGGAAACCTTGCAATGGAAGTCATGGATGATTTGTCTTTGTTCTTTGTCTTAGGGCATATAGCAACTGAAATGATAAGGGATGATAGACCCTATTCATGGTTTTGGGGATGATGTTCAGTTTAACCAAGTCATTGGGAATGGTGCCCAAATTGACCTATAAAAACTAGTTTTTCATTGGTTGGGGGTCAAATTTACATCACATGCTTACCTGTTATGAGCCATTATTCAGTGTATGCCATGCTTAGCCATCATTAAAACCATATCATTATGATTTCCCTTCACATTTTCATTTCTTTATTTAACCTTCATATATTCAAAGTAGTTCACTTACCTTACCATCCTTGTGAGTTTCTTAATCAATTTCCACCATCTGTTTAATTCTGGGTCTAGTTGTTGTCACAGGTGAATTTCTAGCTCTGTCAACAAGCAGCTTGCTATCAATTACTATGTTTTGCAGGTGTCAAGTTTCAAACATGGAAACGTTGTTTTGGAGGAGATAGTTGCACATAGGAAGACAAACAAGGGACTATTATTAGTTATATATGAGCCTATGGACCTTAAATTAGTCATGGAGGATCCCATTTTTGTAGAGGCCTTCATCAATGATGGCTGCATGAGATTATATCAAAAGCTGCAGGGGTACCATGCTCAAGTTTCCAAATATTTTGTTGGAAATTTTGTTGGCACTACTTCAAAAGTTGGCATACTGAGTTTTACAGTTTCCCTTGAAAATAATTCTCAAGCAACAGAGATTCCTAGGTCAGGGGAAGAAGGGTTCAAGGCCACCAAGTTTAAACTGTATAATTGTGATGAGTTCTTGAAGCAAGAGCATGTCGTGGTGGATATGATATGAGATATACCTAGGAGATGTCTTAAGGAGATTTTTTCAAAGCTATTGCTAGTAATCCAGAAATATTTCACATTTGAGGGAATATTCCACATGATATACCAGTATCATTTCAGGCTTTTGCTCCCCTCTACAGGTAAAAAACTCTTAGATCTTCCATTCTTCCTTTTCAGAAGCTTAGGTAAGATTTCTGAGAAAGGTCAAGCTAGACCTGCGAGTAGTGAGACATCTATATTCCATCATGGCTTAATTAAGTTATTGGTTATGGAGGAATTGAAAAAGTCGAATAGAGACTGGGCTACCTTTTTTTTTGAAGTGATTATGATGTGGATGTTATTACTCCAAATAAAACATCCAAACCAAAGAAAATTACTCCCAAAAAGGATAAAGGGCCCATAGTTGAAGTTGAAGTTGAACCTGAAGAAGAAATACAACCTGTAGCAGAACCCATGGAGATGGAAGTTGAACATTTGTAGGAAACAATGGCACCTCAGCCAACATCTACAAGCTTCAAGCCAAAATCTAACCCAAGTACTTCTAGGAGAATTACCAAGAGTCAGATAGAAGGAAAGGGTAAACTTGAAGACATTTTGTAGGCTATTGACATTGAAGAGACCCATGTGGTTAAACCTGTGGAGATAAAGGGAACCAAAATGAAGACGAAAGGCCTCACTGCAAAAAATCTTGATTTCTCCAGTGAGGACTCTGGTTATGTCTTCAAGCCTAGAAAAACTTTTACTAGGTCAGAACTCTCCAAAGGTGGTAATTCTTATAGACCCTTGAGGTTAAACCTATGGAGATAAAGGGAGCCGAAATGAAGAAGAAAGGCCTCACTGCAAAAAATCTCCATTTCTCCAGTGAGGACTCTAGTTATGTATTGAAGCCTAGAAAAAATTTTACTAGGTCACAACTCTCCAAAGGTGGTAAGTTTGACAAGAAGCAGAATGAAGCAGAAAAGAGGAAGCAACCCATGGTGGAAGAGATTATTGAATTATCCCCCACTAAAGCAGAAATCACTAAGTCACATAAAGGTAAAGATAAAATTATAGAGAAATGTGAAGTTGACATTCTTAAAGAGAAACTTGAAGAGGCAAGAGATGAGGTCTTAGAGACCAAGCTGGAGCTAGAGGATTTCAAACAGGAAAGAAAGGAGTTGTCATATTTTAAGAAAGAATTCAGCAAGAAGATAATTTTTTATGATGAGGTGGCTGAAAGGTCTAAGAAAATGTGTAAAATAACACTACCTTTACATATAATGATGAATCACACAATGAGGAGGAATAGGTGGTTGCACGAAGATAGGATAAAACTTCAAAATCAGGTTAAAGAAATGGAAATTCAAATGGGAATGGTGCAGACATAGCTAAAGAAAAAAGGTTTGAAAATGATAGTGGTGGATGAACCTGCTAAAGGTGAAACTGTTACTTCTTGAGGAGGGCAAGATGTATTTTGAGCCAATTTTGACTTATCACACTTCATATAATAATTTCACACAACCATGGACAATTTTTGTAGGTGGAAATTGAAATTTTCAAAATCTGCAATCTATCAGGCAAGTGCATAGCATACTACAGGCTTAAAGCCAAGTTTTCACTACGAACTTGCTGAATATTACTTCATGAAATAAATTCCAAATTTTGTCATAAAAGGAGTAATTAAAAGCACATATTTAAATTTTTTGACTTAGTGGACACACTCCAATGAGCATAGAAATAAAAAAAATTGCAGTAGTGGCCAAGTCAAGAGTGCTACAGACTTTTCACTAAAGACTTGCCTAAAGACCTATGTTTTTGCAACAAGAGATAATTTAAAAAAATTTCAAGCGTTAAATGCATTTTTGAAGCACATCAATCATTTTTATTGGTTAAAGTGTATCAGTGGAGACTTTTGTTAGTGATAACACTCACCATAGAAGGTGTTTGGGCTGCCAGCTCATCAATTTTGGACACATCATCAAGTATAACAACACATCCCCAAAATATGAGGAGAAGACCCTAGATTTCAGTATGGTTGTTTATTGTTTAGTCATGGTCATTTCCACCTAAGGAAAAGTGGTATTGTTCGATAAATCTCAAATGTATGGATCATTTAAAGGTTGTTAGTGAAATAAATAGTGTGTGAGTCCTATTAGGTCTTAAACTCTTGTAAACAAAAATATCACTAGATTCTCTCCTTGTAATCTATTTCCTTTTTGGATAAGGTGTCTTTGGGAGTATTCGAATGTCTAGCCTAGCTGGAAGACTACATGTAAAGGCGTCTAATTCTATGAATAGGAAAATTAGAGTATTAAAGAGGGTTGATTGATGTTATGCTACATGCTACTTTTGTAATATTTTGCAGTCAGTAATATACAGTTGCAGAAAGCTTCTCTGAGACATGAGATTCATTATGTGCTCTTATATGTGTTTTTCTTAGCTACATTGTTAATGATTGTTTAGTTTTCTTTATGTGTAATCACTTGGAATTCATGGTTAAACATGCTCCAATTTCCTATATGCATATAGCTTACTTTTCATGTTATGTTTTGATTAGAGTACACATGCCTCAACTTCCATGACATTTGTTTTCCATGTAATTGAGTTTAACTCCGACTCCAAGCCAAATGGTAGCCATTAACTTACATCCTTCACCTTCATAAAAAAAATATTCACAACACACTCAAGAGTTAGCCATATTTGTTCCAATAATTGTCTATTGAATATCATATATTTCCCTGAGAGAACTTTCTTAGGTTGGAAAGGCTAAGTTCCAGCCAAAATTGGTTTGAAACAATTACTCTGAATTAATCGTTGAGCAGCCCATCAGCTTCATTTTAGTGATAATAGGTGGGTTAATCACCGCCAACATGACCTGAGATACATAAAAATAAGAGTCCCCAAAAAAAACAAAATGAAGGAGAGAATCGCATGGTGCTAGAGGGGAAACATTCATGGCCTCTTGAAATGATGAATGAAGATACAAGGAGATAATAGAAAAAATTGACACCTGGTATCTAGCACCTTTCTTCTTCCTAATGGTGCCATTTTTCATAGAAGCGAGGCTTATGATGACATCTCCCCCCACACCGCACCCCCCCCCCCCCACCTCCCCCAAAAAAATGTCTTAATTGTAAGTGGATCTAGGCCCAAAGATTCGTCTCGAGACAAGAACCTAGTTCAAGGTCCTTGTTTGATTGGGAATTAGGCCTCATAAAAAATGAGCCAAATCTAATGAGAGAAGAAGGTATAACCTCAAAAAAGAAAGAAACCCCACCCATTCTAATCCCATCCATTGCCATAGGAGATAACTCAAAAACACCAGAAATCAACTTATCTGATTTGGACCACGAAGAAAAAGTAGACAACAAAGAAGAGGTAGTCCCCAAATTTTCCAACCGAATAACATATTTAATACAAAAATACGATTGCTTAATCTCATTAACACTTATCTCCTTGTTACACTTCATAACATTTTCTTCTAAATCAGTAGAAATGACCTAAAAAATTAAAGGGAGCAGGTCCACATGAAGAAATACCTAAAGCCTTGTAATCGTATTTTTCCTACACACTTTTCTTATCCAGTCACGGAGAAGCTTGAAATGCCAACCCCTTCTCAAATCGATGAGCTCTCAAATTTGAAACTCCTCCAAACCTCTGTCAGAAAGATTCAATTAACACTAGTAGAAAACAATGAAATTAGTGACTAGGTGACTAAAAACGTTAGTCACCGCAATTATTTCAAGTGAATTACTACTAAACTTGAGAAATTTTAAGTGAATGAACTAAAAATGACTAACTTGAATGACTAATTTAGTCTAGGGATAAAATATAGGACTAGGTAATAAGTGACTAAACTAAAAGCGACTAACTTAAATGACTAATTTAGTCTAGGATTAAAATATATGACTAGATAATAAGTGACAAAATTAATAATGATTAACGTAAATGAATATTATAGTCCAAGAATACAAATATGACCAAATAACAACTACAACAAGTATATGAATTAGTCATTTTTGTTAGTAATTTTTAATTGTTTCACTCCAAAAATGGAAAATTGCAATTTTGATAATGAAGTGTTACATTTCAATACATGGGTCTCTGAATCAATATGAAATGTTACAATTTCAAGACAAAGGGGACTTTGAATGCACCTATAGTGTTAAAATTCTGAATCTCTAAAGTTCAACACTATATATTGATTCAGATACCCCCTTCTTTGAATCCATCTATAGTGTTAAATTTAGAGACAAAGGGGTCTTTGAGTCCATCTGCAGTGTTAAAATTTAGAGACCCTCATATACAATGCTATAATTTTTGTACAGTGATTCAACGACCCCCTTAAAGGGGTCTATCAATCCATCTATAATGCTAAAATTATAATACTTTTGTACAATCACTATTAAAACAACATAGAAGTTGCTATTAAAATGATTAGCCACAACACATATTAACATAGTCAATATCCTTGTCATATATAGAAAAAATAATGTATCTATATATATATATATATATGGGGTTCTTCTCAATGACCACCACATTTTCACTCTAATTTAGTTTTTAACAATTCAATATATAAATATACATAGAATGAGAAAATGTGTGTATCAATGTGGAATAAACACTTAAACATAGGTAATTGGTCATTTTTTACTATAATTAACATATGGTGTTGGTGAAGCTATAACAAAGTCCTCTTTTCTTTCTTCCCTCCATATTTTTTAGTGATCACAAATTTGTTTTATTTTTCATTTTAAATTTCCCTCTACACATTTGCATTTATTTTTCATTTTGAATTTCCCTCAACACATTTACATTTATTTTTCATTTTAAATTTCCCTATAGACACATACATACTAATTTGGTGGGAGATTCAACATCACAAATTTTCAATGTATGTTTCGATTTTCTCTTTCAATGTATGTTTCAATTTTTGTTGTTGCATTGGAGAACAAGTAGCCATCTAGAATCTGTCGTACCTGACACTAAGGTAAATCTCATCCCAAATGCTGAATTCATTTAGTTACATTTTTATTCTAGTGTCATTATTTTGAATTTAGTGGAAATATGCATTTAGGGTCACTTCATGTTGTTCTAATAAATTTTGCATGAGGTTATCAAAGGATTTTATGGAATGTTGAGGTTAATTTCAAATATTTTTGGAATGAAATTTTCCATATGTTTAAATAGCCAACTGTTATTATATCAAGGATTGGCTTTCATCTACATAAAATAACTTAAGCGGTGTGATGAATTAAATTTTTGGTTTCTAATGGCTTTCAAAGGGGTTAAAATAGGTGTTGTTGGTTTCATTGGAATTTTTGTAAGGATGAAACTAGATATATTGGGTCTTCTTACAATGTTGTTGTAGAAGGAAGAAGATTAACCTACTCACTCTTTAATCCACTAAATCATTCTTCATGTCGATGGGAATTACTCATTCCCTCTCTGGATTCAAAATAAGGGAGGTGTGCGGCCTTATTACACTATTGTAGGGGTGAAAACCAACTAGGATTGTGCAATAATAATGTAGATAAAGAACACATCAAAAAGATTTTGTTTTCATGAGGTATAACATTGCAAGATAGAGGATTACTTAGAAAATAAATCCTATCAGTAGAAAATCAATCTCCTCACCATCGCTTCAAGAAACGAACATGGATTACTTCTTCTTATGTTTTTATGCTATTTGGGAACTTGGTTCAGAACATCTTGGAGGGGCTCTTTCATGTGACCTAAGTGGAGGAGTTTTAAGGATTCCGTTCTTCATTTTGCTTTAACAAAGCACATCAAACTCTTACTTTGGAAGATTTTAACTACCAAAGGTAAGGTCACTCACTAAATTGAGTGCTTATTCCCCCATACCAATATTCCCTTCCCTTCTTGTTGGATCGGGGTCCCCTGAGGCACAAGCTTCAATGCTCCTTTTGTATTTTTTGTATGTGCGCGTTGTGCAAGGGTAGTCAAAGGGATTTTTACCCCAATTTTGGGATATATGAAGCTTAAATGTAAACTATGGGTCTCAAACCATGGTTTGAGACCATAGTATCTATGCACTAGGCATATTATAGATAGATATAGCTTGGAATTCATTGTTAAACATGCTCCAATTTCCTATATGCATATAGCTTACTTTTCATGTTATGTTTTGATTAGAGTACACATGCCTCAACTTCCATGACATTTGTTTTCCATGTAATTGAGTTTAACTCCGACTCCATGCCCAATGGTAGCCATTAACTTACATCCTTCACCTTCATAAAAAAAATATTCACAACACACTCAAGAGTTAGCCATATTTGTTCCAAGAATTTTCTATTGAATACCATATATTTCCTTAAGAGAACTTTCTCAGGTTGGAAAGGCTAAGTTCCAGCGAAAAGTGGTTTGAAACAATTACTCTGAATTAATCGTTGAGCAGCCCATCAGCTTCATTTTAGTGATAATAGGTGGGTTAATCACCGCAAAAAGGACCTGAGATACATAAAATTAAGAATCCCCAACAAAAAAAAAATGAAGGAGATAATCGCGTGGTGCTAGAGGGGAAACATTCATGGCCTCTTGAAATGATGAATGAAGATACAAGGAGATAATAGAAAAAATTGACACCTTATATTTAGCACCTTTCTTCTTCCTAATGGTGCCATTTTTCCTATAAGTGGGGCTTATGATGACATCTCCCCCCACCCCCACCCCCCCCCAAAAAAAAAAAAAAAAAAAAAAGAAGAAGTCTTAATTGTAAGTGGATCCAGGCCCAAAGATTCGTCTCCTGACAGGAACCTAGTTCAAGGTCCTTGTTTGATTGGGAATTAGGCTTCCCCAAAAATGAGCCAAATCTAATGGGAGAAGAAGGTATAAACTCAAAAATAAAAGAAACCCCACCCATTCTAATCCCATCCATTGCCATAGGAGAAAACTCAAAAACACCAGAAATCAACTTATCTGATTTGGATCGCGAAGAAAAAGTAGACAACAAAGAAGAGGTAGTCCCCAAATTTTCCAACTGAATAACATCGTTAATACAAAAATATGATTGCTTAATCTCATTAACACCTATCTCATTGTTACACTTCATAACATTTTCTTCTAAATCAGTAGAAATGACATAAAAAATTAAAGGGAGCAGGTCCACATGAAGAAATACCTGAAGCCTTGTAATCATATTATTCCCGCACACTTTTCTTATCCAGTCGTGGAGAAGCTTGAAATGCCATCCCTTTCTCAAATCGATGAGCTCTCAAATTTCAAACTCCTCGAAACCTCTGTCAGAAAGATGCAATTAACACTAGTAGAAAACGATGAAATTAGTGACTTGGTGACTAAAAAATTTAGTCACCACAATTATTTCAAGTGAATTACTACTAAACTTGAGAATTTTTAAGTGAATGAACTAAAAATGACTAACTTGAATGACTAATTTAGTCTAGGGATAAAATATAGGACTAGGTAATAAGTGACTAAACTAAAAACGACTAACTTAAATGACTAATTTAGTCTAGGATTAAAATATATGACTAGATAATAAGTGACAAAATTAATAATGATTAACGTAAATGAATATTATAGTCCAAGAATAAAAATATGACCAAATAAAAACTATAACAAGTATATGAATTAGTCATTTTTGTTAGTCATTTTTAATTTTTTCACTCCAGAAATGGAAAATTGCAATTTTGATAACGAAGTGTTACATTTCAATACATGGGTCTCTGAATCCATATGCAATGTTACAATTTGGAGGCAAAGGGGTCCCTGAATTCACCTATAGTGTTAAAATTCTGAATACCCTTTTGTCTCTAAAGTTTAACACTACATATTGATTCAGATACCCCCTTCTTTGAATCCATCTATAGTGTTAAATTTAGAGACAAAGGGGTCTTTGAGTCCATCTGCAGTGTTAAAATTTAGAGACCCTCTTCTACAATTCTAAAATTTTGGTACATTGATTCAACAACCCCCTTAAAGGGGTCTATCAATCCATCTATAATGATAAAATTATAATATTTTTGTACAATCACTATTAAACCAACATAGAAGTTGCTATTAAAATGATTAACCACAACACATATTAACATAGTCAATATCCTTGTCATAAATAGAAAAAATAATATATATATATATATATATATATATATATATATATATATATATATATATGGGGTTCTTCTCAATGACCACCACATTTTCACTCTAATTTAGTTTTTAACAATTCAATATATAAATATACATAGAATGAGAAAATGTGTGTATCAATGTGGAATAAACACTTGAACATAGGTAATTGGTCGTTTTTTACTATAATTAACATATGGTCTTGGTGAAGCTATAACAAAGTCCTCTTTTTTTTCTTCCCTCCATATTTTTTAGTGATCACAAATTTGTTTTATTTTTCATTTTAAATTTCCCTCTGCACATTTGCATTTATTTTTCATTTTAAATTTCCCTCAATGCATTTACATTTATTTTTAATTTTAAATTTCTCTATAGACACATACATACTAATTTGGAGGGAGATTCAACATCACAAAGTTTCAATCTATGTTTCAATTTTCGTTGTTGCATTGGAGAACAAGTAGCCATCTAGAATCTGTCGTACCTGACACTAAGGTAAATCTCATCCCAAATGCTAAATTCATTTAATTACATTTGGATTCTAGTGTCATTATTTTGAATTTAGCGGAAATATGCATTTAGGTTCACTTCATGTTGTTCTAATAAATTTTGCATGAGGTTATCAAAGGATTTATGAAATGTTGAGGTTAATTTTGAATATTTTTGGAATGAAATTTTCCATATGTTTAAATAGCCAACTGTTATTATATCAAGGATTGGCTTTCATCTACATAAAATAACTTAAGCTGTGTGATGAATTAAATTTGTGGTTTCTAATGGCTTTCAATGGGGTTAAAATAGGTGTTGTTGGTTTCATTGGAATTTGTGTAAGATGAAACTAGATATATTGGGTCTTTTTACAATGTTGTTGCAGAAGGAAGAAGATTAACCTACTCACTCTTTAATCCACTAAATCATTCTTCATGTCGATGGGAACTACTCATTCCCTCTCTGGATTCAAAATAAGGGAGGTGTGCGGCCTTATTACACTATTGTAGGGGTCAAAACCAACTAGGATTGTGCAATAATAATGTAGATAAAGAATGGATCAAAAATATTTTGTTTTCATGAGGTATAACATTGCAAGATAGAGGATTACTTAGAAGATCAATCCTATTAGTAGAAAATCGATCTCCTCGCCACCGCTTCAACAAATGAGCATGGATTACTTCTTCTTATGTTTTTATGCTATTTGGGAACTTGGTTCAGAACATCTTGGAGGGGCTCTTTCATGTGACCTAAGTGGAGGAGTTTGAAGGATTCAATTCTTCATTTTGCTTTAACAAAGCACATCAAACTCTTACTTTGGAAGACTTTAACTACCAAAGGTAAGGTCACTCACTAAATTGAGTTCTTATTCCCCTATACCAATATTCCCTTCCCTTCTTGTTGGAGAAGGGTCCCCTAAGGCACAAGATTCAATGCTCCTTTTGTATGTTTTGTATGTGCACGCTGTGCAAGGGTAGTCAAAGGGCTTTTTGCCCCTTTGGGATATATTTAATATTAAATGTAAACTACAGGTCTCAAACCATGGTTTGAGACCATAGTATCTATGCGCTAGGCATATTATAGATAGATAAAAAAATTCTAAGCTAAGGAGCTCAATTAAGCGATGAGATATTGTTATTCCGATAATATGTGCATATGTAAGGCTTTTGGGGCTTTAGGGTTGGGTAAAACGCTCCTGATTTCTGTGTGCGTAGAGACCTAGTCCTGGCTGTGTGTGGAATCTGCTGGTTGTGTGGGCGGAAGGGACAGTAAGGGTTTTTGAGGAAAAAGATGATGTATTGAAATATTTGAAGGATTAATAGAAGGAACCATTTTAGCGAAAGCTCTGTGATATGTGTCTAATTTTTTTTTATAAGTATTATTATGCTTTAATGAGATCACACTATATGTTTTCTTACTTATGAATGCACAGAGCTAATTGATATGTTTATGCATGAATACTGACTTCTGTTAAGTAATAGAAAGATCTAGTTTTGATATGTTGTTTGCGCTAAGTGAACCTTGTTTCTGTGATACTATCTATGTGTTCTATTTTAAGTTGTTGCGAAAGATATTTGGATAACTTATTTTCTGATAGATATGTTTAAGTATTTGATGTGTTATGATTCAGATCGACTTCTGTTTTGTTTGTATGTGCCAAAGTGACATTGATTATGTGGTATTTTGTTAGCATCTGTGCAGTATCTATTGGTGCATCTGTATAAGTTTGTTGTGGGTTTTTACTAAGAACCACTCATCAATTCCTCCCTTAGGGTACGGAAACCTGGTTCCAACACCCCCCCATACTGCTTCGAGTGAGACTTTGGTCTGCACAAGCAGATCACTGCCGAATGGGCCAATAGTTGGAGGGTTTTTTGGTTTATCCATAAACTCTGAACCTGGGTCAGGACCCATCAAGCCAACAAATGGTTTCATTTCCGGGACTAGGATCATCATTTTAAGGGAGATTTGATGTTGTGGCATCCCTCACGAAAGGAATTACAAGATTGGTTGGATAGAAAGATCCTAGAATTTGCGCTTCATGAAAATAAGAGAAATAAGCTATCTGTTGAACAGTGGGTCGAAAAGTATATTTATATAGAAGTGCATGATATTTTATTTAGTTCCTTTTCATATGAGCTTCAGGAGTGGTTTTTTTTCTTAGCTGAATTCTACCACTGTATAAGAGACGACCCAGTCACTAAATGGACCTCTGAATTGATCCAAAAAGTAGAGAGATTTGATAATAAGATCACTCACGTGGTAGATCATTGGATCGGTCGACTCTTGGGGGGATTTGTGACTAAATTTTCCATTGATCAGTTTGTATCCTACTCTGAAGCAGAGAGAAGATTCTTCAAAGGCCCTACAGGAAAGTTCCTATGCTCATTGAAATTTTCGATGAAGATTTTATTGTGTGAAAAGGGTTGTTTATGCAAACACACTACTTGAATGCATCAAAAGGGTTTAGCTACATGTAGTGGAAAAATTTACCGTGAAGAGTCTCAGGAAGTCCCTTATAGCACTTTGAAGCTTAGATATAATAGTGAAGATGAACCAGAAACTGCTAGCTCAAGTGAATCTGACAAAGAAATATTTTTCGAGCAGAGACCTTTAAGATTGTTTCCTACCCCATCCACTCCACTTTTGTCATCACACCAGAGACCACCTTCCCCTCCACGCATTCCATCTCCTCCTCCTCCCCCAGAAGTAGCAATGTACACATCAATGAAGCTACCTAATTTTAAGGGTATCGGGAATGAGGACATCGAACACTTATGGTTTGTGACTGAGGTAGTGTGGCAGGCACAGCAGTTTCACAATAATGATATCAAGAAAGTGCAGCTTGCTACTGCCTTCCAAGATAGAGAATTGGATTATTATATGACGTATGTTCATGATAACCTTGATGCTACCTTGCAACAGATAAAGACAACCCTAAAAGAAAAGTTCAAAAAGCCTAAATCATACTCACAGCTAGTAGTTGAGATGAAATATATTCACCAGGAGGTTAATGAGTCTGTATGGGAAGCATACCAATGGTTGAAGCATGTCATCAGGGATGGAGGGTTCGTCATTGAATATTCTCAGCATAAATAATGGTTCATTTCTATGTTTCTTCCCCATCTACGCCATCCATTGGGATAACAAAATATTGTCACATTAGCAAAGGTTATGGAGGTTGCAATTAAATTAGAATCCATATTGACACCTGTTGCGCTTGGGACCCAAAAAATACAGAATCAGCTGGAGGCCATGAACTTGGAAATTCAAAGGTTGCGTAACGATAAGGGCAAGGAAATGTTCACAAATATCTGGTGTATAAAATGAAAATATTTCGGGCACCATAAGGATCAGTGTCTTGTTTTCACTAAGTATTTGAATGTTGGATTTCCCAACCCCTTGAAGATCCTTGTCTTTTGTACAATTTGTCAGGTTGCTGGATTGCATGACACAGATTCTTGTCCAAGGATTGGGAAGTATCAGCCTGACCTAAAGCAGTTGTTTTGCATGTTCCGTTCGTCACAAGGGCATGATGAGCAGCATTGTCACACCTATGAGATAATTATGGATAAATAAAAAATATACAGGGTGCAGGCTGATTCCTTCTTGCCATCATCCCCTTCTAGGCATGGAGGATCCTCCGGTAGGGGAACAGGTCGAGGAGGTGGATCAGCTGGCCGAGGGAGGGGACAAGTCATTTTTTATAATTGCAGAGATGCTTACCATTGTGCACGTGATTTTATGAATCCTACACATTAGACTTCCATGTATTGTAGGAAACTTGATCATGTGCTTGAAGATTTACCTATCCTAATTGCTAAGATGAAGGAAATAAAACGCAGACTCCAACACAAAATCTTCAGATGGTGCATGATAAACCCCCTGGGAGGATGAAAGTGTAAATGTAGTAACAAGGAGCGACATAGATACCAATGAATATAAAGGAAAGAAATCAGCTATAGGTGTCTCGATCCATAAGGCACTATAACATCAAACAGGAGTCGATATTCAACGCACAAAAGAAACCTTTATTGAGGCACGATAATAATTCACCGAGGGGGTGCATCAACATGAGGTAGACTATTTCAAGTCACTGGAGGGGATGAAGAGATTAAACTCTTCCTACAAGAATGTATAAAATTACTGTGCAAAAAGAAGGTAGTAGAGAACTTGCAGGCTTTGATAGCTAATTGCGCAGAAAAGGGACCACTAATGGTAGAACAATGCATTGTTAATAAAATATACATAAACAAGAAAAGAACAGCTAGAGAGATGTGACTGACTATGTAGATAGGATCTTATGAGATTGACCAGGTAATTCTTGCTCTGGGGTCAGATGCTAATGTTCTACAAAAACAAACATGGCAGTACATGGGCGAACCCAAGCTGGAATGGTCCATGATCTAATTGTGCATGGCCAATTAGCATAGGATCATTCCTCTTGGTCATTTTCCTCAACTCATAGTTATTATTTAGGTCGTCAAGGTGAAAGTCGACTTTGAAGTGATAGAGATCATGGATGATATGGATCCATATCCTGCACTGCTGGGATCGGATTGGGTTATTGAAATGGATGGTGTCATAGACTTGAAGAAAAGAAGGATGGAGTTTGAGAATAATGTTTTCCCAGTTATCATCCCTCTAGACCCTGCCTAAGGACAACGATATATCGAGCCTGTGCACGCTAGGGACGACATTGACCAAATCTATGAGCTGAGATTGCACAAAGAGGATTGGATCAACCCAACTGCGGATGGAAATCTTAATTGGGATAAGGAAATTTCATGTTTTTCAGACTCTGATGAGGAAATTGAGAATTGGTATAACTGTTTGCATGAGGTGTCTACGATGTGTTGTAATCGTGTGACTCAATATTTCCATTGTATAACACTTAAGGTACGTGATTTCCCACATTATGATGGCTCAACTGATGTAAAAATGTTCCTCAAAGAACTGGAACGGAATATGCCAGAAAAATAGAGGTTCCATGTGTTAGATATTGGCTTTCATGGTACTCCAGGAAGATGGTGGGAAACCCATAAGAAAAATCTGGGATATTGGGAGGAATGCGCACATATGATGTGACTAAGATTTGAGCGACCAATCATTAAAAAAGAGGACTTATACTCTAGCAAGGAGGATCAACACAGACATTTGGAAAAGTAGAATCAGGTATGGGGTGTTGAACCAAGGCCTGAATGGGTCCACCTATTTATTCATACCCTGGGGAAGGTCTCGACTGAATGGTACCTAGAAAAAGATTTGTAGAGGGGCACTAGTGACTGGTCTACGCTGATAGCTAGTTTTCTTCTTACATTTAGCTTTAAAAGTGAGATCAATATCATTGGTGAAGCTTTGATCAGGGATGCATCGATCAAGGGGGTTGTGTCTTGTCGAAACTTGGCACGAGTAGAAGTTTAGGAACCATGCATGCTCGCAGGACCCTCCACCCCCTTGAACTTTAGACAAATGCGCTCCATGTTGAATCTTGTAGGATAGTACAGAAAGCGCATTCCCCAGTACGAATTTATAATTGTACCCATGACCAGATTACTCCGTAGAAGTGTGACATTCCGTTGGGATGATGAATGTCAAAGAAGTTTGCAGTTACTGAGGGATATGACGGAGACTACATGATATGCTTTGAATTACCTGGTCAACAAGCCTGTGTTGGGTGGGGGGGGTTGGTCTGTCAATGGTTACACTTAGTTATGGATTACATGCCCAGTATGGTGCAACACGTGCGCAGTATCTGTGCCAAGGGATTGACTAGTTCTCAGAGGTGTCAAAAACTAGCCGTTGGAACAGTAAAATTGGATACGACAGAATTATTACCATTTTTAGGAGTGTTCAAGATGAATTTAATGAGGGGATTTTTCCAAATTTGGGACCGTTTTTTAGTAATGGAACCTCATTAATTCCTAAGGATCCATTGTAGAGGTACTAAAAGTATAAATATGAGTCAGGGGGTCGCAATAGTTCCCTTTGTGTTCTAAGCAATTTTTATGCTCTGAGTTGTTTATTTGTCTTTGATTTTTCAGTGTCTATGTCTGTATTAGATCCTGTGTTTGAGGAACCTTTGCGCCAAGCAAGTTCAGGATAAATTATTCAGAGAATATTGACTGCAAAAATACCCAGAAAGGCCCTTACCATGCAGGAGATGCCTCTGGTAGAGGCCCCTACACCCTCTAAACCAAAGAAGGGACACACGTATGGGACGCGCAAGTCCCCGAGAAAAGATACCCCCAGACCTTGCCATTCTTCCAGAGAAAAGATGAAGAAACCCATGCTTGAAATCCTAGAAACTATCAAAGAAGGGGATGGCGACATCATATAAGGAGCACCATTCACGTGGTTTCCTGGCTGCATTGCGCCACACAAACCTACAGTGAAAGTGCCCAAAAACTTGGATAAGGTGCGTGTAGGTATCCAAGTGTTGTTGATCCCATAGAACATCCCAATGGAGGGGGACATGCTGGCCAAAATCCCTTAGCTATGATTCGATGACTCGGATATTGCGGATGTAAAGAAATTTCCATAGCTCACATCAGAGTTGTATCTTGATCCAGTTCCATATGCCGGAGGGCTAGTGCCTCTTGAGCCAAAAAAAGAAATGATAGGCTGCACAAGGTCGACCTCCTCAATATTTTGTAGATCCCTCATGAGGGCACAGCCCCATTAATGATATATGTGTCAGAAACTACTAGCATTAGTGCATTATGGTGCGCTTTGGTTGGGAGAGTGCATCCCAATTGATGCGGACCTAATTCACAGAATTATTGGGTTTCCAAACAAGGGGGCCGAACCTATGGTCGATTTTGGAGGGAAAGCACATGAGAAAGTGCTAGAAGATTAAATTAAGAATAAGTATGATGTTATGCACAAGTCCCGTGGAATTTTTGTAGAAGAATTAAATGACCCGGTAGTCCATTTTGTTATGGTAATTTTTTCTTTCAAAATTATGTGCAAGTGTAGGCCAAAGGGAGTGCCTGTGCATGTGATTGCACTCATTGGGAGATGCGAAAAAGGGGTCATCTACAATTTTTTCACATACCTCTACAAATAATTCCTTGAAAACGTGCACGAAGTCCAGGGGGAGGGAAATACTTTTCAGTATGTTTGGCTCTTATTTTCAATCACACTGATTGGGTGGAAAATCCCTGAAGATACCCAATTCCTGGAACTTGCAGAACAAATGTATGAAGTTGTGCGCTACACAACCCTCTGGCACTCTTCTGACCCCGTGCGAGCAAAAGAAAACAAGATATTTTAGGTCTTAAATGATGCGAGCTTATACCAGATGATATTGTTGAAGCCACACTTATCTCCCACCCTGTATGAGTAGTACAAAATGGTAGGATACTTTAAGGCTACATCCCATAATATCCATGTATGCGCAAAGGGCACTGTGGAGTGTGTCTGGTATGAGTTGCCTTATTTGGTGACTAAGGATGATCTAATCAGGGTCACAACAAACTGGTCACCGTCGTGGTTGACTCCACCAACATAGTTGTGCACCCCAACAAGAAAATCCACATAGAAATCCCCATAAAAGTTTGCAGACACGGTACCACTGATGGCGATGGAAAAACCTGGTGAAAAAGAGCCTACACTGACCACTACAGGAGAAACTACTGAGGCCACCACCATGACAAAAAATAATGGCTATGCACCCAAAGAAACTGAAGCGACCACCTCCAAAGGCATCAAGCGAGGTGCGCAAACCTAGGTTTGATCAAGGAAAAAGCAGAAGGGTTCGAAACAAATAGGACAGGAGGTCATGACACTGACAGAGGACGATCTTAATGAGATCGCAAGCATAGTGACCATCGCATAGGAGGATCGCTAGATGGACATGGAGGTCCAGTATAAGTCTTCATTGGAGGTTGTCCAAGTTGGCCTACAAGAGTTGAAAATGCAAGCAAGCCAGATCCAGGCAAGCGTGATCCAAGCGAGCTAGACCAGTGCGCCTGTTAGCAGCGCAAAACCTTTAGACGTAGCACTGTCATCATCTGGGGAGGGGAAATTTGTCGATATCCTCCTACCAACATTTCAAATGGATGTGATTTAGCGCACTCAATTTACTGGTACAGGTGACATGCCTATTAATCTTGATGTCTTGCCTGCAGGAAAGATTCATCTTCTACATTCAGTCATTGTTGATGAGCTGCAATACTGTTGGAGAGGTAAATCCCCTCTGTGGACAGAGGCGATCCCTACTACCCTAGATCGGGTCTAGAAACAATTGAGTCATGCTAAGACGCAAGTTCCTAATTGAAAAATACCAAGATGCGACAAGAGGCCTACCTTAAGTCCTATGCTGTTGTTGCTTACAGAGAAGATGGCGTTTCCATCCCTCGCTTTGGCAGATCACAATTCTCCCGCTCGACGCGTTCGAACACCTGCATGTACATGAAGAAAAAAAAACACACAAGCGTAAAACCTAATACATGCAACTATGTATCAGTCAGAGAAGATACAAATCATAACATAAAACATGAACATCTGAGTGGAACCATAATCGAAGTCGTTTATTATTAATCAGAACAAAGAAAGATACAACCTGAGCTCTGACGCTGGATCTTCCTTCGGCGGGTTGACAATGGAGTACGTCTCGGTAAAGCTCGTCGGGAATGGGACAAGTATCTCTCTCTTCAGCTGTCTGACGATAATCTCCTTACTATTGATTCAACTCTATTCAGGCTACTAAGACTACTTTTCTCAACCATTCAACCCTTCATCAATGGAAGATGGATATATTTATAAAGGAGAGGAGGAGGTTGGGATCCCTACAATAGTGGAAGGGAGGCCTTATCCCTTGGGAGGTTCCCCATAAGGTGGAAACAAGAGACCAAAGGAGGAAGGTCGTGGTTATTCAGTCAAAAACACTCCTCGTGACTCATCAACGAAGTTGTTGTAATCAAAACTTCACCTCTCTTTTTTTTAAATTTCCATAAGCAGATTAGCGCGGGTGCTTAACTGGGATAGAGCACCAACTGGTGCAGGCTCAGTGTTAATTTTCCTCATTGGCGTGAGGACATAATGGGCTACCAGTGCTAAGGAAAAAACATGTGTTTTTAGGGGTCTGCTCAAGAAATGATCAACAGAGGGAATGTTGTCCTCATGGCAAGGGATGCAATGATGGTATTTGCAAGGCATGACACTGATTATTGGTCACAAAAATGACCCTCCAATGGGCGAGATGGGGATTTCAGGGACGGTGACAAATTACTGTGTAACAGATGCCCCCTAAAGCATGAGGCTTGAGAGAGAGAGAGGGGTGAAATGCTTTACAAGAACATGTCCAACTGAAAACACTGTCGTTGGAAAACCTGCGTAGAAAAGTACAACTGATATCTCAAATACATGATATATATGTGGTATGGGCGTAGCCATCTGTAACAGAGTATGTAATAATCAAGATCCAAGGCATGGATGTAGCCATCCAGTAAGGATCAATAAATAGACTCAGGTATGGTCGCAGCCATCCAATCAATGAGTCATGTAACTAATCATAATAATCCACAAAATCGTAGCTTGCATTCTAACAGAAAAAATCCAGGGTCTTGTGCTCCATCTCGACCTGAAAAAAGTACAAGTTCAAGCATGTGAATAAGTGAGCTGAAGTCGAGCATGCAAGAACATCGTCTGATTACCAGCCAATGATGAAAGTTGTTAACAGACGCTAGAGGAACCACCAATAATGACAATGGCCCTTAAGGTACTATAGGTACAATCCACGGAATGTCCATATGGATGGTTTTACCTCCCAAAGTAATAGGTAACCTTGGAAGGATCCCTAACGGTTGACTAGTTCTTCTATTAAACGCCAACAGATTTTGCGTAACAGGCACAAGCAGCGGCGAACCAAAAGCTTGCCAAGTAGTTGAGGATAGAACACTAACAGACATGCCTTCATCTATAACAGTGCTAGGTATGACAATACCAAAGGCCTGTACCGTTATCTCAAAAGGCACATAAGACGGAAGGCAGTATCCTGCAAATCGACTCCAATCAATGGAAGCAACCAAACTACTTGGAGGGGCTACCATCGAACTGAGATGGTCTTCCCCTGGTGTTACTGGAGAAGAAGGAGCATCCTCCTCAACCTCCATTTCATATTTGAGAGGGGTATCCTCCAGGACCTCCATCACGGGAGGTGGAGGAGCAACTTCTTGAGGTATAGGGACAGGAGAATCTTTCTCCAAATCCGAGGACTCTGAAGAAAAAAGAAGAACCTGAGGGGTGTGAGATCCGCTCTCAACGAAAAAGACCTGGTGCACTACAGACGGGGCCAGCTCAATCGATCCCACGACTAATGGTTGGTCAAGAATGGATTCCTAAATTTGAATTTCCAGGGGAGCAGGATCGATCAAGGATGACTCTTGACCAATCGTGGCATCATCTGGTGAAAGACTCAAAGAAATTTGTTTGTGACCAGCCGGAAGGCATGGTGTAGAAAGATTTGGGTTGTCCAATACTCGCTTGTCTTCATCCATATACAGACAAAGGTGAATGGCATGGTGCCCTTCACACAAATTACAGGGATTGGTAATCTTACCCTACTTCTTAAGAGTTTTACCAGCAGTAGCTAAAGAAGTACCCCCAACCTGACTCCCAGAAGCCAAAGGCAACGACGGACGACCGTTGGACCATGCTTCGAGCACCTTGGGAATGTCAGGCCAATCTCGAAGAAGATGGTTCCCTATGCACAACATGCAAGGGAATTTGACTTTCCGTGGAGGGTTGGAAGGTTTGTCAATGGAAGGGATCTTAGGCGTAATAGCCATAGAGCTAGCCTCTCCTTTATCTAACTCCTTCTTCTTCTTTGTCTTCTTCTTCTTCTTCTTAGCCACCTGGTTACTCGAATCTAGACTTTCACCAGGCAAAGTAGAAGAGGAGGATGTAGAAACAGGCGAAGAAGGGGAGAGGTCCACCTTGGAATCAACATGATGTTGTTCAGGCATAGGAGACGGTTGAACAGAGATCGAGACATTCGGGACCACAGAGGTTGAAAAAAACCAAACAGACAACCCAACAGTTAACCCAGGAAGGGAAAACGTCGCCATATAAGGAGCACCGACATTTCCAAAAGGAGGAAAAGGACCAAGATTCCCTTCGGAGGGGATTCCTTGGTTGGTGAACTCCGAAAAATTTGCCATTGGAAATGACCCAAAACAACACCCTAAGGAAACTAACTTTAACCAGGAATATTTCGTGGGAAATTAATTTTTAAAACATTGAAACAAAACTCCGCTATTTCATATTTTAAGAGTCGAGAAACAAGCAAAAGGTGACTCTATCTCTTTCAGTTTGGAAACAAGCGTGAAAGGACAAGCGCTTGATGATCTTTTCAAATTTAAAGAGTCAGAAAGGATCAAAATGACTACTATAGTAATCTAGGCAAAGGGTGTACCAGATATCCGTGAACTGCAATATACACCTTGGTTTCAAAATGAAAGAGAAATCAACCAAGGACTTGACATACGTGCAGGCAATCTTCCCGAATGCTGTGTCCGGTGTATCACGGGTATAGGGAGGCAGACTCGGCTTCCTACGGATAAAGGATAGCAACCTAGTGGGGTCTCCCTTTATATACGTGACGGTACAAGGAGCACAAGTCCGTACTAGCACTGTCTAAAGCTAAGAGGCGAATGACAGCTACTAGGTTTAACGACGCCAGAACACGTCACTAGCCTAGACCTCTAAATATTTCGTTAATGTTTCAATGATGCCTTAGGTTGATTGAATAAATTTTAGAGTTGATCTTCAATTATGTTTCAATTTCTAGGCCCTACCGAATTTTATGTCTCAAAATCTCCTAAATACACACTACATGCCACAATGTATCATTTCGTTCGATGAATAGCTAACTACGGGAAGGTTGAGAGCTTTCACACAATAAAAAAAATGATCACAAAACAACCACTAGTGTCTCTAATGCATGCTAATGAAAACTAAAAGCTTTTCTTTCAGAGTTACAAATCACTAATAACACAGAAAAGATTCAATTTACATTAACTAATCAAAAGCAAAAGAGATTTTTTGTATTTTCAATGTTTAAGAGCAAAGTGCACTAAACAAAATGAAAACTAATGAAAAGAAAAATTTGAGAAGTGATAGAAAAAGAGCAAAGAAAATAAAATTCACTCAATTCCAAACACACAATCAAATCTCAAATTGATAAAGAAGTCCCTCAAATCAAAGAGAAATCCCAAAGACTCAAATGAACCATGTAATCTAGGCTCAAAATGAGACAAAGCGGAATTCGAATGAAGAAGAAGACAATCACTCAAATAATGCAATAAAACAATGGACAACCACTAAGCGAATGCAAAGAAGAAATAATAAAATTGACTGATCAAATGAGGACCAAAAACTCCCATGGGAGGCTCGACACACTATAGCACCTAGATGCCCTAGGGCTAGAATGTAAAATCGATAGAAGAGGGAAAAAAACCAGAGGATGAAGGTCACAGTCAGTCAAAAAAGGCTTCCGAACACTCAGGCAGTCGAAAAAGTGACACCAAGACCACAGATCAAGCTCAGAAAGCCCAAAAAGAAGCAAACCCTAGCACCTTACAGAATTGGCGCGACTGTCAGGCTGCAACTAGTTCCAGAACAGGATTGGCGCAGATGATAAACTGGAAACATGCGCCAGCTGGCGCGACTATCAGGGAAAAAACTGCACCATTCAAGTTTACTAATGGAAAGGATGAAAATTCGGAAAAGCAGAGGTCAGATCTGATCCTCTGGGGCTGAACACAAGCTTTACACCAGAAAGAGACAAACCAGAAGAGCAAATCAAGCAGACAAAATCCAAAATCGACCATAAGAGACAAGAAAAACTCCAATCAATGTCTCCCCAGTGGAGTCGCCAGTTTGTTGGAGAGGTAAATCCCCTCTGTGGACAGAGGTGATCCCTACTAGCCCAGATCGGGTCTAGCAACAACCAAGTCACGCTAAGATGCAAGTTCCTAATTCCAAAAGACCAAGATGCGACAAGAGGCCTACCTTAAGTCCTATGCTATTGTTGCTTGCAGAGAATATGGCTCTTCCATCCCTCACTTTGGCAGATCACAATTCTCCCGCTCGGTGCATTCGAACACCTGCACGTACACGAAGAAACAACCAACACACAAGCGTAAAACTTAATACATGCAACTATGTATCAGTCAGAGAAGATACAACTCATAACATAAAACATGAACATCTAAGTGGAACCATAATCGAAGTTGTTTATTATTAATTAGAACAAAGAAAGATACAACCTGAGCTCTGACGCTGGATCTTCCTTCGGAGGGTCGATAGCGGAGTACGTCTCGGTAAAGCTCGTTGGGAATGGGAAAAATCTCTCTCTCTTCAGCTGTCTGACGATAACCTCCTTACTATTGATTCAGCTCTATTTAGGCTACTAAGACTACTTTGCTCAACCATTCAGCCCCTTCATCAAAGGAAGATGGCTATATTTATAGAGGAGAGGAGGAGGTTGGGATCCCTACAATAGTGGAAGGGAGGCCTTATCCCTTGGGAGGTTCCCCATAAGGTGGAAACAAGAGGCCAAAGGAGGAAGGCCGTGGTTATTCAGTCAAAACCACTCCTCATTACTCATCCACGAAGTTGTTGTAATCGAAACTTCGCCTCTTTTTTTAAAAAACTTTCCATAAGGAGATTGGCATGAGTGCTTAACCAGGATAGAGCGCCAACTGGCGCGGGCTCAGTGTTAATTTTCCTCATTGGCGCGGGGACATAATGGACTGCCAGCGCCAAGGGAAAAATAGGTGTTTTTAGGGGTTTTCTCAGGAAATGATCAACAGAAGGAATGCTGTCCTCATGGCAAGGGATGCAATTATGGTATTTGCAATGCAGGACACTAATTATTGGTCACATAAATGACCCTCCAATGGCCAAGATTGGGATTGCAAGGACAGTGACAAATTACTGTGTAACAAATACCATGAAGAAATTGTGCAGATGCAGACCCTGGATGCACAGAAACAGGTTGCACAAGCACATGAGAAGCAGTGTTATGTAAAGATGACATATCAAGTAGCAGAAGCTCAACGCGCTACACTGGAAGCCAAGATCAATCAAGTATGGCAAGATATTTTGGCAGTCGTAGCCACCACTGTAACTTCAGAGAAGTTACATGGACTAGCTACTGCAACCAAGGCTGCAAGAGCGAAAGCTCGAACCCTTAAAGCTGAGTACAAGCAGCAAATTGCAGAGTTTAGACCAAGCTTCAGTCGGAGACACTGCCAGAATTCTTCTCTAAGAGAGTCACAGAGGTGAAACATCCCCAAGAAAGTATTGCCTCCATAGACACGCAGTGTGACCAGTCTCTGGCTAAGGCCATGGATATTTGGGCATCTGTCTAGAATGATCCGATCGTGCAGCAGCTGCATGAAAAACTTAGCACCAAAGAGAAATAGTTCGAAGAGATACGCCTAGTAGCGCACACACTGGTGGTTCAACAGAGACTTTCTCGTCCGCAACAAGGCTGCAAACTCCATGGAGAAATTGAATATTTGTGCTGAAAAGAACAAGTTCTCATAGAAAGAATGCATTCATGGGCAGAGGAAGCACTGCAACTCTCACAAATGCTGGATAACACACTCAAAACCATCCAGCAGACCTAGTGTAGTGTGGAGATGGCCACTGAAGGGCCCACAATATACAATATTGTTCAGCAGGCGCAGGGTGCAGCAGTGAAGAGACTCCAGTTAGTGCTCCCTCTCCAAACTTCTATTAAGATGCTACGAGATAAAACCAAGGATGCAGCCGCAGTGCCTTAGTGACTCGGGATGAGTCACATGTTTTTTTTGGGGCCCTAAACAAGCTTCAATGCTCCTTTTTGTATTTTTTTTATGTGTGCATTGCGCAGGGGTAGTCATTGGGAGTTTTTCCCCAATTTTGGGATATATTTAAGCTTAAATGTAAACTATGGGTCTCAAACCATGCTTTGAGACCATAGTATCTGTGTGCTATGCATATTATAAATAGATAGAATTTGTCTAAACTAAGGAGTTTAATTAAGCGATGAGATATTGATATTCGGATAATATCTATGTCTGTAAGGGTTTTTGTATTTTTGGGTTGGGTAAAAGGCTCCTTCTGCCTATGTGCGTAGAGACCTATTCCTAGATGTGTGCAGACTCCGCTGGCTGTGTGCACATAAGGGATAGTAAATGGTTTGTAAGGTTTTCTAAAGGAAAGGCTGATGTATTGACAGATCTGAAGGATTAATAGAAGGAACAATTTTGGTTAAAGCTTTGTGTTTTGTGTCTAATTGTTGTTTATGCTTACTATTATGCTTTGATGAGATCTCACTATCTATTTTCTTACTTATGAATGCACAAAGCTAATTGATATGTTTATGCATGAATATTGATTTCTGTTAAGTAAGAGAAAGATCTGGTTATGATCTGTTGTCTGCGCTAAGCGAACCTTATTTCTGTGATACTATCTCTATGTTTTATTATAATTTGTTTCACAAGATCTTTGGATAACTTATTTGCTGATAGATATGTTTAAGTCTTTGATGTGTTGTGATTGTCTGTGCCAAAGTGACAATGATTTTGTGGTATTCTGTTAGCATCTGCGCAGTCTCTGTGTGCGCATCTGTATAAGTTTGTTGTGGGTTTTTACCGAGAACCACTCATCAATTCCTCCCTCAAGGTGCGTGAACCTAGTTCCGACACCCCCCCATACTGATTTAGGTGAGACTTTTGTCTATGCAAGCAGATCATTGCTGAAAGGGCCTGTAGTTGGAGGGTTTTTTGGTTTATCCATAAAATCTGAACCTGGGTCAGGACCCCTGAAGCCAACACTTCCCAACAACCGATCTTACATGATTGGCTTTACGAAATAATTTTGTAACCATGAGCATGCTTTTCCATTTTGGCAGAGCAGGTTTGTGAAGTGGAGTTGTATGGAAAACTCAAAGCCCTGAAGACAGGAATGGGTCCAGTTATGGCATACAAAAAACCTCAAGTTACTCAATATCCTCAATCTCAAATTGTGAATGTTGTAAGGGAGCGAGGAGATGTTGTAGGAAAGAATGAGCACTCGAAGATGCCATTACCTTAGAATTTCAATAGAGCAGTGAGTCATCATTCCATGGGCCAACATTAAATGAGAAATAAATATAGTATTAGCCCTAATTCTACATCTACTCCTCACCTTCATCCTCATTGATTAAAAGGTTTTAAGGGAAGGATGCGGCATTATTGTATGTCAAATACCACAATCGAGGAATGTGTTGTTAGCCGGGAAACCATAATCTAGGAATGGAACTACAATTCCATTTACTTCTTCCTTTTATTTTCATTGCAGTCTACCCCATAGTCCTAGAAGATTTTATGTATTCTCATTTTTGTTAAAATTGGAGTATGGAAATTAGTCTAACTTTTTTCATCATTTCAGAAATGTTTTTCCAGGCAATGTGAATTTTTTTGTTCACAATGATGTTGTAGCAGTCCTAGAAAGTGGAACGACATGGACACTTCATGGTTGTGTGTTGATTGTTGGGGCTGGAACAATAATGTATGGCTTTACAAAAGATGGAAGAGAATCCAAAGCCATCGGTGCAAGGCCAGTCTTGGGTGATTGGGGAAGGTGCTTTTTAGCATTTTTTATCTTTAAATATCAGGTTTACGTAAATTCACAAGAGAAATTTGAAAATAATGATTTTGGACATGTATATAATTGTTCATTTGTTTAATGCAACTTAGAAGTGTGAATTTTGTCTAAATTTAAAATCCTTTGAAGTTAGTTCCATTTTATGATTTGTTGCTTTTTGTAAAATGTAAGGAATGATTTTGGGTGATGTTACCAGCAGTGTTCTTTACCCTATTGTTAGTTTCAATCCATGAAAATGTGTATGGATCTTGTGTGAAGAAGTGAAACATTAATGCAGATCATCAAGATATTCTTATTCAACCATGGCATGTAAGCTCTAAGATGTCATTCATTATATATGCAACTACAATGCTTGTGCCTTTGGGAGAACACTAAGCTTATTCTATAAATGTGTGGCATTGGTTTATGCAAATATTATTTAACTTGACATAAAATAACTCAAATAACTATCAACTGATGAATTGAAATCTTATAACAACTAGGAGTTGCACTATGAATGCATAAATTCAAATAAAGTGAATCATTCAAGAAACAATGTCACATAATCTTAATCGAATGATTGCTTCTATAAAAAACGGAAATACACACACTAGCTACAGCTACGAAAATAAATGAAACCATACAAGACATAACTCAAACCATTCAAGGGGAAAATACCACTCCCAGTTGCACATCGTGAGTGGGCCCTTGTTTTGAAGGTCTAGGTGTTGAATCCATCACATAGAAATGCTACTCATGGAACCAAATTGGAATAAAGTATCTAGGATTTGAATGCATCATCTAGAAATTACAAAGTACGCTTTAATTATCTCTATATATCTCTTATCTCTAACTTGAACCCTAAATGTGTTAAAACTTAAAATACTTATGAGGTAAGTTTGTTGGGTTCTTTGAAATTCCAACAGAATCCCATAATACCCTAACAACTTCCTAAAATGAATTCCCATATATAACCTAATAACTTCCTGAATGGAATTCCCAGGTATAACCTAGCAACTTCCTAATACCAAATTCTAAAGAATAATCTAATAGCTTCTTAGAAATGCAAACTAACAACTGTTGGAACTAACATATTATAATTTTAGCTAGTGAGTTGATATTGTGGGGACTATGTTTCCCTATAATCCGGGTGCCATGTGTCAACCTAGATGTGCTAGGTTTTTTATACTCATGAAAATTCCAGTGGAAGATAAGAAAACCAAGACATTTATGAGGTTCACCGTCACCCAAAAAATGAAGGAATTGTACACCCTTGTGCAATAAAGTCGTCCTTGTCATTCTTATCTAATTTCCTTAAAATCATAAATTCCAAATGGGTTTGTGCATTTTTTTATGATAGCCCGTGATTGATTCAAATTACTCTAATTGTTCACGTTCACTTACTGCATTTATTGGACCAATTCTCTTCCAGTTCAAAATTGAATAGCATATCAAGGGAAATATCAATCCAAGTCCTATCCAATGTATTTCAATATGCATTACAAAGCTAGTGTAAAAAGGTGAGCAATGAATATAGCTGGATTGAGATTTGGAATTGAGTTGGGTTCCCTTCTCATCAATTCTTATGTAAGTTCATTCCTTCTCATTTCAGAATTCATAGCATGGTCACTTCAAGTATCAACAAAGGTTCTGAAGTGATCTAACAATTGTTGCTATTCCATTACCCTTTGGATATGAGAATGTGAAGCGTTTCAGTAATTCTCATGGATAGCCTTGATGGGGCACGATCTCTACTCAAAAAAGAAACTCAACCTTGGATTTGTAATTGTTATAAACCCAAAATTCTTCAAAATTTGATTAATCTTATATTTGAATTTTTTAATTAATTAAATTTAATTAATAAATGTCATTATTTTAATTATATATATATATATATATATATATATATATATATATATATATATATATATATATATATATATATATATATATTTATCAAATGGATTTTTAAGAAATTTGTATTATTAAAAAGAAGAGGGAAAATATATAAAAAAATTTAATTATGGTTTATATTATATAAGATAAAAATAAATTTCAATTTTAAAATTTTATTTATTTATACATACGTTATTTAAAAATAATATCTTTAGACATCATTTAAAATTTAAAATTTAAAGAAACTATAATTTAATTTCTCTTTGATTTGAAGGATTTTAATTCATCAAATTAATAAATTAATTTAATTAATTTTCTTTATAATATATTAAATAATCAAAATTTAATAAAAAAGATTATTTAAAATATTAAAATTAGGACTAACCGAGGATGATAATTGAGAACTGAGGGCATATGACATACGAGCTGGCCATTTCCGGACGCGGATGGGACAGGGATCTAGGGTCTTGGACATGGGATGGAGGAATATTAACACCCATTGGAGGAAGGTCAAACTCCTAGAGTTGGAGACGTTGTCGAAGGGAGTGGAGGAGGGGCAGAGATAGGAGCTTGAATCTGAGTTCACCCCCGCTAGAAAATCAACTGATGAATGTCGAGGAACAGTGCCAGGAGAAGGTGAGATTTGAGATTCGTCCATCAAATGAGTTTCAAAACCGTGATCACACATGGAGGAGGACATCGGATGATCTGTGATGGTCATATAAATGACGGAGGAAGAGATGGTATTAACACTAATTTGGCTTGCAGGGGAGAGAGGATACTAGTTCGATGGCTCGAGTGAAGGAAATTGCTGCAGGAAGATGGTGAGGGTTCTATAATACGAATTAGAGTGAGAGTAGGGGTGCTAAGAGATCTACTGCAAGTAAGAGAAATTCAGGGAAATTCCGAGCAGGAGAGAAAAGGGTTTATCTGTTACCGAATGGACGAACTGTGCTAAGGAGCATGAATAGTTCCAACTACATCAAACTTAATAGCATATGGATCTAAGATCTCAACACTGGATGAAGCTCCGACTACATCTAATTCTGCTTGATCCTCTGTCCTTCATCGCAGATCATTCGATGTCCACGCGTTGATCAAGCGGAATAAGGATCAATGTTGGCATCGAATTCTTCATTGGGGTGTGGGGAATCAAGATCGACCCGGGCACCAAGACAAACAACACCATTGAAATGATAATTCTAGGAGCCAGATCCATGGCCCAAGCTCGAGGAGGGAAATTCATTGCTCAAATAAGGAATCAAGTTGGAGCATTCAGAGAACACTTCATAGCATGGGAATAATTCCTTAATGGATCGATCCGAATAAACCATAGTGTAGCTACAGGACCTTGAGGGAGCGACTTTGATTTTGTACCCATATTTAGAAAAAAAATTATTCGAAAGCATTGAATATTGTTGAAGAGATGATGATTCTACAATCTTCTTGCAAAACCATGAGATAAGGGTAGAAACTTGTCTCTTTAATTTCTTCATTTTATTTCTCCATCAAATTATTTCACGCAATGTCGCAGATCAACTGGCTGAGTGCTGCTTACAGTGTTTGAAGGTGCGCTCACCTCCCTCACATCAATGTTCAACTCACACAATTGCGAAGGTATCTTGCGCAATGAACATGGTTAGTTAATTAATGAACTAAATTTTTAGAACAAAATACTTCTAATACCTCATCAATTGAATAGAATAACTATTCGAGGAGGTGGTCTTTGTTCCACACATGTGATTGTGTAATTTTCTTATGGACCCATGAGATAAGGGAATAAACTTGTCTCTTTAATTTCTTCATTTTATTTATCCATCAAATTATTTCACCAAATGTTACAGATCAACTGGTTGGGCACTGCTCGCAGTACTTGAAGATGCGCTCACCTCCCTCGCATCAATATTCAACTCACACAACTACGAAGGTATCTTGTGCAATGAACATAATTAGTTAATTAGGGAACTTGAATTTTAGAACAAAATACTTCTAAAAAAATATGTAGTTACTTACCTCATCAATTGAATAGAATAAATCTTCGAGGAGGTGGTATTTTTCAACACATGTGATTGTGTAATCTGCTTGCACACCCACGAGATAAGGGCAGAAACTTGTCTCTTTAATTTCTTCATTTTATGTCTCCAACTTTTTGTTATCATATTTGAGTTACAAAATTGTTCTTTGCTCGACTACGTGTGAGATAACATACTTTTCTTTAAAGAATACAATACTCTCTTGATGTCGGTTTTATATCCTTGTTCATATGATTATGATTTTTCCTTCTATTTGGCATCCTCCGTAGTTACAATGCAATTATTTCAAAAATGGAATTTCACCTATTAGGGATTCCATTTTTTCCTTGTATTTGGCAGCCTCTATAGTTACAGTGCAACTATTCCAAAACAGGAATTCCCCCTATTAGGGATTCCACAACACATTTTTCCATTCGTCTCGATTTCCTCAATAATTCTATTTTTTCTATAGTAGATGCCAATAATTTTGTAGCATTTTTTTGGATTTCTTTAATAATTTATACCCCAAATTTCGTAGAAGATTTTGAGGCATGCCCTTGGGATTCTATAGCAGTCATTGTCGTGGTATTATTTTCTTCCTCCCCCTTTTCTATATTCCTTTCCCTTTAAGAGAGCAAGAAAACTTCTTTTAATGCATGGAAGTCTCTACCTTCATAAGAAGAAGGCTCCACAAGATGTACACTTCAAGGATTCTTTACGAATTGATGAGGGTAATTCAAATTAAAAAACTGGCTTAATTTTCATGCTATTAATATGGAAATATATAATTTTAAATCCACATAGAACAGTCTTAATACTATTATATTCCATAGCACAATGTTCTTTTTTATGGAAACATATAATTTTAAATCCACATCCTTCTCATATGAAAGTAGCCTCATAGTAGGGTGAATCATTGAGTGGTTTTCCCTTGTTATGTTTTAAACACATATTGAAGAAGTATGTAGAGGTTGAGACTAGTTCTATGATAAGATGTATAATTTGTATATAACATGGTATCTAGCAGTTCACTTCATGGGCAACACCCCATCCCATCCCCCCCAAAAAGGAAAAACATCCCTTGCTCCTAACCATTCCAGATTTTTTAGTGACCTCATTCGAGTGACAAATTTTTGGTGGTTGTCTTTCCAATATGGAAATGGGCCATAATATAAGATGTACAAGTTTATGAAATGAAGGAATGTTAGAGACATGGATATGAGTGTATGGAATATCTAGAGGCTTTGCCTAAATTTAAAGGGAATGGAAGGTTGGAAGTATCAATATATATGTGTGTGTGTGTGTGTGTGTGTGTGTGTGTGTGTGTCAACATCAACTTTTATCATATTTCCATGAATTTTTTACTTTAATTCCAAATTCTGGAGGACCAAAAATGTATCTCATAGTTAAAATTCATACAAACATCAATGACATGATTTCATTCTTTAGCTACTTCTCCATACCCTCTAATGAGGGCCCTATATCTCTGCAATCCACCCCTAATATGTTTTACTCCTTTAACTAATCCAACATTATGGTAGTTTGGTTCTACTATCTACCACTGTGAAGGTGATGAGAGGAAGTTTTCATCATTCTCCTGGAGCTCATACTTAGACAGAAGAATGAGGGTGGATCAATTTTCTCCATGAGATGACACCTATTTCTTATAGTCTTTGGTAATAAATTATGGATCGGGAGAATACATAGGGTGGTATGGAGTTTTTTCCTTGAAACCCGTCAATTATTTACGTCAAGTGACATTCACCTTATTTGGGATAATAGAATTTTAATAATTATCAGTAGCTTCATTATATCCTAAACTTTGACAAGTGAGGGATGGATGGATGGAGTTAATAATTCATGGCTTAAGATGAATTGGAGAGGATGACCAGTTGGATCTCCCATCAATGCCTTCTTGAATGATTTTTATCAGCTCTAATAATTTTAAGTCTCTCCCTCTCAGTGGATTTATTAACTATCCAATCTACAATTTTATTGGTTAACATTCTACTATTGCCAAAAGAGATGTTCATCCTAGCCTTAGCTTATCCAAGTTAGGTTATCCTATTTTTTATAAACTAATCACTTTAGTTTCCCATGGATTTTACTACAAGAATTTCTATGAGTAATTTGGAGCCCCATTCAACCTCTACTGAATAGATTCTTTTCCCTATAAAAAGTTTGATCCTTTCTGTTGAAGCTCCATAATTTTTACATATATATGTTTATGCCACAACGTCCCTGGTAGTCTGTCCTTTCGACGATAGTGGTAAATCTTATTTGATGTAATGCTTACTGCTGAAATTTCCAGATTATCCACAGTGTTAAGAAACAATGGTCGAAACGATAACCACAGAAGCTTAAAAACCATAGTAATGCTTATTTTGTACTTATGGAGAGATATAAATTGGATCACGTCCACCTTATTTTCACTGAGAAAGAGCAGAGTTCCATGCTAATATCTTGGACATGGGTGGGAATTGTAGTGTTTATATGTCCATGTGATGGGACATTAAATATAGACAATGCAATGACAGCATGAATATGACATTCACACACACCCATCTAGATTATGTTTTTATATTGACCTGGGGGTTCCTAAGCTTGAGGATCCATCATATGCACAATAATAATATAGAAATAGAAGATATGCAACTTCAAGCTTCACAAACTAGGAAGTGCTTCTCAGACTTGGGTCTATATAGATTTGTTCTCGATGCAGGGGAAGTAAATAATGACACACATCCAAATTATTGACCCATTTATGGGATTTGTTGGGTTTATTAATCATGAGGAGCTAGGAATTCATTTTTGAACCAAATGGCAAGAAGATAAATTACAGCAAGGCCATGAAAGTAATATCCCTATGTGTTGTCTAGTGGGTCTATGACACCCAAAAAAATGTGGCAGCATTGGTGTGTAGGGGTTTAGATTTATTTATTTAAATAAGTTTAGGATATAATGATTGTAATCTCTTTGTATAAGGGGACAAGCCTGCCTCTATGTAGAAAATATAAAGAGTGTAGGAATTTACAGGGTAAGATCCTTAGATCAAACACCAAAGGTCACCGCTCAAAAAAAGATCAGAAATCAGTACACCAGTATTTGACATGTTTAAAACCCTTGAAGAGGGAAATATTCCACGGCCTGAGCCAACGTGGCCACTTCAAGAAATTTATTAATATAAAAATTAAATTTACATAAGTATCTCTCATAAACGGTTATTGGAAAATTGACCCTCCATGCTCTTTAAATAGAGATCATGGACCAATCGGGTGTTAAGTCACGGATCAAGTGTCGGTAATACTGAGGAGAGAGTGAACCGTCAGATCACTACATATCGTAACCATTGGATTATAAGTTACAAATGTACATAGTAAAGAAACACACTTTACCTAACTCTACACTAGATGAAGTTATACTTAACTATTTCCTATGTGTCAGGATATCCTAACATCCCCCCTTAAGGACAACTTGGGGTAGGATTGAAGGATTTAAAAATGTGACACAAAAGGAGGCTATTTCCTATGTGTCAAAATATCCTAACATCCCCCCTTAAGAACAACTTGGGATAGGATTGAAGGATTTACAAAGGTGAAACAATAGGAGAAGGAAGGAGGAACTAGAGCCTATCTCCCCTTAATGATAACTTTCCTGAACTCCAAGCATAGATCAAAGTTTGGTAAAATTATCTTCTGTGAGAGCCTTTGTAAAGATATCAGCAAGTTGACTATTGGTTGAACAATACTGCACTTCAATAACACGATCATGAATTAGATTTCTGATGAAGTGTATATGAAGCTCAATGTGTTTCATACGATGATGCTGAATTGGATCTTTGCATAGTTGAATGGCACTCTGATTATCACACCAAAGTGTAGTTGGATGTTGATGATGAAGACCAAATTCAGACAGGGTTTGATGAAGCCACATGGCTTCCTTGCTGGCTTCAACTGCACCACGATACTCTTCTTCTACCGAAGAAAGAGAGATGGAACTTTGTTTCTTACAAGGCCATGTAATAGGTCTTGAACCAAGAGTGAGTACATATCCTATAGTAGAATTTTGATCATCAAGGTCACCATCCCAATCAGAATCAATGAAACCAATCAACAATGGAGATGCTCCTGCACTGTAATGAATCCTGAGCTGAAAAATACCTCTAATATTTCAAAGTATTATTTTAGTTGCTTTCCAGTGACATTCATGAGGTTGGTGCATAAACCGAGCAACAAGACCAACGAAAAAGGAAAGGTCAGGACAGGTATGGGTTAGATACAAAAGTTTAACAACAAGTTGATGGTCTAAGGTAGCATCAACTTCAGGGGTAGTGCAAGTGACTAAAAGCTTGAATCCAGAATGAAAGGGAGAAGGGGCTACCTTATATTCTTCCATGTGAAAGTGGCGTAGAAGATCACAGGCATACTTGGACTCAGAAAGGGTAATAAATTCTTTGGATTGCAATACTTGAAGACCAAGGAAATAATGCAAGTGTCCTAAGTCTGTCATTTCAAACTTCTTTTTGAGGCTATAATTCACATGGTTTATATGGTTGGGATCACTACCAGTAAGGATAAGATCATCAACATAAAGAACAAGGATGATGAAGGACTTACCCAATTTCTTGGTGTAGACAGTGTTGTCAAAATGACACCTAGAAAATCCATTATCTAAGAGAAATCTATCCATTTTGGCATACCAAGCCTGAGGATCTTGTTTGAGACCATAGAGAGACTTCATAAGGTGACAAAAAAGGCTAGAGTCATTTTGGATAAAGCCAAGGGGTTGTTCCATGTAGATGTATTCATGAAAATCTCCATGTAAGAAGGTAGATTTAACATCCATCTAATGGAATTCCCATTTAAAGGAGGCAACAAGGGAAAGAATAAGGCAGAGAGAATTCATTTTGGAAATAGGGGAGAAGGTTTAAGTATAGTCAATTCCTTCAACTTGTGAAAATCCTTTAGCAACAAGATGAGTTTTATGTCTAATCAATTTTCCATCTAGTCCAAACTTTTCTTTGTAAACCCATTTGCATTTGACAAGTTTTCTTCCCTTTGTAAGAGGAACAAGATCCCAAGTATCGTTTTCCAATAGGGAATGATATTCTTCATTCATAGCTTCATCCCAATCTAGATGACCTAAAGCTTCTTCAAATGTGTCTCGATCAATATTTTATGGAAATTGAGCTAGTAAGGAAGAGGCTCTTTCAAACTGAGAATGTGTACGACGTTGATCTGTAGGGTCACCTGCCAGAGAACCTGTTGCATCCCGAGTAGAGTGGAACCATATTGGAAGTTGTGGAGTTGAAGTAATATCTTGAGAAGGTGGAGGAGGATTTTCATCCTCCCTGTCATCATCTGAACTAGAAGGAATATTGTCAAAAATAGAATAGATAGAGAGAGGTGCCACATATGTCGAATTAGGCTCGCAGGCCAAAGGTGGCACACTCGTCGAACTAGGCTTGCAGGCCGATATATTTTCATCAAATTTTACATCTCTTCTAATGATTACATTTTTGGATTTTTGTTGAATAAGTCTATATCCTTTGACATCTTCATAATATCCAACAAAAATGCATTTTTCACTCTTAGGTTCTAAGGCTTTATGTTTGGCATCTGGAATATGAGCCCAAGCTTCACTTCCAAAAACACGAAAGTGACTTACATCTATTTTGATTGAGCTCCAGGCTTCTTCCGAAGTTATATTGCTTAAAACCTTAGTATGAGTGCGATTCACGATGTAATTTCACAGTTAATTTATTCTGCCCAAAAATTAAGACTAAGTCCTTTAGATTGAAGCATACAATTAGCCACTTATTTTAAGGTGTTATTCTTCCTTTTAGCTACACCATTTTATTGTGAAGCATATGGAACACTATGATGCAATTGAATGTCATGCTCAGTGAAAAAATTTATAAATTGGTTCTTAACATATTCTCCTCCATTGTCTGATCTTAACTTAAGAATTTGATGTCCAGTTTTTTTCTCAAAAAAGGCCTTAAAGGAAAAGAACATGTTAAAAATTCACTTTTGAGTTTTAAGAAGCATACCCAAGTGCGTCTGGAAAAATCATCAATGAAAGTTAAGAAGTATTTACAGCCAAAGAAAGAAACAACAGGAAGTAGACCACATAAATCATTGTACACAATCTGAAAAGGGGTTGAAGTGTGCTAAGAGGCACATTTGTCAAAAATATCCCGATGATGTTTTCCGAGTACACATCCAGAACAAACACCATCTCGGAAAGATACCATAGGAATACCTATCACCATATTTTCCTTACATAGAGTTTGAAGAGAGTGATAGTTTAAGTGACCAAATCGCTCATGCCAAAGTTTTCTCACTTCATCATTATGAGCACCAAAAATGGAGGGAAGACATGATGAATCAAAGCTGTCAAACTTATACAACCTTGTGGAATCATCAGCAATGTCAGTAGCTAAAATATATCTAGGATCTTTGAGGTCCTTAATTACAACATCATGAGGTGATAATTATATTGTTTTCCCTTCACCTGAATGAGTTATCTGATAAACAGATAGAAGGTTGCAGGACAAGGTAGGAACACATAATACATCATTAAACTGACCATTATCTAGATGAATAGTTCCAGATCCTACAACGCTAAGATATCTATCATCACCAACATTAATATTTTTGGTGTTACAATCATTTAAAGAAGAAAACATGGCTTTATTTTTGGCCATGTGGTAAGAGGCTCTGGAATAAATGAGCCACTCATGAGAATGAGAAGAAGAAGATACATTTAATGCATAACCAGATCTTTATTCTTGACAACCACAAGCAGGAAATGCCATTCCTGAAGATGAAGTTGAAGAGTTCTCAAAATTGATGTGGTGATTCTTCATTTCTTCTTCCAAGGCTTCCATCTTCTTAAAAAATTTGGACTCTACATGGCCATCATGATTACAAAAGTTGAAATTTCTATCTGTTTTATTCCCTTTGTTTTTATTTTCCTTATCGGTTTGTTGAGTTTCTTTTTCAGTTTGCGGCTGAAATTTATCAAGACTCTTGTTTGGTTTAGGACCATTCTTTTTAGAATACTGCTTCTTGGGATTCTTTTGATATGGTTGTTGTTGGGCTAATAAGGCTTTCTTATAATAGTTCCTAGTATTAATAAGACCAAGGTGTAGGATTTTTTCTTGTTCTCTTATCAAAGAATCGCAAAAGGCATCAAAAGAGGGGGAATTGTAGGTTTTTCCTCGAGAAATGAGGACTTCTCTAGTGGAATGGAAGGTGGAAACAAATACAGAGTATACAGGGTCAAGCTTAGAAAGAATGGAATAGATAAGGCTACCATCTTCCTTTTTTACCTTACAACCTTCTAAAATAATTCCAAGGGTCTTGAATTTGGACAAAAAATCTTCAATAGAAGAGAAATTATTGGGGTCCAAAGTAAGCAACTCATTTTCAAGCTGGTGGACTCTGATTTCATTTTGAATGCCAAAAACAGTATTTAGCTTTTTCATAGTTGCATTAGGGGTGTCAATTTCTTGGATATGAAATCGAAGATCTTGAGCAATAGACATTCCTATCAACCCTCGTGCTTGATCTTGTTTATTTTCCCATTTAGCGGCTTTATCTCCATCGGTAGGTTTAGTTTCTTGTCATGTGGATATTCTATAAAGCCCTTTACTTCTAAGTAAGTATATCATGTAGGATAGCCATTGGAAATAATTGGTGTTGTTAAGAATAATTGGGCATGTACTTTCTATTTTGTTTAAATTAATATGAAAATGCTGAAACTAACTACTCCAATGGAAATATCTCGAAAAATTAGGCTAGTTAAAAAAAAACGGCTAGGAAAACGGCTTCCGGATGAAGAAGTTATGCCTTTTTGAAAAACGTGTTGTAGATGTTGAATAGTTACGTGAAAGGTTGAAAGTTGTTGATGAAGTTCTGCTTTTTAAAAAAATCCTCCCATTTTCCAAAATTAATACAATAAGCTCAATTTTTAAAAAAAACTACTTTATGTGACCCACTTTTATAAATAAGTGACAACCACTTTTACATGTGCTTTTTAAATAAAACCCTGTTTTTAAAACTGACAACTTGCCAAAGGGATTTATAAGAAAAAGTAACTGAAAAAAAATTTCTTTACAAAAAGAAGCCTGAGAAAGAGACTTGAACCCAAGACCTCTATTCACATAAACTAACTTTACACCAAGTGAGATACTAAAAGGATTTTGTAATTTATTTTTTTCCACTTTGATATGTGTTCTTTTTCCTACAAGAAAAACAAAAAATCCATGCAAAAAAATACGAAAATACAAGCCTTCTGAAAAAATGTTATATTTTTGGTTAGTATTACTGGAAACTATCCTTTTTTCTGCTATTTCTGATTTCTCAAGATTGCACAAAGACATGGGGAAAGAGCATAAATAGCAAAAAAAATCTTGTCTTCATGTTTCTGATTTGCCGAGATCGCACAGAGTGCAGAGCAAAGAGCATACACAGAGAAAAGGGTATAGATCTGGCAATAAAAAAAAATTATAAACGGAAATAAATAAAGGGAACCAAAATAAATATAAGGATTAATAAATATAACTGCATAAAATGTACTTTATACCTCCAGAACTAAAATGACATAACTTGGGAAACCAAAAATCTTTTCGAATGAAATGAAAGGGGTTCCTCACTATAACAGATGCTCTAGACACAACAGAGTATTTTTCTCAGCCCGAAGGTGGTAAAAAATGGCATAACTTGGAAATAACAGTTGCATGTATTCAAACCGGCTTCAGATTTGGATCAACAACAGATGCGACTGTAATATTCCTTTTTAGGAATTTCTGCTATTTGGTCCTCAAGGACGTTGTATAAGGAAGTAGATGTAAAAAATAAGTTGAAAGGGGGGTTGGATCCCCTTTTTAACTCAGTAAAAACTTCTCTTCCAAAATTTGAGCTCAAAGAAATAAGCCTAGAGGGGTTATTCAGATCTCCCCAAACTAGGTCCCTTAGGAAACTACTCAAATAGAGGGCCTACAACAATACATGAACATAATCATGAAACTCTGCAAATCTGTACACATCAATAAATGTAATATAATGCAGCCATAATGTTTATTAATATATCAGCTAAAATATACAGAAATATCTTGAGGGACAAGCCACTCAAGTTATGAGAACCAATCTCCAATGATCAAGCAATGAAATACATGAGTTGCTGCAACTACACAAAATGTCGGAGAGCAATGAAAACACTGTCTATATTATGGTAGCTGCTGCAATATATACATATACATGAAATATGGCTGAAATATATAAATAAATACCCAAAAATAGAAGAATGGGCTCCAATACAAGATTTCTAGCCAATCTAGAAGAGATTGCTAGAAATGCCGGAGAATATACAATGTGACAATTTTCCTTGTCACTGCAGCTAAATCAAAATATAAAATGAGGTTGTAGCATATTAGAAATAATGTTGCCCTCCACTGATAGTGGATCTAAGCAAAAGGTTGATCCTTCTACTCAAAAACACTCCTCCTAACAAGCTCAAGTGACTCTCCCAGCAACTGCCTGCATAAAATAACGCATTTTCTGCCCTAGACTACACTGTGAGAGATGGTGAGTGATTGGCCTGGTGCCAAATATCTAAAATTATGCCCGAGAATCTTCTCTACTGCTCCTCCAAGAAGAAACAAGGTCTCACCCGAAGAACAATTCAAAGAATGACTCTATGAGTTCCTCTGTTGTTGCACCCAGCAACACAACATTAATCTGCTGCAGAAATAACGCTATACTGAAGGTGGTAGCTTGGCCAAATTCCAGAATGAGGAAATGAAGCTCAAACCCTCTCCTTCCTTGAGGATGAGGTAGGGATTACCGACCGGGAACACCCTTGGGTTCAAGATCTCTACAACCCTGCTAAACAGCCCAGGGATGCAAGTCTATGCAGACCCAACAAAAATGATAAGCTAATGCATAATGAAAATGGGCTGCCATCTCCCTTATAAAGAAAATGAAATCTTCTCACCATGGGTCCCATTCACACTTGCCACCTAGCTCATGCAAGTGGAGCCTCCTCTAAAACTGCGCTGCCTTGTCATGGAGATTCCCTCTCTTGGATAATGTTGTTGATTTAGTCAAAGGTGGCTAAATCAAGTGACCCCGATCATGTTCACACCCTTAGGTGCTCAATCTAGCTACTTATTTATCCTCCTTTCACACAAGTAGTGTTATTTCTCCATCTAAAAGGGGGTAAGGGGTCTCCTTTACGCATTTTATTCAACAAAATAAAAATATTCAACTATAATGTTCCTTTTAGCTTGAGGTTAAAAATTGGGAACATTACAGTCCTCCCCTCCCACATGTTGCTTTTCCTCAAGCAACTGCATAGAGAGAAAAAAATATCTCCCCCTTCTCTCTTGTGACCTCCTCATCAACAATCTCCATCACTGCTCAAGATATCCTGCAATAATGTTGTCCTCCAATGCTTCCTCCCAAGTATGCCAACTGGAATGGTGCACATCATGGAAAGATATAAGGTGTAGGTGGAAACCTCCTTGCTGTGCTATGGCCTCCTCAAGGTAGGAGTGATGACATGCATGGGAAAAATGTATCCCCAGTGATGATCCTCTCATCCATGCTATCATCCAAATAGAAATCTCAACCCCTGGTATATGCAATATGTTGGGGCTAAATGGAGAGTTGTGATTTTGATTCCCAAGGTGTTTCTCTCTCCATTTGTGGTACACATGGAGCTGCCTTTGTCCTTGGGCTGAAATGGTATGGCCTCCAAGAATGGCCCAAGTTTCCCCATCAAGAAAATTAGCCATGAAGTGCCTCCTCAATTCTCCAAGTGGTTTTTCCCATAAGAAGAGAAAAGTAGCAATGTGGCAATATTGGTTTGCCCATGGTGTCTCCTGCAATATAAAGCATGTACAATGGGGAGAATCATGCTCCCAATGGGTTTTCCGAAAATATAAAACACTTTCACAATAGTGCTCCTTGTGAATGTATAAACATCAACAATACAAGGAGGCAACATGCAATAGAAATAAGCTGTCATAAGACAACTAGAGAGCATGTCACTACACCATTCATGGGACCAACATAGTGTACATCTTACCTGCATCAAAACTAAAAACAACAAGTGCTTTTCCATCCGCTTGTTTGCTTCCACAAACATCTCATAAGGTGAAAACATGAGAGTAAAATTTGGTGCCAATGATGCACACCGAGAAATATGTGGCTTCCCCCACAAACCATCATAAAAATAGCCACTCCCATTGCTGCAATGGGCCACAAGTACATCATAATAAGGAGCATAAGGAGATGTGATCATCCTTATCTCATCAAGCTACTCATAGAAAGTAAAGAAAGGTAAACCAAAATGTAAACATATACCTCCTTTACCATGTACTCCGATCCTTGAGCTAAAATGGCTCATCTAAATGCTCTCCCTCACCTCCAATGAGTAGGGAAATGGTTGTGCCAACCTCTCAAAAATAATCCGAGCTATGCATCTGTCCATATGCTGATATAGATCATGTTGAATGCCCTCCTAAATGAACTCCTCTAGCAAAGCAAGGTATGCATCCAAGTGCATAGCTAGGAAGTCGACATATGCTACATGCAATAATTTCTCCTTGAGACTAGAAGCCCTAGCCAAGAAGATTCTTCCATAACAATCGATGACCATATCATCCACTATGTATCTTTCATCTCCATCCGGGTCATCCAAAATCATGCATGCACCTAGATCCTGGGAGTACTCTAACAAGAGTTGAGATCTCCAACATGGATCAATCCTCCTCATAGACAGCGCTGGTGATCTGAAATGTGATGCTCCCCTCATTATGTTGCCTGCTACTTTGACATTCCACATGCCAAATTCATCCTCCAAGATGCTGCCATGCCCATCATGCAGCTGCTCATGCTCAAATAATGATGGTTTCCTTTGGAAGTTGGCCTCCCATGAGAAGCTATCATCCAAAAGGAATCTCCCAAGCTGGGTCAAGGTAAGCATGAGTGGCCTCAACCCACTCCTATGTATGAAAGATTCCTCCCTCAAAGGAAGTATCCTCTTCCCCATCAAATTTGTGGAGCAGTTATCCTGCATCATGAAGATGCTATCCTCCATCCCTGCAGCAAACTTTGTCAGCGCAGTATAACTGATGAGAGTGGGTGATACTGAAAATGAGAGAATGTCTCCCTCCTCCTTGGGTTTACCCCAAACTCTCTGAGCTGTGTTGGATTCCTCCAATGTCTTCACCTCTCTGAAATCCAAGAGTGGTGAACCAACTGACCAGATGCCCCTCATCAACTCTAGATCAGGTGGCCTTCCAGGTGGAATGCCTCCATATAGTGAAACATCAAGTTCAGAAGTGGACTGTATGTATAAGAGGACTAATTTTTCCCTCTCTTCTCTGCACTATACAGTCTCCTTCTCTTGTGTAAATACTCTCTGGAATAGATAAGGGTGTATCAACTCTTGATGTTGATCCTTCTCTTCCTCCTCCCTTTCACAATCCCCAATAGCTACTACATATGACTCTGGAATTGTGCTATGGCTATGGTTCCCACATGTAAAAATACTTGGAACTCCTTGCAAAGACACAAGGGCTCCTCTATTAGGAACAATGGCTCCTCTTTCACCTCCATGTGGTGATGGATCTTCTCCCAATGGGACATCATTGTTAGATCTCATATGCTCATCCTCCCCATCAATAAGTGATATTACCTCATCATCAAGGAGTGACCCTAGATCTTGGTCATCTCTTGAAGGAAGTACCTCCATGACTTCACAAATGGCAGAGGGACCTTTACACAATAGGGATCATTCCTTTAGCAAGCCATCATACACATTTTCATCCCTTTCAGAAATATGGAATGGAGTTTGTTTCATGGTTTCTTTCAATGCATGCAAAGTGTTTGATGTTTTGATACATAGAGATTCATAGTGATTTTTATCAAATTTTCTCACCAACCCTTTAGTGAATCCATCATATTATTCTACATTTTCATGATAACATGAAATAGAATTTTTGGACCACAAACCATGTGCCATACCTTTGAGTTGCAGCGCTACTCCTCCAATGGCCTCATCTTCTTCCCCCATCCTTTCGGTAGTGCAAGTGGGCTATGAACTGCGTTTTGGATCTGCATGTGTGGTTGAATGCTCACACCCAACGTGGTCACAACTAGGGCTCGCTTCATCCACAAATCCTCTCAGAAAATCTTTCCAATTTTCCCTTTCTATCTCTTCAAGATCTTCAATGATACCCTCCAGGGTCTGGAAAAGAACAAGGGAGACCTCCTCTTCTGTCATTCCTCTCTTTTTTTTCTCTGTGCATCTCCTCTTCTAAATTAGGAGCTTCTCCTTCTAATGAAATTTTATCTTGGGCTAAACAGGAGCCAAGATTGATGCTATGATACCACTGTAATATTCCTTTTCGGGAATTTCCGCTATCTGGTTTTCAAGGACGTTGTATAAGGAAGCAGATGTAAAAATAAGATGAAAGGGGGGTTGGATCCCCTTTTTAACTCACTAAAAAATTCTCTTACAGAAGTTGAGCTCAAATAAATAAGCCTAGAGGGGTTATTCAGATCTCCCCAAACTAGGTCCCTTAGGAAACTACTCAAATAGAGGGCCTACAGCAATACATGAACATAATCATGAAACTATGCAAATATGTACACATAAATAAATGGAATATAATGGAGCCATCATTTTTATTAATATATCAGCTACAATATACAGAAATATCTTGAGGGACGAGCCACTCAAGCTATGAGAACCAATCTCCAATGATCAAGCAATGAAATACATGAGTTGTTGCAACTGCACAAAATGCTGGAGAGTAGTGAAAGCACTATATATATTATGGTAGCTACTAAAATAGATACATATACATGAAATGTGGCTGAAATATATAAATAAATACCCAAAAATAGAAGAATGGGCTCCAATACAAGATTTCTAGCCAATCTAGAAGAGATTGCTAGAAATGCCGGAAAATATACAATGTGGAAATTTGCCTTGTCACTACAACTGAATCAAAATATAAAATGAGGTTGTAGTAGATTAGAAATAATGTTTCCCTCCTCTGATAGTGGATCTAAGCAAAAGTTTGATCCCTCTACTCAGAAACACTCCTCCTAACAAGCTCAAGTGACCCTCCCAGCAACTGCCTGCATAAAATAATGCAGTTTCTGCCCTAGACTGCACTATGAGAGATGGTGAGTGATTGGCTTGGTGCCAAAGATCTGAAATGATGCTCGAGAGTCTCCTCTGCTGCTCCTTCAAGAATAAACAAGGTCTCCACGAAGAATAAGTCAAATAATGACTCTATGAGTTCCTCTGTTGTTGCACCCAACAATACAACGTTAATCTGCTACAGAAATAACGCTATACTGAAGGTGGTAGCTTGACCAAATGCCGGAATGAGGAAATGAAGCTCAAAACCTCTCCTTCCTTAAGGATGAGGTAGGGATTCCTGACCGGGAACACCCTTGGGTTCAAGATCTCTACAACCCTGCTAAACAGCCCTTGGATGCAAGTCTATGAAAACCCAACGAAAATGATAAGCTAATGCATAATGAAAATGGGCTGCCATATCCTCCTTATAAAGCAAATGAACTCTTCTCACCATGGGTCCCATTCACACTTGCCACCTAGCTCAAGCAAGTGGAGCCTCCTCTAAAACTATGTTGCCTTGTCATGGAGATCCCCTCCCTTGGACAGCGTTGTTGACTTAGTCAAAAGTGGCTAAATCAAGTGACCTCGATCATGTTCACACCCTTAGGTGCTCAATCCATCTGCTTATTGTGTGCTCAACTTAGTGTTCCTAAATTGAGGTCATAAATTATCAACCAGGGTTAGTAAACTGCTGAACTGAGGTGCGCTATATGTGCCTAGGTATCTGTTTCTCACTACGTTGTGTTTAGTGTTTTTATGATTTTTTTGGTTTTATGGTTTTATGTTAAGAATGAAAAGAACTAAATGTTGAAAAATAACAGTTGTTGGTCACACTAAAAACAGAGCAAAACCTATACTAAAGAATAGAAAATGCAAAGTTTGATAATGACTCATAGCAAGGGAATAAATCACAACATAAACTCAATAACTCATAACATGAACTCATCCAATTCATTCATTAGAAATATATTGGAATAGCTTGAGAAAAGGACAAGTTAGTGCAAATGAGGATCTCCTAAGTAAACAATCATCTTACAATATTACAAAGAATCTCATCCATGGCTAAAAGTTTATTGGAACACAATTGGAAAAGATTATTTGTAGCACAATAATATTTCTACTCTGAATTAACTTGTAATGCTAAGATTAATCCATTCTGCAGCTCAACTTGTCACTACTAAGCCTCATTCGAAAGTTAGATATTTTCTAGAATAGTTTTTGGGAAAAGGCTTATTTGTGAAATTGCAAAATATTGCAAAACAATCAAGGCCTTAAACTGATATCACTAATTCATTTCCATATGATGATGCATTAATGGAAAGTCAGAACAAAAGTAGTTTGTAAACAATGAAGGCCGTGAAGTCTAATTTTGACAATTAATACAACTTAAAGAACAATGGATAACACTGAACTAGAATGCAATTGATCAAACTTGAAACACAGTGATCACAACTAAAATAGAATGCCATTAACCTAACTTGAAATACAATGAACTGGAACTGAACTAGTATGCCACTAATCTAGCTTAAAATACAGTGAACAGAGTTGAACTAGAATGCCATTATCAAACTTGAAATATAGTGACAAAATTAAACTAGAGTGACATCTACCTCCGTAGTATTACAACTGGACTAAAATGCAACTAATTCGATGAAATACTACAGCCCTATCTCGTTCAATATGAGTGATATTTTGGAATAGTTTGTAAAAACAATTCTAGCTATATCATTCAATGCAAATGAGCATAAAACATAAAGTTCAACAAAACGCAGTAAGCTCTAAAACACCACAGCTATGTCTCATCCAGAGTTAGTGATATTTTGGAAGAGATTAATAAGAACAAGACTAGCTGTAACAAATGATGTAATTGAGCACAAAAACATAAAGTTCAAGGAAATGCAACTAACTCCTAAAATACTACAGTTATATCCCATCCAATGTTAGTGGTGTTTTGGAATAGTTTTTAAGGATAAGACTGACTGTAGCATCCACTGCAAGTAAGTATAAAAACACAAAGTTCAGAAAATTGATTAAACTAGGAATGAAACAAGGCTAAGTTACTTATCTAAACCATATGAACAAGGCTTCTCAGGTAGCAGGGGACCTCTACCACCGGATTAGCATGCAAATCTACTCAATATTGACTCATCTCTTGCAATAAAGTGATGCTTCTTTCATTAAATGGGAAATTCTTCAAAACAGAGTATTACGGTCTTCTGAGATCTAGCAATAAAACATAAATCTAGCTAGTTGTTTCTGAGTCTCCCAAGCCATACTTATAAAAAAATTACATAACTGTCCTTGAAATAAAACAGGAATAAATGTCTTTCCAAACTAAAATCAAACTAGGACTTTGGTGGTGGCCTCGTACTATGATTAAGGACATCTGTACATTCCTTTTCCTATTAGAAGTCTATCTCCTAGTTTTGGTTTCCCACGTGCATAACCACCTGTAGACTTGAGCTCAAACTTCGTGGAGAGCAAGAAATGATGGGGGAGTGATATGGAATACAACCATATGCGTTTTTCCTTGAGGTGACACCTGGAACCTGCATGAACATTAAGATAGCTACGGAATAGGCGACTGGCTACATAATGACTGCGTTCTGTAGCCGAGTCTAGTCAAAAATTACTACAACAACGAAATCATGAAAACATAGCAAGTTAGTCATTATATACATTCTTAAAGTAATCCTAATCAATCCTATTGATCATTCAAGCCTGTAATTGATGAGGGACAAAGGAAATGAAGTGAAATGTGGTGGAAAAGAAGGACATCTTTAGGGCTCAACATACCCCCACTGCACGGCTTTTGCATGTCCTCATGCAACTAATCCATGTACTCTGAGACCTCTGCTAGGACATCTAGGCCCCTTCTTCTACTTTTCCTGGCAGTAAATGGTCTCCTGGGCTTCCTTATGATCAACTTGAATCTCAAATTTGTAAGTTCCCTGCTTAACTGTTTGTTTTTCTTCTTCAATTTTTCACTGGCCTTGTACAACTTTTTCATTTATAGAGACAGAGTTGTATTCATATCACCTTTCAGCTTAACCTACTCCCTTAAAATTTCATTCTCATTCTTGATATGCCTATTGAGCACTTCTAACTCATATTTGTCTCTTCTTAGTACATCAATTGCAGATTTTGGTGGGCTAGGAGTTTTGTCTCTACTTTCTGAGGCTCTCTTCTCTAATGTCTCAACATAATTATAAATTTGTTGTTGTGCTGGGTCTATCTTTGGAGCTCCTTCATCAAGATCCTCCTCGTACTGGTACTCAGGTGATCTAGCAGTAGGTGTTTCTTCATCCTCAATGTTTATGATTCCCGTTTGTCTAGCCTCTGTTTTCTTCAATATACCTTTAAGTTTGTGGCTCCGTCTTGGTTGAGATGGTCCTTCACCTCTCTCTTTGGCACATTTTCTCATTATCCTCTCCTTCTTAAGCTGCTTCTTAATTTCATCCAATTTCCCAGAAATCATCTCTTCATTTTCCTCTTGTATTGATTTACCAGTTTTAGTTTCAACAGCTTTGGAAATTTCCCTTCTCCTGCTTCTTCTTGTGGGTTTTCCTTCAGGTGGAGATTCCTTGGGTTCCTCAAAGTGATTCATCACTAGAAACTCATCCCAATTATCTCCCATTTTTCTCAAATTATGTTCAATGAGGATTTTGACTAAACCATGGTGATACAAAGTGGTTTCTAGAAATTGAACCCTCTTTTGAACATTAGAGGCCATTCTTTTCAGACTATGAAGTAGGAAAAAGGGAAAATTGATTTATTCATCTAAGAAATGCATCATTAACCGAATATGATAAACATAGAGGGTACCAAATCTTCCTTCACAAGTGATAAATTTTTGCAAAATGAGTAACATGTTCCTCCATTTATTCTTCAGTGCCAAACTAGGAATACCTTTCTTAAAAATGGAAACATCCATACCTGGTGTTTTGAGTATTTTCCTCCATGCCTCATTATGAAATTCCCTATATTTTAACCAGCGTTCTCCTTGTCTAGGTAATTCCGTTGCTTCTACAATGAAAGTCTCTGTAATAGTGAATTTAATATCTCCTATTTCTACCTCTGCTCCATTGAAGGACTGTGCAAATGTTTTGGTTACTTCTTTATGAAAACCATTAAATTTTTCCAAGAATTGTAACCACCCAGCCTGCTGTAGCATGTCTCTGATTTGTGGATAGCCTTCCAAGTACTTGGTTCCAACTGGTTCAGTTCTTACTATGAGACCCATAACTTATCTTTTCAACCTTCAAATTACTGCTCCTCTACTCACGGTGAAAATGGCTATTAAAGAGATTTTTTTACTCCACAGATGTTTCCTCTGTTTTACAGACCGGAATGGCTAAGAATTGGCTACGGAAAGAAATGATATGGAGTAGTTATGAAATGAGTATAATGCGGTGAGGATGACTCACATGGATTAATGATTTGAGAGTTATCACGGAAGAAAAGACCGCGGAAAAATTCTCATGTAATTTCAAAATCATCACTAAATGCTTCGGGCTAGTGACGTGACTGCTCAGGTCACTTCAGTACTTAACCGTTTAAGTTTTAAATGATGATTTGGAATGGTGGAGTGAAAGGGATTTTGTCCAAAGTTTTTATGATAGGTTTGATAAGCATGATCAATACGACTAATTAAAATAACTTTTTGAATCATACATGACTTAACTATGCTAAAACTTTCATGATCTGTCACTATAATAATTTCATAACTTTTACCTTTGCCCTTCCTTTTTTTTTTTAAATGCTTTTGAATTCAGAAAATTCAACTAAGTTGATGAAGAAGAAAAATTCTTCTTCATTAACTTCACATCATTGTTTTCCTAAAATATCTTGACAAATTCTTCTCTTGAAAGTGGCTTATGATACAGCTTCAATCTATGACCATTTACAAGAAAAGTGACCTCTTCTTCATATATTGTCCTAATTTTTATTGCTCTGTTGTCAAAAAATTTCACAATTTCATATGGTGCAAGCCAATGTGTTTGGAATTTACCTTGAAAATCTTTGAACTTTGAATCAAACAAGAGAGCCCAGTCACCTTCTTTGAAATTCTTTTCCTTGATACACTTATCATGTCATCTAGTCCTTTGTTGTTGGACTATACTTGTTTTCTGAACTGCATATTGTCTGATCTCATCCAATTCATTAATATGCTCCAATCTGTGCTTTTGTGCCTCTGTTAGATCAAGTCCTAGCTAAACTGCCATTTTAAAAGTTTGAATCTGAAACTCTATGGGAAACAAAACTTGTTTTCCATAAACAATTTCATAGGGAGTATGGCCTGTTGTGCTTCTCCATGTAGTTCTATAGGCCCACAAAGCTTCAGGAAGCCTATCTACCCAATCTCTTCTATGTAAATGGACAGTCTTTTTTAGGATCCCTTCAATGACTTTATTGGTAGATGCCACTTGACCATTTGCTTGTGGATGATAGGGAGTAGATTTTCTGTGTCTGATTTTGTACCTCTCCATCATTTTTTCCACTAGCTTTGATGTAAATTGAGCTCCTTGATCTGTAACAATTTCCCTTGGGACACCAAAACGAGTAAAAATATCCTAAAAAAGAAAATTAACTACAGATGCTTCAGTGGAAGAAAGTAATGGCTTGGCCTCTACCCATTTAGTAACATAATCAGTGCAAACTAATATATATTTCTTTTGTTTTGATGGAGGAATAATAGGTCCTACAAAATCTAAAGCCCATTTTTCAAAGGTTCAATATGTACCTGAGGCTGCAATGGCATCTCACCTGAAGGAGAAGGTTTCCATACCCTTTGGCAAATGTCACACCTTTTGACATACGCTTTAGCATCTTTAAAAATAGATGGCCAATAATATCCTAAATGAAGGATCTTATAAGCTATTCTTTTATCAGCAAAGTGTCCGCCACAAGATTCATCATGACATGCCTTGAGGATCTCAAGCATTTCATCTTCCCGAACACATCTCCTAATGATAAAATCTGGACCTGTTTTGTATAACTCATTAGCAACCCATGAATATTTTGCACTGTCATAAATGATCTTCCTTTTGTCTCTTGCATTCATTATTGAAGGAAATTTCCCTGAAAATAAATAATTAGCAATGTCAGAAAACCAAGGAGTCTGAGTAGAAATTGCAAAAAGATATTCATCAGGGAATTGATCTTCAACTGGAGTATTGTCTTTAATGTCTTGGAGTCTAGATAGGAAATCAGCTACTGTGTTTTGTTTTCTAGGCCTATCTAGAATGGTAATTTTGAATTCCTGTAAAAGCAATAACCATCTTATGACTCTGCCATTAGTAATTGATTTGTTCATTATATATCTAATTGCAGAGTGATCTGTGTGAACAAAAGTTTCATAGCTTGTTATATAGTGTCTAAATTTGTTTATGGCATGAACAACAGCTAAAAACTCTTTTTCAGTTACAGTATAGTTTAACTATGAAGGAGTCAAATTTTTACTGGTATAGTAGATGGCATAAGGAATCAGGTCTTTTTGTCCCAATACTGCTCCTAGAGCTGTATCTGAGGCATCTGTTGAAATATGAAAAGGTAACTTCCAGTTAGGTCCTCTTAAAATAGGTGCTTCAGAGATTTTTGTTTTCAGGTTCTCAAAGGCTAACTGGCAATCAGGATTCCACTTGAATTCACAGTCTTTGGTAAGTAATTTGAAAAGTGGAGATGCTATCTTGGTGAATTTTTCTATAAACCTTCGATAATATCTTGTAAATCCTTGAAAACTCCTAACATATTTTTGACAACTTGGAATAGATAAGTTAGAGATGACTTCAACTTTTGACTCATCAACTCTAATACCATCCCCTGAAATGTGATGTCCTAAAACAATTCCTTCAGTAAACATCATAAAACACTTCTCATGACTAAGTGAAATATTTTCTTCTTTACATCTCTTTAAAACTTTTTCCAATTTTGTTAAGGCTTCTTCAAATGTGTTTCCATAAACTGTGAAATCATCCATATATACCTCTACACAATCATGTATTAGATCTGAAAAGATTCTTAGTACTGCCCTTTGAAATGTTGCGGGTGCATTGCATAGTCCAAATGGCAATACTCGGTAAGCATAGGTACCCCAAGGACAGGTAAATGTGGTTTTGTCTTGATCTTCAAGTGCTACTTGAATTTGGTTATAACCACTAAACCCATCTAGAAATGAAAAGTACTTTTTTCCAGCTAATGTATCTAACACCTAATCTATGAAAGGTAAGGCAAAATGATCTTTAAGAGTAGCTTTTTTTAATTCCCGGTAGTCAATACATACCCTCCATTTACCATTTTTCTTTGGCACAATTACCAAAGGAGAAACCCACTAACTATATGAAATGGGATAGATGAAGTTAACATTTAATAATTTCTGCAATTCTTCCTTAACAATCTCCCTAAGATTTGGATTCATCCGTCTCTGAGGTTGTCTGATTGGTTTACAATTTTCCTCTATATAGATGTGATGAGTGCAAGTCTTGGGGCTTATCCCTTTCATATCAGTGTACTCCCATGCATATGCAGAAGAATGTCTCTGTAAAATCTTGACTAGCTCTTCTTGTTGAGATTTCTCTAAGTTCTTGTTTATGTTTAAGGTTTTGCCTGGAAATATCTCAATTGTAGAGTTGCTGAATTTATCCATGGAATAAGGAGACATCTGCCTTGATGATAAAAGCTCAATGTTGGATTCTTCTTGAAATTTTTCATGCTTATATTCCGAAGAGGATTCAAATTTTTCTAAGGTATTCAAAATCTGGCTATCTTCACTAATTTTTGAAATTGTGAAGAGAGGTTGTAAGTCTTCTTCATCCTCTATCCATTGAGTATCATCTAATTCTGTAATTGTTCTTGCTGGAGGATACAAGGTAAATTTCTTGGTTGAACTACCATCAAAGATGTACATATCACCGGACCTACAACTAATGAAAGCATCAGCTGTAGCTAACCAAGGTCTTCCTAATATAATAGGATGCCCTCCTAGATTATTCTTAGGAGTTAGGATCATAAAATCCACAGGATATTCCCAAGAATCTAGGAACACTGGAATGTCTTCTATTACCCCATCAGGTTTGATCACAGATCTGTCTGCTAATTATAATAATGTGGGTGTAAAAAGAAGATTAGGAAGTTTCAGTTTATCCATGATTTGTCTACTCATAATATTGATTGCTGCTCCTAAATCAATGAGTGTGTTTTGGATCTCAATTCCATTGATGTGAATTTTAACAACTGGATTTCCTGGGTCTAGATACTTTGGAATAGCAATCTTACCCATCATGATATCTGCTATTTTCCTTGTCAGTTGCATTTTGTTTATCTCTCTTATTATTTTTCTAGTTTTCTTCATGGTCAACTCCTTTATTGTTTTTGCTAAGATTGGAATTTCCTTGATGGCTTGTAATAGTGGATTCTTAATACAAACATTTCTCAGCTCATCTAGGAAATCATAATTAGGAACCATAATTTGTTTTTCTACACCCCTATCAATTTGTAATATTTCTGGAAAGGAAGGTGTAAAAGTGGATGTTGATGGCTGCTCTAATATAGGAGTTGAAATTATTGATTCTTTTTGTTTTGATTTTTCAATATTTGAGTCTTGGAAAGTTGTGTTCTCTTCAAGACTTTTATTTACCTGTAGAGAATCTTCCTCAGAACTTTCTTGCTCTTGTATGATTACAGAAGGTTTCCTCTTTTCAAGTATTCTTCCAGACCTAAGTTGAACATGACTAAGGTCTAAAGGAGTGATCAAATAGGTTGGAAACTGTTGGTCTTTTATCATGTATGTGTTTTGAGGATTTTTATTGTTGGGGTTTGGTATGGGTTGGGCAGGCAACTGATTTGTTTTCTGAGGAAATGGTAATGGAAGTGGTTGATTTTGATGTTGTGGATTTTGAGGATTTTGTTGAGGATTTTGTTGAAAATTTTTTTGAGGAGGGAAATGTGGATATGGTGGATAGGATGGTGGATATTGGTAATACTGAGAGTATCTTCCATAGGGATTTTGCACCCAAGTTTGTGATTGATTTTGAAATTGGGACCAAGGTTGCTGCCAAGAATTTCAATTTGGTGTGGGTTGATTATACAACTGATCATGAAATCCTTGTGTTTGAGGTCCTTGCCAAGGCCTCCTGGAGACAAAATTGAGAGATTTTGTGGAACTTGTAGGAGTTTCTTCTTGAAAGATAGCTTTAAGACCAGGAATTGAAGGACAACTCTTGGTCTCATGTTTTTCTAAACAAATTACACAAGTCTCTACAACTTTTGCATCCAAAGGGCACTCTCTCAAGGCATGTTTCTTTCTACATTTGAGACAAAAGGTTGCTAAGGCATCAGATTCAGATTTTTTCTTGTTTTGTAACTTAAGGGTGTCTATTTTTTCACTAAGACTCCCTAAGATATCAGATTTTAATTCATCAAGCATATGTCCTATTTCTACCCTACTTACTGTCCCAGAAGCAGACTTACTTGCCCTTGCAAGAGCAGGGTCTCTTGGTCCTTTTACAATTTTAGATTTCCCTCTTGAAAGGTTGATACATAATTCAGCTATTTCAGGTATTGTAAGCTGAGATATATCCCATTTTCCCATCATGTTAAGGATATCTAACCATTCATCCCTAATTGTCTTCAACAAGAGAGCTTTCAAGGTATCTTGGTCTAGGTTTTCCATTTTTGCTCTTTTGATGTTGTAGTTAAATCTCTCCAACAAATATTCCAATTTTTCATCCTCTTTTTGTAGCATTTTAAACAATTCCTCCTTATGGTTGACTAGCATACAGTAATCCAAATACCTCTCTATAAATTCTTGTTTCATGTCTTCCCATGTCCTAATAGAACTGTTGATCAAACTCATAAACCACTTCAATGCTGCTCCTTTCAATGTTGAAGGAAATAGTTTAAGTTTTTGAGCATCTTGTAAGTAGTCATAAGTTCTACACAGGACTTCAAATTCAAATAGGAAGGTTTCGGGATCTTCAGTTTTAAGTCCATAGAAGTTTGGAAGGACAACGGGTGAAATATTTTTCATAGTTGTATTGGTTTCTTCATCTACTATAGGAAACCCAAAAGAGCTTCCCATTTCTCTTCTACCTCTTCCTCTACCTCCTTCACCTTCTGCACCTCTACCTCCTTCTCCTCTATCTCTACCTCTACCCCCTCCAAATAATGTGTGTTCTCCATTAAAGACTCCTCCTCCCCCTTCTTCTACCATAGTTGATTCTTCTGTGGAAGTGGAAAAGTTTGTGTCTCTAGCAGGGGTCCTTGAATCTTCTTCTAAGACAGGTTCAGTGGATGAAGTGGAAGGTCTTTCTAATGGAATATCTGATCTTAAGTCCTCTGAGAGTCTAGGATCAGTAAAGGATGGAATGTGGGTTTGAGTTGAAGGTGTGTTGGCTCTTGGTCTTGGTGAAACAAGTGGTGTTCTAGGAATCAAGCTTCTGCTTCTTATGAATCTACCCCTTGAGTCTCTTTCTCTACGCATGTCATTATTTTTGGGAGGTAAGAAACAAGGCTACCTAGTTACACTTCCCTGGCAACAGCGCCAAAATGTGTGCTCAACTTAGTGTTCCTAAATTGAGGTCATAAATTATCAACCAGGGTTAGTAAACTGCTGAAGTGAAGTGCACTATATGTGCCTAGGTATATGTTTCTCACTACGTTGTGTTTAGTGTTTTTATGATGTTTTTGGTTTTTTGGTTTTATGTTAAGAAGGAAAAGAACTAAATGTTGAAAAATAACAGTTGTTGGTCACACTAAAAACAGAGCAAAACCTATACTAAAAAATAGAAAATGAAAAGTTTGATAATGACTCATAGCAAGGAAATAAATCACAACATGAACTCAATAACTCATAACATGAACTCATCCAATTCATTCATTAGAAATATATTGGAATAGCTTGAGAAAAGGACAATTTTAGTGCAAATGAGGTTCTCCTAAGTAAACAATCATCTTACAATATTACAAAGAATCTCATCCATGGCTAAAAGTTTATTGGAACACAATTGGAAAAGATTATTTGTAGCACAATAAGATTTCTACTTTGAATTAACTTGTAATGCTAAGATTAATCCATTCTGCAGCTCAACTTGTCACTACTAAGCCTCATTCGAAAGTTAGAGATTTTCTAGAATAGTTTTTGGGAAAAGGCTTATTTGTGAAATTTCAAAAGATTGCAGAACAATCAAGGCCTTAAACTGATATCACTAATTCCTGTCCATATGATGATGCATTAATGGAAAGTCAGAACAAGAGTAGTTTGTAAACAATGAAGGTCGTGAAGTCTAATTTTGACAGTTAACACAACTTAAAGAACAATGGATAACACTGAACTAGAATGCAATTGATCAAACTTGAAACACAGTGATCACAACTAAACTAGAATGCCATTAACCTAACTTGAAATATAGTGAACTGGAACTGAACTAGAATGCCACTAATCTAACTTAAAATACAGTGAACAGAGTTGAACTAGAGTGCCATTATCAAACTTGAAATATAGTGACAGAATTAAACTAGAGTGACATCTACCTCCGGAGTATTTCAACTGGACTAAAATGCAACTAATTTTATGAAATACTACAGCCCTATCTCGTTCAATATGAGTGATATTTTGGAATAGTTTGCAAAAACAAGTCTGGCTGTATCATTCAATGCAAATGAGCATAAAACATAAAGTTCAACAAAACGCAGTAAGCTCTGAAACACCACAGCTATGTCTCATCCAGAGTTAGTGATATTTTGGAAGAGATTAATAAGAACAAGACTAGCTGTAACAACTGATGTAATTGAGCACAAAAAAATAAAGTTCAAGGAAATGCAACTAACTCCTAAAATACTACAGTTATATCCCATCCAATGTTAGTGGTATTTTGGAATAGTTTGTAAGGATAAGACTGACTGTAGCATCCACTGCAAGTAAGTATAAAAACACAAAGTTCAGAAAATTGATTAAACTAGGAATGAAACAAGGCTAAGTTACTTATCTAAACCATATGAACAAGGCTTCTCAGGTAGCAGGGGACCTCTACCACCGTATTAGCATGAAAATATACTCAAGATTGACTCAGGTCTTGCAATAAAGTGATGATTCTTTCATTAAAGGGGAAATTCTTCAAAACAGAGTACTACGGTCTTCTGAGATCTAGCAATAAAACATAAATCTAGCTAGCTATTTCTCGGTCTCCCGAGCCATACTTATAACAAAATTACATAACTGTCTTTGAGATAAAACAGGAATAAATGTCTTTCCCAACTAAAATCAATCTAGGACTCTGGTGGTGGCCTCGTACTATGATTAAGGACATCTGTACAGTCCTTGTCCTATTAGAAGTCTATCTCCTAGTTTTGGTTTCCCACGTGCATAACCACCTGTACACTTGATCTCAAACTTTGTGGAGAGAAAGAAATGATGGGGGAGTGATGTGGAATACAACCATATGCATTTTTCCTTGAGGTGACACCTGGAACCTACGTGAACATGAAGATAGCTGTGGAATAGGCGACTGGCTACAGAATAACCGCGTTCTATAGCCGAGTCTAGTCAAAAATTACTACAACAACGAAATCATGAAAACATAGCAAGTTAGTCATTATATACATTCTTAAAGTAATCCTAATCAATCCTATTGATCATTCAAGCCTGTAATTGATGAGGGACAAAGGAAATGAAGTGAAATGTGGTGGAAAAGAAGGACATCTTTGGGGCTCAACACTTATTTATCCTCCTTTCACACTAGGAGTGTTATTTCTCCATCTAAAAGGGGATAAGGGGTCTCCTTTGCCCATTTTATTCAAGAAAATAAAAATATGCAACTATAGTGTTCCTTTTAGCTTGAGGCTAAAAATTGGGAACATTACATCGACCCTCAAAATGGCTCTGATACCATGTAGGAATTTACAGGGTAAGTTCCTTAGATCAAACACCAAAGGTCACTGCTCATAAACAGATCACAAATCAGTACGCCAATATTGGATGCAGTTAAAACCCTCGAAGAGAGAAAAATTCCATGGTCTGAGCCAACACGACCACTTTAGACAATTTATTAATACAAAAAAGAAAATTTGCATAAGCTTCTCTCATAAACATTTACCAGACAAAAGACCCTCCATGCCCTTTAAATAGAGATCATGGACCAATCGAGTGTTAAGCTACAGATCAAGTGTCAATAATACCAAGGAGAGAGTGAACCTTCAGATCACTACATATCGTGACCATCGGATTATAAGTTACAAATGTAGAAAGTAAAGAAACACACTTTACCTAACTCTACACTAGACCAAGTTATACTTAACTATTTCCTATATGTCGGAATATCCTAACAAAGAGATAATGTACGCAAAGGAGCTTTAGTATGCTCGTGGCATTCATCATTGGTAGGAAACCATGGTTTTTACTTGTGTGTTGCATTAAATATTAGAGGATGAGTTAATAAATAAAGAGATTGTGTTTTATGATGCCACAGGTTGTGTATTCATGTTCATTTCTGATCTGCTAGAATTAGGTGTTAAATCTCTCTTGATTGCTCCAATTATAATGTTGTTTGGGAGAATGTATTTCTTAGTTGATAATAACACTTTTTAAGATATTGAGAAGTATTATTGGACTTACCTAAGGGATAGAACATGGTGTTTAAATCTACACATGTGCAGACCATAGGTGTCTTCACCATTTTTTCAAATTTGTGTCGGTAGAAGCCAAAGGATCCACACCCATTTGAAGTCAATTCTAGATTGATGTAGTGTATAGTCAGAAAAACTGCATCATTTTTTATATTAGAGCAACCCTAAAACATCTTAGAGGGGAATCCATTTGAACTGGGAAAGGAGAAGCATGAGGAATGTTGGACTTAAAATTATTTGAATGAAACATTGTGAAGATGAGTGGTAATCAAAGCCAAATTCCAGCAAGATAAGTGAGAAGATGAATAGGAGAATGTGAGAATCCTTGTTGGAGGTGTTGATCCCACATAAATTTAGCATACTTGGCCTCTTGTAACTAATATCAAAATAATATATTATGATCTACATTTCTTGTTGTTTAGTAGGAGTAATAAAGAAGTTTTTGCCGCTACAAAACTTTTGTGGATCCACGCATTGCCGTAGAATTCACAAGTTGTTATATAATTGACACACTGCTATGAAATTTCTAAAGAAAAATGCATGGGAATTAATTTGGATAGTTAAAGGGAGATTCACCATTCAATACCCCTGGGAATTCATTGAGACAACTTAGGAAGAGGTGAAGTGCCACTAATATTTTTGGACTACCACATGAAATAATAGTTTCAAGGTCAGTTGTAAATCTAGTGAATTAACTGAAGATAGTTTAGTTCCAACAATTTGTAATGGGAGAAGAGAAGGTTTAGCTCCAATTCTGAAACAAGAGAGAAGGTCCATCTCCATATTTACAATAGAATAAGGTGTTCAGCTCCAATGAACTAAAAGAAGAAGAAGATAATGAATACCAACTCATGTTTAGGTAAGTCTAATATTGATTGGCAGTTTGATCATGCTAGTCTAAAACAATATGAATTGTGCAGAGACGAAAACCTTCAGATTTCATTTCACAAGCAAAATTCGACATATTATTCAGTAAGGGGTTAGGTTGTCCTTTTGTTTTATGCTATTTACATTATTAATTATATTATATTTATTTTTTTAGCGTCTGTATATTGTGACTGCTTAAGTAACTAATTTTATGGTCGTTGCACTCTACGAGTGCCATTCTATTTTTTTCGTTATATTAGGGAATTATAGAACCATATCATGCATCCGATAGTATTAGAGCAAGGTTTAACTCTGGTTCAAAATTTTTAGAATGATTAGAACTGATTCTCTCTTGAAATTTGGTTTCCACAAGATCAATTTGTGTTCAACTGTGGTAGTAAGGAAACAGGTAGAGGGTTTTTTCAACTTGAATTTACTGGAAGAAGAGTGGTGGGAGGTAGTGTAGAAAGAAAATGAGTTCCTAACAGATACAAATATTCTTCCCTCTTTATCTTTAGGGACTCCAAGAGCGCTTTCCTACCTAATGTTACATCTGGTTGCTACGTTAAACTGAATTATAATCATCTCATCCTTAGGATATGATGAAGTTACATATGGTGTCGCATGTAGGAATATGCAATTAAGCAGTGTCCAAACAATCCCTAAGTTTGGTAGTGTGCAATAAAAACCCAAAAGAGTGGTGTGAATCTGAGAATGGAGAAACTATAATGTTTGGAAGCTCTCAAATCCATTAGTGGGATTTTCAAAACATTTCATTACTGCTCTGAAGCCCATGCGTATGAGTCCCCTGAAACCTGTAAGTAGATATTATGTAATCATGGTTTTAAAATTGTAATCCACGATATTCTTGCATTTGTAGGAAGTACAATAGATATATCTTATTATCATTTTTATTTTCCATTGTTCCTTAATTTAGTATGGGCCAATTTTGGGGATTCTAATATTAAAATTTAATTATATATGATAGATGTTATCTTCCATGCATGTGCGGAATGATTTCATAATTTCCATACATATATTCTACTTGTGTATATATAGGTCAATTTCTACACTTGGTCTTGAGTTCATATGTTAGTGTGCCACTCTCTTAGATCACTTTATAGTGTATCATGTGGATTATGAACTGAGGATGATATTGCTTAGGGGGACTTGTCCCTACTTTTGGGATGTATCCTCTGGATTTTCCCCTCTTTGGGGATTGCAAGGGGAAATTCCCTATTTTGAAAGAGACATCTTTGAGGATGTGTGATCCTCTCCCACATTGTCTAAATGTTTCTTACGAGAAAATGGGATGTTTGGGAGATTTCTTATGATGGTTTTGGGGACTTATCCCAGATCCTCTAGATGGCCCTTTCCAAAAATAGGGATTTTTGATAGATCTATTGGGATAGTTTTGAGGACATTTTGAATACCCATTATCAAAACTAGTTCCCATTTGGTTCCAATTCTAAAATAAAAATATTCACCGAGTGGTTCTACATTCAAACTTGGAGAAAGGTTATCTATGCATTACATGCCTAAATTCTATGTAGCCTGTTTTTGTAATGAGGGCTAATTTCATTCACATTTTTGACTCCCTTGTTTGGTAGGTTTGAATATCTTATATCAACTCTTTATTTTAGGAGGGTTATAATATCTATGTAGACAAGATCCTTAAGATCTATCATCTAAGACTTTTAACTTTTATTGAGTTACATTAGATATATTATCTATGGAAGTTACTTTTATTTACTTATATTATTGTTGAGATTCAACAAGATGATGAGCTTAGTGAAAAGAGTCGCCTTCACTAAGTGGGCCCGCAGGCTATTTTTGGCACAAAGTCTATTTTTAGATTATGTCTATTTTTAGACATGTCGATCATATTCTATGAGTTGCAGGATGCTATTTGTGGATGGTTGGTCAAGTTGGAAAAATAGATGGACTTCTATTTTTAGACATATTGGGCGGAATCTATTTTTATATTGTCAGTCTAAAAATAGATATGTCGAATATTATTAGCTCTTAATAATATTTGGACTCTAAACATTATCTTATTCTCTTGGAGCACTTCAGTTAAGTGCACAGATGTGGCACAGCAGCTGACAGAAGGAATTACGTTATTCCTTAGGGTTTACTGGAGCTAATGCATGAGGACTTCAGTTAGAACTCATGTGGCAGAGTTTGGTGGAGTTATAGAAGTAGTTGGTGGAGTGGTATTCAGTTTAACTCAGTTAGACTCAGTTGAGCTAGTTGTATTTAGTCTAACTGATTGATACACTAGTAAGAGTGGTGTGAATTAATTATTTAATTAATTCACTAAATAATATCTCATCAATCAACTAAAGAATACATCAGTTAACTACAGTGTATGGACAATTTTAGTGGAGACCAGTGGAAAGATAGGTGAAATAGCAAGTGTGACTATCAGTTGTGAGTATAGTGATGCATTGATTGCATCCAACACTCAGTGGAGATGACAACGAGGATTGTGCAGTGCAAGCTTGGTGGATTCAAGTTCATTCAGAGCCATTCTTCAGTAGGGATTGCGCAGTAGAAGCAGGCTAGCAGGTGGCAGAGATCGGTGCATGGATTTGCAAGATCGGGCCTAATTAGTGTGTAGCGATTGTATTGTACTGAGAGCTTGATATGATCAGCTTTGTATGAGGATTGTTAAATGATATCTATGACATATATTATATACATATAGTTGGGATTTTCATCTTCAGGCTTTCCTATTAAACAGTTGTGTTAATGTGTGTTAATTTTTATGGTTTCATGTGTCCATTGCAATTGATTTAATTTCCGCATGTGATGATCAATAGTGGAATAGATTCGGTATTGTGCATGAAGTTAAAATAGTGTGTGATCAGGAGAATCTTCGATATATAACACATAATTTATATAATTTCTACATGGTATCAGATCGATATTGATTAGAGCATATTGCAATTATTGAAGCGGTTGAGTTTTGTGCTGGTGGAATTCGAATTTGCTGCAGTGTTTTCTTGGTGTCGAAGTTGAGCATTCATTGAAATGTCTTTCAATAGATTGTGATTGGAGTATTCCCTTGATGGAATCTTGAATTATATTGCATATAAGGACAAGATGGAGGTGGTGCTGGATGATAATGGGTTGAAGGAGTTCATAGATACAGATATTCCAAAACCTGCTTCTAGCAAAGCAGCCGCACTTGACGCATGGCAAAAGAAGACAGAAAAATGTCGAAGGATTCTGTTGGAAGGTGTGAAGGATCACATAGTGTCCAGCCTTCACAGTAAAGCTTCTCCATTCTTGATGTGGAAAGCTTTGACAGATTTTTTCCAAAGCAAAAGCGACCAATGGAAGTTGGCGCTTAAAGACAAGCTCAAAAAAATAAAAATGGAGAAAGGCGACAGTATACCCAAGTACCTCACGAAGTTCGTCCATTGTAAGGATGTGTTGGGAAGTGTGGGGGTTACTGTAGATGAAGAATACTTTGTGAGCTTGGCTCTCCTTGGGCTTTCGAAGAGTTGGCATAGCTACGAGAACTCTATCAATGGTCGGGAAAAACTGTCAAGATGGGAGCAACTTTGGTTGGATCTTGTGCAGGAGGAGATAAGGCGGGGTACCAGGGATGGATCTTCATCGAAGAATGAAGATGAAGAAAATTTTTCTTTGGCTGCCAAAGCGAGGAAAGGGAAGGGAAAGAAAAATCCTTCTCAATCCGATGCGAAAGGCAAGAAGCAGGACTTGTCCAAGGTGAAGTGCTTTCACTGTCACCAACACGGACATTATGCCACTAATTGTCCACAGAAGAAGAAAAATAAGTAGGCTACTGGATCTGCAGCTGGAGAGGCCTTAGCCTCGTATTTTGAGCTGGGATTTTCACTAATCACATGCTTGGTTTCAAGTGTGATGGGATCAGTGTGGTTTATTGACAGTGGTGCGTCTTTCCATATGACTGGAGATAAATATTTGTTTAGTGATCAGGATGAGAAGGATCTTAGAGTGCACATTGAGATGGGCGATGATGGTAGATATAGTTTGACTAGTATCGAGACCATTTCCTTTGAGAGGGAGTCTGGTAAACCTTTTATATTGAAGGATGTCATGCATGTTCCAAGATTGAAGAATAATCTGATCTCTGTGGTGATGTTGGAAGACAAGGGTTATGATGTTGTTTTTAGCAAGGGAAAGGCTTTCCTGCCCAGTAAAGAAACTGGTGAAACCTGGAGGATAGGGGTTCGAGTTAAGAACCTTTATCAATTGCAGGTAGATGGCTGCGCAGCAATGGCAGACAAAGCAGAAGGAGTGGTGAGCCTGGATGAGGGGGAATTGTGGCACAGGAGATTGGGCCATCTTCACCATGGCGCTTTGAAAATTTTGTAGCATATTTGTACCGGGCTTCCCAAGGGTACACTTGTGCAGTCAGATCAGTGCAAGGGATGTACTTTGGAAAAAATTGTGAAGACCACTTTTCATGAGAAGGATATTCATGCCAAAACGATCCTTGAGATAATTCACACAGATGTGTGTGGACCTTCCTTTGTAGCTTCGACAGCAAAGCACAGGTATTATGTGATATTTTTTGATGAATTTTCTCGTAAGTGCTGGATCTTCTTCATGCAGAAGAAGGGCGAGACATACTCAAAGTTCTGTGAGTTCAAGGCACTGGTTGAGAAAGAGTCGGGGAAGCAGGTGAAATCTCTTAGGAGCGATAATGGTGGTGAATACATCTCTGGCGAATTCAAAGACTTTTGCAGCATAGAAGGAATTCGAAGAGAGCTCATAGCGCCTCATAACCCACAGCAGAATGGGGTCGCAGAGGGAAAGAACAAAACGATTGTGGGTGCTGAACGGGCGATGTTGCATGATTAGGGCCTTCCCATACACTTGTGCGCTGAAGCATGCAACACTGCGGTTTATGTGTAAAACCGTTGTCCTCATAGAGTACTTGGCATGAGTACACCCGAAGAGGCGTTTTCTAGTAAGAAGCCTGATATTTCTCATTTGAAGATTTTTGGCTCACCTGTTTACATTCATGTGACGAAGGATGCCAGGAAGAAGCTGGAGCCGACCGCAAAGGTTGGGATATTTTTGGGGTACACAGAAACACCCCACAATTATCGTGTGTATTTTCGAGACAGTCGGATGACTATTGTGCGACAAGATATCAAATTTCATGAGGAGAAAGCCATGAAGTTGTCACTTTAGAGGGAGCTAAACTTGCATGCAGATGAGGAGCTACTTGTTCCTAAAGATGAGCCTCAGGATGTGGATTAGCCACAAGAGGAGGTTCATGGAGTGGAATAAACCACTCATGCAACGCCAAACATCAGAGGGCGGAAGCGCACTACAGAAGCTGAGCGACTTAATCTTGATGCAGCGCAAAATGTAGGAGCACCTACATCACAGCACATACAGAGACAGTCACCTGAACGATTTACTAGATACATGGATCTGATGAGCAAGTGTATCATGACAGAACCATCTTCTTTCGAGGAAGATGTGGAGGATCCTTCATGGGTAGATGCCATGGTGGAAGAGTATGATTTGATTGTCAAAAACAGTGCATGGGAGATTGTCCCAAGGCCGGAAGGGAAATCAGTGGTAGGTTCAAGATGGATCTACAAAGTGAATCGAGCTGCTGGCGGGAGCGTCGAGAAGTACAAGGCAAGATTTTTTTCCCGGGGCTTCTCACAATCGATGGGATCGACTATGAAGAAACCTCTGCACCTGTCGCAAGGTATTCTTCCATACAGACCATCCTTGCTCTCTCAGCGTAGATGGGTTGGCACATTCATCAGATGGATGTGAAGACTACGTTCCTCAACAGAGTCATTGAGGAGGAGGTGTACATAGAGCAGCCTGAAGGATTCGAAATCTTCAGCAGCGATTCACATGTGTGCAAGCTCAAAAGAGCGTTGTATGGGCTGAAACAAGCACCTCGTGCTTGGTACACACGGATAGACAGTTATTTCACTGCACTTGGATTCACCAAGAGTGAGGCGGATCTGAACCTATACCAGATTGTGGTGGAGTGTAAGTTGCTAATCATTGTACTTTATGTAGATGATTTGATACTAACAGGTGATGAATTGTTGATACACTCATGCAAGGTAGATCTTGCAAAGGAGTTTGAGATGAAGGACTTGGGCCTCCTTCATTATTTCCTGGGATTGGAAATTTGGAAGTGGAAGGGTGGACTATTTGTGTCTCAAGGTAAGTATGCCTAGGAGATACTGGAGAAGTTCAACATGCAAGGCTGCAAGCCTATCGACACTCCTCTTCCTGGTGGTTGGAGGAAAGAGGGTGCCACATCGACAGAGGTAGTGGATGCCATTGTTTATCGACAGTTGGTTGGTTCGCTCATGTATTTGGTCAATACACGACCGGAAATATGCTATAATGTTAACCAGCTTTCACAATCTATGGTTAAGCCTACCAGGCTCTTTTGGAAGGCAGGCAAGCATGTCCTGAGGTGTCTCAGGGGCACATCGGGATATGGATTGTGGTACAGACAGTCGGATGAGTTGAAGTTGCATGGCTTCACAGATGCAGATTGGGCAGGGAGCCCAACAAACAGAAAGAGCACATCTGGAGGGATATTCAGTATCAAGTCTACAGTAGTTTCTTGGTACAGCGGGAAACAAATATCTGTGGCACTCAGTTCAATGGAGGCCGAGTACATGGCAGCAAGTTTGGCTGCATGCGAGGCTATATGAATGAGGAAGATCCTGGTCGGGTTGTTTGGTTTACACTTAGATCCTACTATGATATATTGTGATAATCAGAGTTGCATTAAACTCTTGGTTAATCTAGTGTTTCATGATAGATCTAAACATATTGACATCTGGTACCATCATATCAGAGATTGTGTGCAACAGAAGATCATGTTACTATCTTACATTCCTACGGAGGATCAGGATGCAAATATTCTGATGAAGGCGCTCACCAAGAGCAAATTCGAATACCAGAGAGACAGGATCAGGGTGGCAGATAATCCCTATCTTGTTGAGAGGGAGTGTTGAGATTCAACAAGATGATGAGCTTAGTGAAAAGAGTCACCTTCGCAAAGTGGACCCGCAGGCTATTTTTGGTGCAAAGTCTATTTTTATACACTGTCTATTTTTAGACATGTTGATCATATTCTATGAGTTGTAGGATGTTATTTGTGAATGGTTGGTCAAGTTGGAAAAATATATGGACTTCTATTTTTATACATATTGGGTGGAATCTATTTTTATATTTCCAGTCTAAAAATAGATATGTCGAATATTATTAGCTCTTAATAATATTTGGACTCTAAACATTATCTTATTCTCTTGGAGCACTTCAGTTAAGTGCACAGATGTGGCACAGCAGCTGACAGAAGGTATTACGCTACTCCTGAGGGTTTACTGGAGCTAATGAATGAGGACTTCAGTTAGAACTCATGTGACAGAGTTTGGTGGAGTTATAGAAGTATTTGGTGGAGTGGTATTCAGTTTAACTCAGTTAGACTCAGTTGAGCTAGTTGTATTTAGTCTAACTGATTGATACACTAGTGAGAGTGGTGTGAATTAATTAGTTAATTAATTCACTAAAAAATAACTCATCAATCAACTGAAAAATACATCAGTTAACTACAGTGCATGGAAAGTTTCGGTGGAGACTAGTGGAGAGATAGGTGAAAGAGCAAGTGTGAGTATCAGTTGTGACTATAGTGATGCATTGCATCCAACACTCAGTGGAGATGCCAATGAGGATTGCGCAGTGCAAGCTTGGTGGATTCGAGTCCATTCAGAGCCATTCTTCAGCAAGGATTGCACTGTAGAGGCAGGCTATCAGGTGGCAGAGATCGGTGCATGGATTTGCAAGATCGGGCCTGAGTAGTGTGTAGCGATTGTATTGTACTGAGAGCTTGATATGATTAACTTTGTATGGGGATTGTTAGATGATCTCTATGACATATATTATATACAGATAGTTAGGGTTTTCAGCTTCAGGCTTTCCCGTTAAACAACTGTGTTAATGTGTGTGAATTTTTATGGTTTCATGTGTGCATTGCAATTGATTTAATTTCCACATGTGATGATCAATAGTGGAATAGATTTTGTATTGTGCATGAAGTTAAAATAGTGTGTGATCAGGATAATCTTGGATATATAACACATAAGTTATATACTTTCTACAATTATAACACTGTGTTCTAGAATCTTTGTTTTTAAATTTTATATTTCTTTAAATTAATTTTTTTTTTATATTTTTGGTTGTCCCATTGAAATTTGGGGTTAGCTTCTAGCCATCCTTAAAACCCTACCCCTCGCCCCCATCCCTAAAACACCATGAAAAATAGCCCAAGTTGTTCACAAGTTGTATGATTTTGTATGTAGTGTATTATTTTCTTCAAAAAGTAGAGATGTTCCCCTTTTTCCCACTTATCATTTGAAAGTTGACATCATTTTACTTTCCTCCCTAGGTTCACCATGAAAAATTTCTCTAGTTACTAGTTTACCTCACATACTCCTTACCCCTTTATTTTCCATTCATTCATTTTTCAAAGTTATAAATTATAATAAAATGGATATGGAATTGTATCTCGGGTTCTATTAAAATTGCCATCTTATTTTCTAAGTTTTCCATTCTCACTTAAGGCCTTCAATAAATGTAAGCACATCTCAATACAATATTTAAAATCAAACTTTGAGGCTTTGTGAAAATGAACCAATTATTTATTCTTTGTATTTCTTGGAGTTTGATGGATTGGGATAGTGGTTGACCATGCTTCTATGCTTTTCCATTTAAGTTGTCTGTTTGTCCCGTTGTTCCCATGCATTCATTTTTCCAAAGTTATAAAGGATATTATAATTGTATCTTGGGTTCTATTATAACTCCCATCTTATTTTGTGAGTCTTCCATTTTCACATAAGACCTTCAATAAATGGAAGCACACCTCAATACAGTATGTAGGATCAAAATTTGAGTCTTTGTGAAAATGTTCCAATTATTTATTCTTTATATTTATTGAAGTTTAATGAATTCACTCATAATGAAGGACCATGTTTTGATGCTTTTTTATTTTTCTGTTTGGCCAATTGTGGTAGAATATTGAAACTACAAGTTTCTATATGGTTTCTAGATAGTTAGCTCAGGATCGAATTTTTTTAATCAAATTACTTAAGATGGCAATTAGCTTGTTCAACATAAAAAGTATTCATATGGTGTTGATGTATATGGTGATGCTTTTTACATATTCCTTGAGAAAAAGAATGCTATCACAATGGTAGGAGACATTGGTGTGGAAAAAAACATTAATCAAGAACCACCTGAAAACATGTAGGCATTACTTTAGATGAATAGTTTCATCTTTCTTATATTTATGTTTTTCACTATGATAGGTAGGTGATGAAATATACATCTTATTAATTTGATTTCATAAACATATGTTTGGAAGTGAAGGATGTTTAATTGGGGTTATTGTTTAATTAAAACTAAAAGTTGATGTCTTGAAATCTAGGTAACTTCTATACAATTATGATCCCTTTTTAAGTATAATATTCTTTTTGATACATGCATTTCATACTGTTCCTTTGTCATCATTTTATCTTCTATGTTATTGATATTTACATGTTCAATGGACCAATACCTAAATGGGTAGGACCTATACTCTCCTTAGGGTACGTATAGGTCAGTTAATGGGGTTTTACCATTCACCCTCCCCAATGTGATCATGGAAAAGTCCCAGTTCATGGTGATTACAATATAGAGTTCTCAATGTGGTTGGCGTGAACCTCATAAGCCATGATGAGAACATGGGTGCGTAATAAGCACAAAATTATGTTCAAGCTCTGAGTCTCACCAACTCCAAATAAAAATCAATTTTCACTTTTCAAACATCATCTTGTCAAATATAAATGAGACAATTTATTTAGTAAATGGTTTTGTGAACATTTTAAGCGACATTAGAATCAATTGGTAAACTTTGATAGTAGAAAAGTGTGATGCGGTGAAAGAACAAATGCATTCCTTGGGATTTTGGTAATGCATCTTTGATTTGTAAAGAAGGTTGTTAATATTGAAAGAAGGTTTCTGGAACCTAGTGTTACACTAAAAATTGTCATCCTGACATTCTGCCATGGGTATGAGCTCATTATAACTCATACTTCCTCCTTTTGCAAGTCTAACATATTAGTTCTTCATATCAAGCCTTGAAAATCAGAGAAACGTTCCTAAAAATCTCTTAAACTTTGGTATCGCACTTTCTCTATACATCGTCTGCGGTCCTGCACCTAATGTTTAGCTCTATTGTGGACCTAAAACGCACTTTCTATGTGTTATAGGTGCGAAATCCTGTAAAACTCAAAAATGCGAGAAAGTAAAGTTAAAAAATTGATTTGAGATTAATTCTAGAAGATTCTAGACAAGAATTTTCGGGGATGAGTACGCTTTGATAAGGTGCATGTATCCCTTACCTTATGGAGCTAACCCCTTGATGTGAGGATCTTATCCCTTTGAAGGAGGATTCTATCCCTTCATATTTGGAACAGAAAAACTTCCTCTTTTCCACTATAAAAAGAGGCATTGGGTAGCCTCAAAGAGAGTTAGAAGCTTTAGAATATTTGAGGATAAGTGCTGTTGAGATTCAGACTCAGTTAAACAAGAATTTTGTGAGGAGAGATTACATACATCTATTTGTCTTGATTGAAAGAGTGCAGAGCTTGTCAAAGTAGAGCAGACTCATGCTTTGGACCCCGAGAAGACCTGTGCAACATCAAGGCTCAGGTTGTAAGGTTTTCTTTCTTTTGAAATTAATACAAATATACTCATTTTTCTCAATAAGTTGTCTATTTATGGTTTATTTCATAGATTCCTTGATCACTATGATAAGCATGGTTTATGATGATGTCTATACAGGTGCTATGTAGTATTTTTCTTGTTTGTGACTGCAGGTTTACGAAGAAACTCCTTCAAGTGCACGAGGGACAACAACGACTTCAAACAAGCGCCGGACATAAGGTAGGTCTTTTACACCTCTATAGAACTATTTGTAAATCATATATGCTTAGAGAAAGATTAGTTTATTTGGCTGTTTGTTGCTAGATACTTTCAGTACTAGGGAGATCGGTCTTGTCCGCAAGAACGATTTATCCGTCCAAAAAATTGGCGACTCCGCTGGGGAATGTTGTTTTTGGTTCTCTTTTATTTTGATTTGAAGAAACATTCTTTCTTAGTTTTTGATTGATAGACATTTTCCTGGCTAGTTTAGGTTTTCTCTGTTTTAGAAAATTTTCAAATCTTTAGTATTTTTCTCTAATTTTTTCAGGGACCGCACTCTATCTTCTTTTGACAGTGCGGGCAGTTTCGCATCTTCTTTAAGTAAATAGTGCTCAGTTTCGCATCTTTCCGTGATTATGGCGGAGAAGATTCTTCGAAAGCTAAGGATATTCCTGATGCTACTGAGCCCCTTCACATTACCAAGCCTACTGTTTATTCTATGCCTCGGATGCCCAAAGCATCTTCTAAGCGATCGACGATTAATCCAAACGCTAGGGCTGCCCAGAACTACTCTATTGTAGAAGATCTGGCGCAGAGTCCTTGTGCTATGTCGGCTTTAGAGGTACTCCAGTCTTGTCCGGCTCAGCGCAGTGCTTTGCTCACTGCCATTGGGGCTATTGATCCGAAAAATTCTCTTCTGATTACTTTTGATATGACTAATTTTAAGAAGAGACTCCCCCATCACATGGCTTTTCATATTAAATCATCATACCGGAAGTGTAATATCTTTCGAACGGTTGTTGATGAGGGTGCTTCCACGTGCGTGATGTCTCTCACATGTTGGAAGACAATTGGATCTCCCAAAGTTGTTCCATCTACCACTCTTCTGACTGCGTTCGATGGTCATTCTCACAGACCCCATGGTATTGTCCCAGCTTTTCCCATCTGTGTTGGGGGAAAAAATATCAATATAGAGGTTGAGGTAGTGGACGCAAGCTTGGACTACAACCTTCTGTTGGGGAGAAACTGGATTTATGAGATGGATGCCATTGCATCCTCATTATTTCGGATTATATGTTTCCCCCACGAAGGGAGGATTGTTACAGTGGATCAACTGGATTTTCCTCCTGTAGACCCGAATGCGTCTACTGACTCATCTGTTCCAAAGTTGGATAATACTAAGGCGCCTGTTGAGAATTTAGGAGTTGGAATGTATTCTTCCTTGATGGGTACTTTTGATAGTCCTCCTCCTACGGTTCATATTAATGCAATTTCCTCCTCCAAGGCTCCTCTTCGAAGAGAGTTCTTCAGAACTCATTACTTTTCGGACCCTTGGACCTTACCTTCCCCTACTGCCACATTAGCGGAAGGTCAAGTGGGTGGAATGGAATTTCCTATTTTTGCAGCTGAGATTGCTTATCAGTCTATTGTTGACTCTGCAGAATCCATCCCAGCTCCTCTTTCACCAGAAGAGTTGGATGGAGATGTGGCTCCGGCTTGGACACTTAGTTCTTCTTCTACCCAGGATTGCCTTGATACCACTCTTCCATCTGAAGAGGCCATCCTGGAAGCCATGACTGGTATAGATAGACCGTGGGATGATTTGCATCATCGGTCTTACTTTTTACCTGACTTAAGCGAAGTTGAAAGGAGTTTTCCAAGTCCTCCATCACCTGGTCATGTTCACCCAGTCTTGAACCCTTTAGCACCAACACAGGTTTATGCCGAAGGGAACATGGTTGTGATCTCTCCTACTATCCCGGTGAACATTTCCAGGGATCCCAATATTATTGATAATGTCTTCATCGGAGCTGAATGTTCCCGTGAAGAGTTTCAAATTTACACCGAACTCTTTAAAGAGTATAGGGATGTATTCGCTTGGTCTTATGAGGAAATGCCTGGTATAGACCCATCTATTGTCCAGCATGAGATCAAGACTTATGAAAACGCTAAGCCGGTGAGGCAAAAACTTCGTCCGGTCAATCCTAGGAAGGCAGCAGCTATCAAAGCTAAGGTTGAGAAGCTGCTTAAGGCGGGATTCATTTTCCCTGTTCCTTTGACTGAATGAGTTTCAAATCCCGTTCCCGTAGATAAAAAGCAAGGAACGATTCGAGTTTGCATCGATTTTAGAGACCTAAATAAAGCATGTCCTAAGGATAATTACCCCACACCATTTATCGATCAGATCATTGACGAGTGTGCCGGTAATGAGATTTTCTCCTTCATGGACGGTTTCTCTGGATATAATCAGATTACTATCCATCCTGAAGATCAGCATAAGACTGCCTTTATTTGTCCCTGGGGTACATTTGCATACAAGAAGATGCCTTTTGGTCTTAAAAATTTTGGGGCTACCTTTCAGCGGGCCATGTCATATGCCTTCCACGACATCAAAAATATTATCGAGGCGTATTTGGATGATTTAGCCGCTCATTCTCAAAAGAGGATGGATCATCCTGCTCACCTCTGGCAAATATTTGAACGATGTCGGTTCTATAAGATTAGATTGATCTGAACAAGTGCGTTTTCACGGTTACAGCCGGTCGGTTATTGGGATTCATTGTGTCTAAGGAAGAGATTAGGGTAGATCCCTTCAAGGTTGAGGCAATACTTCGGTTGCCTCCCCTGTCCTCTATCCGTCAACTTCAAAGTCTACAAGGAAAGTCTAATTTTCTTCGGAGATTTATCGTAAATTATGCTGAAGTTACAAAGGGATTTATGAGATTATTGAAGAAGGGAGTTCCATTTCTTTGGGATGACTTCGCTCAACGCTCGTTTGATGCTTTGAAAAAATCATTCACCTCTGCTCCTTTATTGAGTCCACCTGATTATAGCAGGGATTTCCTGTTGTATCTGGCAGCAGCAGAATCTACTATCGGTATGGTTCTGGTTCAGGAGGATGATGCTCTTGCAGAGCATGTTACATACTACCTTAGTCGAGCCTTGGTAGGACCTGAACTCCGGTACACTCCGATAGAAAAATTAGCTTTAGCAGCAGTTCATGCTGTACAGCGACTCCGACATTACATTATTCTTCGAAAAACTTATGTTTTGGCAGCAGCCAATCCATTTCAGTTTCTCCTCAGTAGGCGAGTGATTGGGGGCAAATACAATAGATGGATTGTGATTTTACAGGAATTTGATCTTGAGTTTATGTCTGCCAAGTCCAAGAAATCATTAGTTTTCGCGGAATTGATCTCCGAGTTGCCCTGTGGGGAAGAGATGATCTATGATGAATCCTTTCCGGATGAACATTTGTTTCTTATCTCTTCACAGGATCCTTGGTATGGAGATATCATTGTGTATCTCCAAACTGCGAATTTTCCCTCTACTTTTTCGAAAGATGAGCATCGTAAGTTGCGTCACTTGGCCAAGAATTATTTGATTATTGGTGATGCTTTATATCGTCGAGGAGTTGATTCAATCCTGAGACGCTGCTTAACTCTCGAAGAAGCTGAGGCTGTGCTGAATGATTCCCACAGTGGAGCTTGTGGGGGTCATTTATCTGGGCTTGCTACAGCCCAAAAAATCTTGCGTTCTGGGTACTTTTGGCCCTCGATTTTCAAGGATTGTATCGAATCGGTCAAAAAGTGTCATCCGTGTCAAGTCTATTCTCGAAAAATGCGCGCTCATCCAGCTCTGCTTTTTCCAGTCATTACTGTCGGTCCCTTTACAAAGTGGGGTATTGATTATACTACTTGTAACCCACCTTCGGCTAAAGGTCACAAGTACATTATTGTAGCAGTAGACTACTTTACGAAGTGGGTCGAGGCTATGCCTACTTTTGGGAATGATGGTGAGACTGTAGCTCTTTTTCTTTTCAACCAGGTTATCACTCGTTTTGGTATTCCTAGAGAGATTGTCATTGATCATGGTAGTCATTTTCAGAATAGTATGATGGATGAGTTGGCTCTCAAATTGGGTTTCCGGCAAGAGCATTCATCTCCATATTATCCTCAAGCCAATTGGCAAGTGGAAGCCGTGAATAAATCCTTGAAGACAATTCTTCAAAGGACAATTGATAAAGCTAGATCCAACTGGCATATTATGCTATATCCTGCACTTTGGGCATACAGGATGTCAGTGAAAACTACAACTGGCTTTACTCCGTTTCAGCTAGTGCACGAGGTGGAATCCGTATTTCCTATTGAATGCGAGATTCCTTCTCTTAAGTTAGCTGTTGAACTTCTTCCTGACACTTCTAGTCTTGAAGAACGGCTCCTTCATCTGGAACATCTCGATGAGCAGCGTCGGGATGCCGCCACGATGAATGAAGCACATAAAAACCGAGTTAAAGTCCAGTACGATAAGGCGGTCAAACCCAGGGTTTTTTCGGAAGGTGACCTTGTTTTGGTCTATGCCCAAGAAAAAGATGCCCTGGGGGCAGGAAAGTTTAAGTCTATGTGGTATGGCCCCTTTATCATTAAAAAAGTCCTTAAGAAAGGAGCATATACCTTGGTTGATTTCGAAGGGAACGAGTTGCCGGAGCCCCGAAATGGGCTCTATTTGAAGAAGTATTATGCCTAGGCTTCGGCCTGGCATGTTGCTTTTGTATATAGTAGTTTTTCTTTGTACATATCTGGTTGATTTTCGATCTTTGATGAGTTGGTGATGTTTTTGATCTGCTTTGGCAGGTTGTGTTGGATGTCATGAGTCATTTTGGTTTCGCCGATGGTGCTAGTAGACACACTTGGAACTTAGCTTCTGCGGCTTGGGTGCTTCATTATCCTTCCGGTCAGCTGTTAGTATCAAGAGGGGTCTGCATTGGTCCTGCTTCCAATAATATAGCAGAATACACTGCAGTTTTTTATCTACTCTCGGAGGCAATATCTTTGGGTGTTGATTCGTTGGTAGTTTTCTTGGACTCTCAGCTGGTGGTGTCGCAGTTGAACAATACTTATCGGGTTCGAGATCCATTTTTATTACGGTTGTTCTTGAGGGTATGTTTGTTACAAGATCATTTCATTTTTTAACTTTCATTCATATTACTCGAGCTGACAATTGGTTGGCAGACTCATTAGCTAATCAGGCACTAGATTGGCATATCAATCATTCCATACAATAAAATTTAATCATCAAAAACATCATATATTTTGATACATTTATCACATCACATCAAACATCGCTGTATATATATCATCAGAGTGTTCAAAAACTTTACAAAATTTGGATCCATAAGGTCATACAAAATTTGGGCTTATGCCCGATCATGTTCAGTCTCAAAAAAAATATACAGTCATCTGATACATAATATCTATCTACTCCTGAGGTCCCTGCCCAGAAGTCGTGTTCCTATAGAACATGATTGCGGTGGCAACTCGGCGGAATAACCGTACCCAGTCTCGGGGCACTCCTACCACCCGTCTCTGGACGGCTTCCGGCAGATCTTCCACGGCAGCCATAGGTATTTGGCGGGTTAACCCCTCCAAGTTCCTCTGTACAGCCTGGAGGGTCCTGTCTGAATCCACTGTATCTGCTTCGCCCCTGCGACGCTTATAGCACGGGAAACCCTCAGGTCGAACTGGTCCAATATCTATATCATGATCATGTTTACATTGTCAGTCATTATGAATCCAATCAAAAACATGTTTGTTTTCATTTTTTCATACATATTTGAAAATTCCAAAAAATTATATAAGTCAAAAAAATTTGCAAACTTACCGATTGTGCCCCATGCTGTGCCTGGTGGAAGAACAAGATCTATATCTCCACAAAGGTCCATCCCGACATAGGGATAGTCGTCCACAGCGATGATTTGTTCTCCCCACCAAAGGAAGAACTCATTATCCCAAGTGGTTCGGGGAACTTCACGTCCCCCTAATCTCTTCATCATGTCTGCCCAATGGGCAATTCTTGGGTCTCTCGGGCTGCTGATGGTAGAGATAACTCTGGGTCTCAATGCTGGTATCTTCTCAAATAATAATGTCATCAAAATTGTACCGTATCCAAAGTAATTTGTCTTTTCTTGGCGGATTGAGGTCAATTGTTGCTTCATGTTCAGTAATAGGGCTGTGCACCAATCATATACATGAGTCAAGCATTCCACTACTATGCTCATTTGCGTCCTGGACGCCTGATGTAGGGAGGCAGATCCTGCCACTCTGCCAATGGTGAAAAGGAGGATTTTCATGTGAAAATCCCTTAAATCTTTAATTGCAATTTGAGTTCCAACTTTCTTGGAACCCTCTACGTAGTACACGTGGACGTAATCTTCCACGGTTAGCCCTCCCAAGGGCTTCCCGTGCAAGTCTACTGGTTCCCCCCTCCGGGAGAGTCCAGTGATAAAATATATGTCTTCCACTTCAATGCGTAATGGCATCTGATCTATCATAAAGCAGTCCTCTTCTGGTTCCCAATAATTTACGAGCATTTCTAGCAACCGGACATTGCTTTTCATATTTAGCATTTTGAAAAATTTGAGCAATCCGCAATTCCGAAGAATATTTTGCGATGCTCGATCTTGCATGACTTCTTGATCAATTGCACTGTGTTCACGCTCTCTCCATGAGATTTTCATCCTATCAAAATTCAATAAATCCTTCATTAGCCACGCATTTTTCATTTGGGCCTGCGCATACGCGGCTTTCTTTATGCACAGTCGCGTGTATACGCGACTTTACTTTTACCAACCTGCGTATGCGCAAACCCGTGTTTTTTAGAAAGGGTTTCTATGGTGAAAATCACTAAATTTTAATTTATAAATGGACAAAATGATTTGCAAGGATGATTGAGGAGCTTACCTGACAAATTCGGTGCGATTCGACGGTCGGTTGCTCCTGATTTGACAAAAGAAGTTTTTTGCTCCAGAGCACTTTTTTCCAAATCAGCAATGTAATAATGAACCAAATATGAGGTAATTTGTCTATTTATGCCTAAAAAGTTGAAAATTTTCGCAAAAATTTGTTATGCTTATTTTTTCAATCTATCTTAAGCTGCATAACCCGGATGCTTGGAAGTGCCCAGTTTGGTATGTTTTCAGGTACATTTTGACGAATTTGAGATTTTTCCTATTTTTTTATCCATGATTACTAACTCGTCACGGCAGGTATATGATCTTCACTGGCATATAGGTTAGGGAAATCACTTTTCTCTGCATCTTGCATACTAGCCTCCATATTGATCACTTGCCATAGGGTCAATCCCATCAGGTCATGACTATTACACCCATTTCACTCGCCGATTATTTAATCATGACTTGATGGTAGAGCCTTCCTTTACATGGGCTTCCTAGTTAGTTCCTCGCTATCACTTGTTTCCCATGCTACGTTTTATGTAGGCTCGAGAGTCCTCTTTAGTCCCGCCATGACTTATGTGTTGAAGCTTCATTCTTCTTCTTCCTCACTATCATTTTTCTGGCTATTTATTACCCTAGAGGCTCCCTGGTGTCATTAAGTTGTATTACTGCATTGCATATTGGCTACTTGTTTATCCTGGCCTTTAGCCGGCTTCATTTGGACTCGATGTTTAAGCCAACTTTTGACCTTGACTATCTGTACAAGTTAACCATTGCATGCACTTAGGTATCGCGACTTGACACCCTTTTACCCATGGATGGAACATTCCTTTGAGTATCGCTTACCAGTTTCTGCCACCTTGCATTGAGCATAGGATCATTCCAATCCCAGGAACTAGTGCATCTGTTTCTTGATACTCGTTCTATCCATTGTACCATAGCATTCTTTTATTCTTTTTCAGGCTTATTATATGAAAAAGACAAAAAAATCAAATATAACAAAAAGAGCGGGAACGGGATGTATCTTCGTCGTTTTGATGGCAGTACAGAGTCAGTTTGTCGCACTTGAACAAAGCACATATACTTATATATATTTCCTACATTTGGGATGGTTGTAGTTTTGACCTAGGTTCAGCCTTTACCTTGTTTCACTTGTCAGTCCTCCCCCGGTTGGTTATCTCTTCCAATCATATGGAGAGTTTGTTCTGCCTCCTGCATAACAGACTTATACAGTGTCACTTTTTACTGCCATGGTCATCATGAGTCGTGCTTTTGTTCAAGGGAAGTCTAACCAGAGTCGGCCATTTTGCGGTGTCTCTTGACTCATTATTCAGTCGGCCTTCCCGGTCTTGTCAGTATCTTGTTCTATCACATCAGATGTTTTGGTCTTCTGCTCGTGCTGGTTTGAGAAGGTCCCCATTGACTTCTTGCTGGCGGGTTTGTCTCTCATTGACTACGACACATTGCTTTGAGAGTAAACCTAGAGCCGCACCCTGGCCCTATTTCCATCATTGATAGGTGACCTTGTGCTCAGCATTTGATCATCATTATGGGTCTTTGACTAAGTGGTTTCCCCTGTGTTCGACGTCAGCACACATTATCACACTTGGGATTCGTGTAGTACCTTGATTTCCATTTGACCCTATCAGTGGATTTCTCGCCTCTATGTCAGCTTTCATTATTGGTTGGTTCAGAGGGTTTCTTCCGTGTGCTAGCTTCATCTTGTGCATGTCGGAAACGTACTTCGGTTTTGGTTCCATCACTCTACTTCGTCCGATTCCTTCCAAATCTTGGCCTGCGGGTTACACTCGCGCTGGATTGATGTGGGATGCCTTAATACCTTCCTTCCAGCAGATCTTTTCCCATCGACTCCGACTCATTGCTCTGGGAATAAGGTCTAGAGTCTTTTTGTCAGTACCTTAGGGTTTGCAGTCATCAGTGGCAGACTCTTCGCTATCGACAGTGGGGATTCATCATTGCCTCCTGATTGGTAGATTCTTTCAAGTGTTCGACTTCAACTCATTCATTCACACTTGTTAGATTGTATTGGGGCACCTTGACACTCATTATCATTATCGGTGGGTTGTCTCGCGTTGGTTAACGGTATACATCATTGACCGGTAATCCAACGATTTCTCACATGGTCGACTTCAACTCATTTATTCCCATTGTGTAGAATTGTGCCATAGTGATCGGTGAAGACCTCGGGTTGCATCAGCATTTCTCGGTTCACTTTTGACAGTCCATTCAGTTTCTGCCAGTGATGATGTCCACCCTTATATGTTGCAGTTCAGTACAGCAGCATCTTATATGTTGACTCCCGAGTTACGTGATTGTACCGTTTGTTCCACCTCTTATGATTCGGTACTTGGAGATTCAGTTACTTATATGATCATACATCTAGTTGCACCATCCTTGATCAGCTTTATATATGTGATACTTGGACATTGATTCAGACTTATATTTCTGGGCCATGCTCAGATGATTCATTTTGTACTTTCAGTTCAGCTATACTTGTATACATGTTGGATATATTCAGTACTTTCTATATGATGTATTTTTTACTAAGCATGGGTATGCCCGCCTCAGCATGAGTTGACTCTCTGTTTTCTTTCATTGGTTTTTGGCAGGCTGAAATCTGGTGAAGTCCTCTCTTTTCCTTGTGAAGTTCTTTCTATGTGCATAATACATTTCGGCAATCATGTACCCCTTCTGACCTCATATATTAGGGGGCATCTGTTATAGCATCATTTCTCACCTTCATATGATTCATGATTGCTTTTATGGCTTTGGGCACCCATTCCTATAGACTTGGAAAAAATTCACTAAAAAACAGTGTTAAAATCCCATACGCGGTTATGCCCAGACTTTTCCGCATGTATACGTGAGTCTACATGTGATTTCCGCATATGCCATTAAAATCATTAAAAAACATATAAAAAATCCCTATTTTCGGGCTGGGTTGATGGTTACTCTGGTAGTTCAACCACCCCAGCACGTGGCCAACTGTTTCCAACTGTTGAAACCACTTTGAGGGAGTATAAAAGCCCCTCATGTGTATGGCCTAAGGGAGGGAGAAATTATTGATATTATACTTTGTTGGTATTCCCTATCTAATTCTGAATTCCCGTGCCTCCTGCACTTCCCAGTTCATTACAGGAAACCCTTGTTTCCTGGAGATGCTCATCTCTTTATATGTCATCTCGTATGCACCAGTTCGGAAGGAATATTAGCGAGGTAAGGGTGGGACAGATCCAGACGACGGTCTGCTCGAAGATCGTGGAAGGATTCAGGTGATCTCTCCACTCGTTATTTCTGTACATGCTATTTATAATATAGAAGAACCATCTTGTTCCCGAAACATACGTGTTAGTGTCCGCTTGCATATATGAGAATGTTGTTATTTAAGCATTTATTATGGTTTATCTAATGTTTCATATGGATTTCACTAACATTTAGAGTAGATATATGTTGTACAACCAGTTCTTCGTGCTTGTTTCTTCTTGTCTTTCAGGTTAAGAAGGAAGAAGGGTTGCTGGGGGTTTGGACCCCACGGGATCTGATTCAACCGTAGGACCTACGGGTAACTTCCTCGATCTACTCTATTTAATTTTTCATGAACATGTATGGTTGTGTGAGTCCTTCTTAAGTAGCATGCCCTGCTCTGTGGAGGTTTAAACCCAACAAACCTCTAGGGTGATTTTCCCCGAAACAGGACCCTGTTTAAATTTTAGAAAAACTCTAGATTCATTTCTTTAGTTTATCTTTATTTTGATTTAGTATTTTTGATTTATGCCCAGATTGATTACTCTTTCTATCAAAAACTTTCTATGAATGAATTCCAATAGTGTTGATGTTTTGATGATTTTCTAGAAGACTTTTCATTTTGGATTGCATTTCACTTGGTCTTTGTAGCGATTTGAAGCATTTGAAATTTTGAAATACCTCAGATTACATCAGTTTTCTTGTCTTTTTGCTGAATCTGACCTTCTTATGAAATCATCCTTTATTGAGAAATAGATCTACTTGTTTCTTTGAAAATCTTCGAAAAAACTCTGTTATTGGTTTTTTGAATTTCATTTTTTGTAAAAAACATAATTGAGTGTTTTTGATCTGTTTGTTATTTTGAACGAATAGATCCTTAGTTTGCTCAATAAATAAGTAAAACATTCTTCAAAAAATCTTAAAGCTTTTATTCTTTTAGATTGTTAACAATTAGTTAGACCTTAAGATTAGTTTTGTAGTTTTGAGTGTTTTTTTTTTTAATTTCTAGCTTTCTTTTGAAGGAAAATTGTTTTGTAGCTTCAAGTTTTTGGAAAGTGAAAGGATTTTTATTGTGATCTTTGATAATTTATTGGAAAAGACAAAAAAAAATTCTTTCAAAGTGTTTTTTATGTTTAAAGAAGGAATTGTTTATTAAAAGAGTTGCATTCTCTAACTTTTCCATAATTAGAATTTCATTGAAAGAAAACAATCTAATTATCATTTTTAGATGCATTTTTAGCGTCTTTTGGAAATCGAGTCTTCACACCACCAAAGTTTCATTTCCGCACCCATTGACTTAAGAAACAACTTTTAAAAGTAAAACTTAATTAAAATTCATCTAGCAATCTTTTATTTTCTAGGACTCTTATCACCAACATAGCTTAGGCTAGTATCTTGGAGTAGGGAGTAATTAACTCTCCAAGATAGTAAAAAACAAACAAGTAGACAAATCTTGTGGTAGGAAGAAATTCCAATTGTTGCATATATGCTCTGGGAAGCTCCTCTTAAAGGAGTCAAGCACGAGATCATATCTGAACCAGTGAGGTAATCAATCCTTCCTCATTGGGAATGATAGAAGATATACACGTATTAACAACGGTAAACCTCGGATAGACCATTTTCGAGGATCCTGGGGTCACTTGTTGGCATACCTTGGATTATTTCAAGGAGCCTTCAAGGGGATTGAGCTTTGTTACTCTACCCTTGCGTGTGTCTCGGATCGTAGACTGTTCCCCCTGGTATATTTGTTTCTGTCGGTAACCTTAAAGGCCATAATCTTTAGGATTATTTCCTAAGGTGACGGTGGAGGGAAGATCCCACTGTACCTGGAGCAGATGTCGGCTAGACTCACTTGGACTCTCCAAAGTGTTATCTTCACTCGAGATGGTATAGTGGAGAAACTTGCACCGGTCTGTTTCATTAAGGAGGTTGTCGGGGTAATTGTTCCAACCGCCCTTTTCGTATTAAATTTCTACTAAGTTGGATTTCATCACCAACTAGTGTTTTTAGTACGGAAAGTTACTCTTTGTGTGTGGTTTAAACTCTTAGATTTTTTAAGCGTATGATTCAACTGTTTGTTTCTTAGAGACTTTAGGTGTTTTCATTGAAATTTTCTTTGTTTGCGTGTGATTAATTAATTTTTTAATCGTGGCGGACTTGCCAAGACAATCTCGGAGACTACAAGGGAAACCCCCTGAATATACATCAAGTCAACTTGAAGGGATACGTGCTCTGGTATCATCTAGCGGCGGTAGGATTAGATCAACAGAAATTGGAACTTCATCCATTGTAATTCATCCTGATTATCAAACACCCACAACAGAATACATTCAAGAGCCGATTTCAGTTTCTGAAGTTACTGGTTATATTTCTCCTTCCAGTGAACCAGTTGATGAACCTGAAATCTCTAAACTTGAAACTGAACCTTCTATTTTGGAAACATCCTCAGGATTTATTTCACCAACTTCTAGTGATCTTGGTTCACCTAGGCTAAGAAATATTGTCACTGACGATCTTCCAGCTAGTCTTATTTCTATTAAAGAAATTACTAATCCAGACGAATATATATCTCTTCCCGACTCCCCTCAATATTTAAATCTTAGGGAGCGTGAATCTATTTTCTACAGCCCTATTCGAACTAGTGCTTGGTATCTATCCTTAACAAATTTTTTAGAGAATCTGGGTCTTGTTTTTCATCCACCTCGAGTTCCATTTCATCCTACACCCAGAGGTTACTATCCATCATCCATTATGGCAGGAGAGTCATCTATGTTTTCCCAGACTCCGGAATCATTTTTACACGGTGGTCCTTCTGTTCCTTCGGGATACCAGGCTCTATCTGGTACTTTCTCAGGAGCAGCTCCTCAACCCATTGAAAACGTGTTATCATCTAGTCTTAATGGTATTAAAATTGAAACGTCGAACGCAGAGCAAATTTTTATGATGTCTGTTAATGTTCCCAATCCTCAACCACAATGCAGTCAGTTATCGCCTGGGGGGCAACCTCAAGGAAATCCATTACCGCCTGGGGGGCAACCTCAAGGTAGCTTTTTCCCAGGACAAACTGTGGAATCATATTATTTTGGGGGACAACCCCAAGGACAGTACATACCTCAAGGGTATCAACCTTCAGGACACTACATACCTCAAGGTCAACCCCAAACTCAATATGCTCCTCAGGGTCCTTATCAACCCCAGCCTCAGTACACGCCTCACGGTTATCAACCTCAAGGTCAGTACCCAATTCAAGGTTACCAATAGCCTTCTGGTCAACCATCTATTCAAGGAGCCGGAAATTTACCACTTAATTATCAACCCTACGTTCAACCAGGTTATGGTCCTTATGTTCAACCTTCTGCGGGATAATACCCCGGAATGATGGTTTGGGATCCGTCCCAATATCAACAGCCTATGCAGCCTAATGTGAAAATGCCTTATCAACCTGGACAGCCATTGGTTTATGGTCCAACCCAGCAACCTGTCCAGCCAACTATTCAAACTCCTGCACCTAGTACTGTTCAGCAGGCTGGGCCTAGTTCACCTCAGACTCCGCCTCAAACGGCTGCAACCACTGCAACGACTGTCCAACCTATAACACCTGTTTCTGGAGTATCTGTAACCCCAAGTTCGGCTATCCCTGTATCCGTGCAAATTCCTCAAGTCTCTATACCCCAGTCAGGACCTTCAGTTCAGACTTCGGTTCAGATACCAGTAGGACAAACCGGTACAAGTACAGTTGTCACAAGTCAATCGCAATTCACGTATCAACTATACCAGGGACAACCGCAATTTGGTCCCTATACACAAAATCCAAACTATCAGTATCAACCGTACCCTGGCTATACTTATCAGTAGCCTCAACAACCCCAGTTTGGTACGATTAATCCTAGTTACCCGGGAGGTTACACAATTCCTAATGCAAATCCGATTCCCAGCTATCTTGGGTATCCACCTCCTGGAACTAATTTGGCTACTCAAGTTTTTCGTGATCCTAATCGTCAATTACCATTTATAGCAACTTTAGATTTACCCGACTTGACGCGCCTTACGAATGATCCAATTTTCTATTATCAAAATTGGCCGCCAATGCCACATAAGTTGCCTAGTGATATACCTAAATTTGAAGGTAAGTCAGGAGAGGATCCATAAAATCACGTCATGACTTATCACCTCTGGTGTGCATCTAATTCAATCATTGATGATTCAATTTGCTTACGTCTTTTCCAAAGAACTCTTGTTGGTCTTGCAGCCAAATGGTACATTGAGTTACCCCGAGGCTCGTTTCATAATTTCAGTCAGTTAGTAACTGCCTTCTTGACTCATTTTCAGTTGCCAGTCAGATACAATAATGGCACAGAATTATTAACTTCGCTAAAACATTCCACGTCTACGTATATTTCTGACCATATTCATGAATGGCGACGTAGGAGACGTTTGGTGAAAGTTTATATTCCGGATCAAATTTTGGCAGAATGTTTTGTTAAAACATTGTTACCCAAGATTACTGAAGATGTAGCTAAGGTTGGTGTTGTTACTGAAGAGAAATTAATTGATCAAGCTCAGTACCTTGACCTCGTTTATACACAGTCAGGTACTTTACATGAAAAAATCCCAGAACTTCCAAAACAAGGTCAAATAGCTGCTGCTCCTTCAAGGTCTCATGCCGCTGACGGTATGATTGGTACGGTCAATTCTAAAAGCAAGAAGAAATCTTCAAAGAATTCTTCTCCTATTATAACTTCACCTGATTCCCCGAAAGGAGAATCTTCCCCCAAAGTTTCTGCCGATATTCACGTCGTAGAGACATCTACGACCAAATCTAAATCCAGTGGTAAAAAGAAAGGGAAGAATAAAAACAAAAAGAATTCGAAAGAGAAAAATGATAAAAATGAATCCAATGACGAAAAACGTAAACCTCGCTATCCTTGTTTCATTTGTGAAGAGGATCATTTCACGAAAGAATGTCCATATCGAGCCGAAGTTACAAAATTCATTAAAGGATCACAACAACCTGATGTCTTGAAAGATCCTTTTCCAATTCAAGATAGTAAGATGGTTGGTTCTACCTCGACTACTTTTGAAGAACCTATTATGATGATGTCTCATGTAAGGATTGCGATGCGATCGCAAGATTATGGTAGTAAGAATCCTGTTGATGGTAAAGAAGCAGAATCTTCTAATGCAAATGCATCAACTACACCTCCTCCTGTTTCTGGTCCACTACAGATCGAAAAACAAAATCAAGACTTAATAATCAAACCACCTGCTAAAGGTGTTCTTCGTAAGTTAGCTTTCAATCCACATGCAAGAGCTGCTCAAAATTACAACATTTTTGAAGACTTAGCTATTTCTCCTTCAGCAATGTCGGCTTTGGAAGTGCTGCAATCATGCCCAGCACAGCGTAAATTTCTTTTGTCTGCTATAGGAGTTGTTGATATTCAGGATTCTAACCTTATAATCTTTGATTTAGAAAATAGTACACCTCGTCTACCTCACCAAATGGCGTTCCAAATTCCAGTGTTAGTCAAAAACAGACCAATCTTTCAGACTGTGATTGATGAGGGAGCTTCAACGTGTGTTATGTCGATTCAGTGTTGGAAATCACCTTGTTCTCTTACACTTAACCAATCTCTGACGATTCTTAAGGCTTTTGATGGTCGAGGTTTTCAACCTTTTGGTATTTTGCAGGATTTACCCATAGGGGTCGAAGGTAAAATAGTAAATCTAGATGTGGAAGTGGTTGATGCCCCTCTAGATTACAACCTTCTCCTAGGTCGTAGTTGGTCTTATGCTATGACTGCTGTTGTTTCTTCGGTCTTTCGACTCATAAAATTTCCATATCAAGGAAAGATCGTTATAATAGATCAGTTAACTTATTTTTCTTCCGACCCAACCTCTACAGAAACAATCCAGCATGTTGGAAAAACAGCTATCCCTTACAAGGATCTTGGAGTAGGTTTGATTAAAGATTCTGGTTTACTAGGAATTTTTTCCTTTCCTCCTCCTAACGTATCGCCTTCTATTGCAAATATTCACATGATTTCGTCAGACACTGTTACGTTTGATGATCCTTGGATCGTACCCTCCGACTCCGAGTTAGATTCATTTGATGGCATGATGCCTTTGAGTCCATTTGAAATTGTGTATCAGGCTGTACAGTCACTTTCCAACCCCTCTTCAACCAAAACTGATCCAATGAATGGGATCCATGAGGAATCACTTTCTATATCTAGTTCAGCCACAACGACATTTCCTGAACTTGTTCATACTGATGAGCAAATTTGTGAGTTTTTGTCTGTTGACGATTTACCATGGGAAGATCTACATCACCAATCTTCGTTTTTACCTGAGCTAGATCATTTTGAAGATGATTTCGCTTCAATTTTTACTACTGAATATGTTAAAGAACCACAGAATCCTTTGCAAAATCCTGATTCTGAGTTAAATTTTGAAAATATATCTCGAACGGTTCCCATTGACATTTCAGTAAAACCAGGAATAATTGAAAACATTCATATAGGTGCTTGTTGTACGGAAGATGAAATTCAAACTTATAAAGCCCTATTTCAAGAATTCCGTGATGTGCTTGCCTGGTCCTATGAAGAAATGCCAGGAATCGATCCTTCAATCGTCATACATGAAATCAAGACTTACCTAGATGCTAAACCTGTTCGTCAACGTTTACGTCAAATTCATCCTAGACAAGCTGCTGCTATCAAAGCAGAAGTTGAAAAATTGCTTCGTGCAGGATTCATTTATCCAATCCCCTTAACGGATTGGGTATCGAATATTGTTCATGTGACTAAAAAACAAGGAACAATAAGATTATGTATCGATTATAGGGATATTAATTGAGCTTGTCCTAAGGACAATTATCCAACCCCCTATATCGATCAAATAATCGATGATTGTGCTGGCAGTGAAATGTTTTCCTTTATGGATGGATTTTCCGGTTACAATCAAATAAACATACTCCCTGTTGATCAACCAAAAACAGCTTTTATTTGTCCATGGGGTACGTTTGCTTATTGTAAAATACCTTTTGGATTAAAGAACGTTGGAGAAACTTTTCAATAGGAAATGTCTTATGCATTTCATGACATTAAGCACATTGTGCAG